>CM060703.1:2801250-3415937 GCA_030686995.1 Artemisia argyi
GCTGAACAAGACACAAAGAAGACAAAAGAAAAGGATTTTATCCCACATCGACCATTGAGTCTATGTGTACAGTGAAGTTACATAATGACAAATGACTATAGTTTTTTGAAACAACATGCTCAGCCCCATCGCTTCATTGTAAACAAGGACTGTAACTGCTCGCAAGTTGCGGCGTAGATCAAAAGACAAGTGCTAGAAAGATTCTTGCTACCATAGAAGCTAACTGGAACTCGTGACTTATAGAAATAAGGCCTGCTTATAAACCATTTTTTATTTTACTTTTGGACATTGAAAAGGGTGGAACTGATGACCTCTATTTAAGCTCTTAATCATCGATCCTAACACCTCATTTGTGATAAGTTATGCCTTTAGTTCTATTTATGTACAGAAATGTAAAGGTCCTGAGTTGATATTGAGCTCGGCTCATATTATAATATGCAAACTCGAGCATAGTTTAATGAATCTGCTTGTTAACTATGGAGCTTATACTAACAAAAGCTGGTAAAGTGTGCCTCAGTTTGCTAGGTAAACTTCATTAGCATGTTGTTTACTTCAAACAACAAAAAACTTGTTCAAAAAACCATCTTGTACACCACATTCTTATCACTAATTATGTAATTTCAGTAAACATATGTGCTAAAATGATACAAATTCCTCAAGCTCTATTTCGTGAATCTGTACCGAGTAGGTTGATGCACTTTCAGTTAGTATATAGCCACTAACTCTGCTAATACATGTCAGGAAGCAAGTATATCTAAATAGCCTATAAGGAGCTAAGATGGACTAGTCTTTGCTCTTTTGACTTCGTCCGTTACATACCAACTCTTTCTAGCCGGTTTAGCAACAAAAGAATGACTAGTAAGGGAAAACAGCTTCCCGAGTAGTTCACGGTCTTGTTACCGATCATTATGTTATTTTGATAATTCAGTATAAGATATAGTAAACTTAAAACACAAACCAAAACACCCCCTTGCATGCTCAAATAGTAAAATGATACAAATTTGCAAAATTTTCTATCCAGTCAATCTGTTTTCACATTATTAAAACTTCTACTGTTAACAAGAAAAAACATGCTGATCTAAAGTCTAAAACTAGCTACTAAAACTTGTCAACAACATCAAACTAACCGAACTATTAACAAAGAGTGACTAATCTACCAAATGATTATCAAATCCATGCTCATGAAGAATCCATTAACCGGCTCGATGGCTCCATGAAAGAATCATCAACATTTTTCTTCAATTCAATAAAGTGGTAGTGTCCATATGACGCCACCGGGCATGGAGCTGCTATACACTGGTAAGGACATTGCAGCCGACGAAGATAGTACTGCATCATAGTTCTGTCTATAATCTCCGCCACCTGATTTTGGAGATTGAACTCTTGCTTCTGAAACCGACCCGTTACCAGTATGTGGATATTCCACTCTGCCTCCTTCAGAATTAGTCCCACCACCAGCCGAATGCCTTGCATTATCCTCGCCTTCTTTTTTATCTTCCATTGTTAACTTGTGGTAGGACGGGTTGTTAAACGATGCTGCTACGATGTTAACTGTTCCTGAAGCGATCAGTGGCCCCTCAACGATCCCACCAAGTATTTGTCCTCCTGGACCCGCTGGTATTGATATGACAAATTTCTCAAGAAAATCTGTGAAAAAAGACGAAATTCTCAAATTAGTTTCACCTTCTATAAAATTTTTGAACTATCTTACTGATCAAGAACAATGCAAAATTGATTATAGCTACTGGAGATCCCTTAACTAGCTCCAAGAAAGAATCAACAAGTTTCTTCGATAAAGTTGTGAATATGTCTGAGCTTGTTGCAGTGTAGTTGACCATATAACGTTACTAGGAATGTGGCAGTTATACGTTGGTAAGAACATTGAAAATGACGAAGGTGGTAGTGTCAAGGGAGGTGCATCATTGTGACCATAATCTCTGCCACTTTTACTCTGGAGATTGCCCTTTTGCTTCTGAAACCAACCCGCTACCAGAATGCGACGACTAGTCCCACCACCACCCGAACGCCTTGCATTATCCTCGTCTTCTTCTTCATCTTCCATCGATAACGTGTGGTAGGACGGGTTGTTAAACGACACTGCCGTGATGTAAATTCTTCATGAAGCAATTTGTGCCCTTCAACGACGCCAACAAATATTTGTCCTCTTGAATGGTGTTAATATGACAAACTTAGCAAGAAAATTTGTGTGCTGAACAAAACAAAAAGAAGACAAAAGAAAGGATTTTGTCCCACATCGACTATTGAGTCCATGTTAACATCGGATAGCTTATTATATATTGGAAGGTCCTGATGAGCCAAACATTATGAGTACTTCATATAAATTATGTAAATATTTTATACTTATATAGATATATAGATAAATATTTTATACTCTTAATAGTAGTTAACAATTTTACAAATTTGTATTTGCCAATAGTTGTTTTGTCTGTTGTAAACACAGAACAACTATTGCAATGGCAAATTTTATGATCGTTAAAACTATCTAAAAAAAAAAGTTAATAAAGCTATTTATGAAAAATATAAGGTGACTATCTAAAAAAGTTAAAAAAGCTATTTACAAAAATATAAACTTAATTGGTCAGTGTGTAATATCAGGACATGAATTTCATATTCCCCATTCATTTAACATACAAAACTTTATTAATTCAAGTGGTCCAACCTAGAACCGGGTATTTGGCCTGGTTAATTAAGAAATCAGTTATAATGACGGTGAAAGTCATCGCTAATAATAGTCAAGGTCAAAGGTAGAAAAGCGATTATTTTGTTGTTTAAAAGTTAAAATTCTTGTATTGCTAAAATATTGGTTTTCGTATATTCAAGAATCAAGAGTGTAAAAAGGTCCCGAGTTGATATTGAGCTTGACTCATGAAAAGGAAAAAAAGATGTGCTTTTGGTCAATGGCGGAGCTAGAAAAAGTTTTGTGGTTAGGCCGAAACAAAATTTTTTTCGGAAAAACATTAGATGTGAGGGCTGAGATGAAAAAAAAAAAAAAAAAAAAAAATTCACACATGAAATCGCGAAAAAATACACTAACGGGCTTAGGCTTAGGGGGCCGAGACCCTTCCCGGTCCTCACTAAGCTCCGCCCTTGCTTTTGGTGGAAATGGAGTTTGAGTATGGATTGTCACGATTCTCGATTTTGAAGCTCGAGCTCAGCTAATAGCCTAATATTATAAATTGATAATCTTCAAACTTGAGATTAACGAGCATATTTAGTATAGAGCTTATAGAAACTAAAGCTTTGCTAAAGTGCGCCTCATTTTTCTATGAAAACTTCGCTTGAGCTCGTATTGCCAAGTAAATGCATTTTTGTCTAGTTTGTTTTTTCGTCTTATTTTAAAGCTCGAGCTCAGCTCGTGTTTGGAGCTCGTATTGCCAAGTACTGCATTTTTTTCGTCATTGTGTGACAATGTTATATGTTTTTAGCAAAACTATGATTCACTAATAATGAGCTCAGCATAGTTTTTTGAATTTCACTTGTACATTAGCATCTTCTTTACATATATCGAAAGGTTACTATAATGTGATTGAGGACTGCAAATGTAGTGTCCTAAAACAGAATTTCGCCCGAATTGGTGCGACTTCAACAATCAATTGCAGCCATATATATAGAATCTGAATTGTGGTTGCGGCCATATATATATAGTGCATAAAGGGGTTCATAATTCCAGATTTTTTAAGCCAAAAAAAGCCTTTAAGCCGCTGTTAAGCCCACAACTAAAGGCTTGATCCATTTGTTAGTTATGTGTGGGAAGGCTTGATCCATTTCGTTCCTTACCTAATAGTGCAGAACTGCAGATTAAGGGCAAGTATTAGCCAGCTCTGCCACGTCCCCTGCCCCTTTCCCGTCCTCTGAATTCTCCACTGCCGTGATCATCTCTTTCAAAGCTAAACATGCACTTTCTTATATCATCTACTTTTGTCACATGAGGGACCCCTTGGCTCCTGGAAAAGTTGGAATTTTTAACCATGTCAAAGGCTTTGGATAAATTAGAATAATATGAGAAATATTTGTAATGGCATATTAAAAATTGAAATGAATGGAAACTTAAGTGGCAGTTTTAGCCCATCGATGAAAAGGTGAAACTCGAAAGTAGCATAAAATCAAGATTGAAAGACACAAGTCAGATGGGCCAAAAGTTGCCACAGTTTATCAGTAAAACAGTGCAATACGTGCTTTGGGTAAACCAGACCCGCCCGTTTCAAACAGTACATCAGTTAAATGATTTGACCCATTATGAAACCCTGCCCATATTTATTGCCACCTCATGTCTGGACAATTTAGAGCCATTTACTCATGTTCGGACATATTGGGTTAGAAAAAATCGCCAAACGGGTCAGATGGGTTGAATTAGCTAATAGGTGAACACGCCATTTGGATTGAATACCAAAAGTCTAATTTTTAGGTGTACAAACTTTTCATTTTGAATGAAAAATATACTAGCCAAAGCCAACTCGGCTGGATTAAAAAAACTATACAATAAATGGCACACCCAAACCACCCGCCTCGTCTACCTTGCCACCTCTACCAAACATTATTCTAGAACAAGAAGCATTAACCATGTCTGATATGCTTAAAAACGGAATATATATGCTAATGCCGGATCGTAATGGCCAAATAACAATAAGAATAATAAGAAGATAATTGAAGTCCCAAGTTGGGTAATTCGTTTATTGATTTCAATACAAACTAACACCTAGACAACGAGGGTATTTAAACAAGTGAATAGCTTGGGAAGAAAGCTAATCTTTCGTTCCAAAAGTGTAAAATTCATGACAACAAACTAGAAACAAAAAATGTCAAAACAATTCCATTGCAGTTTCTACCATCGTTCTTTTAGATACTCAACCGTCTTAGTTCGATTCACATAGAAGCTATTTTTCTAAGAAGACGAAGCAATTTCATCGAAGTACCCACTGATCACGATGATCTTGGTTTTTGCATACAATCTAGAAAAACATGCTTGCATCTCAACCCTTTTTGATGCAAGCACCTTGAGTGTGCGGAATATCTCTTTAGTATCACGCGGTGGTCTAATCTGTCTTCTGAAATCTCTATCATTGCTATCAGCAAGTGTCTTCATCCACTTAGCCCTTTTAGTGTCAGTAGTATAAGCTTCTATTTTCTCTAGAATCTCCCATAAAGCTGCCATAAGGCGGTATGCCACTGTGGTGATTTTTATAGCTCTAGCCTCCTCATGTGAGACCATTGTAAAGGTCGCATTTGAAGAACTGCCAAGCAAATAATTTGTAACTTCAGCAGACAATTTTATTTCCATTGCTTCTTGCTCCTCATCTGTTGGAAAAATCTCTAAACTACTCTTTAATTGACGAGTGTTTAAAACCACCAACGGCCAAGTCTTTAAACCCTGTAACGGGTAAATCTTTAAACTCTTTAGGCTAGGAAACGGGGAAGGTTGATGTGAGATAACTTCTTCCGAGGTAGAAAGAAGCTCGACAATCTCCAAGCTAAGTGCAAGAGATTTGACACTGTGGAGACGTTGAAACACATCAGAGATTCTATGAACATTTTTCTTTTGTGGAGAAGATATACATAGATCCACCTTCTCCAAAGAACGGCATCCATCCAAGGATAACTTAGGAAAATAAGAACCTTTAATGCGTAAGTAGGTAAGGTCACGCGAAGAAATAGTAAGTTCCCCTGGGAATCCACTAATACGCCCAGTGGAATTGTCATGAGGTGTATCCACAAATATTAGGTTCTTTAGCTGAGGTGTGTCCACATATATAAAATCCACCTTCCATTCTACTTTTTTAAGTGTCAGACTACGAAGTTGGGAATTAATTATAGTGAAACCTTCAGAGGGTTTACGTTCAAACATTACTTGACATCCCTCTAAGGTAAGATTCTTCAAGTTCTGACACATGGCTAAAAGAGAACTGCAGTTACTACACAATGAGACATGATGGAGACGTAAAGTAGTTAAAGCCGGGAGATCCCAAGGGAGGGAATCAGAACCCCAACCAATAGAGGTGCCCCTGCCAATGAATCTGAGATGTTTGAGCGACTTAGATTTCAACTGAGAGGGAAAAATATTATAATCTTGAATGCTAATAGTTAGTTTTGGACATTGTGAGAGAATGCATAATCCAGAATTCTGTAGACAGACAATTCAGCATCCCCTCGAACAGGAAGGTGCAGGCTGACAGAAGATACATCTATCTTATTATTACGGGCAGAGAGAACATCGTTAACAAATTCATGATATCCTGAGGATTTCGACAATTGTTCGTAACGTGAAAGTTTGAGATTCGGCATTGAAAAATTTAGATTCGGCATTGAAGCACGAATAGACCTCCATCTAGAAGACAAAAAACTTAATCTGATAGCATATTTGATGTCGATGTACGAGAGGATTTTATATATAAGATCATCGGGCAAGTTGCTTAGTCTATCAACTTTCGTCCCACTCTCCATGGTCGACCTAGCTAGAGCATTCATTATGAGATCGATCTTAAGCTATTTGAGAGACGTAGGGTTTTTGGGATTATGAATGTGAATTAATCAAATCAATATATGTAAGTTTCTGGCTATTTGAGATTTGGAATCATGTCCAAATTTGCGCCTCACCAAACCGACGTACAAAAATAATATAAGGTATAGCTTTTGTATATTTTAGCCCAAATAATATACGCATCCAGGCCCAACAAAATTTGGATTATAGGCTAGGTCGAGCTCACATAAAACACAATTTTTTAGTGTTTAGCTTTCAACTTTGACCATAAATATTTTTCTTTATGATATATATTACTTGATACAAAATATATAAATAGATTGAGTTTTAAATGTATTTTCATTCGTATAATTTTCATCAAGTATTATATAACACGAATAAAAATATTTAAAGTCAAAGTTGCAAAATAAAGACTTCAAAGGTCAAACATGGACAATAATTATAGGACGGAGGTAGTAGTAAGTTTTAAAAGGGGGTGAATTGCAGAATTGCCCACGAAACCAACTTTGTTTCAATTTTGTCATTGAAGCTGATGTGGCGGTGTAAAAAGCCCACGAAGCGTTACGAGTGTTAAATCCAAATATGCCTAATTCACCTAAGGCCCAATCAACTCCACCTACGGCCCATTCCTTAAACACCAGCTCACCTTACCAGCCTTTTACACCAACCCATTACCATAGTCAATTTCCACATCGGACCATTTCACAAATATCTCTCCTGGTCCAATATCTACGGCCCCACCGCATTAGCCAGTTACATCCACCAGCCCATGGTCACTCGTGCTCAAGTCGGCACTGTCAAACCAAATCCTCGTCCATAAACTCTACCACTTGGTTTTGGGGATTGAACTCTGCCTCCAGAACTAGTTCCGCCACCACCCGAATGCCTTGCATTGTCCTCATCTTCTTTTTCATCTTCCATTTGTAATATGTTGAGGGACGTGTTGTTAAACCATAATGTAAATTTTCCCTAAAGCAATTGATGGCCCCTCTACGACCCAACCAATATTTGTCATCCGAGACCCCGTTGGCATTGATATGACAAACTTCGTAATAAAATCTGTGAAAAACAACATAATCTACAAATTAGTTACCAACTTTTATGGAACAAGACATAGTAAAAATGAATAGTATCCAATACTATCCATAGTTTGCAATGATTGACAAGTTTGCAAATTAGATTATGTGTAGTACTAGTGTTTTTTGCTGAACAAAACACAAAGAAGACAAAAGAAAAGGATTTTATCCCACATAGACCATTGAGTCTATGTGTACAGTGAAGTTACATAATGACAAATGACTATAGTTTTTTGAAACAACATGCTCAGCCCCATCGCTTCATTGTAAACAAGGACTGTAACTGCTCGCAAGTTGCGGCGTAGATCAAAAGACAAGTGCTAGAAAGATTCTTGCTACCATAGAAGCTAACTGGAACTCGTGACTTATAGAAATAAGGCCTGCTTATAAACCATTTTTTATTTTACTTTTGGACATTGAAAAGGGTGGAACTGATGACCTCTATTTAAGCTCTTAATCATCGATCCTAACACCTCATTTGTGATAAGTTATGCCTTTAGTTCTATTTATGTACAGAAATGTAAAGGTCCTGAGTTGATATTGAGCTCGGCTCATATTATAATATGCAAACTCGAGCATAGTTTAATGAATCTGCTTGTTAACTATGGAGCTTATACTAACAAAAGCTGGTAAAATGTGCCTCAGTTTGCTAGGTAAACTTCATTAGCATGTTGTTTACTTCAAACAACAAAAAACTTGTTCAAAAACCATCTTGTACACCACATTCTTATCACTAATTATGTAATTTTAGTAAACATATGTGCTAAATTGATACAAATTCCTCAAGTTCTATTCCGTAAATCTGTAACGAGTAGGTTGATGCACTTTCATTTGTATGTAGCAACTAACTCTGCTATGCTAATACATGTCCGGAAGCAAGTGTATCACCTAAGGAGCTAGGATGGACTAGTCTTTCTTGCTCTTTTGACTGCGTACGTTACATGCCAACTCTTTTTAGCCGGTTTAGCAACAAAAGAATGACTGTAAGGGTAAACAGCTTCCCGAGTTCACAGTCTAGTTACCGATTATTATGTTATTTTGATTATTTAGTATAAGACATAGTAAGAACTTAAAACAAAAACCAAAACACCCCCTTGCATGCTCAAATAGTCAAATGATACAAATTTGCAAAATTTCTATCCAGTCAATCTGTTTTCACATTATTAAAACTTCTACTGTTAACAAGAAAAAACATGCTGATCTAACTAACCGAACGAGTAACATATGACTCGATGGACATAAAGAATCCATTAAATGGCTCGATGGCTCCATGAAAGAATCATTAACATTTTTCTTCAATTCAATAAAGTGGTAGTGTCCATATGACGCCACCGGGCATGGAGCTGCTATACACTGGTAAGGACATTGCAGCCGACGAAGATAGTACTGCATCATAGTTCTGTCCGTAATCTCCGCCACCTGATTTTGGAGATTGAACTCTTGCTTCTGAAACCGATCCGCTACCAGTATCTGGATATTGCACTGTGCCTCCAGAATTAGTCCCACCACCACCCGAATGCCTTGCATTATCCTCACCTTCTTTTTTATCTTCCATTGTTAACCTTTGGTAGGACGGGTTGTTAAACGATGCTGCTATGATGTAAACTGTTCCTGAAGCGATCAGTGGCCCCTCATCGACCCCACCAAGTATTTGTCCTCCTCTGCTGGACCCGAAGGTATTGATATGACCAATTTCTCAAGAAAATCTGCGAAAAAACGACAAAAATTCTCAAATTAGTTTCACCTTCTATACAAATTTTGAACTATCTTACTGATCAAGAACAATGAAAAACTTTATACGTTTAAATATCCATGCACAATAAAAATCTTTAAACACTTTTACTAACTAAAAGAAATATATACCATGATTAGAAAGTGTTTTCAGCATGGCGGAATCAGAAGGCTTAAGCACGGTGGCAGAAATCGACAACAACTCATAGCAACCTTCATGCACAACAGGAGTACTTGTACCATCACCTTGCTTGAACGACACGTTAGAAACTTTACCCGACCCAGATAACACACAAAGACCCATATCACGTTTGTTACAAAGGGTTGTAACAGAAGTAACTATATCTAAACCATCAGAAACTTCAATGACATGAGGTGACATAACTTGTTCAGGTTGTTGCATGACGTAACGGAGTGGTTTTGGTTTGTTTTTTGATCCGGGAGGATGCCCTACTTTTCGTCGCTTATTGGTGGTTTCAGATTCTTCGAGGCGGTGGTGGTTAACGGTGGTTGGTGGAGGTGATTGGTGGTTGTTTGTGGTGGTTGACATGGTTGTTAGTTTGTTAAAATATTCTGTTTAAAAAAGATTTCTCTAAGCTAGTTCTCTATGCGTTTATGGTGATATATATTTATATATATACATGCATGCATGATTGTTATAGATGAACTCTTTCCCGTCTTTGTGAAATTATTTGCATTCAATTTTGTAAAAACTCTATATCGATTCTTAATTACTAAAATATCGAAACATATTTTGTTCTTGCATAGGCATTATATTAAGCAAGAAAAGTAAAAAAAATTAAAAAATTGTTTGGTAAAATTGATATAATAGCAGAGAAAGACGACGGAGCCAAGTGTTGCATTGGGTATGCCATGACCCACCCTAAACATATGTTAGCTACGAATACATGTATATATTATCTAGTGTATTATGTTTGCTAAATAGTTTCTGCCTACCCAAATATAAAAGATTTGACACATCCAGATAAACACTTAGATGTGTACGTAGCACTTTTCTTTATTTTTACTTTGCAAAAACTTTTAGTACGTAGTTTAGATTAGGTTTAGATGATTTTAGTGGTAACTTTTTACCGGAAAATTTCTGAAATTTATACATTTATTTTTCTTATATTTGATTTGGCCCACCCGAATGAAAAATCCTAGCTCCGTCACTAAGAGAAACTTCTAGCTAGCTATGTGTTATGTGCCCAAGGTAAATAACCGGTAACACGAACTAACGGCTCACAATCAACTGACTTTCCATAATGTGGACATATAACTCACTCAGGGGTTTGTGTCTATGAGGTGCCAAAAATTGAACTCTTGACCCTATGCTTGTTATATGCAAAAGTGACCCATCGATTACCAACTGAGCTACACGTTATTGGCACTTCTAGATATGTGTTGTTAAAACGTGTTTGATAGATTTTGGTGCTGTTTGTTTATTAAGAGGCTTTGAATCTGAATCTGAGGCGTAAATGTCTGAATCTGAATAAAATAATATTGGTTGTTTTTTTTTTGTAAAAAAAAATCTGAATGATATAAATATGATGTAATTTTGTTCTTATAACACATAAACATTAAAAGACTATGAGGCAACAAGACATCCTCTACATATCTTGTTGAATAAGAGGTTTGAGCCTCTAAACGAGAAGAAAAAAGCAAACGCACTTAATGACCTAAATGTCTGACCGCGTCTGAACGAGTCAAATTAAGATGCTGTTAAGAGGTACTTTTTAAAAAACAAACACCACCTTACTATCAGTGATGGTATTGGTTCTTTTGAATTTACTCGTTGAATATGTTACTATCTCAGTACTTATGTTACTTAATATATACTTATTAACCAATAATACAACACTCTAATATATGCGGGACTGCTAGACATAGAAATCAATAAGAAAGTGCAAAACTACTAATTAGTAGTATAAAGCAAATAAAAAGAGAAGGGTGCAATACAAATATCATCAAACATGTACTAGTACTTTTTATTCATGGATGTATAAAATCTCATACGTACTAAAATATCCTATGCATGCTTAGTGCAATCAGTAGGCTTAAAAGAAACCTCATTATTTACCAAATCATACTGTTGGCGTATGTATCCTCCGGATTTAGGCCGTACAATTAAATACCTTCCGGATCTATGACAAACAAGGCATACGCAAATGTATTTAAACAGGACAGACCAATATCCGAAAGGTTTGGAATGTCCGCATGACCTCAACTCTCCGGAGGTCGGGACCGTTCGGACAAACCAGTAAGTGTTCAATGCCTATCTTGGATGACTAGATATGTGTTTTGATAATATCTTGCTTTTACGGAGTGAGTTTTGGTCCCGTAAGCCAAAGTACAAACAAGTACACCAAGTATACGTTAATGGAGCATAAATTAGCAAACATTAAGGAACTAAGTACACACTAGCCTGACACTCCATATTGGAGGCCTATAAATAGAGAGGAAATCTTCACTTAATGGTTAACTAATTTTCTCACTCTCTAACTTGATATATACTTTCTTTCTCTAAGAACATATACTTACTCTCACGCCGGAGGTTGGTCCTGGGATACATTCCCGGGACGAGACTAACGGACGTACCTGTTTTGCAGATATCCGAAGTATTCCACTACCAACAAGAATCACCTTGAATCCGAAGGACTAATCCAAAGTCCGAAGGATTCATCTCGCTTGTCCGGAGTAGAAGCAAATTTTTACTTCAACAAATTGACGCCATCCGTGGGACCCGTCATTCACTCTACCAGAACTTAGAAATGACAGGTCCTGCTCCAACAACACCCGAAGGAAGTGGGAAAAACTCAGAAGTAATCCCAAATAGCATAGAACAAATCCACAACCACCTCACTGCATTGAAAGCTCTAATCCAACAACACAACGCCACAGGGGTAACACCAATTAAGCCCATCCAGCTCGACTTCGAGGACGAAGAACATCAAGATACCGAAGCTTAGAAAGCTGATCAGGAAGTGACGGACGATCTTTCCAAGCCTTTCAAGGGAGCGTCCAAGAGCCCATTCACCCGAAGGATAATTGATTTCACCGGACCTAAAAATGCAAAATACTTAATGCCTTCTCACATAAAGTTATATGATGGATCCACCGATCCAGATGATCACATCACAAGGTTCGAAGGAGCTGCCAACCAAGGTGCTTGGCCTATGCCCATATGGTGTATGATGTTTCAACAAACTTTAGATGATACAGCTAGAGGATGGTTCGATAGCCTTCCGCGAGGAAGTATCGACAATTGGGACACTTTATGTGAACAATTCGTGCAAAGATTTGCTCTACGAAGAAAATGTATCCGAGACCCTATGGAGATAACTAAGATTGTCCGGAAAGCTAACGAAGCCCTGTCGGAATTCAAGGAACGATGGACCGATGAAGCTAGTCGTATTTCAGGAGTCCCGGAAGTAATGCAAATATCCTCTTTTGTGGACGGATGTAAGTGCCCGGAGATGGCAAAGAGATTCTTTGAAAAAATTCCCCGAACCGTAACCGAGATGATGATGTGGGTGGACGATTTCATCCGTTCCGAAAGAGCTTATCGATTAACCGAAGTGCCCAGGGGAGAACGAGCAGATAACTACAGAAAAGATTACCATCCTAACTCGTATAACCGGAACGACCAGAGCAGGCAACGGTCCTCCTTCAAAGGGAACCGCAGGAGAGATGCCCATCGAGAGGAATTCCGACCCCGGCGAAATGATCACTACACACCTTACGGGCAAACTGGAAATGAAAATCCGAATAGGAATGATTACAGAACGGACTACCGCCGCAACGATGTAAACCGGAGGGATGTCCGACCCATAGACTTAAATGTACTATCCAAAGCTCCCAAAGAAATCCTCGCAACTGAACACCATCTTAGACTTCCGGCACCACCTCCGTTGAGAGGAAAACATGCCAGAGAAAACATGGACAAGTATTGCGATTACCATGGGGAAAAGGGTCACCTCACCAATGACTGTCACAACCTGAAGGAACAGCTAAAAAAAGCTATGGAAACAGGCAAACTAGACCACCTAATTAGAGATGTTTGACAAAGGGAAAGGGCACCCCTAAGGAATAACAATCACACCAACCAAGGTAGAATTATCAATATGATACGGTATCCGGAGAGAAACTATAAGCAGAAAATCATGGATCAAGAAGAAGAATGGATGAATACTCCTATAAGTTTCCCTCCCATACTCCCCAGAGATGCTTCCGAAGAACCACTAATAGTTGAAGCAGAGATCGAAGGATACACTGTAAGTAGAGTATACGTGGATCAAGGCGCTTCGATAAAAGTAATGTATGAACACTGCTTTCTAAACCTTGACCCCTCCATCCAATCCTGACTGACAAAAATAAACACACCGCTAATTGGATTTGCTGAGGAAGCGATAAATCCGTTGGGAAAACTGGAACTGGAAGTGTGCTTTGGAAACGAAGGATTATATCATCGAACAACAATGAAGTTTGCGGTGGTAAGATCCCCTCCCCTTACAACGTAATACTGGGGCGTTCCGGAATCAAAAAGTTAAGAGCTATTCCTTCAACAATACATGCCATGATGAAATTCCCAACACCAAGAGGTATTGCCACTTTGGTTACCCGATCGGTCATCATATCGGAATGCAGAAAGCTAGAAGAAAAATTCCTGATGGAAAAAGAAATGAAGGTCGAAAGTCTTCCAGAGCCCACGATAGACGAAGGAACAGTGGAAACCGAAGAAATATTGGTACATCCGGCTTACCCAGAGCAATTGGTGACAATAGGAAAGAATTTTTCAGAGGAATGAAGAAGACAGCTAATGACGTTGCTCAAAAACAGCCGAGACATTTTTGCATGGGAACCTTCGGACATGACTGGCGTTCCCTGATGGGCGGCTGAGCATAAACTTAACGTAAATGTCCAAGACAAACCTGTCGCCCAAAAGAAGAGATTCTTTTCAGAAGAAAAGAACCAAGCTATAAACAAGGACGTTGAAGAATGGTTAAAAGCGGGGATAATCAGACCTGTCCGATATCCAACCTGGATATCCAATCCTGTATTAGTAAAAAATCCTGACGAGAGTTGGAGGATGTGCATTGATTTCAAAAACCTCAACTCATCATGTCGAAAAGACTACTATCCGCTGCCCGAAATTGATTGGAAAATCGAATCGGTAATGGGATTCCGATACAAATGTTTCCTAGATTCTTACAAAGGATATCACCAAGTACAAATGGCAAAGGAGGACGAGGAGAAAACAGCCTTCTATACTGATCATGGGACATACTGTTATGTCAAAATGCCGTTCGGATTGAAAAATGCCGGAGCAACATATCAGAAGCTGGTAGACTCCGCCTTCCGAACGCAAATTGGCCGAAACTTGGAAGTATATGTGGATGACATGGTCATCAAAAGCCAGACGGAGAAAGAGCTTTTAGCCGATATAGCAGAAACATTTGATAACCTCCATGAAATCAACATGAAACTAAATCCTAAGAAATGTTCCTTCGGAGTAGAAGAAGGTAAATTTCTCGGATATATGATAACGTCCGAAGGGATTAGAGCAAATCCCAAGAAAACCAGGGCAATTGCCGACATGCAATCACCAAAGTCATTAAAGGAAATGCAAAGCTTAAGTGGTAAGCTGGTGGCACTAAACCATTTTTTATCAAAATCTGCCGAAAGATCCCTACCCTTCTTTGAAACATTAAAGAACATTACCAAAGACAATAAAGAAAAATACCAATGGACGGATGAAGCTGAAAAAGCTTTTCAAGAGATGAAGAAGATGATCTTGGAGCTACCATGCCTAACGACGCCAAAACCAAAGGAAGACATGTACCTATGCCTATCGGCAGCAACGGAGGCAATAAGCGGGGTAATGATGGTCGAAAGAGAAGGACGGCAGATCCCTGTTCACTATGTAAGCCGACCGTTACATGAGGCCGAAAAAAGATATGCTCTGGTCGAAAAATTGGCTTTAACACTGCTGCATCTGTCTAGAAGACTAAGGCGATACTTCGAAGCTCACCCTATCAAGGTCATAACGGACCATCCTATCAAGCAAGTACTAAACCATGCTGAATCCTCCGGACGATTAGCCAAATATACGGTAGAACTAGGAGCTTACAACATCACCTATGTACCCAGAAATGCTGTCAAAGGGCAAGTGTTATCCGATTTCATTAACGAGGTACCCGTCGGCACCGTTCATCCGGATCCAAAAAGGAGAAGCAAGGAGATATGCAACATCTCCCAAACCGGAGAGTGGATCTTGTACACTGATGGAGCTTCCAGCAGAAAAGGCTCCGGAGCAGGGCTAGTACTAATCAGTCCGGAAAAGGAAGAATATACTTATGCTCTCCGATTGAACTTTGAAGCTACTAATAACGGAGCAGAATATGAAGCACTCCTTGCCGGGCTATGAATCGCAAGGGAAATGCATATAGAAGTGCTGGATGTACGAGTGGACTCAAACCTTGTGGCAAGTCAAATTAACGGAGAGTTCACTGCATATACGGAAAGCATGACCAAATATCTTGCCAAAGCCAAAGAATACATCACTTGCTTCAAACAATTTAAGATAAAGAATATTCCGAGGGCACAAAACCAAAAAGCAGACGTACTAAGCAAGTTAGCATCCGTAGAATTCAACCACTTAACAAAAAAAATCTTAGTGGAAGTGCTAGAGAAGCCATCCACGGAAGAAGAAATAATCAACGCAATAGTAGAAGAAGAAGAGGAAAACTGAATGTCACCCATACTACGATGCTTAAAAGAAGGGGGTCTGGCCGGAGGATCTAAATGAAGCCCGAACCCTTCGTATGAAAATAAGCCATTATACACTAATCGATGATGTACTATTCAAAAAATCCTATCTAGGACCAATGTTACGGTGCGTAGGACCCCTCCAGGCCAACTATGTCATCCGGGAAGTACACGAAAGAGCATGTGGTATGCACTCCGGACCACGCTCCGTTGTAGCTAAACTTATGAGACAAGGCTATTACTGGCCAACGATGCACCGGGACGCCAGGGAGGTTATCCAGAAGTGTGACTCATGCCAAATACACGCTCTGATTCCCAAGTTGCCAAAAACAATGTTAACTTCCGTCATGGCCCTATGGCCATTCTTCCAATGGGCTATAGACGTGTTGGGACCTTTACCCGAAGCTCCAGGGAAAGTGAAATATGTAATCATAGCCATTGACTACTTTACCAAGTGGATGGAAGCAAAGCCCTTAGCCAAGACAACTGGAAAGGAAGTAAAAAAGTTCGTATGGGATAACATCGTCTGCAGGTTCGGATTACCCAAAATAATTGTTACGGATAATGGAAGCAATTTTGTAGGAGATCCGTTCAAAAGTTGGTGCGAGAGATTGAATATCACACAAATCAACACAGCCGTAGCACATCCTCAGGCCAACGGATTAGTGGAAAGGGCAAACAAAAGTCTGATGAAGGGATTCAAGTCACGACTCGGAAGGGAAAGATCCGGATGGGTAGACGAACTACCGAACATATTGTGGGCATTCCGTACCACCCTAAAAACTAGCAATGGAGAAACTCCCTTTAGCTTGACCTACGGAAGCGAGGCGGTCATTCTAGCAGAAATCGGTATGCCTACCTTTCGAACCATGACGGCGAACGCCGAAGACAATAATGATGAGATCGGCTTGAACCTAAATTTGTTGGAAGAAAGGCGAGAAATGGCAGCAATAAGGGAAGCCAAATACAAAAAGAAGGTGGAACAGTACTACAACCGAAGGGTTAGACCTGAAGCGTTCAAAGTGGGAGACTTTGTGTACCGGAAAAACGAAGCCAGCAGGGTGGAGGATCAAGGAAAATTAGGGCCAAATTGGGAGGGTCCCTACCGGATAACGGAAGCCTATCAACATGGAACGTACAAGCTGCAAACCATGGACGACATAGAAGTACCTCGAACCTGGCATGCAATCAATTTAAAAAAGTGTTTTATGTAATCAGTTGTTCCGATAGACTTGTTGTAAGGCATGAGCCATTTTCCTATTATCAATAAAGCATACTATGTAGTTGGGCTATAAAAAAAAGTTGTTTTTATCTAAATGTTAAAACTACTGAGCATGAAAGAAAACCCCAAGTGGGTATAATCTAAGGCCAAGAGCCGAAGGGCACAGGTTGTCCGGTATAATAAAACCCCAAAACCCCAAGTGGGTATAATCTAAGGCCAAGAGCCGAAGGGCACAGGTTGTCCGGTATAATAAAACCCCAAGTGGGTATAATATAAGGCAAAGAGCCAAAGGGCACAAGTTGTCTGGCACGATAAAACCCCAAGTGGGTACAATCTAAAACCAAGAACCGAAGGGCACAAATTGTCCGATATAATAAAACCCCAAGTGGGTATAATCCAAGGCCAAGAGCCGAAGGGCACAGGTTGTCCGGTATAATAAAACCCCAAGTGGGTATAATCTAAGGCCAAGATCCGAATGGCACAAGTTGTCCGGAACGATGAAACCCCAAGTGGCTATAATCTAAAACCAAGAGCCGAAGAACACAAATTGTCCAATATAATAAAACCCCAAGTGGGTATAATCCAAGGCCAAGAGCCGAAAGACACACGTTGTCCGGCATAATAAAACCCCAAGTGGGTATAATCTAAAACCAAGAGCCGAAGGGCACGAGTTGTCCGATATAACAAAACTCCAGATGAGTATAATCTACGGCCTTAATACGGAGGAAGCATGATTGACTAGTAAATTAAGCTCAGACGAATACAATATGAAACCAATAGTTGAAAGGCACAAATGCCCCGGAACGTACATAACACAGAAAGCATACACAATAAAAATAATGAAGGTAAACGATATGTATTCATCCTATCAAAATTAATTACATCAAATGTTCCGGAATAACGAAACAGTAATAGATAGAATGTTAACAACCTATTCTATTACATAGAATCACCAAGTACATCAAATTGTTCCGAAGATAACTATTCTACAAAATAACGGAACATCAAGTACCCTACACTATTACATCAGCGGCAACGGGGAAACGAAAGCTTCACAAGGAGACCGGAATACCTAAACCCATGGTCAAAATGAAGGTACCCGGACTCCGGAACATAGTTCACAACGGACAGAATTCAGCAACAATAGCTTCACAAAGAGTTTGCAATACCTATGCCCATAGTCAAAATGGAGGTATGCAAACCCTTAAAAACATCAAACTCAGAGAAAGGCTGAGGTATTTTGATCCACAGATGGATTACCGGAGGGATTCTCAGTATGAGATTCAACCACCGGCTCTTCAACAACTGGAATAGGAGCAGGATCTGGAACCAAGGCAATCAGCTCATCAAACTTCCGGTAAATGGTCTGGCGGATTTTTTGGATGAAAGGATAGTCTTGTGAGAGGGCCTGATCATATAATGAACGGTATTTGTCATCGGCCTCAAAATACATCCCTTCAACTTCCCCTAACAGCTTAGCCGCTTTCTCCGGCTCCTCAAATAACCCTGCCCCATCTATCAGACCAGATTGATAATACAAATTGAAAGGTTCTGACAGTGCTTTCCAGAACTCATGGCTACCAAGAAAACGGTGAATAGCTTCCGGAATGAACTCATTAACAATACGATTTCTCTCCATTTCGGCATTTTCGGCAGCTATAGCAATTTCTTGCTTCTCTTGGTGAAGCTCCTTATAAGCTTTCTCTTCATCGGCCAGCTTCAATTTGGCATCAGATAAATTACCCTCCAACAACTTGATCTTTTGAGCCTGCTGAGCAGAAACCTTCCTCCACTCCTCTTTCTCCACTACGAGCTGAGAGACCCTGTCCTCCAAACTAGCATTCTCAGCACGCAGCTTTTGAATCCCCCCCGGATTCACCGCAGCACATTCTGCATGCTTCTCCTTCAACTCCTCAGCCACCTCATCTAACCTTTTACACTTGTCACCCAAGGTTTGATCACACACCTGATGAGTTTTAGACAACTTCTGATACTCACGTTGAAGAGACTCAAAATGGAAAATGATGTCCGCCTGAGCCGTAGCATGCTTGCCCAACAGTAACCAAGACCTTTGGATGGCCTCATTATCATCTTGACCGTCCAAATGCCTCTCTTCACCCGGGGTGGCCAAGTTAATCATCATGTCCCGGTAGACATTCGCATTGTTCATGCGAGTCCCCCTCTTCACCACCCAAGCAGGGACGAAGGTGTCATCATCCTCATCATCTCCCTCTATATCCACTTGAACGTCCTCCTCGTCCACCAAGACCCCCTTTCCCGGACGCTGGGAAGCACCCTTCGAACTCCCTGAAAACAAAGAACCTTCATCCGTAAATAGTAAAAACAAATCAAGGATAACACTATGGATAGATTATTCACTAAGGCATACCAGTTGGGATATCTTTCGGATGCAACGAGCGGATCGGCTCCGGCTCCTCAACCTCTTCCACATCATCTAGATCAATGACATGGTCAGAAGATTGCTTGTGCCTCTTGTGAACCTTAGAAGAGATGCTTCCTCCGGCTCTCTTCGCCGGAGGTTTCTTTGAACCCTGCTTTGCTGCATGCTCCTTCTTTTTGTCCTTGGCAGCCAGCACCCGATCATCCGGAACCTCGACCCTCTTCAACGCCTCATCTTTCTCCGGAACTTCAGCATTGGAGGCTAGAGGACGAGTGGTATGCGTCTCACGTTCCTGCCCTTGCGGAAGTGGGTCCCTCTTGACCACATTCACCATCTTTCGAAGAGGAGGTTTCTTTAAGTAGCTCGACATTGTTACACCTGCGAACGAACAGAACCTGTCATTAAAAGTGAAAAAAGGATGCAGAACTTAAAAATTTATATTTATAGCAAAGGCTATACCCCTCCCCTGCTCATCCCTCAAAGCCGGACGAAAGCCGGTAAATTCCCAATGATCCGATAGGCCCAGGGCATATAAAAACGACTGTGGAACTTGGCATGGCTCGATGATCATCTCAGCCAGCTTTTCGGCATGGGCAACATTGTACTCACCCCTCTTGGGAAATGGATCAGACACGTCCGAATCTGAATGCCTCCAAGGCATAGCAAAGGGAATGGCTCTCCTATCAATCAAGAAAAAATGATATTTCCAACCCTTCAGACAAGAGGGAAATTCCCCGAAACAAATCTTCCTATCTTTGTGCACACGTTTTTCGAAGGAAAACCAGCAACCTTGTTTGTTGAGTTTATAACAGACGCGAAACAAAGGAGTGGTAGGAGGAATGTGCATGCTCCGGCAATACACCTCAAAAAGGGTAGCACGGTGCATACCCAACGGAACCAACTGAGATATATGAATCTTAAAGTACCTAATAACGTCTAAGAGAAAAGTATAAAAAGGGACGGTAAGGCCTCCATCAAAGAAATACTCTGCATATAAGCCAATGGCATCTGCAGGTAATCGATCCATTGTCATACCTGACGGAGGTACACTCGGATGTAAATCCTTCGGTATCCCAAAAGTCTCCACTACGACGAGTACCTCACCTTCGTCCATCGTAGACTGCCTTAAACGTATATCCTTCTTAACATGTAAACCCTCCGGCATGGATACGTCCTCATACTCAAACGACGCGGTAGATTCCGACATAATGAGGCCGATAGGGAGGAGTATAGCCAAATAACAAAAAACTAAACGGACTAGGACGTACCTCAAAGACGATGAGAATAATCGTTCGGAATACGGAAGGAATAGAATGTGTCAGAAGTCTGTGTGTGTAGAAAATTTACAGTAGTAAAAATGAGGAAAAGGGGACTGTTTATAGGCGGTAAAAAATGGGCGCGAAATGACACGTCACCCGGAGGGCAGACGTGTCTCCATCCAAACCGTATAAACAGGAAGAGCGTACACGTGTCCCCATTCCAAGGATGCAGTAAAAAACGACGGCGCACCTTAAACGACACATTAATTACTTTTGGCACTTTGTACACGACTCTAAGCAAACGACGAAGCTACGACTCGCGCTCCAGAAAATTACAAAAATAAACTAAGTATCACACCATTGGCATAACCAATACTATGATACTGGGGGGGGGGGGGGGGACATGTTGGCGTATGTACCCTCCGGATTTAGGCCGTACAATTAAATACCTTCCGGATCTATGATAAACAAGGCATACGCAAATGTATTTAAACAGGACAGACCAATATCCGAAAGGTTTGGAATGTCCGCATGACCTCAACTCTCCGGAGGTCGGGACCGTTCGGACAAACCAGTAAGTACATAAGCCAAAGTACAAACAAGTACACCAAGTATATGTTAATGGAGCATAAATTAGCAAACATTAAGGAACTAAGTACACACCAGCCTGACACTCCATATTGGAGGCCTATAAATAGAGAGGAAATCTTCACTTAAAGATTAACTAATTCTCTCACTCTCTAACTTGATATATACTTTCTTTCTCTAAGAACATATACTTACTCTCACGCCGGAGGTTGGTCCTGGGATACATTCCCGGGGCGAGACTAACGGACGTACCTGTTTTACAGATATCCGAAGTATTCCACTACCAACAAGAATCACCTTGAATCCGAAGGACTAATCCAAAGTCCGAAGGATTCATCTCGCTTGTCCGGAGTAGAAGCAAACTTTCACTTGGTGCTGTTTGTTTATTAAGAGGCTTTGAATCTGAATCTGATGCGTAAATGTCTGAATCTGAATAAAATAATATTGGTTGTTTTTTTTTGTAAAAAAAAATCTGAATGATATAAATATGATGCAATTTTGTTCTTATAACACATAAACATTAAAAGACTATGAGGCAACAAGACATCCTCTACATATCTTGTTGAATAAGAGGTTTGAGCCTCTAATTGCCTCTAAACGAGAACAAAAAAACAAACGCACTTAATGACCTAAATGTCTGACCGCGTCTGAACGAGTCAAATTAAGATGCTGTTAAGAGGTACTTTTTAAAAAACAAACACCACCTTACTATCAGTGATGGTATTGGTTCTTTTGAATTTACTCGTTGAATATGTTACTAATCTCAGTACTTATTTAACTTAATATATACTTATTAACCAATAATACAACACTCTAATATATGCGGGACTGCTAGACATAGAAATCAATAAGAAAGTGCAAAACTACTAATTAGTAGTATAAAGCAAATAAAAAGAGAAGGGTGCAATACAAATATCATCAAACACGTACTAGTACTTTTTATTCATGGATGTATAAAATCTCATACGTACTAAAATATCCTATGCATGCTTAGTGCAATCAGTAGGCTTAAAAGAAACCTCATTATTTACCAAATCATACCCTACCAACCAATTTCTTTGCGATAAATTCCCAAATATTGCGATATCAGTCGTAGGTAGAATCGTCAAGCAAGTCATCCCGTTTTGCATTTCCAAAAAGGTGTTCGCCGGTGGCAATTCAACGTCAGCACCGGTGAAACGGAAAGCAGGGCCGTCCCATGAATTGGTGAAATTTTTGAGGGCCCTGTACGAAATTATATAATGAGGCCTTTCGATAAGCAATGTTATATATAAAGTGTCACCATTTATAAGATATAATGCAATTAGTTGTCAAAACGTTCTAACATATTACCCATTTAAGATATTTTACCATCTAAATACTCTTTTATTTGTTAAAAATATGTCGACACATGCATATAATTATTAACGGGATAAATTTTGGGGCCCCTTAAAATTTTGAGGCCCTGAGCGGTCGCTCATCTTGCACACCCTTAAAGCCGGCCCTGACGGAAAGTCACTGTTGGGACAGTGTCCATGTTCAAGTCCTTGTAGCAATAGTGGAGGAAACCATCAAGGTCCTGAGCGGTTGGACCACCAAGGACCTCAGTTAGACCCGAGGTTAAGTCTTCGTAGAGTTCACGATCGATGAATGTTAGTGTTGTACCTGAGTCTATGATAATGTTACCCTCTTGGACATCTTTTTCCGGTAATGATTTGTTTGCGGACACATTTTTTTTTCCTACCCATACACTATCTATCGTAAGGTAGTAATAGGTCGAAGGGTCTTTCTTAGCAAGAGGAGTTGAAACGACATTTGGCCCTGTGACTTCGGCATAATCTCCAAACTGAATCTTGCTCGTTTCATACGTGCCATCGTTAAAATATGGAATCAAACAATACGAGAATTTTCCTTGTGTAACATTTTCAAGTTGCCTAACTATAGAAAGAGGACCACCCCCAAGACCAATAATCCCACTGCCTTCTTCGTTAAACGTACCATTATTATCATGACCACACCCGAAAACAACATCTTTAATTGACGTTTGTCCAAACCAAAAGGTATCGACCGCTAGGTCACCCATTGTATGAGACTGATCCTCGTAACTCATCTTGTAATGACACATATTTTTTGAGTCACATGATTGCTGATTTTGGGATAGGGCTTCACAACCTTTTGATTGACATGACAATGTTTGATAAGTAGATGAATTAGATGGTACGAGGATAGGTGGGCCCAATTGCTTGTAGCAATTCTCACAAGGTTCACATTGGGCCCATGTGAGGTCGGACCCAGTGTCAGCGATCCCAAGAACTTGTACGGGTGGAGTTCCAATGTCTATTGACATTAGATATTCTCCTAAAATACAGGAGATATCTGCATCGATTATAGTTGTCTTTGAGATCAAACCTGCCCTTTTTGAAAAGCGTGATGCTCGAGACACAGACCGGAGAAAAGCACTTTTTAGACGGTCCGAGCGGGCATAGTTCGAGTTGTAAAGAGGGGATAGTGGAGAGTCTCTTTCAATAAGATCAATAGTAAAACCACCATGCTTGTAGTTGGGTCTAGAAAAAGAACCCGAAATGTTGATCAAAAGAAAGAGAAGAATGAGTGTTTTCATGATTATGGTTTAGGAAGATTGTGAATGAGAAATGAAATGTTGATCAAATTTATAAGGTGATCAAAAACCGAAGAATTAATTTAAAAATGCATGAATTTGGAAGGTCAAATTAAATACGTTAATTAGTTACGTTGTAAAAGAAGTGATTGTAATTATGATCAACTTACTGATATGGAAATCATTGCAATAAACAATACGCTAACTAGCTATGAATATAATATACTAGCTTATAGACCCGCGGAATCCGCAGGATTTTAGAGGGTTTTTGATTAAAAAAAGGTAAATACGTGAATAAAGTAAGAAAGAACAACGAACGTAAATGTTGCAAAATTTTCTTGTAAGGGAACAATAAGTTATAAATGACTGAAAGTATAAAATACAATGCTTGTAAATATATGTGTAATAAACATTCATTGCCTCTTGATCTCCAATATGTTTATCTTCATAAGCAAATGTATGTAGTGACCATTCTAACACGTTAACAAAAGGTCCATTACGTGAACACCTAATAAGTTTAAAAAATATGTAAGTAAAAGAAGTTTGGGATTTATAATAACTGTAAAGGAATAGATCTAGTGAGAAGAATTTGTAGTGGCGTTCGATAGATTACCATCCGCATCACAAACGACAACCTTCAAACCTCCTTTGCTTTTGACATGAGAAACAACGATACATAGTTGTCCGTGTGTAAAAACAGGACGTGGTAGATAGAAACCAACTTTTGAAATACTTATGCTTATATACAATGACATGAAGACCGACTCAAAACACTTGTACAAATTCAATGTTCTAAATATTATGAAGTGACCCAACCAAAATTAAAAGTTTTCATGGAGTTTTGCATTCCACAAAATAACCATAAATTATTTTCATTTTCTTAACAATTGTTGCCATAGAAATTGTTCATTTGACAGTGAATTGCAATTTAGCCCACGTCTTACTAAGTAGCAGCAAGAGATCATTAAGCGGCTAAAACCTCATTAAGAAACTAAATCCAAAGTCAAGACATTCTGTTACAAATGTTCCATATCTCACGACAACTAACAAATTAACCATAAGCTTATAATGTTTTTTAGAAATAGGCTTAAAAGGTAATCTATGATCTATGATACGTATATTGGTTTAGGAGTTTCGATTTTATAAAACTGAACCTCAATGACATTTAGTTTTGGAATAAAAATGGACCCTTTTCTTTTGTAGCTGAAATTACTTGTTTTTTACTTTCTCTTTCTTCAACCCGTCTAACCCATCCAATATAGCTATTAAATGGGTCAACAGGTCAGATACCACCCATTTTGCCCATTTTGACTCCTCCATGTGCTTCCTATGAACTTGAGATGATGAACATGACGCCATCTTCAATTTTTCAACCTGCATAAGCCAAAAGAAAGAGATCACAAAGATCAATTGCTTTAACTTTTGTTACAATTTGAGCCAATAGTCTATTTAACAGGTAGTCAATTTTTAACGGTTTATTGTTTCAATACACTAATTTCTTCAATAATGTAATTTAAGAGGTTTTACGTATTACAATTATTGGAACTACTTATTTTCTAACAAAGCTTCTTAATTTTTATTTCAATCCAACGTTTTATGTACAGTAAGATTTTCAAAAACTATATCCATTTAAAAATATATTTTACTTTATAATAAAATGACGGGAGGTTTATGCATCAAAGTTTCCCTTTGGACAACTTTCCACCCAAATATCAAGTGCACACATACCAAATGGTAAATCAAGACTTAGTAAGATCATATCAGTAGAAAGTTAACTGATCATATATGAGTTTAAGTATGCGGTCAACGTCAAAGATAGTCTTGAATACGAAAAGTATGCGGTCAACGTCAAACATTCGAGTAGCCATGGAATCACGGGTATTTTTAATGGAATTATTTATTAAGGAGTAGTGTGTGTGAATAATTTAACAAACAACAATGAACGTAAATAGATTTATTATTTTTGAAGGGAATAAAAAGCAATATGTCAATGATATGATAATAAAAATTGGTTTGTAAGTATTAAAAATAAACATGCATGTATCGTCTTCTCCAACTGGTAGATATGTTATAGAGCAACGTCATGCAGACAACATCAAATACTTAAGTACTACATGCTCATTTCGTGAACACCTAAACACGAAAAAAGAAATAAAAGATAAAAATAAAGTAAAAAGGAAATTGTTGATATAAAAGTTGCATCAGTTTCGACCTTACCCCTTTCTTATTTTAAAAGTCTCTATAGTTAGATGAACTATAGAAACATGGTATAAAAGTTATTGCAGTTGGTAAACAAAAAATTAAAAATTACACAAAAAATTAATAAATTATACACGAAATTTGATCATAATGCTAATACTTGATTTAATTTGTAATAACAGAGCTCATTCACACATTAGACATTTTCTTGCAATGTAAAAAAGGAATTAGCTACTAAAATACAACATGCCATCAAATTTCAGAAACTCTATTATATATTAGTAATAACAGAGCTCATTCACACATTAGACATTATATATTCGTAATAAACTAATAACAGTGCATCTTTGTTTTGCCTATCTTCGAGTAGCTTACAACATCATGCAATACAATTAACAGAAACGCTCACACTTTTACCTCGGCTGCAACTTCCTTAATCTGATCTATTGTAAAAACACCAAAGCAATCATCATCTTTTACTGGATTTATTGCAGCTAATGCAACATCGTCGACACTAAACAGAAGAGCCAAAATTAGATCAGATGATGGTGATGAACTCAACGGTTTGGTGAAACTTGTGGTTGCATTTAGAAGTCTTTCGATGGGTTCGCATCTAAAATGAAGAGGGATTTCATATTCACCAACCTTTCTTTTACCATATATAAATCGTAAATCCGGCCTTAGCACCACATCTCCTGTAAAATCAAGACTAATGAGAAAACATCCACTTTCGTATCGTAGTCTTCATTTCTAAAGACATCAGGTGCAATATATCTCCTTATACCAGAAACATAACCAAGTCAAAAGACTTCATAAAACCAACATCTCTCTGTTTGCATACAGTCAACACTCTATGATACTTTAACTTCGCAACATTGTAAAAGTGATTTGTGTGTGCAGAGAACATTCATTAATTTCAAAAAGAAAAAAGGCTCACATGTTGTGTCATGATATGACATGTTCGTTCCTTGTTTTACCATCTTTGTCACTTTCATTAATGGGCTTATTCCAAAGTCTGTGAGTTTGAGATACCAAGAATCAGCCCACAAAATATTTATGTTTTCTAAGGAGCAGTGGATGACCGTGCGATTTGACCAAGGCTAAGAAAACAGTGTAATACAATGTAATAAAAAATGAGTTATTGGATATTAACCTATATATTCTTCTTTCTAGATGGATATCAACATACAAAAAGGAGCGCGAACGATGTGAAGTCGTGTAGCAAATTTGAGGGAGGAGCGCAAAGTCAGATACCCTTGTAGCTTGAGAGAAACACTACAACAACGAAAAGTTAACATCCTTTGATCAACACATTAGAAACTTGGTTTCTTTTTTCCTCTTGATATTGGCCATTGACAAAACATCATCCACCTCTGTATCCTTCAAATAAATAAGAAATGAAAAAAAAAAATCCATAAGACACATATTAAGTTCTGTTTGATTTTGGAGTAACAGCACATACACTATTTGTAATTCCGCATTCCATCTGAAGCATCATTAAGAGTATTATCATCCTGTCAAAAAATGCTCTCACCATCTGATATTTCAATTTCAATAACATCGCCGGCCATGTCGTCAAATTTGCATCCATTTTCCTTTTCCTAGATGTGCGATTCACCTTATCAAGCACCAAATGGGTACTATTGCGGTCATGGTCCTATTTAAAAAATAGAAAAAATATTAGGCCTTCATACAAATATACAAATATGAGAATCGTTTGTTGAAAAGAGAAACTGAAAAAGTGTATAAATTAATGTTACCTCATGAGCATCGATATCGACATTGTCCCGACTTGCTAAAGGAAAAAGGAAATATCAGGTCTTCATAAAAAGTCTAAAAAATGACATAAGTAATTGAAGTCTGAAATTGAAAATGTGTAGACATGAACTTTACCCTTGCTTCTTCATTGACTTTCATTTTGGCGATGATGGTTAACCTGTTTTTGGTTGCCTCGATCGATAGTGAAAACATTGTTTGACATGTCCATCTGTGTAAATATAACAAACAACTATACTTGTGTTAGAACCCGTGCAACTGCAACTTATTAACAACTCATAAAAAAATACTTCAAGCTTGAATATGTGAAGAAACTAACGTAGATATTATCTGCAAAATAATGCGAAATCCAATGATATAATAAAAAGAAAGTTACATAGAATGATCTAGAGAAACCGAAATGGATGACAAAAAGTACTTAAGTAAGATGTTAAAAAGAGGTCACGTACCCTAGCAAGTTAAGTTCAATTTTTGCTTTATATTGAGATGGAATTTCCATCAATGCTGAAAGAGCAAATCTGCTTCTTTTAGGTTTAAAGGAACATTCTTTGACATAATTTCTGTGAAACTTACAAACTACAGCAATATACAAAAGAAAGTAATATCAGAACTCATTTATACAGGGAGAGACGTGAAGATTATATATAAACTCACATTACTGTTTTACCCTTTGAGGAATATTACCATCAATTTTTTTATCATGTCCCAAGGTTAGTCCCCAACTCCAACTAATACAATAGATAGAGGAAGCTTATATTTGTATACTTGATAACTATTGCAAACATTCACCTTGCTTGGACAAACCCACAACTTGGAGTTTATCAAAATTTGGCATCTACAATTTTCAGCAATAGGGCTCGGCTTGGGCTGATCTTAACTTTTAACATTGCTTGGACTCTTTTGAAAGTGCATTTGTCACCAGTAGATAAAAGCAAATGTCTATAACTTTTAACCAACACCATAAGCAAACAAACTAACATAGGGGAAAGTGATTATCACAATAGATTTTCAGACACAAAGCTTTTCATGGAACGTACAATGCTAACTGATGGGGCACAGAAGGTTGACGGACATATAATGTTCTTTTATTATCACCTTTTTTACATCTCAATCACCTAAAATGACTCTAACCATAGTCACCTTAAGCTTAATGTGTATAGAAAAAAGAATTTCTAACATCACGACATGAACATGACAACACCAGTATGTCAATGTTGTTTATGCAAAATAAATCATAAATGTTTCACAATGTCACTTTAAGCACTTCTTTATATATTTAGGCATTTACTCCAGAACAAAAAAAAGGGATTTCAATCCATGAATATGCAAATGGAATTCAATTGGCAATGAAAAAACTGTTACCAATTATAGAAGAAGCACGCCGATGGTCATTGTTCGTATTGTTTCAACCAACCACTCATCCACCAATTAATTCAATTTCCTATAACAACAAAGAAAAACAAAATGATATAGCAAAGCAATCAAACGTAAGTTTTCCACAACCTTCATGTGGATTAACCTCACAAGATGCTTCAATGATGATATCACTTCGTTCGACGGATCCTTTCGCAGCCAATTCACATGTCTCCATCTTTTCCTCAAAAGAGTATGGTCTTTGTTTAGTGAATTGGACAATCGCTTTCCCACCTAATCATACAACCATCATTGTCAACTAAACACAACTTTGATTTAAAAAATGCACATTCACATAGTTGATTTGCTTTGTGTAATCCATGAATGTGAGCTTGTAGATATCTGTTGTATATGTGTTTCAAAAATGACTACATGATACTGAATGTGTACAATTATTGCGCCTTAAAAGTTCGTTACACACTTGACATCAAGTTCTTAAAGCCTCAAGTTAAGTCTATATGCTTATATACACCTATCTATAAAAAAGATGATCTCCCATCCAAGCTTGTACTTTGGATCTTACTAATTGAATGTCTAATGATCAATGCCAGCATACTTTTTGGTCGTTACATGAACTGTATGAGTGTTAGATTCATTTCTTTGCGGGTAGCGAAACTCGTACCTGGTGTATGATTCCTAAGTGTATTCGTATAGCCTCAAACACGTCTATCTGTGAACACAGTACCAGCTATACATTATTGTATATTAGACATGAATGCTTCAAAGAGCGGTCTACTCATCATTTCCTAATTACAGAGGCAACAAACTATGAGAAACTTTGAGGAGCTATTCACATAGCTTGTAGACACTCTGAAATGAATAGCACCAATATAGGAGTTCTAATAGCATACTCACTTTTGTATAACATGACACAAAACAACTTTACCCCTATATTAGACATAAAGTTTTAGCATCCCATGCGTATGATCCTAAACATACAAATTTGATTGTACCTAGTTCATCCATTTAAAAAGTAACAAACTATTGAGATTATTTTATTCTTGTAAATTTTGCAAAAGAATTCAACCGAATATTAAGAACAAAAGTTATAATAATGGAACTAATGCCCAAAACAAATACATCACAATTGAGCATTGGCCCCAAATGCAAACGTCATGTTAAAAACAGTTTATTTTTTACTGTTTAAATTGTTTAAAAATAGTAATACTATAAATATAGAAAACTCATAAGCAACTGGAAACCGTATATATGTACTAAAGTCACTGCGCATACTCTTAACAATATTCAATAGCGAAGGTATTGATTATAGACATACCATTAGGAATATGTATTTACTATTAATTCAATTAAACGACGTATTAAATCACCAGCTCAAACTCATACTCAAATCATGACTACCAAACTAATTCAAAGACCATCAAATCGCTGACACCTAAACCATCGGGCATGTACCTATTGTGAATAACTAAAAGAACATACTATTTACCTATTCATCGCGAGTCTGCATATATGTCTTCTGTAATGATAACTTGTTTCTGATGGCCCACTCACCTTTCTGTACATGCCGTTGTGCCTAAACAACTGAAATTAGATCGTAAAGATTGTGTAACAGAAACCAAAATTAGCATTCGGCCAGGGGGTATTGACAACACATTTAAAAAACTAACCATGTGTGTTAGCATTCAAAATGGTGTGACCTTTCACACTTTTGTTTGCAGGACGTAAGTGTAAGACACCGCTTTATTGAAATTTCCTTTTTCCCTTTCCATTGTTAGACGGTTGATGTTCAACCGATGCGTGTTCAATCAGACAAATCGGGATAAAGGAAGAAAGCTAAACATCAAGCATAGGAATTTGAACAAATGACTTGGGACAATATCCAGGCATGAGAAAATGTTCCTGAATAGTACTTTCCTCAGCAGGCGCAGCATGGAACGATATCTCCATTGCCTTCAACAGCTCATTTGTACTGACGAACATGCCTAAACAATATAAGAGAAGTTATACCAACTGTGTAATGCAAAAGTAAGCAAGGTTTTCAATTTTCTTTTCCCTTTTCTGTTATCATAGTGCGGGTCAACTAACGACGTCATAAAAGTACATCATATTTCCGGCCAACCTAACCCGCCACAAAACCAAGAATGACCCATTTTGACATGGGAAGAATTATGGAAGTACGTTGTTCAAAAGAGTAGTAACAACTCATTAATAACAATGACATCATTTGTAAAGTTTGAAACACTATATTTTTTTTTATTGTTTTTTATGTTGTAAACACCGACATCACCACACTTAAGTAAAAAGGATGTTGAGTTAATAAAAGACATGGTATAATGGCAGTCCCATATATATCACATCAGAAAATAATAAGCCAAAAAATGTATATATGCTCTTGCATGTACACCATTTCCCTACTGGTTTGTCAATCAATTTATGTACCTCTTTATCAAATAAGAGGAAAGACCCACTTCCTGTGCCATCTTGAAACTGCATATTAACCTTGTACGCAAATACAAAACATCTAAAACGATTATGCTTATTGTTAATTACTTACTGATAATGGTTCATTAATGTATATTTGATCTTGGCGATAAAACTCAACCATATCAAACCCATAAAATGCATATATGATAGGATCTTTATCAACATTATCAAGCCGTTATATGCATATTCAACCTGCAAAACATAGAGAAAAATTTCAGCCATTATTAAAAATTATGATTTTTGAACCATGCAATTTGGATGGCAAAATGATACTGATGGATTGACAAACTTCCATTGTCATCTCTGTTAGAAAAACAACTTTTGATTCAAGATTCTTTGACATACCTTCTGCAAGTTCCATATTTTGTTTGATGTAAGTCTGTAGGTTTTGAGTAAACGCTTCCATATTGAGATTGATCATATTTCTTCATAATCTTCAAAGAAATCCTTAATATCAAATTGAGAGCATAGAATCAGTCTCCAAAATCTTGCATATAACATCATAAAGATAGAAAAGTTTTTCTTATAATACTCACCAGTTGCAGGGTTCTACAGCCACCACCATAGTCGTCGTTGTGTTCAGCCCTCACCTGTATTTAAATCCCAAAACATAATCAGTGTTAACAAAACCTACTAAGATAAAATCACAAACATTCAAAATAAAATTCAAAAGTATATATAAAAATAAAGTAGATAGAATCCCCAATTCTCGTTTTAGGGTTCTTATAAATCACTAACGTATTATAATTGAATTGCAACATAATCAAAGAAAAACATAGTATAATTGAATTGAAACAAAACAATTGTAATATGAAAATAAATAAATCAAAACCCTAAATCTATTATAATTGATGATTCGGTACTTACCACCATTCTTCTATGATGACAGCATGAAAATCACTTGCAGAGTGAGTTGGTAGGGTTGATGATAATGACTTAATCAAAGGTATAATGAGAAATTGTAACTTATTTTGGGATGATTTGTATAACGCGTTGATAATAATGTTGATTTGAAACTCCCAATGAGTGAATCAAAATAAGAACCGTATGGAAGAAGAGTTTTAAATGCTGAATATTTACAAAAATAACTAAAGAAGGAGCGTGTATCTATATGAAAGTAGTAGCGCAGAGAAGTGTTGTATAGTTGAGAGCATTACATATTTTATGACCAATAGGAATAAAGACACATCAGCGCATTAATGAATTATGGTGCTTCATTGCCTTGTAAATTATTCACGTTTATTATATAAAATAGATATACTTTGCTCAACACGTCTTTGTGAAATTTATTGCAATCAATTTTGTAAAAACTCTATATCGTTACTTCATTACTATATTTAGTTCAATAAGAAAATATGGAAACAATTTTTGTTCTTGTATAAGCATTATACTAAGCAAGAAAAGAAAAGAAAAAAAATTTGTTTGGTAAAATTTGGATATAATAGCAGAGAAACTTCTAGCTATGTATGTGTTATGTGCAAAAATTTAATAACCGGTAATACAAACGGCTCACATTGGATTTTCATAATGTTTGAGGCATGCATGACTCACTCAACGATTGTGGCTATGAGCTGAGGTGTCAAGGATTGAACTTAACTCTTTTACCTTATGCTTGTTATATGCAAAGATGGCCCCATCCATTAATTATAAACCGAGCTACACATCATTAGCACTTCTAGATATGTGTCGCTAAAAAGTGTTTGATAACTTTTCTATCAGTGATGGTATTGGTTATTTTGAATTTAGTTGTTGAATATGTTACTAATCTCAGTTCTTATATGTTACTTGATATATACTTATTAACCAATAACACAACACTCTAATACGGGACTACTAGACATAGAAATCAATAAGAAAGTGCAAAACTACTAAGTATAAAGCAAATAAAAACAGAAGGGTGCAATACAAATATCATCAAACACGTACTTTTTTAATTCATGGATATATAAAATCTCATACGTACTACATATCCTATGCATGCTTAGTGCAATCGGTAGGCTTAAAAGAAACCTCATTATTTACCAAATCATACCCTACCAACAAATTTCTTTGCGATAAATTCCCAAATATTGCGATATCAGTCGAAGGTACAATCATCAAGCAAGTCATCCCCTTTTGCACTTCCAAAAAGGTGTTCGCCGGAGGCAACTCAACGTCAGCACCGGTGAAACGGAAAGTCACTGTTGGGACAGTGTCCATGTTCAAGTCCTTGTAGCAATACTCGAAGGAACCATCAGGGTCCTGAGTGGTTGGACTACCAAGGACCTCAGTTAGACCCGAGCTTAACTCTTCGTAGAGTTCACGATTGATGAATGTTAGCGTTGTACCCGAGTCTATGATAATGTTACCCTCTTGGACATCTTTTTTCGGTAATGGTTTGTTTGATGATACATTGTTTTTTCCAACCAATACGTATTCTAACGTAAGGTAGTAGTAAGTCGAAGGGTCTTTCTTAACAAGAGGAGTTGAAACGACATTTGGCCCTGTGAGTTTGGCATAATCTCCGAACTGAATCTTGCTCGTTTGATTTGAGACATCGTTAAAATAAGGAATCAAACAATACGAAAATTTTCCTTGTGTATCATTTTCTAGCTGCGTGATTAGAGAAAGAGGACCACCACCAAGACCAATAATCCCACTGCCATATTTGTTAAAAGTACCATTATTATCATGACCACACCCGAAAACAACATTTTGAAAAGACCTTCGTCCAAACCAAAAGGTATCGACAGCAAGGTCACCCGTTGTAAAAGACCGATCCCCGTAACTCATCTCGTAGTGACACATATTTTTCGAGTCACATGTTTGCTGATTTTCGCCTAGGGCTTCACAAGCTTTTGATTGACAAGATAGTGTTCGATAAGTGGACGAATTAGATGGTACGAGGATAGTGCCCACTTGCTTGTAGCAATTCTCACAAGGCTCACACTGGGCCCATATGAGGTCGGACCCGGTGTCAGCGATCCCAAGAACTTTTACGGGTGGAGTTCCAATGTCTATAGACATCAGATATTCTCCAAAAATACCGGAGATATCTGCATCGATTATAGTTGTCTTCGAGATCAAACCCGCTCTTTTTGAAAAAAGAGAAGCCCGAGACACAGACCGAAGAAAAGCACTTTTTAGACGGTCCGTGCGGGCATAGTTCGGGTTGTAAAGAGGGGACAGTGGAGAGTCTCTTTCAATAAGATCAATAGTAAAACCACCATGCATGTAGTTGGGTCGAGAAAAAGAACCCGAAATATTGATCAAAAGAAAGAGAAGAATGAGTGTTTTCATGATTATGGTTTAAGAAGATTGTGAATGAGAAAAGAAATGCTGATCAAATTTATAAGGTGATTATGGTCTAGAATTTGGAAGGCCAAAGGTTAAATACGTTGTTATTTACGTAGTAAAAGAAATTGTAATTATGATCAATTTATTGACATGGAAATCATTGCAATAAACAATACAATAACTAGCTATGAATATACTTTGCTCAATCAACTCGTCTTGATTCAAATACGAAATACATTCCAAATATAACCATGAATGTATTATTTCACTCAATATTTGACACTTGATACACAAGATATCAAAAATATTTTATAAGTTGACAGGATATTTTTCATTCTCATTGCTTCTCCGTAAAAAATCATTCAAAAGATAACTAGGTATACAAACTTACTAACATACCTTCAAGAATATTTCATTATTTACTCAAAGTGCTTTCTATTTAAACATGTATATTACTTTTACGTCATTTTACACATTATAATTATGGCAACAACTACGTTATCAAATGCTTTAATAAAAAAGTTATTTCTCAAGGTTTTTATTTGCTACTTATGACCACTGATGGAGCCAGTAGGGGGCTGGAGGGTGCTCGGCCCCCTTAACCGGCCTAGCTCTACCTTGTATCATGGTGGATCCTGGAAACAACCTTAGAACAAAAAATTGTTTAGAAGTTATTACTGATGTTTTTAAAGAACCTATCTTTGATTTATGTAAGGAAACACCTTGGCGAAGGTTTTGGTAGTGTTGTTGAACATAATTTAGCCGTTGGATATAATAATGTAGGCAGTGGCGGATCTAGGAATCTGGAAGAGGGTATGCACTTTTCTAGTACATATATTAATAAATTCGATTTTTTGGTTTGAGTTTTCGGGTCGGGTTTTTTTGGATTCGGGTTAGGCGCCATTGTTCTGTTTCTTGTATCCGAGTAACTAAATTGGTTTATCAAATTGGGTTATTGGAGATTGAATTAGTTATTTTGATTCGCATATATTAATTAAACTGTTAGTTTTAATCCAATAAAATCAAAGGAACGCTAAATTATTGTCCTTTAATCGCTATGATCAACTTGAACATAAATATCTATCTAACGATAATATATTGATAAAACCTAGCAAGAAGTTAAAATGATTATTATAGCTCGTTGTTATGTTTTATCAATATCTTGCCATTAAAAAAGCATGAATCATCAAAAACTATTAACATGAAAAACTAAAGTAAAACTAACTTCGTACTAGCTCAATAATTCGAATGTTAAGCTACAATATATCGAAAGTGAACATAATCAAAATAATATAAAAAACTTGTTTCACAAGAATTCGGATTCGAAGGTATAAAATACTATATTAAATGTTCCAACTAGTTACGCACTTATGTAAGAGTAAAAATGTAAATGATTAGATTGTAACTTTTTGATGGGTTGGGCCTTAAGGAGTAGAAACGAAATCCGAAGTAAATAAAGTTTAATATAACAAGTGGATCTGGGAAACATTAAACCCACTATATCATCATCTTCTTCAATATAGCAACAGCAGTAGATGACGCTAACTTAATCAGAGTTTAAGGAGTGCTTCTTTCATTTTAATTTATAATTGGACATGCACTCATTAATTTCTTATATCTTAAAGGGCGTGCACTCTTAAATTTCTAGTGTATTTTGTTGTAGCTTTTGAAAGTAAACAGTTTTTTTAAAACTACTATGAATTCTCCGAGGGCCTGCACGTGCATACCCTGTGTATAAGGATCCCTGAATGTAGGATTGTAGGTGACTAGGGATGGCAACGGGGCGGAGAATATCAAGGATCATATTTACCATCCCCATCCCCGTTTCTCATTCCCCATCCCCGTCCCCATCCCCATCGGGAAATCGTTTTGCATCTCCATCTCTATCCCCAATGGGGATTAAGGATCCCCACGGGGATTCGGGGATTTTCGGCCCTTATGAATTAAACATAAAAATATCATAACTAATCGAAAATATAAACAATTAGCCTATAAAATGTCTTAAAAAGTGTACATTATACAAGTTGGATTAACTAAAATGCCATTCAACTTTAAATTGTATATATTGAAACATCATATATAATATAAAAATAGAGTGCATCGAATGAGTGTATCCGGACAAAATATTGGTTGAATAATATGTAGTTAGTGATTAACATTTTAAAATATTTGATGATTTTGATCAATAAAATGTCACATATACTTTTAAGTATAATACTTGTCAATACTTAGTAACATACATATACATATACAAGCCTTTAGTATTAATATATATAAAGTTTATACATATTTGTACATTAAAAAGTTCGGGGTCGGGTTCGGGGGCAGGGATTTATGCTATCCCCTTCCCAGCCCCATACCCGGTTTCATAATTCGGGGATTCACCGTCCCCATCCCCATCACCAGGTCAACTCGGGGATTCCCTAGTCAAATCGGGTTTGGGGATCGGGTCCCCATCAGATATGGATTCTTTTGCCATCTCTATAGGTGACTGAGAAAGATGGGAGACAAGAATGGTGAAGAAATAGGAAGGAGTGGAAGAGAGGAAAAGTAGTACATATGAAATATTAAAAAATTGTTGCTTTTACTTATATTTAAGAGGTTGTACTTCTTTTGTTTGTCTTTAACTAATTATTCTTTATCCTATTAAATATTATCCTTTTTTACATTTTTAAAAATATCTTCAAATTCAACAAACTATTTTAAGTTATACATAAATATAGACAAGTTTATTATTAAGGATTTTAAGTGATTTGACAATAAAAGAGTGATAACTATATACATGATTCCGTTCGTCATTTTTAAAAAAGAAAATGTGCTACCATAGTTAAGATACACTTAAAGAATTCTTGTGTTGTGTGAAATCTCTAAAAACTTGATTGTAAAAACTTTAACTAATATAGTATGTATATGTTCACAAATCCTTTGTTCCTTAAAGAATTGTATGTTAAACCGAATTTTTTTTTGAGCCCCCCTAATACGTAATCCTGGCTTCGTCCCTGCTTATGACAAACACACTCGTAATTGTAGATGAAGCACGAGTGAAAACTAAAGATGCAACCTATTTTTATAAGTTACGTGAAGTAATTTTTAAATTAAAAAAAAATTATCAAAATATTTACTTGTATATTTCATTTAAATACAGAAGATATCATAAAACACTAGCAAGAAGCTAGGAAACAAATTACAAGGCTGTGGATAGGGCGTTACACGGGTTAAAAAGCCACTCTATCCAATTAAAAGAAATCTTACGAAGCCTATTAGAAATCCAGTTGAAGGTAAAGCTTGACCTCATTTAGAATCATTCCCCTATTTGGACGCTTAGGAGCAATGGAAGAGTCATTCCTAAAACGCCAAAGAATCCAAAGGTGGATTGTATCACCGCGTCGAGGACTGATATGAGCATGGGAGACAAACTTCAATCCAAACCGTGGCAGCAACTTCACACTTCACCAAAATGTGATCTTCCGTCTCGAGGCCATTGTCACAAATGGGACATCTTACCGAGTCTAGATCAACACCTATATGGTACAAGTTAACTCTTGTGGGGATTCTTGTGTTCTCTATTAAGCAATATTTGATCTTTATAGTAACTAGTTTGTTCCATCTAGTTGGTGTTACGTGACTTTGAATCGAAGAGTTGACAATTAATAGTCGCATACCTTTTACCGTGAAGCTCTTAGTAATATCGATAAGGCATTCCAGCGATCATTGTCTGAAGAGGTGATGCGAAAGTTAGATAGCAGGCTTTGTAACTGCCAATTCAGTGAGGTCACAAGGCCGCATAGGCCTTCACCAATTCAATTGAAAGCTAAGCCCAGGAGGATTAATAAACCCAATACCATCAACACTTAAAACCTGGCCAAGTAAGTTTGTAATAGCCCCATTATGCATAGAAGAATTAGGAGCAGACACTAGAGAATGGACAAAGGAGGGAGTTCGTTCACTTACTGAGCAACTATGGTTACCCTCAATATGAAATAATCTTGGGTATATAGAACAAAGGGGGGCGTTACCAACCCACGTGTCGGTCCAAAAGCGAGTATTTTGGCCATTGCCAATCTTTAGCTTGAAGAGGGAGTGAAGATCGATTCCTAGAGCGTTTAACTCCCCATTTAATTTGGCAATTTGGTACCACAAACCCGATTGACTTCTTATTGATGACGCATCATGCAAATCTCCATGAGGGCCACGGATTGAACATATCACATTGCGCCAAAGGGTGCCATTTTCGGTTTTAAACCTCCACCACCATTTAGCTAGCATCCCTTGGTTACTTACCTTAAGACTTCCAATACTTAAGCCGCCTTTACCAAACGGAGCAATAACCTGGTTCCATGTAATCCAAGAAATTTTGTTGGAATACGACGAGCCACCTCAAAAAAACTTTCTTCTAATGCAAGAAATTTTGTTGGAATATGACGAGCCACCTCAAAAAAACTTTCTTCTAATGCATTCGAGTTGGGTAATAATACATTTAGGAGCCTTAAATATCGAAAAGAAGTAAACAACGAGGCTACCAAGAACGGCCTTAATGAGAGTAAGCCTACCACCAAAAGAGAGTGACTTTGCTTTCCACATAGAAAGCCTTTGGTGAAATCTCTCAACGAGGGGGGGGGGGGGGGGGGGCAATTAGCACTTACTGACATGTTTGCTCCAATGGGGAGACCAAGGTAAGTGAATGGAAAATGAGATGGTTGACAACCAATAAAGGAAGCTAAGGAGGTGAGCTCATTATTAGTGAGACCAATACCAAAGAAATTTCTTTTGTGGAAGTTAATTTTAAGCCTGGATGCAAGATGAAAACAAGTAAGGATCCTTGACAAATTCTTAGCATTTACTTAAGACCATTCCCCCAAGATGATATCATCGTCCGCAAATTGAAGATGATAAATGTGAACTCTATTACTCCCCACATCAATGCCCCGAAATAAGTTTCTTGATTTAGCTTCTTCGAGAGCTACATTAAGTGCTTCAATTGCTAAAATAAACAGAGATGGAGAAAGTAGGTTACCTTGACGGAGACCTTTTACAATCTTGAAATCCGGGGTAGGAGACCCGTTAACTAACACCGAGGCATAGGCCGAGTTAAGGCAAGCACTTATCCAATTCTTTCATTTGATACTAAAACCCATTTGGGTCATTATGGAGTCCAAGAATGACCAATTCAATGAGTCAAAAGCCTTTTCGAAATCAACTTTAAGGAAGAACATCTTCTTTTTAGAATGTTTTGCCTAAGAGATAATTTCATCTACAGTAAGAGGACCTTCAACAATTTGACGCCCCTTAATAAAAGCCATTTGGACTTCACTAATAACCGATGAGATGACCTTAATAAGAGGGTCAACCAAAAGTTTTGCAATGATCTTGTATTGATATCTTATGAGGCTAATAGGTCGATAATCATTCAAGCTAAGGGGGTCATCAATTTTTGGTACAAGAGCTATAAAGGAAGAGTTACAACCTTTGAGAATAAAAGCCTTGGTTTCAAACTCTTGACATAAGAAATAATGTCGCTACCAAACACATCCCAATGTTTCTTTAGAAGCTTGAAAGTGAAGCCATCTATTCCCGGAGCCTTTTCTCCCCTGCAACACCAAACCGCATCTTTTATTTCTTGAGGAGAAAACGGAAGGTCAAGAGGGGAAGACTCGTCAAGATATAGGATTCTAAAACGGCTGCTTTTGAAGGATGGTCTAGACACCCCATTATCATGGAACTTTTATTTGAAGTAATTGAAGATGTGATTTTTGACAAGGGGTGGTTCCGCAACCCAAATACCTTGGATGTTAAGGCCATTTATTCTCGATCGGTTTCTTTTGCTGTTAATGATCCCATGAAAGAATTTTGAATTTTCGTCCCTCTCCAAATCGTATCTATTCTTTGCTCTTTGTCGAAGATCCTTAAGGCGAAGATGATCGATATTTGAGATGTCTTTAGATGTTTTAATTCTTAATTCAATGTCAACATCAGAGAGAGAGGCAAATTCAGCTCTCAAATCTATCTCACATAGAGTTTCTTTTACCTTATTCAAGGTGCAATTTTCTGGGCCAGTGATGTTTTTCTCCACCGTTTTAAACAACTTTTAAGACCTTGTAGCTTTAGTTTAAATATTGAGGCCTTACTGATGTCCCTACCGCCATTAATGGCCCAACCATTAACAAGAGTTGTCTGAAAGTTATCCATAAGCATCCAAGAGTTAAAAAAATGAAAGGGTACTGGCTCGTAGTCAGTTGTTGAAACGTTGAGCAAGAGAGGAGAGTGGTCGGAGTATTCTTTGGCTAGAGCAGTGACGTAAGACGTCGGCCACCTGTGGCAGAAGTAGAAATGAAGTCGTTAAAGAGATTGGCCCCTCGTTCACAAAAGTTAGTACCGGACCGTTCTGTAGCATATCGGACTTCATTAAAGTCGCCAAATATGATGGTGAGACAATCATTGCTTGATGTCATATCATTGATCGCATTCCACAACGCCAATTTCTTATGGATACATTGCGGTGCGTACATCACAATTAGAAGACAAGCAACATCAATTGGATGCCACGTACCTTTTGTAAGTCGTATGTGTTTATTATCTATCAATCGTTACATCATACAGTATATATATAATAAGCTAATGGGCTCATACACATACTAACAATAATCCAATACTAATAGGCCCATAATACTATCTGCTAACAGCCCCCCGCAGTTTGAGCGGGAGAGGATCGAACACTCAAGCTGGAGCGAAACTCATCAAACAAAGCAGTAGGCAAGCCTTTGGTGAAGATGTCTGCATACTGATATATGGAAGGAACATGGAGAACACGTACATGACCAGTAGCCACCAAGTCACGAACAAAATGGATGTCAATCTCTATATGCTTCGTGCGTTGATGCTGCACGGGATTGGATGAGAGATAGACAGCACTCACATTATCACAATAAACAATCGTAGCAGTCGAAAGAGGTGTATGAAGCTCACGTAGTAAGTTACGTAACCAACAGGTCTCTGCAACAGCATTGGCAACACCTCTATACTCAGCCTCAGCACTAGATCGTGAGAGCGTAAACTGTCGTTTAGATGACCAAGAAAGAAGGTTGTTTCCAAGAAACACACAATAACCAGATGTAGACCGACGCGTAGTAGGGCAACCAGCCCAATCAGCATCTGAGTATGCTACCAATGATGATGTCGATGACGAATAAAGCTGTAATCCAAAGTCCAAAGTTCCCCGAACATAACGTAAGATTCTCTTAAGAGCAGAGAAATGCGGCTCCCGAGGGTCATGCATAAAAAGACAAACCTGCTGAACAGCATAAGATATATCCGGTCTAGTGAAGGTAAGATACTGCAAAGCACCTGCAAGACTACGATACAAAGTGGGGTCAGAAACAGGATCACCATCAGCTGCAAGCTTGGTGTCTGTGTCAACCGGAGTCCGACATGGGTTACAAGTGAGCATATTAGCACGCTCAAGAACCTCAGTAGCATACTTCGATTGAGAAAGAAATATCCCCGAAGTATTACGTGTCACTGAAATGCCCAAAAAATAATTAAGAGGGCCAAGATCAGTCATGGAAAACTCCGCATGCAATGAAGCAATAACCTGCTGGAGAAGTGTGGATGAAGAGGCAGTCAAGACTATATCATCAACATATAACAATAAATAAGCAGTATCCGACCCCTGGCGATAAATGAACAGTGAGGAGTCACACCGACTGTGGTGAAACCCAACACGAACAGCATAAGCAGCAAACCTCTGAAACCAGGCCCTAGGAGCCTGTTTAAGCCCATACAATGATCGCTGCAAAAGACAAACATGATCGGGATGCCGGGGATCCCGAAAGCCAGGAGGCTGATACATATAAACAGTCTCAGATAAAGAACCATGAAGAAATGCATTCTTGACATCAAGCTGATGAACAGGCCAATGTCGAGAAATAGCAAGACTCAGAACCGTACGAATAGTAGCCGGTTTAACAACCGGGCTAAAAGTCTCATCCACATCAACACCTGTAAGTTGTGTACTGCCATTTGCCACAAGGCGGGCCTTGTAGCGGCTAAGACTACCATCTGCATTATGTTTGTGTCGAAAAAGCCACATAGAACGAACAATGTTCGCGTCCTGTGGTCGAGGCACCAGAATCCAAGTATGATTTTTAATTAATGCAATATATTCATCTATCATAGCACTGTGCCAATTAGGGTCACGAGATGCATGGGTGTATGACTTAGGAAGTGGTGAAATGGTAGACACATTGAACGTAAAACGTTGGGTAGGACGGTTAGAACCAACACGAAAGCGAGTGACCATGGGGTGAGTCGACACGGGATTGGGATTTTGAGTTTGCGCTGGCTGAATAATACTAGTAGGTTGGGTCGAAGTGGTAGGCGAGGGTGTCTGTTGGGTTGGATGGGTTTGAGTGACAGGCGGGCTAGGTATATGAGTAGGCGGGTTGGTTTGGATTGGACTAGTACGTGGGGATTGGTTTGTATTGGGCTGGGGTATAGGTATTGGGCTAGAGATGGTGTGATGAGGTGGTGGGTTTGTAGTGGGTTGAGACGTATGGGTCGGGCTGGAGGGAGCTATAGGGCTAGATGGTTGAGTCAAAGGTGTTGTGGTACCAGTGGGATTGGATGGGGGTTGGTTGAAGGATTTGGTCATTAAATGTTGTTGTATAATGTTGGGGGACGTGTCTAGAAAATTATACAAGGGTGAGGTATTAGGAGTCATAGACCCGTAAGGGAATACCGTCTCTTCAAAAGTGATAGTATTATGGGCCTATTAGTATTGGATTATTGTTAGTATGTGTATGAGCCCATAATACTATCTGCTAACACCTTTTACTGCCAAATATCCATCCCCTTCCCGGTAAGAGTGTTTAGTGAATCTAGACGAGTCCTAAACAGCAAGGATCCCTCCTAATTTACCCACTGATTTTTTGTAGACAAAATCAAAGTTTGAGTTATTCTATATCGACAAGATCATGCGGCGACCAATCATTGAGGTAGAATTTTCTTGCACCCCTAGGAACTGAATCTTGTATTCATGACAGTGCCTTTTAATCCAACCTTTTTTAAGGTCGTCCCCAACCCCACGAATATTCATAGAGAGAATGATCATGGATGCTCGTTTGTAACACCGTCATTAATAAGTCGAGCTACATTGGTTTCTTTCCCTCCCATGTCGAATCCGATTTGGTTGCCTAGGCTAACAATTTTATCAACTTCAAATGAATCAGAGGTTTCAGAGGGTTTGTTCCTGGTTAGAATACGCATATTCTTTTAATATTAGAGAAGGAGTCCGTGATCGTAGCATCGTTATCCGAGGGAGACATGGACGAGGTATTGGTTGGTTTGGAGACTCTGTAAGATGTATTGCTGCCATTTTTGTTCTTGGAGGAATTTTTTGTTATAACATTAACACCATTCATTGAGTCATTTAGTTTGAGTGAAGCAAACCTTTTCTTTCTGCTTGTAGGATTTAAGTTACCTGTAGATGGGGGAGGAACACAGGAGGCTCGTTTGGTATTTGTAATCTTTTGGGGTCCTAGAAGTTGAGACATAATTATTGATACTCATGGAATTCATATGGCTAAGGTATTCAAGTTACAAATAAATATATGGGACAAAAAAATAAAAAAATAATAAATAATAAAAATAATAATAAAGAGAAATACTTTGAATATTATTAAGAAACTATATATATCAAACAAATGAGGTTACATGCATTAAAACGTGAGTTATTTATTCATGCAGATAAATTAAAACCCACTGCATACTAATCAATCTATGCATGTTTGGTGCAATCAGTAGGCTTAAAAGAAACTTTTCGATTTACCAAATCATACCCGACCAACATGTTTCGCTGTGATAAATTCCCAAATATAGCCAAGCCATCTTCCGAGGAAACAAGCGCCAAGCAACTCACCCCCTCTTCAATTTCCAAAAACATGTTCTCCGGTGGAACCACAACATCGGCCCCAGTGAACCTGAACGTGATACTCGGTACACGGTCTAAGTTCAAGTCCTCGTAGCACAAGTCGAAACCCAATGGTCGTAATTCAGTACCATTACCAATGACCTTGGTTATAGTCTTGACCATATCAGGATAGAACTCAGTAGGGACATATGTTAGTGTCGTCCCTGAGTCTATGATCATGTTACCCTCTTTCGACAAGGGGAATTCGGTTGACATGTGTTTTCCAACCAACATGTTTTCTAAAGTAAGGTAGTAGAATGTCGAGGGGTCTTTCTTAATAAGAGGAGTTGAAACGACATTCGGCCCTGCTATATTGGCATGAGTTCCAAAGTGGATTTTGCTTGTTTGATCAGTGTTATTGTTAGAATAGGGTATCAAACAATATGAAAATTTTCCTTTGATTGCAGAGTCTAGTTGTTTAATTATAGAAACCGGACCGCCACCAAGACCAATGATGCCACTAGCATCTTCCTCGAACGTACCTCCATTATCATGACCACAACCAAAAATAACATTTTTAACCGGGGTCGATCCAAACCAAAAGGTATCAACCGCAAGGTTACCCGTTGTGCGGGACATATCCCCGTAACCCATTTCGTAATGACACTTATTGCTTGAGTTACATGGTAATTGATTTTCATCTAAGGCTTTACAACCTTTTGATTGACAAGATAATGCTCGATAAGTAGATGAATTAGAAGGTACAAGGAGTGGGCCCACTTGCTTGTAACAATTCACACAAGGCTTACATTGGGCCCACGTAAGGTCTGATCCAGTGTCAGCAATTCCAATAACTTTTACCGGTGGAGTACCGATTTTAATAAACATTAGATATTCTCCCAAAGCCGCGGAAATATTTACATCAATGGAAGCATTTTTTGAGGTAAAACCTGCCCTTTTTGAAAGATGGGAAGCTCGAGAAGTAGAGCGTCGAAAAGCATTTTTAAGACGGTCGAATTGAGCATAGGTCGGGTTGTATAGAGGGGATTGTGGAGAGTCTCGATCGATAAGATCAAGGGAAAAGCCACCATTGATGTGGTTAGGTTTAGCAAGAGAACTTGATATGTTGATTAAAGCAAAGATAAGAGCAAGAGTTTTCATGATTACGTATGCTAATGAAGCATTCACGAAAATTTGATCAATATTTATAGGTGAATGGCTTATGAATTACGGAGTATGAACTTAGGATTTTGATAGTAAGTCAAATACAAAATCTATTTAAAAAATAATTGTGGATTAGTATCACTTGTACGGAAAAATCTCTAGTAAAGATGATAAATTTTTCATAAATAAAATCATTTTTCCTTTGGATATCAAATGAATCATATGCATCAAACAACGAAGGCGGGAACTTATCGTAACAAGAAATCGTCATCAAGATAAATGAGATAATCAAATAATCACAAATAATTAAGTCCATGTGATACAGTTATAGCAATAAATAAGTCTCAGCATATTTGTGTTTCACAAAGGAAATAACCGACAATAGCCAAGAGAACCTTTTTCTATTTTCTAGTATTAGTTATTGCAGGCAATGTAAAACGATTATTAATAAGTCACCCGCAAAAAAACTATTTCCTCCTTGTATATTTTTCTTGTGATTCCATATAAAAGCATTATATATACACAGAAAGGTTTACTTTCTTGTAATCCATATACGCATGCTTTTAAAATTAACACGTATCAATTTTCATTCAACTGGTACGTAATTAATAATGAATTAATGCATCACACATACTTGTCATAAATACCACAAAGAAGATCGAGTTATATATGTTCCATTAAACTAATATATCAAATCAAAAGTTTTCAAATTTCTCATAATTTAAAACTTTATCATGTCAAATAGCCACATAAGATTTCCACCTTATAATTCTTATATATAAAAGGGTAAAAGTCAAAAATACATAACGTACTTTCAATTTTGTCTCATTATACATAATGTATTACTTTTATTGTCAAAATGTTTAATCAATTTTACCATTTTTTTCATTACGCCTAACATTTTCCATATATCATATTTTCCAACATGGCATAGGTTTGGTTCATTTACTGGGTATGATAACCCGTTTAAAATTTTGACCCATAAAATGGGATTTATAACCCTAAAACTAAACAAATAAACGTTATAATTATATCTAATCCATTACCAAACCCTAGAAACCCTAATCGTAATTACAAACCCTAAAAACCTAATCACATTATCAAATTACCACAATGTCTTCATCCTCTACAAGTGTTCGCAGGAGAAGGGTGTTACCCACTCATTGTAATTGCAATAACCCTTTAATGAGGCGTGTATCTTGGACTATGAATAACCCAAAAGGAGGGCACCTCCTTTGTTTTCTTGAGCTCCAGGTTTCATACACTATATATACAAGGCTAAGGGTTACAGGTTTGTATCTCTTGTGCACATACACAAACCCTAAACTTGTTTTTTCTCTCCTTGTTTTCTTGTAGTCGATCAAACGAACACCTTTAAAGGGTTGATCGATTTTCTTTATTAAACAAAAGGTTTTTGGTTTAATTTTGTATTCTAAAAACTAGCATTACTTTAACTTGTTTTAGTACGTGTGTACAAGAACGTGATTCAAACATACTTTTGTTTGATTCTTGAATTGAATTACAAAAGAGGTAAGGGGTAATTCTTATAATCCACATAAACCCTAATTAGGGTTCATAAGTTGAAGATTGCATATTGATTCTTGTTTGGGTTAGAATCACAAATGTATGTTTACTTTTATATTTGATTAATTAATTACATGTTATATGATATTGTTATAACGCTTTCGCATATGCTTACTTGATGTGTTTGGTTTATTTATATGATTGGCATGATATTATAATTCCAACATGCACTTGGTTCATCTATGAGGTAAATGTGAGCACGCTGAGATGAAAACACACAAGAAAGGCAAATGAGATGGCCAAGAAACCATGATGATGATAAATCTCGAGTAACAAAAGTATAGAAATGGCTTTTTTATTACCTTTCCAAGGCACACGCACAATGAAGTCTTTTGTCTCTTCACGAGAAAGATTGGAAAGATCCATTAGCTTGTCGATTTGAAGAGGCTCCATGACTTCTGTAACAAAGAGAGGATCGAGAGTTGCGTCATCAATGTCTTCACGTAACAATTTCGACACTTTGATAGGGTAGGGGCTCAACATGGTCCGGGCCTTGTAAGCGGAATAATAGTTGATATAAGGGCCTTCAACAGTATCAGGGATGGGAAAACCTCTCTACATATTAGATGAGGACATAATATGTCAGGAACCCATACAATGCAGCAAGGTACTAATTAATTAGTGATGTGAAAAATACCAGCAAACCGATAGATGTTGTCTTCCCGGTGCCATGTTGGCCAAGTAATACTATAATCTCAGAGTCGGCATGCAAATTCACCCCAATCACCTTGAGTTTGAAACCATCCTGACTATATATAGTCATTGTTGAGTACTTAAATACCTCACCACCTACACACAAAAATAAATAAATAAATTAAAAAAAAAAAAAAAAAAAAAAAAAAAAAAAAAAAGTCAATACTATTTCTGCTATAGGAGGTACTGCCGTCCTTTCAGACACAACTCGTTAACCACCAAGATACCACATGATGAGCAACTATATCGACTAGCTAGCTATCTCTCTAACACTCTATGATATATATTACATTATATATATTAATTGACTTGAGATCTTCTCGGTATGCTGTTGTGTTTATGAAAGAACATTACCGGTCAATCCTACCTTAATAGTCTAATATCATCTCGATAGACTCTAACTGTGCTATAATTTGATGTACGTTCATAATGAACGTATATATACATCATACAACATGATCAAGCCATGCATACAAATATCATTCGCATTGACAGGACAATTTATATCAGACTAGCTATATATCTTGTATATAATAAAACAAAATAAACTTTAGTATTTCAAAAATAAAGATTATTTTCTTATTATGTAATATTTTAATTATTATTTTTAATTTATAAATTCATTTTTTTTATATAATGCACAAGTAGAAGATAAATACAAAAAATATAGATAAAATGCAACTAACACTAGGATTAATTTTTTTAAATGATTATTGTTAATAATTAAAAACCATAAATCAAATAAAACAAAGATTAAACAATTTATTTTTTAATAAATAAATATATATCATTTAAATTTTTTAAAAAAAACCCCGCACGTGTGGCGACATTATAACTAGCATATATACAAACCAAAACGTACAGTTGATTAAAAAATAAAAAAAAAAAAAAAAAAAGCATATAGTACAAATAAATCAATACGTATAGAAACTAAAACATACCAACTAGAACATCAATTCGAAAAAGAAAAATATCTTTTAAATTAAAACAAGTTTAATTGATAGACAATGTTAGTTTACCTGCAACCATTATTAATTAGAAGAAAAGAAAACTAAAAAGTCGCATTTAAGTCGCTTGAAAAAGAAAACTGAAATGATATATAAAAATTGAGGGTTGTTGTGGTCACTATTATATGTAGCCTTACAAAATGCACTTCACCATAAATATCCATATAATCGCCAAGGCTAATTGCATAAAGAGGTAGTCATTTTATTGCCATTTATGCCAAAAAGAACCATCAAAATATTTTATAAACTAAAAATTATCGAAATATTTACTTGTATATTTCATTTAAACTAGACGAGTACTTATGCTTAGCAACGGGATTTTATAGCGGTACATAATTATTATTGTGATATTTTGGTTATGCGTTTCGTATAGCATTATTCATACAATATAAAAAATTCAAAATGTAACTGAATTATAAAAGTTGACTTTCAATTGATCTTCCGATAGATCATCACACACATCATCATTGTATGGATCATATTGTAATCCTCATCTTACTCTGTAATTTACTTAAAACGTTAACGAGCCGACAAGTACTGAGAATTGTACATTATGTACATTAAAAGGGATGACCAAAATAAATAAAAGTATTTACCATTTATTTAATTTAAAATGAAATGCTTTAATTAAATGGTTTATGTAAACATAGAAATCTATTCCAAATATAATTAATTCCTAAGTCACAGTTTCTTTTTGTTTTTTGTTTTTTTTTTCTCGTAAAGATAATAAAATTTTTCTCGTAAGTTAACAAAATTAAAACTCATTAGCTGCAGCTACTTTCCATTTTTTTTTTGGCAACTATATATTTGGTGGAGTTGAAAAAAAAAATGAGCATGTCAATTTTTTTTTTCTCTATAGCTAAAAATATGTTTTAAGTTGACATAAGATACGTATTAAATTATTTCTAGAAGTTAATTGTTCTCTTTTAATTAGGGAAAAGGTTTGTGCACATCACAATATATGCATTGTTATTTTCATACTAATTGATATATATGATTATGGTAAAGATGTCAATACTTAACAAAACATGCAAATTTATTTAGGGTTAAGTTTTACTTTTGAGAAAAATCAAGATAATTTTCATTATTGCTTGGGTTGAACTCCATCACAAGTTGTATTGGAGTGAAGCTGTTGACATTTTATATTGTTTTTAGTTTAAGGTTTGTGTTATTTAATGTGTGTGTGTGTTTTTGATGATGATGAAGAAGGAAGAGTTGGTATGTGGATGGAAGGTGGACAAGTCTTTGACTAACATATCACTAGTCGAATGCATGAATGTATCATCACTTTTTCTCTTACTAAAAAACATGCATGAGAGTAATTAAAATATTACGACTAGCGTAAAAGTAAATGCCGGTTCCCAATTCTTATACAAAACCAATCCAAATTCTAATATAACTCAACCCTTCAATTCTTTCATTATATATACAGCCTATTAGCTATTACGACAACAAACAAAAAACCACTCAACCGTTCGATTCAATATATACACAACTACCTTTTACGACAACAAAACAAAAATCCAACTCAACAATGACAATGTCGAACTCAGTTCTTTTTGCTTTTGCTTTTACTTTACTTTGTTTCATGTCTAGTGCTACTGCAACACTTTCACCTCTTTCACAAACCATAGAATCGTGTTACACATTGTTATATCCGCACTTGACAAATTGCTTTGATTATCTTGGATATCTTGGAAAAGGAACACGTATGCGTGAGCATCCCTCTACCTCCTGCTGCTCGGTGTTGAGTGATGCATGGAAAATTGACCACGAGTGCGTTAACTTTAACGTTCTCGATGGTGTTATTTTTCAAAACTTTTGGGATTTCAATACGGATACCACAAGACTGGATCATCTAAGTGCTACTTGCGGTATCGGATCGGCGAAAAGTAATCCACGTAAGTTTGTGTTTTTAACTTAAAAATAAATTATAAAATTATATATTTGAATTTATTTATGTTAAACAATTTACAATAGAAATTGAATTTGGTTCTCTTTTGGTATGCAGCCAGTCTACCACCTGTTGCATCAAGTCCTTTATAGGCAAGATGATAACACCGTTGTCCCACAGTCACAACATGGATCAAAAGCCCTAGCAAGCACGGAATGTTCCAGCTCGTTGTCTTTATTAAACTAAGCAGATGGAAGGAGTCAAGACTGCCATAAGTTGGATTGCATATTTAGTCATCATGTTCCTATTTTGTAGGTTGTTAATAAGCATATACTTCAGTATGTGAAAGTAAAAAGCATGCATGTTTTATTTTTCATGTTTCAACTTCCAGGCACGTTTCCCTTTTAATAGGTTAGTGGGTAGCAGTTACTAGTCTCTTCTTTTGTTATAATAAATTGTACTTGTTGCATTGTGAATGAATAAGAAGAAAATTGTCCCAACTGGTCTCTTGTTTCTCTATCTAATTATTGGAGTTTAGCAACTAAAACAAGGCTGTATCATTGATAAGAGACCGATTTGAGAATAGTTAGACTGATCACAAAACAGGGTTTTTTTTTCTAAAAATCCATCTGACTATGTGATCATGACAATAGTACCATGGTAAGTCTTGTGATTAGTTGTTATTTCGACAATATAAAAACATAATACAAAGTTGCTATGTACATAGAGTAACAGGAGTGTACTGTCTGATCAGCATAATTGTTGATCGAACTAATGCTTTTTCATGGCAAGAGATGTAATTATATCATATGATTTGCTTTGTTTGTATAGCTTTATTATCAGCCCTAGAAAAAAAGTAATGCCTTCTATGTGTGGGAGTTAAGACGGTCATCTAGATTGGCCAAAACACGTTAAATCTTTATATCTGTTTGTCTATCGTTTATGTTTGCTTATGGTGGTTTGGCTTTCACAAAAGACAGTTAAAATTTGTGTTCTTTTAACAGAACATGTGATTTCTGGGATGCCCAACTACTGATGGCAAACATCGAGAGATAAATCGCGTAATATCATGGTTAAATGTCTATAGTTAAATAGACATTAGTAAATTGGTATACTCTGACATCAAATGTTTGGTATCAATACAAATCTTCCAAAATTATAATTGAGTATACAAATTCTCAGTTTTGATTCTTGTATAAATAATGTGGGTTACATAACTTTGAGTTTTTGTTCACATAAATTACCAATTCATGTAACTCACTGAATTTAAAAAAATTATACGCAAAAATTATTAAATTTATAAAACACGAAATTTAAGTTACTTAACTTACCAAAAAGAATAATTATGCAAATTCTAACAGAAACATGTTTCAAATACTTAATCGAAGAAAATTACACTAACACGATATAATTCATTTCAAGTACTAACAAAGTGGTTTAACATAATCCTACATACTACTATTTCATAATGTTGAGTTAAACAACACAACATAATAAAACTAAATGTGATCGTGAGTTAAAGACTTGAGATCATGAACACTTGATATATTTTTTTTTTTTTTTTTTTTTTTTTTTGCTAAAAAAGAAATGAGAGCACCCTTTGCTCCCCTACGATACTTCTGTGTCCATCACTCTAGAGTCCACATCCCGTACACACGAAAACCACAACCATTAAAGATGAAAATCAATGCGACTATCAATATAACAATCCCACAACTTAGTACACCCCAGATGACATACTTCACATGTGTAAAAATAGCCATTAGCCACATCAACGGGGATAGTAGCCCAATGACGTAGAAGGACGCCTCAAGTGATCTAACATAGATAGACCTCCGAAGGTCAACGTTAGCCCATCTGTAAACTATCAGTAAGTAAATGGGTGCACAAAATAAAACATATGTTACGAAGAGACCTACTGCTGCCGTCATCATTTGGTGGTTTGTGTGTGACCGATCTACTTTAAACACGACCGGAATTGATGCAATAATGAGGAAGATGCAAATAATAAAAGCTGCCCCAAACAAGACTCTTTTCCAAATGTACCGTGTGTGTGGTGCAATTTGTTGCGCCATTTCTATGTCAAGTGGTGCAGGTATTGCTGGTGGTGAATCCAAAGTTGTGTTTGTATTTTCCATACCTGTAAAAATCAGTAACTCTAGACATTAAAATGATGTTAAGTATTATATGTTCTATATTAGGTCTTAATGTTAACCTTGTTACATAAAATCTTTTTCATTTCATTGTTGACAGGCTGAAACAACTACTATAAAACAACATACATAGCTTAACTTAAAGACGATAATTAACTAATTAATGAAACCCACAACCAAAAACATCACATGGTAAAAATAAGCGAAATGCACGCTTGTAAACTCTAAAATGTATACTGAAAACGTAAGAATAGGAGATCAAGAATTAGCGAAACCTGGAGAGGTTTTGGTCCTAGCGGTGGCTGCCGGAGCTGGAAATAAAGTACTAGTATACTTCAAGCCAACTTTAAACAACAAACTAGCTATAAGTATTGAGATAAAATTGTGTAGTGAAAATATTACCCTACTTTTAAAGACATAAAGGGTGTTAGATATAATTTAAGGCAAAGCTCAAAGTGTTCACCTGAATACATTCTGAAATTTGTGAAAAAAACATCCCATTTTTGTTCAAGCCCTTATGCAAAATACTTCCAAAATCTTTATTGAATATTACAACTTTACAAGTTCAGTAGGTATAATAAAAGCATAATAAAGTTTCATCTTGTATCCATAGCATAGGCAGAAGTAGAACCATTGCAGTTAATACTTACATATCATAGTTAGGGTTAAAGCTATTAAATACCTAACATACTTTCACAAATTTCCACATATTACCAATACTAGACGAGTGCCCGTGCATAGCAACGAAATTTTGTAGCGGCATTTAATTATAATGATATTTTGGTTAAGCGGTTTGTGTAACCAAAATATCACTATAACTATTTGCCGCTATAAAATTCCGTTTCTATGCACGGATACTCGTCTAGTATTTAAAAGTTTGTTTTTATATACGTGTGTATTCATTCTTAAGTTGACAAAACAATTTTACATTTCCATGTTTTCATTTATCATCTTCGATTGGCTTATAATCTTATATAATAATATATCACTTTATGTTTTATTTGTTCATATTTTTCGAAGTCATTATTGCGAAGGGAACTGACATCATCTAAAAGCACTGATAGTTAAGTTGACAAAAAATTTAAACTTGTAATGTAAGTTTTCAATTCATTTAAGTTTTGATTAAGTTTCAAATTAGTGGTATTAATAAGTGGTAAATGCATTAATTAAGGGTAATATAGGCAAAACATTAATTTAAGTTTTTCACTTTTCACTTCTTGACTTTTGACTATTTTCTCTTTATAAATAACTAGACGAGTACCCGTGCATAGCAACGGATTTTATAGCGGCAGATAGTTTTAGTGATAAAAAACGTTTATGGGTTATAAACGAAAAATAATAAAAGTTTGAGAATTTGGGGATTAAACATAATGTTTTGCAACCTGATTCGACCCGGGTGGTTCAACAGGTTGAGTAAAAAAAACAGGTCAAATTAAACCAGGTCAACACGCTGGGTTTGAAGCGTCCTAAGTCAACCCGGTTTTCGATGTGTATTAATAGTTTCCTTTTGAAACATATGTTTTCAACATTTCCTTTTTAATTTTTTCAACATTTCACTTTCTTTACTTTTCACTTTGACTATTTTTGTTTTATACATAATATAGATGTGGTACTCCCTCACTCTCAAAAATTGTTTTTCCCTCTTTTATTTTGGTTGTGCCAAAATAATATCTCTTTTCTTGTGTTAATCAATGGAAAAATTGTTTAGTGAATTAAGATAATATTTGATCAGTTAACGGTGTGATGGTCTCACTTTTTTTAAATTGTGCATTTTTTAATTTGAGTACAATAATTTTGAAACGGATTAAGTAATAGGTAGGATTAATAAAAAAAGAAGTCATTTTGCTTTCATTTTTTGTTCAGTTAAATCACTATATCCTTTTTATAGTTTTATAGTTCACTATATTATAGAAAATGTTCATTACTCTCATTTTACTATTGATATTGGCATATCTCTTATTTAAAGGTTAAAGTTATAAGATGTAGTGGCAAGTTATAAGACAAATTAAAAGCAAAACCCTATATTCTTGTTTGCAGACGAGGAAATATAACAAACTTTTTAAGTAGAAAATTTAATAAAAAGAAATATATGTTCAAAATAACTTAGAAACCAGTTAAAAGTGACTTATTAGATGACATGACACGTAATTTGGACAAGTTAGATAAATAACAAGTTGATATTAGGTACTCGGTTGCCAAAGATGAGTTAAAAATTTCTTTTATAAAATTATAAAAATAGTTTAATGAGTGAATAAAAACGCAAAATACAATGACTTACTATACTTTGGTTATTTGATCAATTAATTTACTCAACTTGTTCAATTAATTTAGTCAACTATCTTTTCTTCTATTGGGTCGCTCAAATTTTAAATAATGATACTTAAATGAGTTAAATCATTATTTAAAACTATCAGGGTACCGGCGCGTTGCGACGGCGGTTACTCTGTGATTAAAGTTCAGGCATCAACAAAATAACAATGACGAGCTGATTAACATGGTAAAACACGAAGAAAATGATCCTGATCCGGCTCGATTCACCTGTTCTTACCAATTCCGACAGTCCTCTCAGATTCGTTTTACTTCAAAATACAAATTATTTTGTTGGGTTTTAGCTAACAAAACACCTTGATAAAGTTGACATGGTTCGTTAATTATAAGTAGCAAACAATATGTATTTGTTACATTAATATTTGTTGCAACTATTTTTAATATTTACACGTACCAATGAGTATATGTAATGAATTTGTTTAGAGGATTAGTTTATGCTATGTTTTCTTATATACTCCGTGTAACATAATATTTCTGATAAACCAAATTCTAAATTTTTATATGGTCGATATATCATGATTTGATTTGGTTTAAGATATTGCAAAAAGGTAACGTTATTAAGACCCTCCTATGATGTGATAATAGGGAGTTTTGGTCAAAATGTACAAAACGCGATGCACATCGTATAAACTCACAACACAGGGCCTCACAAAACCCCCTATTAAAGGGTCTGTATAAACTCTATGAGCCTATCATCATAGACTCGTTGTACTTTAACCTATGTAAAGTTCAATCTTTTCATCATACTTGTAACTTTCCCATCATTTTCATGCATGACTTTCCCCAATGACCCATACTCATTTCGTCAAAGCAAGTAGTACGTAATCTTGTCATTTTATCAACATGTTATCTGCAAGTGAATGGTAATGGTTGTTGGACTTTTAACACAAAAATATTTGCATGTCTTTTAGATGAAGCTTTAACATTATCATGAATTCTCATCATTTTTTATACTCGCAATATATTTGCATTAGCTGAACTTGTTTGTTCTATCATAATTGTGAAGTCCCACCATTGTCAACTGCCAACAAAATAGAAAGCATATAAAAATCTTCACTGACTATATAAAACACCCTATCAAAATCATATGAACCAATTAACTATTTTTTTATTTATTAATTTTTTGTTGCAAAATCTAAACTGTATCAACTCAACTGAGAATATAAAAATAACAAAGGAAATGACGATAAGAAGCTGGTAAACTTATTTGCAAATCAGTAACACGAAACTTTTTGATGAACGATAAAGCTTTACAAGTTACTTATTAAAATTAAACAACCATCCTAAACAACATAACTCCTCAAAGATTTAAGAATTGCTATATATCTTCACACATTCATTTCACTCTTCTTCGAATATTTTTCTACATCCTTCAATCTTTAAACATAATCAACAACAAAAATTACAAATGAAACCATAAACTAAAAATTACACAATTAAAAGTTACCAAAAGAACAAAACCTCTAGATTTAGATCCAAATTAAACTCAGCATCACCAAATCCTGATGAGACATACAAAAAAATAACGCATAAACAAACTAAATATCTTATATCTACAAAAACACAACCAAAGATCTTTAAAGTTTCTTGTATCTCATTCGTGGGTTTATGTTTTTCAGCTTAAAGGTCAAAAATCAAGTGAGTTTTGTGGATTTGGTTGTAGATTTGTGGCTGCGCTTTGTTGAGATAAGGTTTCTAGGGTAGCAGTGTGTTTTTTTAGGTTACGATGAAAGAGAGAAAATTTAAGACGGAAAAGTGTGTTTATGGTGTTGTGTGTGTGTGTTTTTTTAGGGTTTATAGATTTATAGATTTAGCAGTCAAGATGCGTTCATAAGAAGCTAATGTGCCAGCCCATGATGATTGGCAGTTTCAATATGAATTAAAGACTTTCCATAAATTTCGCAGGATCAGTTTCAATGTTAATTTCCATGCCATAAATTTCGCAGGGGCAAAATCGGGATTGACCAAAAGTTAAGTTTTCACTTTTCCACTTTGACCGTTTTGTCTTTATAAATAGTATAGATATAGATAGTATATATAAGTGCATTCAAACTTTTACAAATTTCCATATATCGGTAATATACTTTTATTTCGGTCCCTTATATGGGTAATGTATTTTTATCCCAGTACCTCATATGGGTAATATACTTTACCAAAATTTTCACATATAAGTAATGTTTCTAGTATAAAAAAGTTTGAATGGTGATAATGAACTTATATATCTACCTATATTATACAAAGACCTCTTTTTTACTGTAGAGGTTTAGGAAATCGACACATAGGCACCAAAGAGGCTTAAGAAAATGCCACATATGCATCAAAGAGGCTTATGAAAATGACACATAGTCAAGAAATAGTTGTGCCTGTTGAAGATTGTGATTTTTCTTTGTGTCTATAGGTCTATAGTACTCATTTGCCAATACCCAGGACCCTCCCACCCCCATTTCATCTACTCCCACGTTATCAACTACCTTTTGTGACTTTTTCCTCATTTTTAGTTTTTTACTATATTTGTTTCTTTTTTCTCTCATTAGCTTTCATCTAGATCTCATTTTGCACATTTACATTTTCTAACATGCTTTCATTTTCTAAATTGCAGATAGAGGTGTGGTGAATGAAAAAGCCACATTAGTCACATATTTCTTCTCGCTCGGCATTTCAAAATATTGTAACCTACCATCTCACTTCTTTAGTTTTTCACTTTTTTGACATTGTGTTTTTCTTTTCTTTTTTTTACAGTTATGGTGATTCATCTTTGAAGAAAGATGACAACAATTAACAATTGTCTAGAAAGAATCCAAGGTACATATACCCTTATATATATTTTTTGTTGTAATCATGGATGATGAAGGAGACCCTTTACATTTGGTCATAGATATCATCTATCATGAAAGTTCATGTTTCATGTTTCCGATTTTATATGGAGTAGTTTAGGCTACTTAGAAAATATATTTTTATGTGGTTTGCTTATTTTAATTTAGGGTGTTCTTTTTGTGTTCGGGTTAGTTAAGAGTGTTGTGTTTACACTAATCATTGATAGCTAGAGACGAAGATTTGAAGATGGGTGGAGATGATTGAAAAAATTCTTGGTAACAACAATTGAAGATTTTACAACTTAGGTGCTTAGGATGACAGTCAAGACTTTTGTTTGCTATTTGAGTTCATTAGAATTTTTGTTTATAGAAGTGTTTTATTATTGTATACAAACCAAAAGTAAAAAAGTAACTCCCAATACCGTCTTTCACAGGTCATGGGTCACAATACCGTCTTCCACGGTGTATGGGGAGGTTGATATGTAGACAGCCTTACCCCTACCTAAGGTAGAGAGGCTGCTTCCGGTTCTACCTAAGGTAGAAAAGGACCTCCAGCCTTTTGTAGGGAGTGAAGCCTTTTGTAGGGAGTGAGGATCGAACCCTTGACCTCTTGGTTGAGAGGCAAGGGGTTTTCCAACTGATCCAACCCTACTTAAAAAGTAAAGTAAAGTAACTCCCAATATCGTTTTCCACGGTGTATGAGGGAGGTTGAGACGTAGACAGTCTTACCCCTACCTAAGAGATAGAGAGGCTGCTTCCGGTTCTACCAAAGGTAGAAAAGGACCTCCGACCTTGCATGGGGTTATACAAACCAAAAGTAAATTATTAATATAACGAAATTTGCGTTACATATTTTGGAGTAAGCATAGTTTGTTACTGTGTATCTTTTTTTTGTGTTCGCTATAAGGAAAGTGTGCGGGCAAAGATAATAAAGTACATGACAGATCAATTATGAGGGATGGTATGGAAGTGAATTGGTGAGGCGAGGGTGAAAGACTTGTGTTACGGACATTGAAAGGAAGGAGCAGGTTGTGGTAGAAATTTCATGTTGGTTGAAGCTAGAGTCAAAGATATCACTATCCAATGCACTCAACAAATAAAGTACATAAATTTATATAATATCACAAATTCACCATTATGCGTTTATTTATACTTTAGCCATATATTATTTGGAGGGGATAATAGTTAATTTAGGATGATTCTTATGTGTACGAATCAATTTCATATGTGCAAGTAAATCATTTGATTTTCTAATAAAAGTGATGTTTAATAATAATAATAATAATAATAATAATAATAATAATATCCATTTACTTGATTTCATTAAAGAACAAGTGTTATAAATAAAAAATACATGTGTCGGGAAGTTTTAGTTTTTGTTTTATTAAAACATCTTCAAAACTATGTGTATATTTTGCACTTGTTCTCCCTTACATACATCTACAACTAAAACATTTATATGGTATCATTTGTTAATGGATATATGAACGGTGCAAGCACAATTTAAGCATATGATTTATTTTCTAGCTTGTTCTTTTTATGGTCACTGAAGATACTCATGTTTTATTATCTTCACTAATGTTTTATTTTGACAAAAAGAAGAACATGATGAATAGTGCAAAAATGTAAATGAGATGGTAGTAACTCGTAAAGATACACATCTCCATTACATCTCCCTCTTTGCAAATTGTCCTAAAATTGTCAAGGTTAAATTTATCAAATAAAATCTTACTAGAAAAAACATCTTCTTTTAGTATTACTTATCTTTTTAACTTTGTAATGATAATCACTGTAGTTGTTAATATACCGTTATCTATTTTATACTCTTGGGTCGTGCTTAGCACGGCCTAAAAGACTTTACTAGTATACTATATTGGTAGGATGTGGACATTTGTGAAAGTACGTTGGTATTTAATGGTTTTACAAAGGGCTTCGTCCCAAAATAAAATGGGTATGACATCTATCTCGACCCAAAGTTGTAGTCTCGTTTTTGTTGTCACAAAAAAATTTGCGATGACATACTCTTTGTAGATTAGGGACGACAAAAAACTTGGGAAAAAAAAAAGAGAAATTATTTGAAAATTATCAAGAAACTATATATCAGGCAAACGAGGTTACATGTTAAAACATGAGTTATTTATTCATGCAGACAAATTTAAATCCACTGCATACTAATCGATCAATAGATCTAAGCATGTTTGGTGCAATCAGTAGGCTTGAAAGAAACCTTTCGATTTACCAAATCATACCCGACCAACATGTTTCGCTGCGATAAATTCCCAAATATAGCCAATGCATCTTCCGAAGAAAAAAGCGTCAAGCAACTCACCCCCTTTTCAATTTCCAAAAACATGTTCTCTGGTGGCACCACAACATCAGCCCCAGTGAACCTGAACGTCACGCTGGGTACACGGTCTAAGTTCAAGTTCTTATAGCAATAGTCGAAAGCCGATGGTCGCTCTACAATACCATTACCAATGACCTTGGTTATAGCATTGACCAAATCATGATAGAACTCATCAGGGACATATGTTACCGTTGTCCCGGAGTCTATGATAATGTTACCCTCCTTCGGCGACAAGGGGAATTGGGTAGACACGTTGTGTTTTCCAACCAACATGCTTTCTAAAGTAAGGTAGTATAATGTCGAGGGGTCTTTCTTAATAAGAGGAGTTGAAACGAAATTCGGACCTGCTATATTGGCATGAGTTCCAAAGTGAATTTTGCTTGTTTGATTAGTGTTATTGTCAGAATATGGTATCAAACAGTATGAAAATTTTCCTTTGAGTGCAGAGTCTAGTTGTTTAATTATAGAAACCGGACCGCCACCAAGACCAATGATGCCACTAGCAGCCTCCTCAAACGCACCTTCATTATCATGACCACAACCAAAAAAAACATTTTTAACCGGGGTCGATCCAAACCAAAAGGTATCAACCGCAAGGTTACCCGTTGTGCGGGACAAATCCCCGTAACCCAGTTGGTAATGACACTTATTGCTTGAGTCACATGGTAATTGATTTTCATCTAAGGCTTTACAACCTTTTGATTGACAAGATAGTGCTCGATATGTAGATGAATTAGAAGGTACAAGGAGTGGGGTCACTTGCTTGTAACAATTTACACAAGGCTTACATTGGGCCCATGTAAGGTCTGATCCAGTATCAACGACTCCAACAACTTTTACCGGTGGAGTACCGATTTTAATTAACATTAAGTATTCTCCCAAACCTGCGGAAATATTTGCATTAAACGAAGCATTATTTGAGGTAATACCTGCCCTTTTTGAAAGAAGGGAAGCTCGAGAAGTAGACCGCCGTAAAGCTTTTTTAAGACGGTCGAATTGAGCATAGGTCGGGTTGTAGAGTGGGGATTGTGGAGAGTCTCGATCAATAAGATCAAGAGAAAAACCACCATTGATGTGGTTAGGTTTAGCAAGACAACTTGAAATGTTGATTAAAACAAAGATAAGAGCAAGAGTTTTCATGATTACGACTAATTAATAATATGATTATGATTATGAAACATTCACGAAAATTTGATCAATATTTATAGGCGAATGGCTTTATGAATTATGAACTTAATTAGGGTATGCATTTTGATAGTAAGTCAGCTACAAAATCTATTCCAAAAATAATTAATTCCTAAGTCATAGTTTCTTTTTTTCTCGTAAAGATGATAAAATTTTCTAAATCACTATCACTTTGTACGTACAACTGTAACTTTACAAAAATAAAACTTATTAGCCGGAGCTACTATCCAAAAGTTATGTATTTGGCGAATATGTATTTGGTGTAGTTGAAAAACCATTGAGCATGACTATTTTTTTTACTCTATCTTAACTATATAAAGAGAAAATAGTCAAAACTTGAATATTGACTTTGTTAAAAATGTTTAATGTTGAAAATGTTGAATGAAGGAAACGATTTGGTAAAAATGACTTTTACAGTAAATAATGACTTTTACATTAATGTGATAGTTAAATGTGATAGTTGTAGGAAAGGATTTGGTAAAAATGGCTTTTACAGGAAAGAATAACTTTAACATTAATGTGATGATAGTTATAGGAAATGATTTGTAGAAAAATTAATGTGAGGGCGGGAAAACTCAAATTTGAAACAAACATAATATACACCTTCTTGCCTATATAAACAACACAATGTCGAAACAACCTAATGTACTCAATTCGATTTGTGGAGAAGAAATGGACATGACAAATCAAAAGAATGTCGATGATGATTTTGAGGTTTGTTCTAATATTTCATTTGATTAATGAAAACACTACATATAACTAGACGAATACCCGTGCATAGCAACGGGATTTTATAGCGACAGATAGTTTATTGATAAAAAAAAAAGTTTATAGGTTATAAATGAAAAATAATAAAAGTTTGAAGATTTGGTTAAACAGAATGTTTTGAAACCCGGTTCGACCCGGGTGGTTCAACCGGTTGAACCGTTTCGGTAAAAAAATTTGTCGATTTAAACCGGGTCAACTTGCTAGGTTGGGTCGAAAGCGGGTCAAATTAAATCGGTTCAACCCGTCGGGTTTGAAGCGTGAACTGTTCCGGTCGAAAATTTTGTCGATTTAAACTGGGTCAACTTGCTAGGTTAGGTCGAAAACGGGTCAAATTAAACCGGTTGAACCCGTCGGGTTTGAAGCGTCCCGGGTCAACCCGGTTTATCATTTGTATTAATTGTTTTAATTGGTTGTATTTAATTTGGTAGATATAAAGTTTGAAGATTTGAGAATTAAACATAATGTTTTGAAACCCGGTTCGACTCAGGTGGTTCAACCGGTTGAACCATGCCGGTCGAAAAATTTGTCGATTTAAACCGGGTCAACTTGCTAGGTTGGGTCGAAAAAGGGTCAAATTAAACCGGTTCAACCCGTCAGGTTTGGAGCGTTATCCGTTCCGGTCGAAAAATTTGTCGATTTAAACCGGGTCAACTTGCTAGTTTGAGTCGAAAACGGGTCAAATTAAACCGGTTCAACTCGTCGGGTTTGAAGCATCCCAGGTCAATCCGGTTTGTCATTTGTATTAATTGTTTTAATTGGTTGTATTTAATTTGGTAGATATATTTTTAATTGATTGTACAATGTGAATAAATCATTGTACTTTTAAATAATAAGGTGTTTTAATATGAGTATTAATTACATTTCATAATTTCCTTTAATAAGATTTTTCAAGTTTCAATGTTTGACCAACTTTCAAGATTCCACTTTCAAGATTGACCATTTCTCTATTATAGATAGTTAAGAAGGGTTTACCCTTATTCTTGAAATTCAAAAAGTTTGAAAACTTAAAATATGTATATGGAAATACCCGATTAAAGGAAATGGTAGCAAGTTAACTTTTGTTCAATTCATGAAACTAAAATGGTAGTAAAGTGTGACAAATTTGTATTTAGTTTTTTTTATTATTTTTTGGTTATTTTGGGTATATTTGGTATGATTATTAAGTAGCAAAGAATGCCGCATTTATTATAATTGAAAAACATGTACGTAATTGTTTTGAAAGTCTTATTTTACAAACAATTTATTGTGATTCAAACATGTGAAAGGTAACTTAATAATGTTACTATAATTACTTGAGATTTATTGTGTAACATGAGACCTAGTCATAATTTTTGTAGTATATATGATCATCTTAATCTTAACTACTCATAATGAAAAAATGGTTAAGTGAAAAGTGGAAAACTGAATTTTAGATCAATGTTCATACTGCTCTTGTCAAACTATGGAAATCGAATGCCCTTGTATGGAAATTGAATGCGCTTGTTAATAAATGAGTAAAGATGGAATTTTTATGTGAATATGGAATGTCAAAACTGTTGGAATTTATATATCAAGTTAACCAATTAACTACGAGTACGCAGCGGATATTAGATCTAGTTAAGCAATTATGATTAACACATAAATAATAAACAAATTAAAGGAAAAGAGAAAACATGAAAAATAAATAGAAAACTAACCCTCGTAGTCACCCGCAAAATAAATCAAATAAGTGATTAAAACAATCACCTCTACGAGTGCTCACACAAACACGTCAACCAAGTACGTTACGATGCTAGTCGTTAGTTCACGAACCTTCAAACAACAAGTGTTCTTGATCGGACTTTAAAACCAATTCGAATATCAAATGATATTACGTTCGAATTAGAGTATGAAAGAATCAGGATCAAATGCCTTATTATAATATATGTTTCATGCAATTCATGCATACGTAAAAGGCAAATTATAGAATGGCTTTCTCTGCTTTTAGTCAACTAAAGGAGAAAAGGAAAACACTGTGCAACTTTCGGTGACCTTTTTTGATGGAAAAGAATAATTAAATGAAGTGGAAAGGAGTCTTTATATAGCCCTCTAATCTTAGTTGTAGATCAACTCAAAAACCTTGAAGATAATCTTCAAGTTCTTAGATTATCACAACTTTTCTCACTTATCATAAACACTTATCTTTATCACAAAAATTCTGCACATAAACCTTTTCTAGAATCTTCCAAGCCACTTTTGGGAGGAGGACAAAGGTTTTCGTTTTCGACATTTAAGTCCATCTCTTTTTATATTTGTGAAACATATTAAACATTTAATAAATATAACAAGTATATATATTAATCATTTAATAAACGTACTCTTCGTGTATTAACGTGTGTGCCCCCAATAGGCTCACACATTTCTAGTCGTATAATGGCTAATCTAACTACCATAACCCAACAGCTCCCACTTGGGAGTTGGAGTAGCAACACCACATATACCAACGACGGAAACGTCTAGCAACACTCACATTCGTTATTTAACTAGAAATGTCTGAGATAAAGTTTCATAAATCATTCTCAGTAGCATGGTCATTTATGTCTTGCTTTTATCATCCTTTGTTATAGATACCGTTAAACCATGGATATGGATCCTAACTCATTCCATATAGTTTAACCATTTAGATTCTCGTTATAGAATTTAATTAGATATACCAAATGTAATCAAGAATCATCTTGCATTACCCTTTGGGTTCGGCCGAACAATTATCTTATTAATTCTGGAGAGGGCCCATGGTATCTTTCTGCACATATCAAGTGGAGTAACAAATCCTTTGTTGACTACAAGTGTTGTGGATGCTGCTTCACATCACTCCGAAAAATAGCTTTTATAACTACCTTATTCAGGACAACGTTTGGCATATAATTACAAAAGTGATATCCACACATAACAGAACTTGCTTGTATCTCAAGTCTAAGGATGACTTAACAAACCATTTCAACATTTTACTCATGACAAGGATCCAAAAGTAAATGTTTGAAAGTTGGGGTATCCAATATGCATCCCTTGTGAATACATATGAGTTTGGCGGGAACAATCCACATTCTCATAGAATATAACCAACACTCACATTTGCCTTGCATAACAATATTCCCATATTGTTAACCGACAATGGACATATTTAGAATGATAAATCATTTCATGGATTAAACATGCAAATATGGAATAACAGATTATATGAATAAAATAACAAATACCTCGTATCTTTATTTATCAAAAAATAAAACTGTCTTACAATTCCAAATTATCCAAATACTAATTACACACAGATTTACATGAGACTACTAGCTGGTATCAAACCAATATCCCTAGTCAATTTAGAATGCTTAGGATATGCTAAAGCCTTCGTAAATGGATCGGCTAGATTGTCATCTGTGTGAACTTTTGATATCTTCACGTCTCCCATCTCAATGGTCTCTCGAAGATAATGAACTTTTGCGCGGTAATGTCTAGCACCCTTGGTGATTCCACTTTCATTAGCTATAGTAATGGCTCCAGTATTATCACAATACATATTTATGGGTTCTTCAATTGTGGGAACAATGCCAAGCCCAGAAATGAATTTTCGAATCCATACAGCCTCTTTAGATGCATCATAAGCAGCTATATACTCAGCTTCTGTAGATGAAGTTGCATAAATACTTTGCTTTGTGCTTTTCCAGTCAACAGCACCTCCATTTAAAACGAATACATATCCAGTCTGAGATTTGAGGTCATCAGCATCTGTCAGATATCCAGCATCAGTGTAGCAAGAAACCCTGAGCTCTCGTTTCATATCACCTCCATAAACCAGAAACATATCCTTAGTATTGCGTAAATACTTAAGAATATTCTTAACAGCAGTCCAGTGAAGTTCACCTGGATTCTGTTGAAATCGGCTTGTTATGTTCTGAGCGAACGCAACATCAGGACGAGTACATCTCACAGCATACATAATTGATCCTATAGCCGAGGCGTAGGGAACTCTTTGCATGCGCTCTTTATCAGCAGGTGTCTCAGCACCTTGTGATTTACTCAATTTAAGCTTTTCTTGCATTGGGATAGTTCCTCGTTTGGAATTTTCCATAAAATATTTCTTCAATATTTTCTCAATGTAAGCATTTTGACTTAAACCAATTAACCGTCTTGATCTATCTCTATAAATCTTGATTCCAAGAATATATGCAGCTTCTCCTAGATCTTTCATGGCAAAACATCTTCCAAGATAGGATTTTACATCTTGTAACATTGGAATATTGTTTCCCATGAGTAATATGTCATCAACATATAGAATTAGGAAAGTGACATAACTCCCACTAGCTTTCTGATATACACATGGCTCATCTTGATTCTGAGTAAAACCAAATTTCTTAATCTCATCATCAAAACGTTTATTCCATTGCCTAGATGCTTGCTTAAGTCCATAAATGGAACGCTTGAGCTTGCATACTCGGTTAGGATATTTTGGATTAACAAAACCTTCAGGTTGCTCCATGTAGACTTCTTCGTAAAGATGTCCATTGAGGAAGGCGGTTTTGACATCCATTTGCCAAATCTCATAGTCATAGAACGCAGCTATGGCTATAAGAATCCTTATAGCTCTAATGTCTGCAACAGGAGAAAAGGTCTCTTCATAATCAATCCCGTAGGTTTGAGTGAAGCCCTTTGCTACAAGACGAGCTTTAAAGGTGTGTACTGCACCATCCATGTCAGTCTTCTTTTTGAAGAGCCATTTGCTACCAACAGTTTTACAGTTAGGAGGAAGCTCAACTAATTCCCAGACTTCGTTGTCTTTCATGGATTGTATTTCCACATTCATCGCACCAAGCCATTTCTTGGATTCAGGATCCAATAATGCAGCTTTATAGGTTTTGGGTTCACCAAGATCCCCCAACTCATGCTCCTCAGCATCGATGTATAAGCACATTCGATCTGGGGCACGACGTGTCCTAGCGGATTTACGAATGGGATCGATATCACTTTGAGGTTCATCAATTTCTTGATCATCCTCATCATGACCTAAGCTAGTGTCTACAGAAGGATTTGTATCTTCTTCTTGAAAAATTTCAAGATCTTCTAGACTCCCACTTGCTTCTTGATCCATAAGATTACTCTCAAAGAACTCAGCATTCCGAGCAACAAATATTTTGTTCTCAGATGGAAGATAGAAAGAATATCCCATTGTTTCCTTTGGGTATCCTATGAAGATACACTTAATAGATCTGGGTTCTAGTTTGTCAGGTTTGGTAAGTGTATCACGCTTAACAAGTGCCTCACAACCCCAGACTTTTAAGTAAGACAACTTAGGGGCTTTGCCATGCCATACCTCGTATGGTGTCTTATCAACCTTCTTAGTTGGAACCATGTTGAGAATGCGTGCAGCAGACTCAAGGGCATAATCCCAAAAGGACTTTGGAAGAGTAGTTTGACTCATCATGGAGCGAACCATGTCTTGCAGTGTTCGATTTCTCCTCTCAGACACACCATTATGTTGTGGAGTGTAAGGAGGAGTGCGTTGGGCAATAATCCCATGCTCCTTAAGATGATCCAAAAACTCTTGACTCATATATTCACCTCCACGATCAGAACGTAGTGACTTAATGGTCTTCCCGAGTTGGTTTTCTACTTCTTTTTGAAACATTTTAAATGTTTCAAACACTTCATGTTTATGTTTCAGCAGGTAAACATAACCATACCGACTATAGTCATCAGTAAAAGTGACGAAGTAACTTGCTCCTTGTCTTGACATAATTCTAAATGGGCCACATACATCGGTGTGTATTAGTCCAAGTAGATCCTTAGCCCTTTCCACTTGATGTGAATAGGGTTTTCTTGCCATCTTACCAGACATGCATGAAACACACTTTTCAAATGACTTAATGTCAGTTGAGTTGAGAAGTCCATCATGTTGCAACTTCTCCATGCGTTTCTTGCTAATGTGTCCAAGACGACAATGCCACAAGAGAGTAGAGTCCAAGTCTAGCTTGGCTCTTTTATTGCTAACAGCATACATAGAACTATCATTTGTTTTAGAACAAGACATATCAATTTCATAAATACCATCCCTTGGGATAGCGCTAAAATAAACAACATTATTCCTAGAAACTGAAATTGTATTATTCGATTCAAAGCGGTTAATAAAACCATCGTCAAACAAACGAGAAACTGAAATAATTCCTCTAGTAATAGAGGGAGCAAAATGACAATTGTTCAAAACAACTACTAATCCACTTGGGAGACATAAATGATAATTTCCAATAGCTTCAACTCCTGCCCGTTGACCATTGCCCACGTACAGACTTAAAGCTCCTGGCTTCAGCTTCTTACTTCCCCTGAGACCCTGAATAGTATTACAGATGTGAGTACCACAACCCGTGTCATAAATCCAAGATGTACTAGGAAAAGTATAGAGTTCTATGGTGAAAATACCTGAAGTGCTAGCTCCTGGAGATAGCTTCTTCTTTTTCAGCAACTCGGCGAGATACACGGGACAATTCCTTCTCCAATGACCTATTTCACCACATTGGTGACAGGTCGCGTCCTTTGCAGGGCTATCCTTCTTGGGTGGTGGAGGTTTCTTGGGCTTGGAGGCATAAGATGGTTTATGCTCAGGAGCATAAGCCAACTTATACTTTCCATTCCCTTGATTCCCCTTAGCAGCCTTGAACGGTTTTTTACCTTGGTTTTTCTGGACCTTTCCTGCACGTATAGCATGAAGTGCAGGTGCAGCATCTTTCTTGGGTAGCGTCTGCTCATGTTGTTTAAGCATAGCATGTAATTCATTCACAGTCTTCCCCATGCTGTGCATATTATAGTTCTGCACAAAGCTGTCATACTCCCTAGAGAGTCCAATTAAGATTAGACTGACTCCAAGGTTCAAAGTGACGGGATGACCGAGACGCTCCAAGTTGTCAATGTAGCTCTTCATCTTTAGAACATATGAGCTTACAGATTGACCTTCTTCTTGCTTGCACGAGTGAAATTCCCTCGCGGTTTGCAGAAGTTCCTGTTCTGCCTGTTGAGCAAACATGCTTTTCAACTCCTGTAACATGTCATATGCACCAAGATGGGTTAGATTTCGTTGGATTTCTAAGTCCATGGTCATAAGCATGAAAGCAGCAATGTCCTTTGACCCCTTGACCCACGCAGTGTGAGCTGCAAGAGCCTCGGGAAGGACTGGGTGTCCAGGAGTTGCAACAGGTGCAGTAGGAATAGGATGCTCCAAGTAATTTTCTTTATCTTCAGCTGACAGTATAATGCGAAGCTGGCGATACCAGTCAATGAAGTTAGGTCCAGTGAGTTTTTGTTTCTCAAAGAAACTCCTGAGTACCGAATTGTTTCCGACTGAGGTAGTCATCTACAATATAAGAAAAGTTCAAATAATTAGTATTTTCGATAATTAAATTCTTAATAGAATTAACTACCCAATTAATTACTAATTAAGACTAAGATCCAACTTGACCTCCCACTTATTACCAAAGGTCTGACCAATGTGTAAACAAATGGGGCAAGAGGTAAGCGACGAGCGTTAATTGCATAAAATGCAACTCTTAGACTTATGAGACTGATCAAGACATTAGTAGACAAGTAGTAATGTCATGAGCATGTTTAGTCTCATCTTATGCCTCGGGTCCAAGGTCTGACCAAGCATACTCGAGATAAGTCGACCAAACAAGAACGTGCAAATATAACCAAAGGTCTGACCAATGAGCAATATTTACCATGGATTTGGAATGGCCCTAAGGTCTGACCAAAGAGGTCAAGCCAAAAGCACGTGTCCTTGGTTGGTTGGCATAGACTTAAAATTTTCACATAGGGTAAACACATAAATGTGGTAAAAAAAATTTTTGTGTACAAAGAAGCATGCAAAACAACTTTGTAGCACTTTATTTTAAAAACTTTAGTAATGACACTGTAGTGATCATCATGGTTCACGGTAGCTCCAATCGAACTCGCAAGGTGGCGGAGGACCAGGTCAGCGCGAGGCAATGACCGGAAATCCTTTAGGTGTGACTGTGCGCACCATCCTTAAACCCCCCTTATAGTTTGTTCTAGTGGGTGAGCCGTACTTCCCAAGTGTCCATAGCGTCCAGTTTTTAATTTCATGAAAACTTGTTTCAATAATTTAGATCGCTTAATTTTACAAAAACAATTTTCCACGAATCAAATAGCAGGTCACAATGAGCATGGTATTTAGGCGTGTAAATTAAGTCCATATTAATATCATGATTTCGATATGTATTATTCCATATTGCATGCAATTAGGTGTATAAAACATGTAACAATTATGCAAATAAAGAATCAATTACATAAACATGAACATTAATTAAACATATAACAACCGAGTCCACTAGGAGTCTTCCCTAAATGGAGAACCATAAGACCCTCACTAGGTTTTCATCAAGTGCCTAGATCGCCACATGCATCAAAAAAATTGATTGCGTAGGTCTTATAGCCGGAATACACACATAAAATAATCATGGCAAACAAATTAACTTTTAATATATTTTGCTATTTTATGTATCTAATTAACAATTAATTTTAATTCATTTGTGTCTAGGTATTTTTTATTAATTAATGACAAGTATTGCATGATAGTTGTCAAAATAAAAATAAAACAAATAACTAAATTAGATTTCATGCAGCCTTTTCGCGTGTTTATTAAATCGTGTAACCCATAACCACTAAACGAGTTGACTCGTGATGCCACTGTTGGAATTTATATATCAAGTTAACCAATTAACTACGAGTACGCAGCGGATATTAGATCTAGTTAAGCAATTATGATTAACACATAAATAATAAACAAATTAAAGGAAAAGAGAAAACATGAAAAATAAATAGAAAACTAACCCTCGTAGTCACCCGCAAAATAAATCAAATAAGTGATTAAAACAATCACCTCTACGAGTGCTCACACAAACACGTCAACCAAGTACGTTACGATGCTAGTCGTTAGTTCACGAACCTTCAAACAACAAGTGTTCTTGATCGGACTTTAAAACCAATTCGAATATCAAATGATATTACGTTCGAATTAGAGTATGAAAGAATCAGGATCAAATGCCTTATTATAATATATGTTTCATGCAATTCATGCATACGTAAAAGGCAAATTATAGAATGGCTTTCTCTGCTTTTAGTCAACTAAAGGAGAAAAGGAAAACACTGTGCAACTTTCGGTGACCTTTTTTGATGGAAAAGAATAATTAAATGAAGTGGAAAGGAGTCTTTATATAGCCCTCTAATCTTAGTTGTAGATCAACTCAAAAACCTTGAAGATAATCTTCAAGTTCTTAGATTATCACAACTTTTCTCACTTATCATAAACACTTATCTTTATCACAAAAATTCTGCACATAAACCTTTTCTAGAATCTTCCAAGCCACTTTTGGGAGGAGGACAAAGGTTTTCGTTTTCGACATTTAAGTCCATCTCTTTTTATATTTGTGAAACATATTAAACATTTAATAAATATAACAAGTATATATATTAATCATTTAATAAACGTACTCTTCGTGTATTAACGTGTGTGCCCCCAATAGGCTCACACATTTCTAGTCGTATAATGGCTAATCTAACTACCATAACCCAACAAAAACTAAATTGATAAGTGAATATGGAACTTTTAATGGAATGTCAAAACTGAATTGGTGAGTGACATGGAATGTGGAAACTACTGATAATGCAATGCAATCACACGGTTTATATTATGGGAAACATTGAATTGAAACAATGAAATCGGCAGTTTCAATTCGGCATTTAATAACATAAGAATTCTTCTATACGCTTCATCTTCATCATATTCGATGAATTCTATAATAGCGATTCAAAAACACCACATAGTACAGATGATTCAAAAACCAATTCAATCCCATAGTATCCACACTGTAAATTTTGTAAGTATCACATATGTTTATTTTTTACGGTTTCGATTGAAATCCCAATCTAATTGGGTTTCGATTCAATTTAGACTCTACAACAAATATTGTTTATTGTTAGTTTAATATTGTTAATTTTTTTGTTCGATATGTGGCTATGGCCGGGAACACTAGATATTATGTTTATTTGACACTCATACTTTGTTCATTTGTAAACAAGGGTCCATGTATAATAAAGGCATGGCTGTGCAAACATACACAGAAAAAATAGACATTTGGGTTTTATTCATTATGATTATTTCTTTGGCCTTTACATGGTTTCTTATATATTATTGTCAACTGTTTTTGATGTTCTTAGATGTCTGATATGAAACTTCTCTTGTCTTTGAAGCTAACAGGAGGATTGCTTAATGAAGCTACAAAACAGATTAGACATTGCCTATGATAGTTCAGTTGCAGAACATCAGGTACATGTGATATATGTCAATTATCTGCTGATAATTACATACTATATGATTTTTGGAGAATAAACACACATTCTTAATCATTTTATATGATTGTTGCTTTAGTAAGCATTGAGGGCATTATGGAAAGTTGCCTTCCATGAAGAGGAGCTTTATGGTCTAATTACTGAGCAATGGAAGGAAATTGGATCGCAAGGAAAATACCCTTCCACATATTTCCCGTAAAAGTTACATCTTTTGTTCTTCATAAGGATACACTATTTTTGGGTAAATGGATAACTTACATAAGGATACACTATTGATCTTATGTATTCTAAGATTTTACATGGAACTTGTTGTATTTTAAATACAACAAGTTAGAAAAATAGGTAAAATGGAAACAGGTTGAATGCGCCGAAAGTGCCCAAAGCTTATAAAATATACAGAAGCTCCTTTACTAATTGACAAAAAAAGGTCAGATTGTTTATGTAATAATATAGTATTTGACTTTTTTGTGATGATATCAAACACTCTTATTGCTTACAATATTCAAGATACAAATTAGTGTACCAATCGAACCGTTTGAACATGTACTAAAATATGATTGTTTATTCAAAAAGAATATCATTCCATGGTTGACTTACTATCATGTTAATCCCTTTTCAATAATAGGTAGCACCATAGCAGTATGCATGTATACAGATATCTACATCTCTGTTTGCACACAACTATGTGTATACTACTTGTTTGAGAAATGGTTGATGTAACGAGCCTGCAAGTGTTTGAGACTAAGTGTTAAGCGTTCATACTAATACCAAGTAATTGGCTATAGATGTAGACAAAAAGAAAATTGCTTTGTTAGGTAACTTTTGAATTCTTACTGAGGGGTAGTAAGTTCTTGAAGTGTTGATTTATTTCTTTTATACGCGTTGGTGTTAAATTACTAAATTTTATGCATAAATCATTTCAAGATCTACTTCGAAAGCAGGAGGGTGACCGGTCCATGTGGGAATATCCTTTCGCTGTAGCTAGTGTCAATATCACATCCATGCTTATTCAGATGATGGACCTCAAAGTTGGTTCGATAAATGCAAAATGTTCATTTGTTACGCCTGACAACACACCTTCTCTCTTATCATTTACAAGTATTTCTCTAGATCATGTTTCTGAGCAAATTAGTTTCAACCGCTGTGCCTATGAAAATACAAAAATTCACTGTAGATTGCATTTCTTATTTGTTCAGTCATCAAACTCGACATTAGGTTGCATAAAAACCATTTTACTTTGTCAACTTATTAGTCAAGACACAAGAAAGTGTATAATTGACTGTTTACTTTTAGGAACTTTCGTTGGTTTTTGCTTGGTTCTTTGGCAAAAGAAGTGCTCTGGAGCACTTTTTGGTCAATTTTTTTTAGGTAGGCTAAATTTTATTTATACGATCTTCTTTAATATAAAGATTTAGCACTTTTTTTTTTCTTTTTCTTTTTTCTTTTGTGTGTGTGTGTGTCGATGTGGTAAGCTGAGATGTTGATTTTATAAGTTGCAATGATCATTATACCTTATGAAAAACTATTAAAATTACACTCACTTTCAAGTAAGTTGTGTATTTTGCAACTTGAAAAGTAATTACATTCTACATATTAGTGTGGTATGTTTCTTGATACAATATCATACCATTGAACAAATTAGTTATGTAATATCATAATTGAAGTGCTTAGTAAAAATAGAAGGTTGATAGGGTCAAATGCGTCAAAAGACGTCCAAAACATTTATTATTTTTGGGGCATTGAAGTACAATGATTAAAAGCAAAAGAGGTTTGAAGGTTGTCATTTGTGATGCGGATGGTAGGATCTCTAAAACTATTATAAACGTTGTTCATAAAGACGTATTTGAGGGTGTATGATCAATGTTCAAGAGGTATGTATAATATACATATGACATGTTTAATATCATGTTTTAACTTTACATATACTATCATCAACTTCCTTTTACTTACACTTTTGTTTTTTTAAATAATTAGATGTTCACGGAATGGACTGATTAACACTCGCTGCATACATTTGCCCATCAAGACCATTGTAATTGATGTAATATTTTATTTTTATATTTACTATACATGTTAAAAATTATTGTTTGAGTTGAATTATCGCATGTTACAACCTTTTACTATTACATTTTTATATTCTCTCGTTTTATGCTTGAACTTTACACGAAACACTTACCACAATGTCGCAACTATAGTTTGTTGCCGCTAGCAAATCCGTTGTTATGCACGGGTACTCGCCTAGTGTGAGTTAAAAGATTAATATTTATAACCATCATGTTATTCTTATGAATTTCATATGATTTGGCATAAAAGTTGGATAATGGTAAAAACTCATAACATATTGAAATGACTAATTACTCATAATAAAAACTCTAAAAGAAATAATAAATTAATAAATTTCATTTAGACATTTTATCAAACATTATATCTGCACAACAAACTATAACATTACAAAATCAAAATAAAGGGAGAAACACTTCCTAATCAAATAGAATATGATCGATGAACCCAAGATCACAAAAACAAGATAAGCAAAAATTACCTTAAATTCTGAACTGAAATAATCACAAATTGATCGATTTGTTTGTTGAACCATTAAATATGATAGATTTGACTAATCTAGGGTTTCATCACTTACAATTAGGGCTGAGCATCGGGCGAAAACCGGACCGGACCGACCAAGACCGGACCGGACCGAGGACCGAGAACCGGAAAACCATAGACCGAGACCGGACCGAATATGGTCGGTCCGGTCTCGGTCCGGTCTCGGTCCGGTCGGTCCGGTCCAATTAGGCAAGTTTTTTCGGGTTTTTGGTCGGTCCGGACCGGACCGAGACCGAATTTGGCAAAAAGCTTAGACCGAGGACCGGACCGAATGTGGTCGGTCCGGTCCGGTCGGTCTCGGTCCGGTCGGTTTTGTCGGTCGGTCCGGTCCGGCCGATCCGTTTGCTCAGCCCTACTTACAATGAAGATGGTGATGGTAACCGGTGGACTATGATAGCGACGGTTGTTAAAAAGTGGTGTTGGTGGCCAGCGATGGTACAAGTGGCACACATGAGATATAACATTATATACTCGGACATTTTTAAAAAAAGTTTTAAGTAATCATTTGCCTACTTTTATATGCAGGAAGCTTTAGTGAGCAAAACTTATAAAGATTGTTTTGTGACTCTTTGCCTCATTAGTAACTAAAAGATTTAGTTACTAAATCTTTTGTAGCGTGGTTGTGTGGTGGTAGAGGGTGGCGGTGGTGGAGGGTGGTGGTGATGGATAAAATATTGGTTAGTGATAGTGGAGGGATTATTGAGAACTCAAAATAAAATTAAGAGTAAACTGCAAAATATGTCCCTATAGTAGGTGATAGTAAATTAATCATTTCCCATGCCCACTAATGGGAAAATATAATGGTCGTTCACAAAAAACAAGAATTTGCAAGAAAAGTGCGACCTTAGGAGCATTCTTCGCAAAAAGTCCAAACGTTAGATACACAACTAGCATAATTTCAAATTAGGGACATTTCTCACAAATTGCAGTTTACCCTAGATTTTAGATTTTATCTTCATCTGATTCACTTGCATATTTGTTTTGAATTTTTACGAAAACATAAAAATGTATTCGGTTAATGAGAATAATCATTTACTGAAACAAGGTGTTTTGATTGTTCATGTTTTTTTTGCTTGATACGAGTTCGATCCCAAACTTGCAACTATCATAGTTGTGAGCATCTCTTTTTAGATCTTTTCGAAGAAACATGTTCATTTGAATCGATTCTTGTGCGTTAGACTAATTGTAATCTTTTGAAGTCTTCGAAGAACTTGTGAAATAATTATTTGAAGTATAATCATAATCATGCGAACTAAAACATTGATACACATGGAATCCATATGGCTAGTTTAGCTATTCAAGTCACGAATATATGAGACAGAAAAGAAGAGAGAAAGGCTGAATTAAAGGTTTATAATAATTTGAATATTATTAAGAAACTATTACAAACGAGCGAGATTACATGCACTAAAACATGTATTATTTGTTGATCATGCAGACAAAATACCCGAGATAATCAATCAACGCATGTTTGGTGCAATCAGTAGGCTTAAAAGAAACCTTTTGATTTACCAAATCATACCGGCCCGTCCAGCATGCTCCGCTGCGATAAATTCCCAAATATGGCCCAGCCATCTTCCGAGAGTCTAAGCGCCAAGCAACTCACCCCCTTTTTCAATTTCAAAAAACAAGTTCTCTGGTGGAACCACAACATCGGCCCCAGTGAACCTGAACGTCACGCTAGGTACACGGTCTAAGTTCAAGTTCTTAACTATAGCAATAGTTGAAACCCAATGGTTGCTCTATAATACGATAATTACCAATGCCCTTGGTTATAGTCAAAGTCACAGGAAAAGGTCTATAACTCTATATATATATAGAACATGGTTAATGACCGTTGCTAGTATTTTATCTTGTGATGCTCGAGTCTTTTCAAAGTATGTTTTAAAATATAAACTCACTTTATATTAATAAATACCTTATTAAAACTTATTTACCTTAATGGAGGGGCTAGGAAGACACACTATCTATATGCGTGCCCGCTTAGACCAAAAAAATTAAAACTTTACTCGTGGAAACGCTTGACTTTAATGGACATACCGTTACTCTTTTACAATCTGACAAAAATATATGAACATTCAGACATTGAGACTATTTTTAAATGAAACTATAATCAATTACCTTCGAAACGCCGGGTGGCACGACCCGTGGCTCCTTACGGATTAAAAGATATGATTTTTCAAAAACTGACAAAATCTGTCCACTGTTCACACCGAAATTTGAAACCGAAATTTGGTGTCCCAAAACCGAAATTTGGTATGTTTCATACCGAAATTTCCCCCTTTCACACAACAAAAAACCCATACCACCTTATTTTTACACCAAACTCACCCAAAGCCATTTACATTTCATAATAAATCATTTACATAATCAATCAACCCATTTGCTACCCAAAATGGGTAAAAACACACTTAACCCAAACACCCCTTTATCTGCATAATCCTTTTATGCACCTTTCGACCCATTTTCCGGAAAAACAACTTCTATAACTCGAAAATTAAGAAAACTTTCCAGATTTAGTTAATACATCCATGGGCTCATTTCCATGTGAAAACATTTACCATTTGACTCTCGGAAATATACTTTACAAATTGACGGGTTTTGTGCCAGAACCCGTTTTGACCCATTTACATGCCATAAGTCACATACGACTTTCATAACGCTTCAAACTTAACCAAAATCATTAACATAACATATAAAACTTGTTCCATACACACATGACCCGTTTACATCCCAAAATGGGTAGAAACACGCTTATGCCAAACACTCCCTTAACTTTTCCCATTTACGCATAAAACATACTTTGACACAATGGTTGACCACCAAAACGTTAGGACAACCTATACTCTTTACACATTGTAGAAAGACTCTCGGGGTTACAACCATGACTAGAGCTCGGTATTCTACCTAGCTCAACTATCTTACCAAAGTCCTTCTACTTCACATATCCAAGCCTTCCATAAATGCATACCAACCTACAAAAGGTTAGACAACTAAACCATAAGCACAAAGGCTTAGTAAGTAAACGGGTATAACATAACATTACATATCAATCACACATTACACATCATAACTATCAATCCATAACAACCATAAACATGAACACATACCTCTAGCCACTTAAGCATCACCATACTATCTCATCACACCTAAACCCACTTAGCTAACACTTCACTTGCTAGCTACGCCAAACTAGCCTTATAATCACTTTCACACAACACATATCTTCCAAACCATTCAATAACCATATCAAGATAATCATATAACACATAATGGAATGAAATCAACATAACATCACATTATAACCGGTTACTTACCTTAGCTTCCAAAGCTAAGCTACAATCATAAAATCAACATCATCATCATCATCATTACTAGCCATCATCATCATCATCATCATCAATCTTTATCATCTATCAAATCCTAAAACATAACAATCAATAATCATAAACAAGGGTTTATACAAAACCCATTATAACTAACTCATCCTCCTTTCTATATCATCATATGATCATATCTTGATTATATGATGATTTCCCACTTCTAACCATAACTCTAAACCATTTAATGATCAAGACAATGAATACTTACTTGTAGGGAGGATCATAACAAACTTAACTCTTGATGTGGAACACAAAACCTTCATCAATTACTTGATCATCCAACTAGCTTTCTTCCCTCCTTTCTTCTCTCTAAAACCGTACATCAAACACACCTAGAATGATAAGGGATTTTCTAGAATTCCCTGGATATACTTATCTAGGCATAACTTTGGGATAATAGCAAGAATGGCCCCTCAAGTCTCTTTTCTATTACTTTGGCCACAACCAACTTATAACATATTTATGCTTGACAACAATAGTCCCTCAAGTTACACATCATAACTTCCCAAAACTATATTAGTCATACTTTGACTATTAGTTTGACTATCGGGTTTGACCGCAACGCAACATTCGTTGACTGGCCAATCACATGAGGTCTTTATCATTTTCATCTAGGGTGGGGTCCCAACACCCGGGAAACGGGTCTAACAATTCTATCCCCCTTATTTAGATTTCGTCCTCGAAATCTCTCGTCTATTACTATCCAAAACTAAATCTCAACATAACAACTTCTAATTACAAGCTCATCTAAAATTTCCCACAATTGACGACTTGTCATATGGAAAATTAACTATTTTGACTTTATATAAGTCAAACTTCACACTATCATCACTTCATTCACAAATACACTAACATGACCTTAAGTCATATACCGGCCAAAATTACACTTTACACAATATCAACACTTATCTACTTCCAAAAACCGGTAACTTATCTCGCAATATATACATAGTACCATATAAACGGCACTTCCAAAAACCATATCTACGCATTACTAAAGCAATCTTCTTGTTAAGTCGTGGGAATTCCACCCATCATCTTATCAACTTAAAGCAAAAACTCATTCTATGCGTCTATCTTAAGGTTCATATAGGACCTTAACGCCACTACAAGCTTTTATATCTAATATCTTCTTATAACGTCTAACTTGTTTTAGTTTTCACTTTCTCATATCTCTACCCGTATTCATGTCATATCGGCTACACATAAGCCCACTCATTTATAACTCTTTACTTACATAAAAAGGCGTCCCAATCTATGCAAGTAAAGAATTATAAACTTATGGTTCGGCGATTTACAATTTCTTTATTTAAATGAAGAGGCGTCCCAATCCATTTAAATAATGAGATTATAAATCCTCCTACTCATGTACTTCCAACACAACAATTATACTTACTTTACTTTCCTTCTTTTCTAGCCTTGGATCCAATCTCACTAACTATTCATCCATGTCATAAAGACAAGCTGGCTATCCCGAAGGATACCATAATATCCATGCCCTTGCGGCAAGCTGGGCCACCCCGAAGGATGCCATAACTATCATCCATGCCATAAGGCAAGCTGTACAACCATGCCATGAAAGGCAAGCTAAGCTATCCCAAAGGATACTTTCATACATGCCAAGAATATAGGCAAACCATGCCGGCGAAGGCAAGCTAACAACCATGCCATGAAGGCAAGCTAACAACCATGCCGTAAAGGCAAGCTAGGCCATCTCAAAGGATGCCAAAACACATGCCACGAAGGCAAGCTAACAACCATGCCGTAAAGGCAAGCTAGGCCATCTCGAAGGATGCCGAAAACACATGCCATAAAGGCAAGCTAACAACCATGCCATGAAAGGCAAGCTAACAACCATGCCGTAAAGGCAAGCTAACAACCATGCCATGAAGACAAGCTAGGCCATCTCAAAGGATGCCAAATACATGCCATAAAGGCAAGCTGGGCTATCCCGAAGGATACCAAAACTAGAGAATTGGATCCAAGCTATATCTAACTTATCATCTTTACTCACTTTATCTTTCATGTACTTTTATAATTAAGTACACGCTATCACTTGAACACTTCTCATTTCCTTGAGCAATTTCAACATTCTCTACCACGTTTACTTTCATCTAGACAAGTTGCTATATTACACTTGTTAAAATATGTTTGCATTCTCACAATGCTACTTATCATTTATCCGTCAACCCCAAGTTGACTCATACATTCACTACGTGGCATCTCTATTTTAGACAAGTTCTATATGATGCTTGTCCATTTACAGTTTACGCATTCTCTATGTGTCCTTACCACACACTTTTACTACTATCCGTCAACCCTTGTTGACCATGTTCACAACTCATATTATTACTTCATTTTGTCTACTCAACTTTACACATATAAGCCTTACATAGGCTTATTCCAAGGCAACATATAGTGGAAACCTAATTCACTTAAACCGAAGCTCTGATACCAAAATGAAGTTAGATATAGCTTGGATCCAATTCTCTAGTTTTGGTATCCTTCGGGATAGCCCAGCTTGCTTTTATGGCATGTATTTTCGGCATCCTTCGAGATGGCCTAGCTTGCCTTTCATGGCATGGTTGTTAGCTTGCCTTCGCGGCATGTATTTTGGCATCCTTTGAGATGGCCTAGCTTGCCTTCATGGCATGGTTGTTAGCTTGCCTTTACGGCATGGTTGTTAGCTTGCCTTTCATGGCATGGTTGTTAGCTTGCCTTTACGGCATGGTTATTAGCTTGCCTTTCATGGCATGGTTGTTAGCTTGCCTTCGCCGGCATGGTTTGCCTATATTCTTGGCATGTATGAAAGTATCCTTTGGGATAGCTTAGCTTGCCTTTCATGGCATGATTGTTAGCTTGCCTTATGGCATGGATGATAGTTATGGCATCCTTCGGGGTGGCCCAACTTGCCGCAAAGGCATGGATATTATGGTATCCTTCGGGATAGTCAGCTTGTCTTTATGACATGGATGAATAGTTAGTGAGATTGGATCTAAGGCTAGAAAAGAAGGAAAGTAAAGTAAGTATGATTGTTGTGTCGGAAGTACGTGAGTAGGATGATTTATAATCTCCTTATTTAAATGGATTGGGACGCCTCTTCATTTAAATAAGGAAATTGTAAATCGCCGAACCATAAGTTTATAATTCCTTACTTACATAGATTGGGACGCCTTTTTATGTGAATAAAGAGTTATAAATGAGTGGGCTTATGTGTAGCCGATATGACATGAATACGGGTAGAGATATGAGAAAGTGAAAACTAAAACAAGTTAGACGTTATAAGAAGAGATTATATATAAAAGCTTGTAGCGGCGTTAAGGTCCTATATGAACCTTAAGATAAACGCCTAGAATGAGTTTTTGCTTTAAGTTGATAAGATGATGGGTGGAATTCCCACGACTTAACAAGAAGATTGCTTTAGTAATGCGTAGATTTGGTTTTTAGAAGTGCCGTTTATATGGTACTATGTATATATTGCGAGATAAGTTACCAGTTTTTGGAAGTAGATAAGTGTTGATATTGTGTAAAGTGTAATTTTGGCTGGTATATGACTTAAGGACATGTTAGTGTACTTGTGAATGAAGTAATGATAGTGTTGAAGTTTGACTTATATAAAAGTCACATAGTAGATTTCCTCCGAATGATAAGTCGTCATTGTTGGGAATTTCAGATAAGCTCGTGGTGAAAGTAGTGTTTATGTATAGTAAGTTTAGACTTTGCAAGATCATTTAGATCGTTGCAAGGTAATGGCTTAGAAAACATGAGGATAAGAACATGTATATGTTGTGATTTAGTTTTGAATAGAAATGGACAAGAGATTTCGAGGACGAAATCTAAATAAGGGGGATAGAATTGTTAGACCCGTTTCCCGGGTGTTGGGACCCCACCCTAGATGAAAATGATAAAGACCTCATGTGATTGGCCAGTCAACGTTCGTTGCGCAATGGTCAAACCCGATAGCCAATTAATAGTCAAAGTATGACTATGTAGTCATATAAAATGTGTTGCATAACTAAAGGGGCCTAGGTTGCCAAGTATTAAACATGTGGTTAAGTTAGTTGTGCCTTAAATAAGAAGAAATAGACTAGAAGGGCCATTCTTGCCATTAGCCCAAAGATACCACCTAACTAGTAATTTCTAGACTTTTCTCCATCATTTTAGATGGAGTTGAAGTCCGGTTCTAGTGAGAGGAGAAAGGGAGGGAAAATCTAGATGATGACTTAAGGTGAAGAAGATGAAGGCTCCATGATTATGGACTCTCCTAGCTATGATCCTCCACAAGTAAGTATGTATATTCTTGAGGTTATTGAAGTTATAGATTATGGATTGAGTGGGTTTTCATCATATGATCAAGATATGATCATATGATGATGTAGAATGGAAGATGAGCATGTTTTATGGGTTTTGTGTAAACCCTTGTTTATGATTATTGATTGTTATGTTTTAGGTTTTGATAGATGATAAAGATTGATGATGATGATGATGATGGCTAGTAATGATGATGATGATGATGATTTTATGATTGTAGCTTAGCTTTGGAAGCTAAGGTAAGTAACCGGTTATAATGTGATGTTATGTTGATTTCATTCCATTATGTGTTATATGATTATCTTGATATGGTTTGGAAGATTTATGTTGTGTGAAAGTGATTATAAGGCTAGTTTGGCATAGCTAGCAAGTGAAGTGTTAGCTAAGTGGGTTTAGGTGTGATGAGATAGTATGGTGATGCTTAAGTGGCTAGAGGTATGTGTTCATGTTTATGGTTGTTATGGATTGATAGTTATGATGTGTAATGTGTGATTGATATGTAATGTTATGTTATACCCGTTTACTTACTAAGCCTTTGTGCTTACGGTTTAGTTGTCTAACCTTTTGTAGGTTGGTATGCATTTATGGAAGGCTTGGATAAGGATTAAGGTTGGATATGTGAAGTAGAAGGACTTTGGTAAGATAGTTGAGCTAGGTAGAATACCGAGCTCAAGTCATGGTTGTAACCCCGAGAGTCTTTCTACAATGTTTAAAGAGTATGTCAAGGTTTTCCTAACGTTTTGGTGGTCAACCGTTGTGTCAAAGTATATTTTATGTGTAAATGGGAAAAGTTAAGGGAGTGTTTGGCATAAGCGTGTTTCTACCCATTTTGGGATGTAAACGGGTCATGTGTGTATGGAACAAGTTTTATATGTTATGTTAACGATTTTGGTTAAGTTTGAAGCGTTATGGAAGTCGTATGTGACTTATGGCATGTAATGGGTCGAAACGGGTTTTGGCACAAAACCCGTCATTTGTAAAGCACTATTTTGAGGGTCAAATGGTAAATGTCTTTATATGAAAATAAGCCCAATCATATAAGAAGTAAATCTGAAAAGTTTCGTTAATTGTCGAGTCATAGAAGTTGTTTTTCCGGAAAATGGGTCGAAAGAAGCATAAAAGGATTATGCAGAAAAAGGGGTGTTTGGGTTAAGTGTGTTTTTACCCATTTGGGTTAGCAAACGGGTTGATTGATTATGTAAATGATTTAGTATGAGATGTTAATGACTTTGAGTGAGTTTGGTATGGAAATAAGGTACTATGGGTTGTTTATTGTGAAAAAGGGTGAAATTTCGGTATGGGGTACACCAAATTTCGGTATGGGACCAAAACTCCCAAATTTCGGTTTGGGAGTGAAACAGTGGACAGATTTTGTCAGTTTTTGAAAAATCATATCTTTTAATCCGTAGGGAGTTACGGGTCGTGCCACCTGGCGTTTCGAAGGTAATTGAGTCTAGTTTCATTTAAAAATAGTCTCAAGGTTTGAATGTTTATAGATTTTTGTCAGTGGTCTAAAGAGTAACGGTATGTCCATTAAAGTCAAGTGTTTCCGCGCGTAAAGTTTTAATTTTTTTGGTCTAAGCGGGCGTTGAAATCATGTATTTATGAAAATAATGAGTTCATATTTGGAAACATTGTTATTTAAAGTATGCTTAAACAACACTCATAAAGTTTTTGTTAGGAAATCCCAAAATTTATTAAGCTCATCATATGTTTATAATTAGTTAATTATCCTGATTTGCATGAGTGTGAGCCAATAAAGTCAGACCCTTTTTTTTACTTTTTCTTTTTTTTACTATTATGTCACTATAAATTATCCTACACTCTATAATAGGCTAACTATGACATGTCATCAACCTCTAACATATGCCACCTAATTGCCACATATTCAACTAAATGTCATGTCATTGCCTACATGGCACACATTTTTGAATTGAACATTTTTAAAAAAATTGCAGCTAATGGGACTTGAACCCATGACCTCTTGAACAACAAACAAACATTCAACAACTAGAGCACTTGAGTGTTTGTGTTGAAAGAATTGAAAACAAAATATACATGCTTAAATTCGAATCCATAAATCAGTTACATATTATCAAAATTCGGATGTTACTTTGACCGAATTTGAATGGTACCCAAAATTGTAGGATTGTAATTGAGATAACTATGGCAGTTTTGAAAACGCAATTAATCAGTCTAACTATCTTCACAAACACAATCAATTCCTAAACAAAAGTCCACGATTCAGTTCATGAAAAAATAATCACACAATGGTTCGTTCTCAAATCATAAATCGAGATCTTCAAAGCACATAATATATCACAACATTAAAAAACCGTAGAATCGAGGTTCCTTCTTCACAAATCGTCAAGGTATTTCAATCTGGCAATTTGGTTAATTTTCGATCCGAAATTAGGGTTTTAAATCGTATGTTTAATGATCTTGCTGTTATGATATTGATGCAATTAAATCTATATTCTAAACTGAAATGTTTATTTACCACTACCTTTTTCAACTATATGTTTAGGATTGCAAGAATAAATGAAATGCCTTGATGAAAAATATATAAAAGGTATCATTTTAATACCAATTCTTAAATTATACCTCATTTATGCAAATTTAAGTTTAACAAACAAACCTACAAAATTAAACTTTGTGGTTGTATTGTTCCCAAATTTTGTTAGTACACTATTAATTTTTGATAATGTTGTTCAACAAAAGACCATAAAGTTTATGATGAATGTCCTTAATGGAATATTTTTTTTCCAGTAAAAAGATGGTTACGGGAGTTGTATTTAGGATGACGAGAACATGGACTTATGCGGCTATGCATACTCTTTTCAGGGATTGCATAAAATCATATCATCTTGACTGCTTGGATGAGTCGTCTGCAAATGCTAAAACGTTTATATACCGTAAGCGTCTTATACCATGTATCAACTTCTTTATATGTAGACTAATGTGCTGATCTAAATTATTAGTAAATTTGGTGAGAATTTGTTAAATCACATTACTTCACGGCTAGGAAATAAGTATCATAAAAACTAACTTAAAAACAAATTTGACCCACTTATACATTAATGGGTCGATTTCGGCTTTCTTTCATCTTAGGTCTATCTGATCAGCTCAAAAAATTTAGCCAACAAGAAATATAGTATTTCTCAAAGCTTTGACTATTAAGACAAACATTAGAATTATGTAAGTAACAATGGTGGAATATCATATTGGTCGTCAATTAAAGGCATACTTACTTCATTAGATATCTCCTTAATGATTTCAAATATATATTTTTGTGCGACATATGACCTGAATATAAACACATAGCAACAGATAGTTAGCATTTTTTGTTACCTTCAAGATAGTAGTAATTCTTTTTCATATGGAGTTTAATAATATTATTTCATGTACATAAGTATGTTCTCATTGATTCCACTACCGTCCCCATTAGTAAAAATTGGAGGAAAAGGTGAATAGTGGTCCAGATGATTTCATGTTATGTTTGTCTCAAATGCGTCAAACAAGTAGTTTGTTGATGGTTCAAACAACTTTTAATTGTCACTTTTCTATTCTTTGATAAGGTTCTTTAACTAAAACAGATATGTTATACTTGCTATTAATGGTGACATCAAACTGGTTTGAGAGGACTTTTGTAGAAGAAATGGTTGGCTTTTCATTCTACAACTTGATGTTTTTTTAAAACGGTTTTTGTATTTTTTGAAGGTTTGGGCAACTGAAGATTCCAAACGTCAAGGATATCCAGGATTTAAAGTTTTCAACACAGCTAAGCATGTTTGTCCGATTTCTGTTCTTTTTTATATATACATACAAGTAGAATCGGATCCCAAAATTAATATAACTTCTTTTACTAATTTTTTGTTGTAGGAACTAAAGCAACAAGCCTACAAAGTATGATCTGATCTGATCCCCAATGCTCTAAAGCTACCTGGTAGTCTCAAAGGCGGTAAACTCACTGGCATCATTAGTTGTTTGCAGGTGCAATATTTATATATCAATAAAACTTGCCCCTTTTTCCTAAAAACGAACTATTTATGCATGCTTTGACTTATAAGGTTGGTCCAAACGTTTCATAAATTTTTATCAGGTTATGTGACCCTACCTGATAACCAAGTATTATTACAGGGTCGGTTTAGGTTATAGTTTTTCTCTTATCGGGTTATCATCTCAACCCAATAAGAACCGAACATTATATGCTGCATTTTATTATCATATCAGGTATGCTTAGCTTTAACGTAGTTAATTTGTAGTGTACCAAATTAAGAGTGCATAAATACGAGTAACAACTAACGTTGCATACATATAATAGACGAGTCAGTCATTGCACGCGCATACGAATAGAACCTATGAATTTGCAACTGATCAACTATGTAAAACAATCAATATAATATGTAAGAACTACAAATTTAAATGATAGTTAATATTGACAGCGCAATCATAAGATAAAACTAAATATTATATCAATAGTTGTGTCTATTAGTGATGATAAATCTACATATCATGAAGTTATTACAGTCCAAACAACCCATTAAAGATCTTTTCTGTCCAAACAGACTCTTAAAAGGGTAATTGTCCAAAAATCATTTAAGCAATCTTTTTGTCCACACAGAGTTTAAAAGTATTTCTGTACAAATAACCTTTAAATTAATTTACTACAATATTTTAATTACTGAATTATCTGTGCAAAATTTGAAATCAGGTTACATTTTCAGTTAGTTTTTTTTTGTGCAAGTTTATGCAGGAACTTTTGTACATAATAGCAATTTGTTTGTTATGTTAAAAATTGATTATTTAGTTATATAAGAGGACTTTGTTTGCTGTGATTTGTAGAAGTAAGAAAATTGACGTTGGAACAAAGGTGCTTAATCTTCATCCGTTTAACCATTTCAACTAATTTATTCAAGATGCATCTCCTTAGATGATGCAAAGGGTGATGGGTGAGACTTTACAAAAAGAATGTGCGAAATGAAAGTGCGGCGTGGATTTTAGAAGAATAATGCGTGTAGTCTACATTTGGATTGACAATATTATCACGGGTTTGTTTGTTTTTACAACACTCATTTTTATCGCATGTTCAATTATATGTTGTTTTATCAAAAGTAAAAAGGAACCCGAGGCTTAAGTCTTTTGTTGCGACAAGCACGATAACTACACTGACAATATATAGCATGTGCTTTTGAAGCTAAACGTGTGTTGATTGATTGACATAAATGTGTTTAATGTTAATTGATTGATTGACATTAATGAGACATATATAGCAAGACTGTTCCCATTTTTCATTTTTTAACAATATACAACATATATTTTTAAAGCTATATGTGTGTTGTTAGCTAGCTGTATATGAACTTTTATCTTAATTGTTTGACATACATATTCATGCCATTCGTGAGCAAACTATTATCAGGAAATCAGAATGTTAATTATTTATATGAACTTTTATCTTACTAAATAGTTTAACATATTTGTTGTTATTATTATTTATTTTATGTCCATATAATTTTGTCAAACAATTTTATGAAGTGAACCCACTCATCGGGCGGGTCATAATAAGAAAATCTCAAATGGATGTTTGACCTCTTGATAAGTAAGACTAGAAAACCAGTTTGCCCATTGTATACCTTTGGTTATAGCAATTACGAGTTCAGTCAAATTCATGTAAATAACTTGGGTGTAGCTTTAGAAGATTCTATCAAACGTGTTGAAATGATAAGAATTAAGGATTGATTATGTTGAAATTGTTTTGTAGAATTACATGGTTAAATTAGCGTACTCATTTGGTTTGCATTGTAGCCTTGTAGGTACACCTTAATTATCTTGAAGATGGAAAGATTGCTCGGCTTATTAAAGAAAAAATTGAGGAACTTGACAAGGAGGTTACATCAGAAAAAACTAACTTTGAGGTCATGTCTTATGAAATTATCACTATTCAAATTATCAAATATCAGTTCCTTATCATTGTAATTTGGCGGGTATCACAATCCCGACTTTGTGGATGAGAGTCATCGACATTGTTACAAGGTTAGTCATACTCTTGATTATTTTATATAGTAGTGAGTAGTTTTGGTGATTTGATATAGTAGCCATTGCTTATACATTAATTCACAATCTATTAATTTATGTATCATTTGCAGCCATCACTTATGCAGTTTCATGATTAATTTATATCAGGGGCTTGGGACATGGATCTATGCTCGGGTTGGGATAGTAGAAGGAAGTATTTCATCACAGGATTGGGATGAATTAGAGCTTAACTCATCTCAGGTTTGAGTTTTTCTTCTTATGCATCTTAGTTTTCATTTTTGTTGGCAGAATACCATTCCTAAAATTTTAAAAGTTCTTAACGGCCACAAATGAGTAGCTACTATCAACTTTTAAATGATGGGTATAAATGGGTAAAGTCATAATATAGATGCTTTTCTACGGGTCAAGATGTGTTTGATCTGCTTCTGTTGAGAAAGGCAAACGCTCATTGACCCTATTGCATGAACTTCATACATAGTTAATCTATTAATCACACAACAATAGCACATCTTATTTTTTTCGATAAAGCTATTATAGTGGTAGTAAATAATTTAAATACACTTTTGGGCCGGTTTCAATTTTTTTAGCTCATTCTACCCGATCCAATTTTATCAAGTTATACAAGTTTTCTCATTTTGACCCATTCGAGGTAAAATACATGAGCCATATCTAAATTTTTGGTGTTACAATTACCAGCAATAAGAAGTCATTACATGTTTTAAACGTTGCAGTTTCCATGGATGAATGAATATAATTTTAGAAGCTATAGCCCGTCTGTAGAGTGTTCTTTCCGTACAACATTTCGTACTTAATCTTTTTTGGCAAATATAGTTGTGAGATGCTAATTACGCAAAAAAAACAGGTTGAAAAAGATAATTTGACAGTAGAGACTAAAAGTTGCAAGAAGACCTCATATATGATTGTGGACGGAGTTTGGACCCTGCTTTGTATCTTAGATCTTGGACAGGTGTGTAACAGTCAAACTTTGACTTAATACTATACAAATTGAAGGGGTGTTTGCATCCGATTGGGGTTTTCAAGCTTGAATATCATACAAATTGTGATGGCTTGGTGTTTAGTGTTTATAGATGGCACATGGACATACAAGATACACATAATTGACATTATACCCAGGCAAGTTGGTGATGGTTGTTATTTTTAAGTAATCGCAGCTTTTTTTTTTAATCTTTTAACAAATATTTGTGTTGTTATACGATAAACATAGGCTGCCATTTTTTTAAGTTTACATATACTATCATCGACAACTTCCTTTTACTTACACTTTTGGGTGTTCACGGAATAGAAATTGGCTATTCAACTGATAGACGCTTAGGGCATACATTTTCTCTTCAAGGCTATCAAAGATGGAAAACACCAAAGTTTAGTATTTTAATAGTTACAAACCAAATTATTTATCGTATCATTGAGATATTAGTTATTATTCCTTTCAATACTAATGGAACTTATTTACATTCATTGTTGTTTGTTGATTCATTCACACATGTATCTATTTAAAGAAAATTTTCTTTAGAAATTCCCGTGATTCCACAGGTTTCACATATGAATAACCCTTATGTAATTAATTTATTATGATACTTATTATTGTTATTTTTATGTATAATACATGAGCAATAGATTTATAATTTTTAATTTATTTCCTTCAACATATTTGACTTATTCATTATTTATTTTATGCGTAAAAAAAATTCGACAAACAATTTTATGAAGCGTACCTGCCCATCGGGCGGGTTATGAAGCTAGTTAACTTCTTATAAGAACTAAAACATTGACACTCATCAGAGCTGTAATTGTACATACTTGTAAAGAACTTAAACGTGACAACGGTATGATAATACGATATGGAATCCATATATATGGCTTAGATATTCAAGTCACGAATATATGAGATATAAAGGGTATGTTTGGTAAAATTAGCTGTTAGCTGTATGCTGTAAGCTGTAAACTGTAAGCTGTAAGCTGTTAACTGCAAAGCTGTTAACATGAGCTACAAGCTGTATCATTTTTTCAATAAAAGTGTTTGGTAAGTTAGCTGTTAAATGTAATTATAAGATGTAAAATGACATAAAAGGGTATATCTATAATTATAAATAAATATTTGGAGGGTATATCAGTAATTTAAAGTTTTAACAGCTCTAAAAAGTTTAAAAAGCTTCATGGATCAGCTTTTTATTTAGGAGCTATTTGTTTGACATAAAAGCTTGAAGTTGATGTATCCAAACGGAGCTTTTATTTTAAAGGAGATTATTTTTGTAACAAAAAGCTAACAGCTCCCCCAAAAAGCGCCTACCAAACAGGCCCAAAATAGAGAGGCTGAATTAGAGGTTTTTAATTATTTGAATCTTATTAAGATACTATATCAAACGAATGAGGTTACATGCATTAAAACATGTGTTATTTATTCACGCAGACAAAATCCACTACATGCTAATCAATCGATCTATGCATGTTTGGTGCAATCTGTAGGCTTAAAAGAAACCTTTCGATTTACCAAATCATACCCGACCAACATGTTTCGCTGCGATAAATTCCCAAATATGGGAAAGCCATCTTCCCGCGAGAATGTTAGCGCCAAGCAACTCACCCCCTTTTCAGTTTCCAAAAACATGTTCTCTGGTGGCACCACAACATCAGCCCCAGTGAACCTGAACGTCACGCTGGGTACACGGTCTAAGTTTAAGTTCTTATAGCAATAGTCGAAACCCAATATTGGTCGCTCTACATTACCATTACCAATGACCTTGGTTATAGCATCGATCAAATCAACATAGAACTCAACAGGGACATATGTTAGCGTTGTCCCCGAGTCTATGATAATGTTACCCGGCCCTTTCAACAAGGGGACTCCTGTTGACACGTTGTGTTTTCCAACCAACATGCTTTCTAAAGTAAGGTAGTAGAATGTAGAGGGGTCTCCCTTAATAAGAGGAGTTGAAACGACATTCGGCCCTGCTATATTGGCATGAGTTCCAAAGTGAATTTTGTTTGTTTGATTAGGGTTATTGTAAGAATATGGTATCAAACAATATGAAAATTTTCCTTTGATTGAAGAGTCTAGTTGGTTAATTATAGAAACCGGACCGCCACCAAGACCAATGATGCCACTAACATCTTTCTCGAACGAACCTTCATTATCGTGACCACAACCAAAAACAACTTTTTTAACCGGGGTCGATCCAAACCAAAAGGTATCAACTGCAAGGTCACCCGTTGTGTAGGACATATCCCCATAACCCATTGCGTAATGACACTTATTGCTTGAGTCACACGGTAACTGATCTTTATCTAAGGTTTTACAACCTTTCGATTGACAAGATAATGCTCGATAAGTAGATGAATTAGAAGGTACAAGGATAGGTGGACCCACTTGCTTGTAACAATTTACACAAGGCTTACATTGGGCCCACGTAAGGTCTGATCCTGTATCAACTATTCCAACAACTTTTACCGGTGGAGTACCGAGTTTAATTAACATTAAATATTCTCCAAAAGCTGCGGAAATATTTACATCAATCGAAGCATTATTTGAGGTAAAACCCGCTCTTTTTGAAAGATGGAATGCTCGAGAAGTAGAGCGCTGAAAAGCATATTTAAGACGGTCGAACTGAGAATAGGCCGGGTTGTAGAGAGGGGATAGTGGAGAGTCTCGATCAATAAGATCAAGGGAAAAACCACCATTGATGTGGTTAGGTTTAGCAAGACAACTTGAAATGTTGATTAAAACAAAGAAAAGAGCAAGAGTTTTCATGATTAGGACTAATTAATAATATGATTATGATTATGAAGCATTCACGAAAATTTGATCAATATTTATAGGTGAATGTCTTTATGAATTATGAACGTAGGATATGCATTTTGATAGTAAGTCAACTGCAAAAATCTATTTCAAAAATAATTGTAGATTAGTATCACTTTGTACGTACAACTGTAAGTTTACAAAAATAAAACTCATTAGCTGGAGCTACTATCCAAAAGTTATGTTTTGGGCAAGTATATATTTGGTGTAGTTGAAAAACCAATAAGCGTGACCTAATTTTTTTTTTTACTCTATAGCTAAAATATGTTTTCAGTTGACATAAATAAGTTAATTAGGGAAAAGGTTTGTGCACATCACAATATGCATTGTTATTTTCGTACTAATTGACTTTTGCATGGATATATATGATTATGGTAAAGATATCAACTAGTTATAATACCCGCGCACGCGCGGGGTTTTAATTTTTTTTTGAACGATATATTTTTATTTACTAAAAAAATAAATAATTTAATCTTTGTTTTGTTTTGTTTGATTTATAATTTTTAATTATAGTTTTTTATTATTAAAGATAATCATTTAAAAAGTTTAATCTTATTCTTAGTTGCCTCTTATTTATCTATTTTGTATTTATCTTCTACTTGTGTAGTATATATATCAACAAAACGAATTTATAAATTTTATAAATTAAAAAATAATTATTCAATTTTTACCTAATAAGGAAACATTCTTTTTTTCCGAAATACGAAAGTCCCCCCACTTGGGTTTTGTTTTATTATAAAAAAGATATTGTAAGGTTTAACATTTGGTTTTTACATTCAAGTAAAAAGGGATCTCCATTTTTTTTTATTAGAGTCACAGTTGAGACGAAACATGTCCTTCAAATGGGTCAAGTCATGAAAGCAAACTTCTTTGTGTTCTTTTACATATTTGTATAAAAGAATTTTAGTGTATAAAAAAGACTAAAAGAGAAATTTATGCTACCTCGACATCATATGGAAACTACAGTATAGCCTACCTTTCGCTGTCGGCCAGGTTTTTTTTTTGTTTTTTTTTTGTTTTTTTTTTTTTTTTTTTTTTTTTTAATATCGCTTACGTTTGACCAATTTGAACGTATCAAAACAATAATCCATCTTGCATGTGAAAAAGAACGAAAAAGCATATGCAAAGGATCAAAAATCAAACAACTTAACGGTAGATGATATACCTCATGCTCGAAGAACTACTCATTTGATTGAGCTTATAGCTAACTTGGTAACACGATGCATAAAAGAAGAAACTCAGCATAGAGTAAAGTTGCAAAATACTTGTAAAATCTTAGTAAAGACTATGCAGCTCATTATCTTAAAAGACATCCTTTAAATCAAAACTGAACCATTCATGTCTTTCAATAAAAGAGCATTGTTACACCAATACACCAAGGCATTTATGTACCTTATGCAAATTGAAGAAGTCACACATACATGATCAAACTTACAAACTCACCTAATGCACCCCTGAACCATAACCCCTGAACCATATTCCGTGAACCATACCATAGGTTTCCAACTATGATTGCATTGAAATAGAAATACTAGTAATTGCTATATAGAAACTGGGATACTTTTTCTTCCAAAATCACTCTATATTTACTACAAACTGCTATGTACAAAAATCTTCTATGCAGGCCTGAAACAAAATATACCAAGTCTTACGAATATCATTTACGGGATTATATATTATTACAATGCATAAACTTAATCTTTTAAATGATATTCAATTCCCCGTGTAGGGATGACCTTTAAAAGGAGCTTCACTTTGCAACTGCCATTCCCTCTCTTTCAAATGTTGCTTAGTAGCTTCTAAAGAATTATGCCAACAATAGTGATCATTGATAGAAAGACATGGCATGAACAATATATTTAAAGATGCAAAACAGAATTTGATGTATTATGCAAGTAGCATACATATTTACTTTCTGATAACAGTATTATGTTGTAATCAGTTGTCACCAAAAGGTATTTTCCTCCTAGTATCAGTTCCTATTTTCAATTATATTACCATGTAATTTAATACCCATGGAAAAAAATGTCCATCGAGGCTGAAAAGTAAGTACGTCGGGTAACGGGTCAAAGAGGGTAGTTTCACCCATTTAACATGTTCTCTTCATGTGTGTGTGTATATATATATATATATATATATATATATATATATATATATATGTATAAATATAATTAATGGGCCAAAAAAAGGACCATGTCTGGATAATAAAGAAATGAAACTAAAACATCTTCAAAAATTATTATAAAAAATAACTTAATGCACGCCTAAGATAAAACATGTGTAATCTGCACTATATAGACCAATAATTACATTGCTCAACTTAACATATGAATATGTGCATAATCTACACATTTTAATACGTTTACGGAAGTATCAAGCCCCCATGATTATAAGAAATGTTTTTAGAGGAAATTGTTAAAACCCAAAGATTCGCTCAATAGTACAAATCAGCAAGTCAATACTTTTACAAAGTATGTGTTATTGATCCAGTTTTGATGCACAACTACTCTAAGACTCATTAGTTGACCCATATGTAGGAACCATTGACCCAAGCCATTAGAAATTTTAAACATAGAATGCCAAACATCTCCTCTTTAAAGCCTATAATAGTCTCCTAGATAGAATCGATTCTGGTGTCATGTATTTTATAGTTTGTAACGCGCACTTGGTTGAAAGTGTTAGCAATTGTGATTCAATATGTAGTTAGTAAGATGTTGACATTTGAATGAAGTTACTCCCCTGTATGTAGGATTTATTACGGGTTCGTGATTTGCACATGCTAGTTTTCCCCTCGACTAAGGAGTCTCCCCTGACATTGGCCACATGTTGCATAGTATCACCCGTTACTTGTGTCGATGTTGTTAAAGTTGCCTCACATGTAAAAGTGACTCCCTGCGAAATAGGTCATATACTAATAGACTTTTTAAATAAGTTATGAGAATTTCTATATTAAGTAAGGAATTTTAATGTTGTTGGTCTATATCAGTCTTAATAAATATTCTAGTTATATATAAGATCAAATGCATGTCAAGTATCGAAGGGGGTTTTCAGTTAGCAACTCAGTCACATAAACATGTTCCTATCAAAAGTCTTACATTTTTCGTATTGCATCTTCAGTACAAGATTAACAATGTTTCTCATTATGAACCTGGAAAATTCAACTAATTTATTGTAAAAATACGTGTATAGGTAATTTGTTAGTCAACAAATATAACAGAAAAATAATTTTACTCTGCTTTCATTGCTCGATCCTCGTCAATTTCTGGGATTGATGTAGATATGAGTGTCTGGATTTGATGTCATTTGCCATTGTCCTGTAAATAAATTGAATGAATGAGAGTTCTAAACCCGTAGTATGTAGCACAAAGGACACAAAATACAAATAACTTAACGTGTCTTAAATTATTTTACTTGATGGATTAGAAGTTAAAATGGATCATCAAGAGAGTTCTTTTTCATATAATACTACGGCATATTAGCTAGCCATATATCATTAAATGACCCACTATAACATTTCACCTATATACATCTATGTTGGCCATAAAGTAAACAACACGTTATACACTTATCAGTTAAATAACAAAACACAACATATTACATCTAAAATAAGAATGAACTAAAACAACTTAAAGTGCTATCTTTCAACTCCCAACGCTTAAACTCAATAGATCAACCTTGAACTCACAAACCATATGATATGATCACCGACTTTAGCACCAAATGTTACCCTTTCTCTTAAGTTGTAGCCCCTACACCAGCTCCTACAAAACATAAAATAAATGAACATAATCAAGAAACGCAAAGTTAAAAAGATTGTGTAATTTGAGCACAACTTGCATCTTTGTAGCTTTTTACTTATTGGTTCTATTAGGGATGCCATTACCAGCCACAACTTGAGTGTTTCATCAACATTCCAATGAGGACAAGAGTCAAATATTTATCTTTTTCATTTTCCAATGCATGAATCTCGACTTGCAACTACATTCATCAATTTCTTCAGGCTGACTATCGAGTTGCACCCTCATGTTTGCACATGCTTGATTCAAAAGGTCAATAGCCTTATCAGGTAGAACACGTCGTGTTATGTAGCTGATTGAAAGTTGTGCCGCAACCACATGAGCGCGATCAAAAATCCGAACACCGTGATGGTCCTCATATCTTTCTTTCAACCCTCTCAGAATGCTTATAGTATCTGGAACACTCGGTTCAACCACCAAAACCTGTTGGAAACGTCTCTCGAATGCAGCATCTTTCTCCACATATTTCCTGTACTCCTCCAACATAGTCGCACCAAAACACCTCAGCGAACCTCTAGCAAGCATAGGCTTAAAAATATTCACAGCATCCATTGACCCTTTAGTACGACCCGCCCCAAGCACAAGGTGAATTTCATCAATAAACATTATAACCTCCCATTCGGCTTCTTCCACTTCTTTCATAACGGCTTTCAGCCTATCCTCAAACTCACATCTATACTTAGCACCTGCAATTAACACCCCCATGTCCAATGCTACAATGCGCACATCAGCAAGATTACTCGGCACATCACCTCTTAAGATCCTCTGAGCCAGCCCTTCAACAACCGCGGTTTTTCCCACGTTCAGCAATTAAGATTGGGTTGTTCTTAGTCATTCTAAATAGGATCCTAACCACTCTTATGATTTCCCCATCTCGCCCAATAACAGGGTTAAGCTTGCCAGCATGATCCAAAAGATCAACACCGTAAGTCTTGAGCGCTTGGAAATTGGTATCTCTAGAAGCACTCTGCATTTTCCCTTTTTTCCCTCTAAACTTTTCAATCTCATTTTTCACATGAGACGCACTAACACCCTCTTCTTTCATAAGATCAGCGATATGTGAGTCTTGTAAAAGACCCAAATTAACTGATTAACCGCCAGATGCGTATCACCGTACTTCTTTTGCAATTTCTGAACATTACGGATAACATGTATCAAAGACCTGTTTGCGGAAATGTGATCAGGAGCAGAGGACTGGGAAGGGAGTTTCTTTAAGGCTTGATTAAAGACCCTTTAGGCTGAATTCCCAGCCTCGACACCACCTGCATTGCTTACTGCTTGTCTAAATATGTCATTAGGGTAAGGAGATTAAAGCTGCAGCGACGTGGATGTGTGATCTGTGCATGTCCGGCCTCCATTGCAAGTTCCTGACTTGCAGCGTGCCTCATTTGTCTTGTGGGTAATTTTGCCATGATTCATTCTTTATGATACTGTTTATAAACCTACAAATATCAAATAAGCATCGAAATTTTCTACATCCAAACAAAACTGTTAAAGCTTCTTTTCAGGAAAAGTAATAAACGAATAAACACAATCCCAAATACTCCCTTAGTAACAGAAACATACCATTGTATTTAGGATTCTTTACATAGTATTGATACTATTAAATAGATTTTGATTTATATCTGTCAAACAAAACCTAATAGTAAGAACATAATTATCTCACAAACACTTGTTGACTTACAAATTGCATAAAGTAAAACTGCATTTTAATCAAATAAAAACAAACAACCTAACGTGTGGTAATTTAATTATTTCTTCGATTAAAGTTAGGGAATTTATGTTTTTATATATTTTTATATTTAGATGATGATTTTAAATTGGAACTCATGTCTTATTTTTTAAGCAAAATGGCATGCCTAACACTGCTTAAAGCAAATAGGTCATATATATCTATGTCACCTAAAAGATTATCTATGGTTTTATGATCTTTCTCGCAATTTAGAGTGCATCACACAAATCATGATCATTAAGAAAACTATATCTCCACTATTATATTAAACAGTCAATCGTAATGTATAAAATTCTATAATCAATTTATACATAAATCAACAATTAGAGCTATGAGGGATTAAAAAAATAATTAGAGCACCCTAAAAATCATTAGATCAAAGAAAAAAAACCAAAATTGTACATACAAAATTAAATAACAAATTCAGAACCACCAATCCTCGAAGTCTCTGATTTTTTTTAACCAAATTAGAACTTCGATCAAACCCTAATTTTTTCCTAAAATTAAAAGAAAAATCCAAAACTATTTTAGAATATAACTAAAAGCCCTATATCAATTTTAAATAAAATCAACAAATTAGAAATTAAAAATCATACCTTTAAGCTATTTAAAGAATTTTTGTTCTTCCATAAATAGCTTATGAAGATTATCCTCATAATCACCTGCAAGAACAACTATATTTGTTTATTTATTTAAAATCGGTCGATTTATGATTTAAGGGCTTCGAATTGTAACAGTGGGTTGAAGGAACAATTTGGTTAAAAATCTATACGTCAAATTCATGTGTTGTATCGGATTTGTTAAAGCTGTAGCATCGATTGATGTTGTTATTAGGTTTTAGGTCGATTGTTGTTAAAGCTGTAGCATCGGATTGTTGTTGTTGTTGTTATTAGCATCTAATTGTTGTTGCGATTGTTGTAGCATCCGATTGATCTTGTTGTTCTTACGGATTGTTCTTGATGTTCTTATGTGTGGTTCTTGTTTAGTGTGTTTTTGTTATCTCTGGGAAATCTAATGGATACTCCGGTTTTAATAAAATATTTACACTTTAGCCATGAAATATCCAAAAACAACAATAAAGTCCTTGTGTATTTTTGCCCAATTTTAATGTTTAGGTATAAAAACGAATTTTAAACAATTATTATACAAATATAGAAAGATTTTAGGTTTTTTAAATATTAAAAACCTTTTTAAAAATTAAAATTGTAAAAAATATTACCTAAATAAGTATGATTTGATTATTTTGAAATGAAAAAGTCCCCACTAGGGGTTTTATTTTATTAGGTAAAAGATACTTTATAAAACATGCATATTTATTTAGGGTTAAGTTTGGGTTGAACTCCTGCACAAGTGTTTGCTTGATTCAAACTGCAATCTCTTGTTCCAATCCTTAGGTTTCTATTTTTTATACAAATCATATACGTTTTTTTATTGACTGGCCGGTTTTTTTTTTTTTTTTTTTTTTTTTTGTTAAGAGGTCAACGACCCGGTAAATATATTACTCCAAAAAGCATTTAAGTACAACGGATATGGGTGAATCTCATATCTCAGCCCGTTACATAGACGAAAAGCTTACATAACAAGATATTTCCTATTTTCTAAACAAGAAAACAAAACCACTAACCACATGATAACAAAACACTCTGAAAAAAATATAAACTACTTCCTACGACCTTGGAAATTAAAGCCATACATGGCATTAAGAGCATCCAAATTCCCTGGAAGATCATAAATTTGCTTCTAATAATCATCATAGTTATCAAACTCATCTTCACGCTCATGACCACCACCAAAAAAATTTACTTATTCGTCGAACGTGTTAAGAACCTCATCATCATCACTATCAGAAACCACAACCTCACCCACCTTTGAAAATGGGTTAGCCCTCTTAGTGGAATAGGTAGACGAAATAGGATGACCATCATCATCCACAAGAGTAGCTTTCCCATCAATAAGTAGCTTTTCAACCTTACCAATTTTCTCAAATATAGGAGTAGAACCAACTTCCTTTGTTCTCATTGAATCACTCACAAGTAGTTCTTGTGATGTAGTACCAGTCTTAATCGACTCTTCCTCATTAACTTCCATTGTACGTCTAGCATCCACATCCTTGTTTGTGTCATTAGTAGGAATGCCAAAACAATCCATATCATCCATATTAAGCGCATCAAACTGATTGGATGTAGTGATCTTCGTTCCACTTATACTAGCCACATCAGAAGCATTCTTCTTAGTGACAGCAACTTTCTTAGGTTCAGGAGGAGTCTTTTTCGGTTGGTAATGAAACTGCTTACCCACAACAGGTTTAGTAAATCCTCCTTGACCCGGATTTGTTGAACCAACTTGCTTTCCCTTCTTCTTAGTGTTGGCAGTCTTGAAACCATCATTAACATTTTTAGTAGGTTGGGCAGGAGGCACAACAACTTTAGGACAATCCACCAAATTATGACCAAAAACCTTACACTTATCACATCGAGGCGGTTTCCACTCATATTCAACATGAATCATCTCAATCGTCAAACCCGTACCATCAAATAAAGGTATCTCAACAGTGAGGCTGTCCCGAAGCACCTCATCCGATTTCACTTCAATCATACACCTAGCAAAACTACTATGACCCTAGGATTCCCTGCACATTTGACTAGTAAAAGCATCTAACCTTTTGGGCATACCAATCAATGTAGCAAGAAGACTAAGCTCGTCATCCGAGAACATAGCAAGAGGGACATTATGGAATTTAACCCATACCGGGATGTTAGTCAGATCCTCTTTAAGCAAATTGGTGTTCAATGTCCATGGTTTAAGAATAATTGGTACATTACAAATCAACCATGGACCATTATCAAGGACATCATCAACACCTTTCTTCGAATTAAACTTAAAGAAAAAGAAACCCTTCGCATTCATCATAACCTTTTGTAGACCATACTTAGCCCATGCATTGTGAACATAATAATCAACAATAGGAAAAGCAAGGCGTTGGCCAAGAAAATACCCATAAAGTGTGTTTTCAAATCTGAGATTCACCTCTTCTACTACTTTCATTGGTACAGATAGATCCACATCAGCCTTTTTGCTACATTCCAATCTTCAAAAATTAGACACATGTTTCTGATGATCATTTGAAGTAGCACCCGCATAAGAGACCGACTTCCCTCCAGTAGCACTTGTAAAAGTAGGTGACGGATGTTGCATACTTTTACCAGGACCACAAGGAGGAGCATTTGTTACATTAGCTCCGGTACCTTTCGGAACAGAAGTCTGCCCTATACCACTCGAATTGTGCAAATCAGAATGTGTAACCTTATTAGCATCAATCCCAAGTTGAACATTATTCATTGCTATGTCAAAATTCTTCCGCGCATTAGATACCAATTGATCCACACTAGGCTGCTTTGGAGTACTAAGTATACGATCAGGAGCATATGAAACATTAACCGACTCCAACTCATCTGAAACAACCTTACCAGCATCATTAGAATTAGTAGCAGCCCCATGTGACCCTTTGGACACATTAGCAACACCTTCAAGTGAAACCTTGTTGAAGAACCCTTTTTCCATCTCTCACAAACCCCACGACAATCAACCCAATCGACTCACACAAGCAGAAACAAACCAGCAAATTGCACGACCAGCAACACCAACAAAAAACGATAAAACCCTAACTGAAAAGTTTCAGTTAGGGTTTCAAACGCTAAAAGTCCAAGATCTAACCAGCACCCATGATGATCATCCCAATGATAATAAATTCGATTCAATAAACTATATAGGGAAGATAAACCGACCTACTTGATAAAAGAATGGAAGGGTCACAAAAGAGCAAGTCGGTTCAAAACCAAAAAAACAATATCTTTTTTAAACACTAAAGAAACGATTACACAATAACCAGGAACAGGTCGTGTAATGTGAAAAACGATAAAGGGATGTTAGGGTTTAGTAAAAAATTGCCAGAGAGAAACTAGGGGTTATTTATGGGTATCTTTTTGTGATTGTTACTGGCCGGTTAGTTTTTGTTTGACTTGTGTAGCTTTGTCTTTAAAGTGTAACTTGAGACCTAGTCATTTGTAGTATGATCATGTGACTTAAAAGATTAATATTTATGACCATCTTGTTATTTTTTATAGCTTTATATATGTGCTCAAGTCTAAATTACTTGTAACGTAGGTGTGTCGATGGATGGATAATGAAGATGTGTCGAAGAAATGTAGTATATGGCATGGCATGTTGCAAATCCATCTTAGTATGAGGGGCTAATGGTAAATTCATATTGACTTGGGACTAAAAGTTGTTTAATGGTAAATTCTCACATGTCGAAATGACTAATTACTCATAATAATTATCACCAAAATTCTAAAACGCAAACAATGCAGTTTCCTTGCTAGCTATACCCACAAAAACTTTTCTACGCGCTTGTCTACATGCCTATTTGGTTCCGAGAGCTCAGTCCTAGAACGCTTCGCCGCCGCCCTGACGGTATCAAAACACAAACGTATGTTAAAGTCTGAATAACAACATTAAAAAGTACATGTTGGATAGCACTTGTAGAAGGAAAAACAATGTCTACTCGGCTTTTGATTGCATAAATAGCTAGCTTGTTTGGAGACAAGATTATAAAAAGATAGAGGCCACAATTTTCAAGTATACGAGATATTGAACAAATGGCAAACAAAGATGTTTTTTTGTTTCTTTCATACCATATAGCGCGCGTTGATCGCTAGTCGTTGTACCGATAAAAAATAAACCTAATTACCTTATACTAAATAAGACAAGCGGGTATCGTATCTACGAGGAGTATGTGGTTTTAATTTAAGTTTTGGGGTAATCAATGAACAATAACAGTTTTGATTTTGGAAACTTAATAACTAAATACTAACTAAGCTAATGATTAAACTAGAAATTGAATAAGCGACAAAAAGTAAATGAAAAAATAAAAACAAGAGTAATATATGGATTGTATTTTACATACATCAATCAGACATAAATAAATAGGGTTTCTACCCGAAAGGGTATAGATCCCAAAATATTTACCCTTTGGCATGATCGATGGGGTCATCCGGGTGATATTATTATAAGGAGAATAATTATAAGGAGAATAATTGAGAGCTCAAATGGGCATCCACTAAAGGATATCAAGATCCTATTATCAAAAGAATTATCATGTAGAGCATGCTCTCTTGGAAAAATGATAACTAGACCCTCAATTAATAAACTTGAAAAAGAATCTCCTTTGTTTTTAGAAAGAATTCGAGACATTTGTGGGCCACTTACTCCTCCGTGTGGACCATTTTGTTACTTTATAGTATTAATTGATGCATCACCCCGATGGTCTCATGTCTGTCTATTAGCATCAAGAAATGTTGCTTTTGCGAGGCTATTAGCCTAAATAATTCAATTAAGAGCACATTTCCCAAATTATCAAATAAAAGATATCAGACTTGATAATGCAGGAGAATTTACATCTCAATCATTTAATAATTTTTGTATGTCAATTGGGATTATGGTTGAGCATCCTGTAGCACATGTATATACACAAAATGGTCTAGCTGAATCTTTAATAAAAAGATTACAACTTATTGATAGACCACTACTTATGAAATCAAAATTGCCATCCTCTGCATGGGGACATACTATCTTACATGCTGCTGCTCTTATTAGCTTAAGACCAAGCGATCTCATAAGTATTCTCCTCTCCAACTGGTTTCTGGAAGAGAATCATGTTTGTCTCATCTAAAAGTCTTTGGTTGTCGTGTCTAGGTCCCAATAGCACCACCACAATGAAAAAAAAATGGGACCTCAAAGAAGATTGGGAATTTATGTTGGTTTTAATTCTCCATCAATCATAAAATACTTGGAACCATTAACTGGAGATGTTTTTACAGCACATTTTGCTAATTGCCAGTTTGCTGAAACAATGTTCCTAATCTTAAGAGGTGAAAATAAAAAGTTGGACAAACAAGATGTAACTTGGAATGCATCACAAATATCTTTTTTTGACCCTCGGAGTGGTCAATATGAATTGGAGGTTCAAAAGCTCATTCACTTGCAAAGAATAGCAAATGAATTGCCTGATGCATTTACAAATACAAAAAAAGTTACAAAATCATATATTCCAGCTTTAAATGCGCCTTCTCGAATTGATATTCCTGAAACTCTGAATGAGTCAAATGTATGCAAAAAGCCTGGAAGACCAATGGGTTTTAAGGATATAAATCCACAAAAAAAGAAAGAGCATAATACAACTAGCAAAGTCCAAGAAGTTGTTGTCAATAAAATTCCAAAAGAGATTAATAATAACACAAAAAAATGTGGAAAAATCTCTAGAGAATGGCCATGTACCTAATGAATATGAGATCTCAGTAAACTTTGTACAAAATGGTACAACATGGAATCGAAATGAAACATGTGTTGATGAAATCTTTTCATACGCTATAGCAAGTGAAATAATAGATGATGAAGTTTCTGTACCAAAATCTATTAGAGAATGTCGACAAAGAAAAGATTGGCAAAAATGGCAAGATGCCATACAAGCTAAACTAGATTCACTTGAAAAGTGCCAAGTATTTAGCCCTGTGACATTAACCCCAAATAATGTGAAGCCGGTAGGCTATAAATGGGTATTTGCTATAAAAAGAAATGAGAAAAATGAAATTGTGAGATACAAAGACTTATAGCACAAGGTTTCTCACAAATACTCGGGGTAGATTATGAAGAAACATATTCACCTATTGTAGATGCAACGACTCTTAGATTTTTAATTTATCTTGCTGATAACATCAAATTTAACCATGATTTAAGTGTTAATTTCCCCCTTAATTGCTCATATTTTCTATTCATATAAAGGATATATGCTCTTATTTGTTTATATTCTGGTTTCAAGGTGAAAATGAGCAAAAGAATGAAGAAACGCGGAAATGGAAGGACTTAAGTGATAATACATGAATAATGTGGATTCTACACCAACTACGGCATAGAGGTTCATCTACCTACGCCGTAGCGAAGATTTATGAAGACTACAGCGTAGCTCATTCCATGAATACGGCGTAAAGGTTTAATAAAGGGCACTACAAAGTAGCAACTCTCCACCTACGGCGTAGACCCTAATTTAAAGCAGTAAAGAACTCACGAGGCCAAAGAGGAAGTTACGGCGTAGTTACCCAAGCAACTACGCCGTAGAAAGCATCCAATGAAGAAACTACGCTCGTAGTACTTGATCAAGCTACGGCGTAGTCCAGATTTACAAAGGCTACAGTGTAGCAACTTAATCAGCTACGCCGTATCAAAGTCGGGCCTATAAATACCAGCCCTAATTCCGAGTTTATTCATTCTCTCCTCAACACACAGAAGTGGGAGAAACTCAGGGAGCAGGAGGAACGAAGTTCTAGCCACATTGAAATCATTTCCAAGGGAGGATTCACACACCAATAATAAGTTTATCATTTCCTTTGTCTTGTATTCAATTCATGTTTAGATTTGTATTAATCCAACTTTGTTTTACTGCAATTATGAACATGAGTGGCTAAACACCTCTTGGTGTTAGCCTAGTTATGAAATTGTTATTGTTATGATTTAATTATCTCTGCATCTATTGTCTGTTGTTTGTACACTTTTATGGCGAGTCTTGAGACACTCTAGTTCCGGTAGTGTTGAGCATTGGTAGTTCCTTGGAGGCTTGGGGAATTAACCCTAGGAGCCAGGCCAATAGGGATGTGACTTGGTGATAGCAATATCACCATACATGTGCGAATTAACCCTAGGACCACCTACCGATGCGATACGCTTAAAGGAGTTAGAGGGGGTGTAAGATCTGACCATGCCACATCTCGCTAGACTTGTCCATATTAGTAGAGGCCCTTAATGACTCTTACATCTTTGGAGGTTCACGCCGCCCGATGAACCCTCGGCTTTACAATAGTCGAGGATATGACAAGGTGTAAGATAGATTCAGGTGATTTAACCCTCTGATCCTGGATGAATATAACCCCCAAACGATATGATAGGATGCACTTATAGAAAACTAGTCATGATAATAACAAGAGTAGTAATTAGGTTAGCACTACCTCTCTTTATTGATTCCCTTCTATTTTACTTATTTGCTTTGTCATTTACATTTTCTTAGTTATTAATCTATCAATTCATAAAACCCCTCGTGACACTAAACTTAGATAATTTCCACACACATAGCTCTTGGGACGACATCGGCTTTACTATCTAGTTATACCTCACACGACCGGGTACACTGCCTGTTAGTGCATTAAGTAGATCTTAGGTAAACGAGACAGTTTATAAATATTAAAACCTGGTCGGTAAAACCTGCATCACTTGCAAATGTTGAAAGGCTCCAAATGCGCCTTATAAATGTTGTCACAGCTTACTTGTACGGATCACTTGATAGTGACATTTACATGAAAATCCCCGAAGGATTGAAAATGCTGAAAGCTTATAAATCTAAGCCCCTTGAAATGTTTTCAATTAAATTGAAAATATCTTTAAACGGTCTAAAACAATCAGGACGAATGTGGCATAATCGCCTGAGTGAATATCTTTCAAAAGAAGGATATAAAAGTAAACAAATAAGTCTATGTGTTTTTATCAAAAGATCATAAGCGGATTTCACAATCATTGCAGTGTATGTTGATGATTTAAATATCATCAGAAATATTGGTGAAATTGAACTTACTACAAATTTGTTAAAGAATGAATTTAAAATAAAGACCTTGGTATGACAACGTTTTGTCAAGGCTTACAAATTGAGCATTTATCAAGTTGAATATTTTTCCATCAATCAAACTATACGGAAAAGATATTGAAACGATTCAATATGGATAAAGCTCATCCACTAAGTTCACCAATGGTCGGTCGTTCACTTGACCGGGAATTTGATCTATTCTGCCCCAAAGAGCATGATGAGGACATTTTTGGTCCTGAAATACCATATCTAAGTGTGATGTGGGCTTTAATGTACCCTGCTAGTAACAATCGTCCAGATATTGCTTTTTCAGTCAACTTAATAGCAAGATATAGTTCCGAGACAACACGTTGACATTGGAATGGAATCAAACACATTTTTTGTTATCTTTGTGGTACTCGTGATATGGGATTATTTTACCAAAAGAATTCCAAATCAAAGTTGGTTGGATATGCTGATGCTGGTTAGTTGTTTGATCCACATAAGGCACGATCCCAAATAGGGTATGATTTCACATATGGAGACACTGCAATTCCTTGGAGGTGGACAAAGCAATCTTTAATTGCAACATCATAAAATCATGCTGAACTTATGGCACTTTATGAAGCTGGTCGAGAGTGCGTTTGGTTAAGATCAATGATTCAAAACATCCAAGAAGAATGTGGGCTCGAGTGTATTAAAGGAAATCTAACCATGTTATGTGAAGAAAATGCGGCATGTATAGCTCAAATCAAGGAAGGGTATATCAAAGGAGACAAAACAAAAGACATATCTCCGATTTTTTTTACATATGATCAACAAAAGGATGGAGTTATTGATGTTTGTCAAGTTCGATAAGTGATAATTTGGTAGATTTATTCACAAAGTCTTTGCCAACAAGAGTTTTTGAGCTACTGGTTCGGAAGATCGACCTTTGATACTTAAAAGATATGCATTAATTTGAGGAGGAGCATTATGCGTACTGCACTTTTTTTCTTCGTCAAATTTTTATCCCATTGGGTTTTTCTTGGTTTGGTTTTTAAAGAGGCAGTTTATGGCATGTAATGAACGATGAATATCGAAGGAGGAGTATTATAAATTATGTATGGGCCTATGGATTATGTCTATTCATCCTATTTCTTTAGGAACAAGTTAGGGTTTAGACTATTACCCTTATAAATACATTCATTTGTAACCTCTAGTATTGATCTAATTCAATAATAATTCATCTCTTCTCTTTACTCTTGTTCATTACTTTCACAATAAATAAGTATAGAAAACTAAAACAACCCAATTAGAAAATCAATTCTAAAAAGAAAAATATCTTTTAAATTAAAACAAGTTTAATTGATAGACAATGTTAGTTTACCTGCAGCCATTATTAATCAGAAGAAAAGAAAAATGTTTGTTGTCTTACAGTGCCTAAAAGGTCGCCATAAAGTCGCATGAGAAAGAAAGCTGAGATGATATGAAAATTGAGGGTTGCTAGGGTTACTACTATGGGTAGCCTTACAAAATTCACTTCACCATAAATATCCATATAATCGCCAAGGCTAATTGCATAAAGAGGTAGTCATTTTATTGCCATTTATGCAAAAAAGAACCATCGAATTTTTTTTATAAATTAAAAGTAATCGAAATATTTACTTGTATATTTCAATTAAACAAGACGAGTACTCATGCTTATCAATGGGATTTTATAGCGGCACATAATTATTATTGTGAGGGTTGGCGTTTCATATAACATTTATTCATACAATGTAAAATTCAAAGTGTAACTGAATTATAAAAGTTGATTTTCAATTTATCTTCTTATAGATCATCACACACATCATCACTGTATGGATCATAATCATAATCTTCAATCCACTCTGTAAATTACTTAAAACGTTAACGAGAAAACAAGTAACGGGAATTGTACATTATGTACATTAAAAGGGATGGCCAAAATAAATACAAGTATTTACCGTTTATTTAATTTAAAATGGAATGTTTTAATTAAATGATTTATTTAAACATGAAAACTCATTAAAACATTTTCCTACATAACGACAAGTTTTCTTAATTAGTTTTAACTTTTAATTTCAAGAAATGGGATATACCCATTATATGTAGTATAGAAATGACAAGTTTCCTTTAAGATTTTTAAATTTTTAAGAAATGAGATACACCCATTATAGTTAAGTTAAGGGATCATATAAAGTGAATTGAATTACTGAGCAAAATCATATACTGAGCAAGAAGTTTTCAATGTTCATACTGGACTTGGACTTGATTTTCTTGATACAAGTTCAACATCTAATTTGCTTCACATTTATCTTAGGATTTAGAGCTTTTCGATAAAACATGTTTCTTAAATCGATTCCTGAGTGGCTGAGCATTAAATTTGTAATCTTTTGAGGTCCTTGAAATTGCGACATAGTTATTGATATTCATGAAATTCATAGGGCTTAGGTATTCAAGTTACAAATAAATATATGGGACACAAAAGAAAAGAGAGGCTGAATAATTAGAGGTCTTTATTAAGAAACTACATCAAACGAATGAGGTTACATGCACTAAAAAATACTAGAAAAGTGCCCGCGCGATGCGGGGGCGGATTGTTGGAGTGAAGAGGAGGGAAGTGGGGTGGTGGAAAGTGGTTGTTGGGGTGGTTGTTGAGGTGGTTATAAATTGTTGGGGGTGGTTGTTGAGGTGGTTATAAATTGTTGGGGGTGGTTATAAATTGTTAGGGGTAGTTGTTTCTATAATTAGTATGTAAAAGTCTGAATTTTTAAGCCTTTCTAATTATAGAATAGTCCCAAATACATTATATAGTAGTATAGATGTTATTTATTCATGCTGACAACCACATACTAATGAATCAATCTATGCATGTTTGGTGCAATCTGTAGGCTTAAAAGAAACCTTTCGATTTACCAAATCATACCCAACCAACAAGTTTCGCTGCGATAAATTCCCAAATATGGGAAAGCCATCTTCCCGCGAGAATGTTAGCGGCAAGCAACTCACCCCTTTTTCAGTTTCCAAAAACATGTTCTCTGGTGGCACCACAACATCAGCCCCAGTGAACCTGATAATATTACCCTCCTTCGGCGACAAGGGGCACGTTGTGTTTTCCAACCAACATGCTAAAAGTAAACTTCGTGACTTTTCCTAATCGTTGTAACCTATCTAAACTAAATAATCGTTACACACTAACAAACTAATCGACCCATATTGACCCAGCCAATAACCCCAAGTGTTTACAGGCTTTACATAAAACATAATATGCACTAACTATCCTTATCTTTGCTTCTATAACATTAATGGTCCAACACATGCTTTTTAAAGTAAGGTACAGTAGAATGTAGAGGGGTCTCCCTTAATAAGAGGAGTGGAAACAACATTCGGCCCTGCTATATTGGCATGAGTTCCAAACTGAATTTTGCTTGTTTGATTAGTGTTATTGTTAGAATATGGTATCAAACAATATGAAAAATTTTCCTTTGATTGAAGAGTCTAGTTCGTTAATTATAGAAACCGAACCGCCACCAAGACCAATGATGCCACTAACATCTTTCTCGAACGAACCTTCATTATCATGACCACAACCAAAAACAACTTTTTTAACCGGGGTCGATCCAAACCAAAAGGTATCAACTGCAAGGTCACCCGTTGTGTAGGACAGATCCCCGTAACCCATTACGTAATGACACTTATTGCTTGAGTAACACGGTAATTGATCTTTATCTAAGGTTTTACAACCTTTCGATTGACAAGATAGTGCTCGATAAGTTGATGAATTAGAAGGTACAAGGAGTGGGGCAACTTGATTGTAACAATTTACACAAGGCTTACATTGGGCCCATGTAAGGTCTAATCCGGTGTCAATGATTCCAACAACTTTTACCGGTGGAGTACCGATTTTAACTAACGTTAAATATTCTCCAAAAGCTGCGGAAATATTTACATCAATCGAAGCATTATTTGAGGTAAAACCCGCTCTTTTTGAAAGATGGAATGCTCGAAAAGTAGAGCGCTGAAAAGCATTTTTAAGACAGTCGAACTGAGAATAGGCCGCGTTGTAGAGAGGGGATTGTGGAGAGTCTCGATCAATAAGATCAAGGGAAAAACCACCGTTGATGTGGTTAGGTTTAGCAAGACAACTTGAAATGTTGATTAAAACAAAGATAAGAGCAAGAGTTTTCATGATTACGTCTAATTAATAATATGATTATGCTTATGATATTCACGAAAATTTGATCAATATTTATAGGTGAAGGGCTTTATGAATTATGAACTTAGGATTTTGATATGTTATGGTAAATATATCAATACTTTATTAAACATGCATATTTATTTAGGGTTAAGTTTGGGTTGAACCCCAGCACAGGTTTTTGCTTGATTCGAACTCAATCTCTAGCTTGTTCCTTTCCTTAGGTTTCTATTTTTAGGCAAGTCATATTTGTTTTTTTACTTGCCGGTTAATTTCGAAACTGATTTTAAAGCGAAAACTTATAATGAGAAAGATGAGAAATAAAGATAACCACATATTTGAGATGTGTCGACTTGAATTAGATGCATCTCAATTAGTTTCTCAACTGATTTTAAAGCGAAAACGATGCAAAGTAGTGCTTGCAAAAAAATTGACCCGTAAAGGATGAAAAATACATAGAATTTGCCTAACTTGCTAAAATGCATCTAATATATGTATATGCATCTAATTTTTAGCTAGAAAATATATTATGGTGCATCTAAAATATTAAGGATGCATCTAATTCAAGTCAATGCTTCCCTAATGTGTGATTATAGTTATTTCTCATCCTTCTCATTTTAATATTTCTTCTCATTGATCCTAAGTTTGTCTTTAAAGTGTAACTTGAGACCTAGTCATTTGTAGTATGATCATGTGAGCTAAAAGATTAATATTTATGACCATCTTGTTATTTTTTATAGCTTTATATATGTGCTCAAATCTAAATTACTTGTAACATAGGTGTGTCCATGGATGGATAATGAAGGTGTGTCGATGAAATGTAGTATATGGCATGGCATGTTGCAAATCCATCTTAGTATGAGATATTGAGATTCATATTGGCTTGGGCATAAAAGTTGGAAAATGGTAAATTCTCACATATCGAAATGACTAATTACTCATAATAATTATCATCAAATTCTAAAATGCAAATAATGCAGTTTCCTTGCTAGCTATACCAACAAGGGATTTAGCCGTACAATAGCAACATACTTTTTCAAATGTTCCGATCTAGTATGCGTACTATTTTTTGCACACTTATTGTAACGAACTTTCAGTTTTTGTTCCATTCTACCCAAAAGTTACCAGTTACCAGGAAAAAAGTTTGAAAACCAGGAAAAATGCCTACGTGACATATTTAATACTTGAGTAAATAGCAACGTACTTTTTCAAATGTACCGAACTAGTACGCGTACTATTTTCGTCCGTATTTATAAGTTTTTGTTCATTTTTGTAAATTGTCATCCGTTTTTATACACGTTTTCATCTATTTTATACACGTTTTCATCTATTTTTACACGTTTTCATCCGTTATTGCATGTTTTTCCGTTTTTGCACATTTTTGTTCGTTTTTACATGTTTTTGTTCATTTTTACATGTTTTTGTCTGTTTTTACACGTTGTCGTTCATTTTTACATGTTTTTGTTCATTTTTCATTCGTATAAAAATATATGAAAATAGATGAAAACGTATAAAAATGAACAAAAACATGCAAAAACTAGTTAAAACGTGTAACAACAGATGAAAACGTATAAAATAGACAAAACATGTAAAAATGAACGTATAAAACAGATGAAAACGTATAAAAACGGACGAAAACGTGCAAAAACAGACAAAACGTGCAAAAAAAAGACGAAAACGTGTAAAATCGAACAAAAACGTGTACAAAAGGACAAAAACGTGCAAAAACGGATGAAAACGAGTAAAAACAGACAAAACCTGCAAAAAAAGACGAAAACGCATAAAACCGAACAAAAACATGTACAAACGGGAAAAAAGTGCAAAAAAAAAAAAAAAAAAAAAAAAAAAAAAAAAAAAAAAAAAAAAAAATTAGTTATTTTCTACACACGTACCATATGAGTATATTTGAGAAAGTATTTGGCTATTTAGTGGCTTTTACAAGTATATAATATATAGTGGAAATCGAACGTGGCAGCTTTTGGGGGAAGAATACCTTGCTAGCCGGTTAAACAAGTTTCGTGAGGTAGAATGGAACAAAACTTGAAAGTTCGTTTACATTAAGTGGAACAATAAATCGTACGCGTACTAAATCGAAACATTTGGAAAAGTACGTTGCTATTCTATGGTTAAATCCCTACCAAAAAAAACTTTTCTACGCGCTTGTCTGCATGCTTATTTGGTTCCGAGCTCAGTATCAGAACTCTTGGACGCCGCCCTAACAATATCAAAACACAAACGTACGTTAAAGTCTGAATAACAACATTAAAAAGTACATGTCGGATAGTACTTGTAGAAGGAAAAACAATGTCTACTCGGCTTTAGCTAGCTTGTTTGGAGACAAGGTTATAAAAAATCGAGGCCACAATCTGCAAGTATATGAGATGTTCGTTTCTTTCATACCATATGGCGCGTGTTCCTTTAGCAAGTAGGCAGTCTTTCAATATATGTGTGTTTAGAGATGAAACTTTTGGAACACACGATAATAAATAAGATACGAGATATAAGTGATGAATGAACCTTATATAGCTGAGGGGCTTTTGCAACACAATCAACAGACGATGTCCCTTCAAATACGATGACCTTACCAGCAAGATGCTCCCCCATTGTGAAGTCATGTTCGACCACAAACGCAATCTTGTTGAAGAGTGTCACAAATCTCCTTATAACTCTTACAGCAACATCACGCTGCTGGGGAGTGAGGTGTGCATTTGGTTCATCTATGAGGTAAATGTGAGTACGCTGAGATGAAAACACAAAAGAAAGGCAAATGAGATGGCCAAGAAACCATGATGATCATGATAAATCTCGAGTAACAAAAGTATAGAAATGGCTTTTTTATTACCTTTTCACGAGAAAGACTAGAAAGACCCATTAGCTTGTCGATTTGAAGAGGCTCCATGACTTCTGTAACAAAGAGAGGATCGAGAGTCGCGTCATCAATGTCTTCTGTAACATGGTCTGGGCCTTGTAAGCGGAATAATAGTTGATATAAGGGCCTTCAACAGTATCAGGGATGGGAAAACCTCTCTACATATTAGATGAGGACATAATATATCAGGAACCCATACAATGCAGCAAGGTACTAATTAATTAGTGATGTGGAAAATACCAGCAAACCGACAGATGTTGTCTTCCCGGTGCCATGTTGGCCAAGCAATACTATAATCTCAGAGTCGGCAAATTCACCCCCAATCACCTTCAGTACTTTGAAACCATCCTGGGCTATAGTCATTGTTGAGTACTTAAATACCTCACCCACCACCTGCAAAAAAATAAAAATAATTATAAAAAAATAAATTAAAAAAACGTCAATACTATTTGTGCTGTAGGAGGTACTGCTCGTCCTTTCAGACACGACACGTTAACCACCAAGATACCACATGATGAGCAACTATATCGACTAGCTATCTCTCAACTCTCTATGATATATAGTATTACATATATATATATATATATATATATATATATATATATATATATATATATATATATATATATATATATATATAGGGGGGCTTTATTTTCAGAACCCTGTTAAGTGCGGGAACTGCGAGAACTCCAATTTTGCATTAGAAAACATGCATGTTCATATAAAACATGTATGTTTTTTTACATACACCTTAATACACATGCATGCGTATTAAGGTGTATGTAAGAAAACATATATGTTTTATATGAACATTCATGTTTTCTAATGCATAATTGGAGTTCTCGCAGTTCCCGCACTTAACATGGTTTTAAAAATAAAATCATTTTGCATTGATCTATTGCACTAAACAGGTTCTTATATGAATATGTATGTTATGCATGTATGTGTATTAAGGTGTATGTAAGAAAACATACATGTTTTATATGAACATGCATGTTTTCTAATGGAAAATTGGAGTTCTCGCAGTTCCCGCACTTAAATAAAGATACACTATATATATATATATATATATATATATATATATATATATATATATTGTCTTGACATCTTCTCGGTATGCCTTACTGTTGTGTTTATAAAAGAACATTACCGGTCAATCCGACCTTAATAGTCTAATATCATCTCGATAGACTCTAACTGCGCTATAATTTGATGTACGTTCATAATGAACTTATATATACAGCATACATCATGATCAAGCCATGCATACAAATATCATTCGCATTGACTATATAGAGATCGATTAATCAGGACAATTTAAATGAGACTATATCTTTTATATAATAAAACAAAATGAACTTTCGTATTTCAAAAAAACTATATATTTTAATTATTATTTTTTAATTTATAAATTTATAAATTCATTTTCTTGATATATTACACAAGTATACAGAAAAAATAAAAAATTATCAAAAAATAAACTTTCCTTTGATCTCAACCTTCCAAAAACGCAGGTGTTTCTAAAACACCACCCATACAATATATGCATTGTTATTTTCATACTGATTGATATATATGATTATGGTAAAGATATCAATACTTTATAAAACACGCATGCAAATTTATTTAGGGTTAAGTTTTACTTTTGAGAAAACTAATCAAGATAATTTTCATTATTGTTTGGGTTGAACTCCATCACAAGTTGTAGTCTCGTTTTACAAAGGGCTTCGTCCCAAAGTTAAATGGGTACGACATCTCATCCCAAACTAGTAGTCTCGTTTTTGTTGTCACAAAAAAATTTGCGATGACATACTCTTTGTAGATTAGGGCCGACAAAAAACTTGGAAAAAAAAAAGAGAAATAATTTGAAAATTATCAAGAAACTATATATCAAACAAATGAGGTTACATGCATTAAAACATGAGTTATTTATTAATGCAGACAAATTTAAATCCACTGCACACTAATCGATCAATAGATCTAAGCATGTTTGGTGCAATCAGTAGGCTTGAAAGAAACCTTTCGATTTATCAAATCATACCCGACCAACATGTTTCGCTGCGATAAATTCCCAAATATAGCCAATGCATCTTCCGAGGAAAAAATCATCAAGCAACTCACCCCCTTTTCAATTTCCAAAAACATGTTCTCTGGTGGCACCACAACATCAGCCCCAGTGAACCTGAACGTCACGCTGGGTACACGGTCTAAGTTCAAGTTCCTATAGCAATAGTCGAAACTCAATGGTCCCTCTACAATACCATTACCAATGACCTTGGTTATGGCATTGATCAAATAACGATAGAACTCATCAGGGACAGATGTTACCGTTGTCCCGGAGTCTATGATAATGTTACCCTCCTTCGGCGACAAGGTGAATTGGGTAGACACGTTGTGTTTTCCAACCAACATGCTTTCTAAAGTAAGGTAGTAGAATGTCGAGGGGTCTTTCTTAATAAGAGGAGTTGAAACGACATTCGGCCCTGCTATATTGGCATGATTTCCAAAGTGAATTTTGCTTGTTTGATTAGTGTTATTGTTAGAATATGGTATCAAACAATATGAAAATTTTCCTTTGATTGCAGAGTCTAGTTGTTTAATTATAGAAACCGGACCGCCACCAAGACCAATGACGCCACTAGCATCTTCCTCGAAGATACCTCCATTATCATGACCACAACCAAAAATAACATTTTTAACCAGGGTCGATCCGAACCAAAAGGTATCAACCGCAAGGTTACCTGTTGTGCGGGACAAATCCCCGTAACCCATTTCGTAATGACACTTATTGCATGAGTCACATGGTAATTGATATTCATCTAAGGCTTTACAACCTTTTGATTGACATGATAGTGCACGATAAGTAGATGAATTAGAAGGTACAAGGAGTGGGCCCACTTGCTTGTAACAATTCACACAAGGCTTACATTGGGCCCATGTAAGGTCTGATCCAGTGTCAGCGATTCCAATAACTTTTATCGGTGGAGTACCGATTTTAATAAACATTAGATATTCTCCCAAAGCTGCGGAAATATTTACATCTATGGAAGCATTATTTGAGGTAAAACCCGCCCTTTTTGAAAGATGGAATGCTCGAGAAGTAGAGCGCTGAAAAGCATTTTTAAGACGGTCGAACTGAGAATAGCCCGGGTTGTAGAGAGGGGATTGTGGAGAGTCTCGATCAATAAGATCAAGGGAAAAACCACCATTGATGTGGTTAGGTTTAGCAAGACAACTTGAAATGTTGATTAAAACAAAGAAAAGAGCAAGAGTTTTCATGATTAGGACTAATTAATAATATGATTATGATTATGAAGCATTCACGAAAATTTGATCAATATTTATAGGTGAATGTCTTTATGAATTATGAACGTAGGATATGCATTTTGATAGTAAGTCAACTGCAAAATCTATTTCAAAAATAATTGTAGATTAGTATCACTTTGTACGTACAACTGTAAGTTTACAAAAATAAAACTCATTAGCTGGAGCTACTATCCAAAAGTTATGTTTTGGGCAAGTATATATTTGGTGTAGTTGAAAAACCAATAAGCGTGACCTATTTTTTTATTTTTTTTACTCTATAGCTAAAATATGTTTTAAGTTGACATAAATAAATTAATTAGGGAAAAGGTTTGTGCACATCACAATATGCATTGTTATTTTTGTACTAATTGACTTTTGCATGGATATATATGATTATGGTAAAGATATCAATACTTTATAAAACATGTATATTTATTTAGGGTTATGTTTGGGTTGAACTCCAGCACAAGTTTTTGCTTGATTCGAACTCAATCTCTAGCTTGTTCCAATCCTTCGGTTTCTAATTTTTATACAAGTCATATATGTTTTTTTTTACTGGCCGGTTAGTTTTTGTTAGACTTGTGTAGCTTTGTCTTTAAAGTGTAACTTGAGACCTAGTCATTTGTAGTATGATCATGTGAGCTAAAAGATTAATATTTTTGACCATCTTGTTATATATATTTTTTATAGCTTTATATATGTGCTCAAGTCTAAATTACTTGTAACGTAGGTGTGTCGATGGATGGATAATGAAGATGTGTCGAAGAAATGTAGTATATGGCATGGCATGTTGCAAATCCATCTTAGTATGAGGGGCTAATGGTAAATTCATATTGACTTGGGACTAAAAGTTGTCTAATGGTAAATTCTCACATGTCGAAATGACTAATTACTCATAATAATTATCACCAAATTCAAAAACGCAAACAATGCAGTCTCCTTGCTAGCTATACCCACAAAAACTTTTCTACGCGCTTGTCTACATGCCTATTTGGTTCCAAGACCCAGAACGCTTGGCCGCCGCCCTAACGGTATCAAAACACAAACGTACGTTAAAGTGAGAATAACAACATTAAAAAGTACATGTCAGATAGCACTTGTAGAAGGAAAAACAATGTCTACTCGGCTTTTGATTGCATAAACAGCTAGCTTGTTTGGAGACAATGTTATAAAAAGATAGAGGCCACAATTTGCAAGTATACGAGATATTGGACAAATGGCAAACAGAGATGTTTTTTTTTTTTTTTTTTGTTTCTTTCATACCATATAGTGCGCGTTGATCACTAGTCGTTGTACCGATAAAAAATAAACCTAATTACCTTATACTAGATAAGGCAAACGGGTATCGTATCCACGAGGAGTATGTGATTTTAATTTAAGTTTTGGGGTGATCAATGATCAATAACAGTTTTGATTTTGGAAACTTAATAACTAAATACTAACTAAGCTAATGATTAAACTAGAAATTGAATAAGCGACAAAAAGTAAATGAACAAATAAAAACAAGAGTAATATCTGGATTGTATTTTACATACATCAATCAGACAGAAATAAATATGGTTTCTACCCGAAAGGGTATAGATCTCAAAATATTTATCCTTTGGCATGATCAATTGGGTCATCTGGGTGATATTACGATGAGGAGAATAATTGAGATCTCAAATGGGCATCCACTAAAGGATATCAAGATCCTTTTATCAAAATAATTATCATGTAGAGCATGCTCTCTTGAAAAAATGATAACTAGGCCCTCAATCAATAAACTTGAAAAAGAATCTCCTTTATTTTTAGAAAGAATTCAAGGAGACATTTGTGGGCCAGTTACTCCTCCGTATGGACCATTTTGATACTTTATAGTATTAATTGATGCATCATCCCGATGGTCCCATGTCTGTCTATTAGCATCAAGAAATGTTTTTTTTGCGAGGCTATTAGCCTAAATAATTCAATTAAGAGCACATTTCCTAAATTATCAAATAAAAAAGATCAGACTTGATAATGCAGGAGAATTTACATCTCAATCATTTAATAATTTTTGTATGTTAATTGGGATTATGGTTGAGCATCATGTAGCACATGTACATACATAAAATGGTCTAGCTGAATCTTTAATAAAAAGATTACAACTTATTGCTAGACCACTACTTATGAAATCAAAATTGCCATCCTCTGCATGGGGACATGCTATCTTACATGTTACTGCTCTTATTAGCTTAAGACCAAGCGATCTCATAAGTATTCTCCTCTCCAACTGGTTTCTGGAAGAGAACCAAGTTTGTCTTATCTAAAAGTCTTTGGTTGTGGTGTCTATGTCCCAATAGCACCACCACAATGAACAAAGATGGGACCTCAAAGAAGATTGGGAATTTATGTTCGTTTTAATTCTCCATCAATCATAAAATACTTAGAACCATTAACTGGAGATGTTTTTACAGCACATTTTGCCAATTCCCAATTTGCTGAAACAATGTTCCTAATCTTAAGAGGAGAAAATAAAAATTTGTACAAACAAGATGTAACTTGGAATGCATCACAAATATCTTTTCTTGTCCCTCGGAGTGGTCAATATGAATTGGAGGTTCAAAAGCTCATTCACTTGCAAAGAATAGCAAATGAATTGCCTGATGCATTTACAGATACAAAAAGAGTTACAAAGTCATATATTCTAGCTTTAAATGCGCCTTCTCGAATTGATATTCTTGAAACTCTGAATGAGTCAAATGTACGCAGAAAGCGTAGAAGACCAATAGGTTTTAAGGATATAAATCCACGAAAAAAGAAAGAGCAGAATACAACTGGCAAAGTCCAAGAAGTTGTTGTCAATAAAATTCCAGAAGAGATTAATAATAACACAGAAAATGTGAAAAAATCTCTTGAGAATGGCCATGTACCTAATGAATAAGAGATCTCAGTAAACTTTGTACAAAATGGTACAACATGGAATCGAAATGAAACATGTGTTGATGAAATCTTTTCATATGCTATAGCAAGTGAAATAATAAATGATGAAGTTTCTGTGCCAAAATCTAATAGAGAATGCCGACAAAGAAAATATTGGAAAAAATGGCAAGGTGCCATACAAGCTGAACTAGATTCACTTGAAAAGTGCCAAGTATTTGGCCCTGTGACATTAACCCAAATAATGTGAAGACGGTTGGCTATAAATGGGTATTTGCTATAAAAAGAAATGAGAAAAATGAAATTGTGAGATACAAAGCACGACTTATAGCACAAGGTTTCTCACAAATACTCGGGGTAGATTATGAAGAAACATATTCACCTGTTGTGGATGCAACAACACTTAGATTTTTAATTAGTCTTGCAAATGTTGAAAGGCCCCAATGCGCCATATGGAAGTTGTCACAGCTTACTTGTACGGATCACTTGATAGTGACATTTACATGAAAATCCCCGAAGGATTGAAAATGCTGAAAGCTTGTAAATCTAAGCCCCTTGAAATGTTTTCAATTAAACTGAAAAGATCTTTAAACGATCTAAAACAATCAGGACGAATGTGGCATAATCGCCTGAGTGAATATCTTTCAAAAGAAGGATACAAAAGTAATCAAATAAGTCCATGTGTTTTTATCAAAAGATCAAAAGATCAAAAGGGGGTTTCACAATCATTGCAGTGTATGTTGATGATTTAAATATCATCAGAAATATTGGTGAAATTTAACATACTGCAAATTTGTTAAAGAATGAATTTGAAATGAAAGATGTTGGTATGACAACTTTTTGTCTGGGCTTACAAATTGAGCATTTGTCAAGTTGAATATTTTTCCATCAATCAAACTATACGGAAAAGATATTGAAACGATTCAATATGGATAAAGCTCATCCACTAAGTTCACCAATGGTCGGTCATTCACTTGACCGGGAACTTGATCCGTTCCGCCCCAAAGAACATGATGAGGACATTCTTGGTCCTGAAATACCATATCTAAGTGTGATATGGGCTTTGATGTACCTTTATAGTAACACACGCCCAGATATTGCTTTTTTAGTCAACTTACTAGCAAGATATAGTTCTGAGATAACACGCTGACATTGGAATGGAATCAAACACATTTTTGGTTATCTTTGTGGTACCCGTGATATGGGATAATTTTACCAAAAGAATTCCAAATCAAAGTTGGTTGGATATGCTGATGCTAGTTAGTTGTTTGATCCAGATAAGGCACGATCCCAAACAGGGTAAGTTTTAACATATGGAGACACTGCAATTCCTTGGAGGTCGACAAAGCAATGGTTAACTGCAACTTCATAAAATCATGCTGAACTTATTGCACTTTATGAAGCTGGTCAAGAGTGCGTTTGGTTAAGATCAATGATTCAAAACATCCAAGAAGAATGTGGGCTTGAGTCTATTAAAGGTAATCTAACCATGTTATGTGAAGATAATGCGGCATGTATAGCTCAAATCAAGGAAGGGTATATCAAAGGAGACAAAACAAAAGACATTTCTCCCATTTTTTTTTACATATGAACTACAAAAGGATGGAGTTATTGATGTTTGTCAAGTTTGATAAGTGACAATTTGGCAGATTTATTCACAAAGTCTTTGTCAACAAGAGTTTTTTAGCTACAGGTTCGAAAGATCGACCTTCGACGCTTAAAAGATATGCATTAATTTAAGGAGGAGCATTATGCGTACTGCACTCTTTTTCTTCATCAAATTTTTATCCCATTGGGTTTTTCTTGGTAAGGTTTTTAATGAGGCAGTTTATGGCATGTAATGAACGATGAATATCCAAGGAGAAGTATTATAAATTATGTATGGGCCTATGAATTATGTCTATTCATCATATTTCTTCAGAAACAAGTTAGGGTTTAGACTATTACCCTTATAAATACATTAATTTGTAACCTCTAGTATTGATCTAATTCAATAATAATTCATCTCTTCTCTTTACTCTTGTTCATTACTTTAACAATAAATAAGTATAGAAAACTAAAACAACCCAACTAGAAAATCAATTCGAAAAAGAAAATTATCTTTTAAATTAAAACAAGTTTAATTGATAGACAGTGTTAGTTTGCCTGCAGCCATTATTAATTAGAAGAAAAGAAAAATGTTTGTTGTCTTACAGTGCCTAAAAGGTCGCTTGTAAGTCGCATGAGAATGAAAGCTGAGATGATATGAAAATTGAGGGTTGCTGGGGTCACTACTGTGGGTAGCCTTACAAAATGCACTTCACCATAAATATCCATATAATTGCCAAGGCTAATTGCATAAAGAGGTAGTCATTTTATTGCCATTTATGCAAAAAAGAACCATCGAATTTTTTGTATATTTCAATTAAACGAGACGAGTACTCATGCTTATCAACGGGATTTTATAGCGGCACATAATTATTATTGTGAGGGTTGGCGTTTCATATAACATTTATTCATACAATGTAAAATTCAAAGTGTAACTGAATTATAAAATTTGATTTTCAATTGATCTTCCGTTAGATCATCACACACATCATCATTGTATGGATCATAATCATAATCTTCATCCACTCTGTAAATTACTTAAAACGTTAACGAGCCAACAAGTAACGGTAATTGTACATTATGTACATTAAAAGGGATGGCCAAAATAAATACAAGTATTTACCGTTTATTTAATTTAAAATGAAATGTTTTAATTAAATGATTTATTTAAATATGAAAACTCATTAAAACATTTTCCTATATAAAGACAAGTTTTATTAATTAGTTTTAACTTTTAATTTCAAGAAATGGGATAAACCCATTATATGTAGTATAGAAATGACAAGTTTCGTTTAAGATTTTTAAATTTTTAAGAAATGAGATACACCAATTATATAGTTAAGTTAAGGGATCATATAAAGTGAATTGAATTACTGAGCAAAATCATATACTGAGCAAGAAGTTTTCAATGTTCATACGACTTGGACTTGATTTTCTGGATACAAGTTCAACATCTAATTTGCTTCACATTTATCTTAGCATTTAGAGCTTTTCGATAAACAATGTTTCTTAAATCGATTCCTGAGTGGCTGAGCGTTAGATTTGTAATCTTTTGAGGTCCTTGAAGTTGCGACATAGTTATTGATGTTCATGGAATTCATATGGCTTCGGTATTCAAGTTACAAACAAATATATGGGACACAAAAGAAAAGAGAGGCTGAATAATTAGAGGTCTTTATTAAGAAACTACATAAAACAAATGAGGTTACATGCACTAAACCATGTGTTATTTATTCATGCTGACAACCACATACTAATGAATCAATCTATGCATGTTTGGTGCAATCTGTAGGCTTAAAAGAAACCTTTCGATTTACCAAATCATACCCGACCAACAAGTTTCGCTGCGATAAATTCCCAAATATGGGAAAGCCATCTTCCCGCGAGAATGTTAGCGCCAAGCAACTCACCCCTTTTTCAGTTTCCAAAAACATGTTCTCTGGTGGCACCACAACATCAGCCTCAGTGAACCTGAACGTCACGCTCGGTACACGGTCTAAGTTCAAGTTCTTATAGCAATAGTCGAAACCCAATATTGGTTGCTCTACATTACCATTACCAATGACCTTGGTTATAGCATCGATCAAATCAACATAGAACTCAACAGGGACATATGTTAGCGTTGTCCCCGAGTCTATGATAATGTTACCCGGCCCTTTCACCAAGGGGACTCCTGTTGACACTTTGTGTTTTCCAACCAACATGCTTTCTAAAGTAAGGTAGTAGAATGTAGAGGGGTCTCCCTTAAAAAGAGGAGTTGAAACGACATTCGGCCCTGCTATATTGGCATGAGTTCCAAAGTGAAGTTTGCTTGTTTGATTAAGGTTATTGTTAGAATATGGTATCAAACAATATGAGAATTTTCCTTTGATTGAAGAGTCTAGTTGGTTAATTATAGAAACCGGACCGCCACCAAGACCAATGATGCCACTAACATCTTTCTCGAACGAACCTTCATTATCGTGACCACAACCAAAAACAACTTTTTTAACCGGGGTTGATCCAAACCAAAAGGTATCAACTGCAAGGTCACCCGTTGTGTAGGACGTATGCCCGTAACCCATTTCGTAGTGACACTTATTGCTTGAGTTACACGGTAATTGATCTCTATCTAAGGCTTTACAACCTTTAGATTGACAAGATAGTGCTCGATAAGTAGATGAATTAGAAGGTACAAGGATAGGTGGACCCACTTGCTTGTAACAATTTACACAAGGCTTACATTGTGCCCACGTAAGGTCTGATCCTGTATCAACTATTCCAACAACTTTTACCGGTGGAGTACCGATTTTAATTAACATTAAATATTCTCCAAAAGCTGCGGAAATATTTACATCAATCGAAGCATTATTTGAGGTAAAACCCGCCCTTTTTGAAAGATGGAATGCTCGAGAAGTAGAGCGCTGAAAAGCATTTTTAAGACGGTCGAACTGAGAATAGGCCGGGTTGTAGAGAGGGGATTGTGGAGAGTCTCGATCAATAAGATCAAGGGAAAAACCACCATTGATGTGGTTAGGTTTAGCAAGACAACTTGAAATGTTGATTAAAACAAAGATAAGAGCAAGAGTTTGCATGATTAGGACTAATTAATAATCTGATTATGATTATGAAGCATTCACGAAAATTTGATCAATATTTATAGGTGAATGTCTTTATGAATTATGAACGTAGGATATGCATTTTGATAGTAAGTCAACTGCAAAAATCTATTTCAAAAATAATTGTAGATTAGTATCACTTTGTACGTACAACTGTAAGTTTACAAAAATAAAACTCATTAGCTGGAGCTACTATCCAAAAGTTATGTTTTGGGCAAGTATATATTTGGTGTAGTTGAAAAACCAATAAGCGTGACCTCTTTTTTTTTTTGTTTTTTTTTTTTTGTTTTTTTTTTTTACTCTATAGCTAAAATATGTTTTAAGTTGACATAAATAAGTTAATTAGGGAAAAGGTTTGTGCACATCACAATATGCATTGTTATTTTCGTACTATTTGACTTTTGCATGGATATATATGATTATGGTAAAGATATCAATACTTTATAAACATGCATTTTTATTTAGGGTTAAGTTTGGGTTGAACTCCAGCACAAGTTTTTGCTTGATTCGAACTCAATCTCTAGCTTGTTCCAATCCTTAGGTTTCTATTTTTTAATATACAAGTCATATATGTTTTTTTTTGACAGGCTGGTTAGTTTTTGTTAGACTTGTGTAGCTTTGTCTTTAAAGTGTAACTTGAGACCTAGTCATTTGTAGTATGATCATGTGAGCTAAAAGATTAATATTTATGACCATCTTGTTATTTTTTATAGTTTTACTAGCTTATAGACCCGTGGAATCACGGGGTTTTTAAAGGGTTTATGCATCAAAAAATTAAGTGTCTATAAAGTAAGAAAGAACAACGAACGTAAATGGTATGAGATGTTCTTTATACGGAATAATAAGTTATATGTTAATGATAGTATAAACTACTATGCTTGTAAATGTCTATGTAATAAATGTCCATTGCCTCGTGAAACCTTCTAACACGTGAAAGAGCCACATATATTGTACTGGTAGAATATCTCTTCCGGATTCTTGATAGAAACTTTGAAGTGATTAGCAAATTTCCTCTTAGCAGCATATTCTTAGGTATTACAGTATGAATGATGGGAGATGTTGAAGTATAACATTCTTTACATGAGCTACTTCCGTCTCAGCACCATGTCACACCAATTCAATGTACACTAATGTCTTCATCATCTGCCCTTCCTGTTTAATCAAAGTAAAAAAGTGACTGAGCTTATCGGGGATGTTATTGAGTTACTATATTATCAAGTTATCTATGAAGCTTTTATCGGCCTCTTTCATGTCAAATAGATTTGTATACTAAGAACGTGATGAGTCTAATTGCGTGGATAAATCCTCCTATTTAACAACATATTTCCATTCTTGTAGCTTTTCTTACTCTATTGGTTAATGAATGCCATATAATTGTTTCTAACAAAAGATAAACAATGAAAAGAGTAATCAAACACTGATTTGAAAGTCCTTGCTCCTATTGAAACTATATTTAATTTTATGCGTTCAATCTCCCATCACGGTCAATGCTTTCCTTAAGTTTGTCCTTAGAAACCATGGTCATGGGTTGGTTATTATGTAAAAAAAGTTTATGTATTTAACCTGATAAAGATTTCTTTATTTTGTAGAAAACGTTTGATTTTGTTTTTCTAGAGAAATAGAGTATAATTGTAAATTTGTAATATGGTTTTTTTAATCATATTTAGAACGTTTTGGTTTATATAAAAATCAATAATAGAAGACAAAAGGAGTTTGATATACGGTCTGACATAACACCATTTTACCGTTGCTGAAATTTTTCCCATTTCGCCTCTTCTAAGCTCAATATCTCACATTGTTAGTTATTTTATTAAATAAACGTGATTTTCTACATCTATTTTGTAATTATTTTCATAGAGAGAGAGACCGACCATGAGGCTGCTTCCGCATGAGCAAAGAGGACTCCACAAATGGGGGCACGAAAGGAAGCAACAACATCAGCAGCTCCACATATAATCAAATCCTTTCGGTCCCTATCATTTTTTAAGTATCTAAGCAAATTCCATGTCAAATGATACTTGCAAGAACCTCCCTGTCCAAGTAAGTTGGCTATGCAAGCCCCAGTGTGAACCATTGGTCCTTCCTTTCCCACAACAAATCCAGCCGCATCTCCAAAAATTGATCCAAAAATCTGATCAAAATAATCATTATCAGATTGAGGTCTTTCAAACTTACTATGAACATAATTATTTAAATTTATATTAGTCTCTCATAAAGATAGATTATTATTAATTTGTTGCATTATACGTATATAAATTATAATTCTGAATCCTCAATTGTTGCATCAAGCAGCAGGGCCAATGTGGCATAAAGTCGCATTCTGGGATAATTGACTACTTGATGCTTAAGTAAGTCTGAACACATGGGCACTTTCAAGTGAAAATTAATGTGGTTGTCTAATACACCAGCATCTGATGTGGACATGACATGCCTTTTTGCATAAAGTGACCAATTATACAACACTTAACAGTTTACAGTATGTGTGCATGAGAAATTCGATGTTTTTTTTTAAATATTTTTTTCTCCACATTTTCTGTGTCACACTTTTGATGCGCCAGAAAGTAATGCCAGTGGGGCAAGCTTCACATGATAATAGAATTAAGTACAAAGAAAAATAAGAGATTCAAGTACTTCTTGGTTATTGGGGGTAATTATAGTTCTAATGATGGATGTTTGGCTCTTCACTATTAAGCTCCCAATGTCAATATGTATTTGGATCATGGTGCAAATTGGTTTCTAAGACTACAGAAAATAATTGAAAATCTTGATGCATTTTGGAACATAGGAAAATTAAGTTGTCTAATCGAGGTTCGTAAAGTTAAGATTGAGTTAATGCTGGGACACACACCTTTACAAAGAGAGTGCTTGGAGCCAGAATAGAATGAGCGTCAACACCATTGAGATAAGCTTTCACCTCGGGTATACCAGAACCAGCAGAGCAATATAAGCAAAAAGAACTGCAACACAGGTCACATTACAACCAACTAATGCAGCAAATGCCTGATAATACATGCACTTGAAATAACAATATTTTTTTATCACTTCATACGTAATATATTAGCCACTTTTAAAACTTGTTATTAAAAACAATAGCAAAGACTTGATCTTATAAAAAATCCCTACAATTCATCAACATTACATGAAACCCACCCTTGAAGACATGTACGTTATGAATAAAAAAGGACCAAATTTCATATCAACAAAAGGCGTATGCAGTTTATATCCACATGTGCGTTATATTCATTGAGGCCTCAACGAAAAATCTAATGGATTAAGCAAGCAAATGCCCATAAACTTCAGAACTGGTATTGATCGTTAAAATGGAAATGGGTCAATTGGGTGAGCATGTGAAGTTTGTCAAAAGTCTTGCAAAAATTTCTTATATGCTTAGACTTCCTTTGATACTTAATCAAATTAGAGTATTACCTTAAAAGAATATTTTAACCTTATTATAATCTTATCACATAAAAAGACCAACTCACCTGTTTAGACATGCATTAAACGTTACTATCTCACCGATTACCCGACTCGTGCAACTCATCGATGATGCCATCTATTTAAAAACCCAATTTGGATTGTAGTATATAATAAAATGACGGACTGATTATTACTTTAACATATAGAATAACACAAACTACCATTTCAAACAGAGTTCAGCGGGTCATGAATTCTAATGTGATGACTCCTAGATCCATGAATGTAGTTTTTCAGTGCATTAGCTTTGCAATGTAAAAAGGGTTGGCGGCGCAGCTTGTTGCCCGTTTGCCTTCAATTGCTTTATGTTAATTAAATCCTAAGCAAGAAAAAAAAGGCATGATTCAAATGTATCAATCTTTTAAAATATATTTAAAATTTATAACATGTATACAACAAATCGTAACCAACGTACATTTATCCAATTACTTTAAAGCTACATACATACCTTAGAGTCAAGGACTAATGAGTCCAGCTAAATACATACTTGAACTAACCAAGTACCACTTTCCTTCTTTATGGACATTTCCTGCTCCATATAAGTCAAAGAATTATTCAATGTTCGAGCATTGCAAATATAATTGAAAATAAAATTTCAATCTCTGAGTTTTTTTGACACAACATACATAACTAATTACATATCAAAAAGGTTTACATTTTATCAAACATGTGGTGATCAACAAATAAACAATGCGACAGGGCTATAATTGGGCTTATTTTGTGATACCATCTTCATCTTAGGGATGGTTTTACACATAACAACAATTTCAGTCTCATAAACAAATCAATTAATTAACACAAAAATGATCACCTTCTATTGAAGTTATGTTTTGTTTCATAAATAAATCCGCTTCATATCAGGTTCAAAAGTGAATTCGACACCATAAAACAATTTAAAAAACTCGATTAATAACAAATTTAGCTTCACACACTTTTCATCAAACACGTGGTGTACATAGAGTACCCTCATAAATTGATTCCAAATCCAACTCAAAACTTCATCCCAAGTGAAACATATAAGCAGTCTATTCATATGGATACTAAGACATAATTTTTAACAAAAAGATTGGAAGATATCAATTAGAAACAAACATTAGCGATATGGCAAAACTACAAAATAATGAAATATAATTTTTAAACCTACAAACCTTTAGTTTGCGAATTAAGAGATAATTTTTAAAGATACCAACCTTACTAATCTTGAATCAAATATATCTCTACCAAATCGTTCAGCCTTTTTGGGTGTTTTTTTTAGAACACGTGACATTATTGCATTGTTTGATTTTTGGGTGATAATAATGGGGGTAAAGACCACATCGTATAGCCTTTTTGTGTCTTATTTTGAATCATTGAATTTATTTTATGAATTGAAATTGATATTGAATTGATATAGGAGCACGTATGTTTAGATGATTTTTTGAATGTATTATATTAATTAGGGAACTGAAACTGATATTGAGATTTAATGCTTGACAAAAATAAAGATAATTGGAGCGTAAAGAAGAAGCTTTCATTGAAGAATGTAGCGCATTAGCATGTTGTACGCATTAAAGCTCTAACCAATCACAGTCAAGACACATCAGCAAATTAATTGCATTGCATGCTTTAGAGGACTTGTAAATTATTCTGCTTTATTATATAGTATAGATATATGTGCTCAAGTCTAAATTACTTGTAACGTAGGTGGGTCGAAGGATGGATAATGAAGATGTGTCGAAGAAATGTAGCATGGCATGTTGCAAATCCATCTTAGTATGAGGGGCTAATGGTAAATTCATATTGACTTTGAGCTAAAAGTTGTCTAATGGTAAATTCTCACATGTCGTAATGATTAGGAGCGTTTGGTTGGAGTAATTTCATGGAATTTGGGGAATTTAAAATTAAAATTCCTCCAATTACCATGTTTGGTTTAAAAGAGAGGCGGAAATCTAAATGGCAAAGCAAATTAAAATTTCTTAAAATGGGGATTATAATGTTTCAAAAAGTTAAGAATTTTAATTTACTTAGAAATGTTTTTTATAAACTTTTTTTCTTATTGTTTTTTTGTAAACTTTAAAGTAGAATATTTATGAAAAAAATATATAAACTTTTTTATAATTTTTTTATAAATTTTTTTAACTTTTTTATAAACTTTTTTTTATAAATTTTTTATAAACTTTTTTCATAAATTTTTTTCTAAAATTTTTATAAATTTTTTATAAACTTTTTTTTATAAATTTTTTATAAACTTTTTTTTATAAATTTCGTCTATTTTTTACTTTCTCGTCCATTTTTTACGTTTTCATCCGCTTTTTTACGTTTTTGTCAATCTTTTTACATTTTTGCCAACTTTTTTATGTTTTCGCCTGTTTCCTTATGTTTTTATCGGTTTTTCCCATTTTTTTACGTTTTCGCCTAATTTTTGTGATTTAGTAAGTATACTAAAAAAAACTTGACATTTGATAAAAATGTGCTTGTTTTAATTTTAAATCACGATTTTGACCCTTTTCTGCTCTGAATCATCAAAAGTGTAAAACATAAAAGTTGTCCGCAATAATATTTTACATCAAGACATGCGAACTTTTAACCAGAAAATGTAAAACAAGGGATGTTTACTACCAAAACTCGCGAGTCTTAGTAAAAAATGGCTTAAGTTTTGGTGGTAAACATCCCTTATTTTGCATTTTCTAGTTAAAATCTTGCGAGTCTTGATGTAAAGTATTATTTTGGAAAACTTTCGTGTTTTACACTTTTGATGATTCAGACCAGAAAGGGGTTAAAATCGTGATTTAAAATCAACACGGACACGTTTTTATCAAATGTCAAATTTTCTTTTAGTATACTTACTTAATCACAAAAAATAGGCGAAAACGTAAAAAATAGCAAAAACCGATAAAAACATAAGAAAACAGATGAAAACGTAAATAATGGACGAAAATGTAAAAGGATTGACAAAAACGTAAAAAAATGGACGAAAACGTTAAAAAAATGGACGAAAACGTAAAAAAAAAAAGACGAGAACATAAAAAAAATTGACAAAAATGTAAAAAATTGACGAAAACATAAAAAAACGGGCGAGAACGTAAAAAAATGGAAGAAAACGTAAAAAGATGGACAAAAACGTAAATAAATGGACGAAAACGTTAAAAAAACGGACGAGAACGTTAAAAAATGGACGAAAACGTAAAAAGATTGACCACGGTGCAAAAAATGAGGACTTTTTTAGAAAATGAGGACTAACGGTGCAAAAAATATTAACGGAGGACTAACGGTGCAAATAACTTAACGGCCAAACTAACGGCCCATCCAAATTAGGGACTAAAATGTGCAAGGTTTCACAAAATAGGGACGACTGATGTAATTAAAATGAAATAGGGAATAAACATGCAATCTGTGTAAACCACAAGGACCATCCGTGTAATTTAAAAAAAAAAAAAAAAAAAAAAAAAAAGTTTATTAAAAAAGTTTTAAAAAAAATTATAAAAAAAGTTTATAAAAAAACCTTTAAAAAAAAGTTTATAAAAAACTTATAAAAAAAGTTTAAAAAAAATTATAAAAATTTTAGAAAAAAAAAATTTATAACAAAATTTATACAAAATTTATAAAAAAAAAAAGTTTATAAAAAAATTATAAAAAAAGTTTATAAAAGAAGTATAAAAAAGTTTATAAAAAAAAATTCATAAATATTCTATTTAAAAGTTTATAAAAAATCAATAAGAAAAAAAGTTTATAAAAAAAATTTCTAAGTAAATTAAAATTCCTCATGCGTTAAATGTTAACTGGGCAACAAAAAGGAGGTGAGTTACCTTACCGGGCATGAAAGTCAAGAGAAGGTTAGCGTGGTGCGTTAAGACCTTAACGTGTGTTAAGGTGTAAGTTGGCTAAAAAAAATAATAAAAAAAATAAAATAAAAATCATCCCACCCCTCTCTAACAAGGTCGAAATTGAAAATACTAATTGAGGTGTAGGAAAGTTAAGGTGAGTTACGCTACCGGGGTGGAAAGTTAAGAGTTAAGGTTAAAAGGTAAAAGCTGATGTGGCGCTGAAATGGCAGTGCATTAAGTTTTAACCTGGGGTCACGTTACCGCATGCTCTTGGGGGTAGAATGGTGTATTTTTTATTTTTTATTTTTTTTTGGAGTTGAGAAAAAAATGATAAATAAAAAAGTGAGAATGGTAGAATGTGCGTTTCAATTTCTTAATTATAATTTTTCATTTTTTTTAAAAATTGTAGGAAAAAAGTTCGAATAGATGCGTTTTGCGAAAAAAAAATTTTGAAAAATAGGAGAATTTCGCATAAAACATCTCAAATGCAAAACATTCTATCTATAAAGAAGGACAAAAACATTTGATTTCCCGCTTTTTCTCAAATGCAAAACATTCATATGTTTTCATCCGTTTTCGTCCGTTTTCATAAGTTTTCTTCTGTTTTTATATATTTTGTCCGTTTTCAGACGTTTTCGTCTGTTTTCCTATATATTCGTCAGTTTTCTTACGTTTTCGTCCATTTTCTAACGTTTTCATCTGTATTTAAATGTTTTCGGCCATTTTCAGATATTTTCATACGTTTTTGAATATCAAAAGTGATATTCTGAACATCACAAGTGATATTCTAAACATCACAAGTAATTTTAAACTAATGTTTTGTAACATGAAAATCACAAGTGATATTCTGAATATCACTTGTGATATTCTGAAAATCACAAGTGATATTATGAATATCACAAGTGAAAGTCTGAATATCACAAGTGATTTTCAACAAATGTTTTGTACCATGAAAATCACAACCGATATTCTGAATATCACAAGTGATATTCTGAATATCAAAAGTGATATTCTGAATATCACAAGTGATATTATGAACATCACAAGTGATTTTAAACTAATGTTTTATAACATGAAAATCTCAAGTGATATTCTGAATATCACTTGTGATATTCTGAAAATCACAAGTAATATTCTGAATATCACAAGTGATAGTCTGAATATCACAAGTGATATTCAACAAATGTTTTGTAACATGAAAATCACAAGCAATATTATGAATATCACAAGCTATATTCTGAATATCACAACTGATATTTTGAATATCACAAGTGATATTCTGAATATCACAAGTTATTTCACGTTTTTTTCACTTTCTTACGTTTTTGTCTGTTTTCATACGTCTTCTTCCGTTTTTATGCGTTTCAGAATATCATAATTGATATTCGTAATATCACAAGTGATATTCTATGTGGTATTAAGAATATCAATTGTGATATTTAGAAACGTATGAAAACGGACGAAAACGTAAGAAAACGAACGAATACGTATGAAAGCATAAAAACACGATTAAAATTGGACGAAAATGAAAGAAAACAGACAAAAATGGATGAAAACGAGCAAAAACGTATAAAAACGTATAAAAACTGCTAAAAACATATGAAAACGGACGAAGACGTCTAAAAATGGACAAAAATGTGTGGAAAACTAGAAGGGGGGTTGAATAGTTTTACGTCCTTTTAAATTTATAAACACAAGTTTGTTTTAAAAACTTTGATTTTAGTTTATGTGAACTCAATACTTGCACTATATGAACAATTGTATAGTAACTAACTAACAAAGCTAATATAGTAAAGGTAAATAAATAAGTAATGAGAAGAGTTAGAAAGATCAAACCACAACACAAGGATTTATAGTGGTTCGACTACAAGGACACCTTCCTTGTTCCTACTCCACTCCCCGAGTCACCTACTCGAGAGTTTTCTTCACTATGTCAAGAAACTCCCTTTTGGCGGAGAAAACCTTACACACCAATTTACACACCACACAACTTCACAACTTGATCACAACTTCTACACAACTTCTTCACACCAATATACTACACACCAATCTTCTTCACAACTATCTTCTACACACCAATCTTCTACTTCACACCTATCTTCACAACTAACCTACTTCACTACTTATCAACTTCTATTATCTACACAACTTCTATATCTTCTACACACTTAATCACAAGCACAACACAATATTCACAAATGAATATATATACACTATGCACAACTACTCTTCAATACTTCTTGAACTTGGTTGTAGAAAGAGTGTTCTTCTTTTGCACTTTGGATGAGAATGGATGATGAGGGATTGAATCACTTGAAACAAGGATTAATATACAAATGATCAAAGGGATTTAGAGGATGTTTAGAGAGTTATAGATCTAAAAATTTCGTGCATAAGGTGAGGCAAAAATCCAGGTTTAAGGTGATATTTATAGGCAAAAGATTCTGACAGAGGAGCGTGGTCGGTCCCCTTAAATCAAGGCCGGCCCCCTTAAAATTAAGGGGACCGCCCCTTATAATTAAGGGGGCTGCCCAGCTGAAACGGCCAGAATCCTTGTCTTTTAGTGGGGAAAGTTTATTTGGTGAAAAACTAACTGGTTTTGGTTAAAAATTTGAATTCATATATTTAGTATGAATAAAACATTTTTCCTAATTACCAAAAGTGTTTTTCAAAAATATATAATATGTTTATATAATTAAATAAACTTTGTGTTAGTTAATTAAATACCCCCTTTGATCATGAGATGTATTAAGCACTTGTTTATCCATACCTTAAGTGATTAAGTTGGATATAGTGATATAAACTAGCTTAATACTTGTTTACGTAGTAATTATACGATTGACGATTTTACATTTTGTGATCATCAAAATAAAGAGATATCGAAAGATATGAATAACGTTTTCACACATTATTTATGTCAACAAAATGTATAAAACGGACGAAAACATATGAAAACAGAACAAAACGTCTGAAAATAGACGAAAACATAAAAAGGACGAAAACGTACGAAAACAAAACCTTAAAAAATAGACGAAAACTTATGAAAACAAACAAAAACGTCTGAAAACGGACGAAAACATGTATAAACGTATAAAAACGGATGAAAACGTATAAAAACGGACGAAAACATAAGAAAGTTAAAAAAAAACATGAATTAAAATAAAAAACGTGAATTTTAAAAAAAATACACGTGAATTTTAAAAAAAAAAATAAAAATAAAAAGTGATTTTTTGTTAAAAAAGAAGAAAAAAAGTGAATTAAAAAAATGTGTGAAAAAAAAACGTGAATATTAAAGAAGGGACAGAGAAAAATAATAATAATAAAAAAGCCTACCGTGAATAGTAAAGAAGGGACCAAGAAAAAGGGAAGAAAAAAAAGAAAGAAAAAAAAAAAGAAGAAAAGAAAGAGTGAATAGATAAAAAAAAAAAAAAAAATAAAGTAAATAAATAAATAAAAGCCCACGTTAATAGAAAAAAAGAAAGACAAAAAAAAAGAAAAAAAGTTAAAAAGAAGTGAATAAAAAGAAAGAGAAAAAAATATGGACTTTGGTTGCCATATTAAATATTAGGTTAATCCTCACTATTAGATTAAACTAGATAGATGGTGGGGATTTGTCTCTCTAGTCTATAAATAAACTTTATGTATAACGGAAATTGATTTGCACACTATTAAAAATGATTGTGGTTGTACTAAATTTAGTGTGCTTTATACGTGTCATAAAAGTAAAACATCTCTAAAGAAGCCAAGGACAATTTGGTGAATTCACAAAAACATTTGATTTCCCGCTTTTTCTCTTACGCTTGACTCATAAAAGTCAAAATTGGTCAATTCAATTTCAACACACTATAAATAAATACAAAGTTTGAACCTATTTTATTTCCAAAACCAAACACACACAATCACACACACCAACAATTAAGCTTCATCATCATCATCATCATCATCTTCTTCTTCTGTCAACTGGATGACCTAGGGTTTGCACCAATGGAGGACATACATACTGCACGAGCTCGTTATCTTCTGATCGCTCAACTTGCACTACAAGCTCGTCGCTTCGACGGTATAACCTGACGTTTTGATATCATTATTCCTAATTTAGGTCATCGTTTGTGATTATAACTGTTTTCCGTACAATTCTATCAGTATTATACGAATAACCTAGGTTTACGATATCATAAATATTGTTCATAATTGTCACTATATGAGATGATTATTATGTGTGATGAGTATTAGATCTAGGTTTATGTTTAAATCTATCGTTATATGAACAATTTAGGTTTACGTCCCAAGGATTTTCGATCGGTATCCATAATTGCTTGCTGATGTCACTATTTGAAGCTTTGAGTTGATTATTAGGTGTGATACGTGTTAGATCTAGGTTCGCGTTTCTGATTTTAAACAATTTTCAGCTAATTTTGTTCATAATCAGGAGCGGATGATGTACTTATCGAAATGATTATTATTATTATTAGGTGTAATTTAGGTTCAGTTGCATGTAAATATAGTTTTTATATATGTTTTAGAGATGATTGTTAGGTGTTATAAGGTGTTCATCTTGTAAGTTTAAATCAGGTCGTGCTATTTTGTATGAAGAATGCTTGTAGTTTATTTGTACGAATCGAATTTTAGGCATTTTTGTGTATTATTGTTAAGCTGATATTATGTTCTTAGGTTTTAGGTTAACTCAAATTATGTACTGTTAATCGCGTTGTATACTTTGCTCTAATTGCGGAATGAGCTATGCCATACGGCAGTAAAATCACCTCACTGAGTGCTTTCTTCAATTTTACTTGTCACATTACATAGTTTTTGTGCGTGTTTGCTTTTGGAAATAAAGTGGTTCAAGTAGTGTTGAAATTGAATACAAAAATGCTAAAACATCCTGCAACCTCCTCCTACAAAACATCCGACTACTCACACAATCTTGACAAATATCAAAACGGACGGTTTGGATGCAGAGAGAATGAATGGAAAAAAAACTATATAATATTGTTATGTATGTAGGAGGATTTTAATTTTCTAGAGTCACGCCTATTTTTCTATACTATTGCTTAAAAAAATACTTATTAAGCATTATAGAATTGTTAGTTTTGTTATAAAATCAGCTTGTAAATTTTAATAAGTATTGCTTTAATAGCATTAGTTATAAATTGTTTAAAACACTTTTTATAAACATGTTTAAAAAAAAATAGAAGGAAATAAAAACGTCGATAACTATAACTACCTATTATTTTTCAACTCGTCTAACAAATGTTATTTTTAAATAATCTTTTAAAATAAAATATATATATATATATATATATATATATATATATATATATATATATATATATATATATATATATATATATATATATATGTGTGTGTGTGTGTGTGTGTGTGTTATTATACATATTGTACAAACTAATAAAACATACAAAGCTTCATACAATTTATATGTACACAAGTTAATGGTATATATGTTTTAAAAGTTGTATCGGGCCAACGGGTTCAACCAGTTTAACTGGGAACCAAAGTCGTCACCGGTTTGGCTAGCTAATAAAAGTTGTTCGAAAATGAACCTTAGAGGCCCGTCAGAACCAGTAAAAATAGGTGAACAGGGCCGGACCAAGATCATTTTCTTCTTGCCAAGTTAATCAGTTCGTCATTGCTATTTTATTGATGCCTCGACTTTAATCACAAGATACCCGTCGCTGCAATGCGCGGATATACTCTGGTACGAGAGAAAAAGTATATATCCTAGAGCATCATAGAGTAGATGTTTGCTTTTGAGATGTTTTATGTCTCAAAAAGATTCCCGGGTTTATAAAATGGGTTAAGTCCATTATTTACAATGTACTTTCTCAAGTTTCAACATTTAGGTTACTTATTCGTAAAATATTATTATCACTATCAAAACCTTTAAATCTGTTACAGTATTAGAAATTTCGTCATAATTCTTCAATTATTATTTTTTAATTACTTTTTAAAATTTACTTGTCAATTTAATCTTATGTGGCATTTTTTTCCTTTGTTAACATTTGTCATTCATCTTTATTGTTTTATATTGTTTATCTGTTTTTGTATAGCCGTCTTTATAACCAGCTCCATTTATACCTACTAAAACTCTTTCAATGCAATGTCTCAAGACAATATCATCACATCACAAAATCTTCATATATTCTTTATAAACATCCCAAGTTAACCTACTCATCGACAAGTCCACTAGGTCAACTCATGAGTCTAGAAAACTTTTAGGTGACTCCTCTCAATGATCAAACTGTAAGAATACAAGAACCGTAACAATATAACAATATAAGTGTCAATAGTCGAAAATAGAAAGATAGCATCAGACAAACAATGGTTTTTTAATCGAATAGAGAAAGTTGCTCAAATCTAATGCTCCATTCAAGATTTCCTGCATGCTTCGTTGACAGAGCTGAAATATGCGATAGATATATAGTACCAGTATAAGTGTAAATGAATCTCGGAAGACATAAGAAAGAAGGACAACTTTTGAAACCATTTTCAAAACAGTAACATAGCGACTTTCAAAGAGATGAATAATATGATGCATACATTAAATGTGTCTATGTGTTTTGATTTTAGGGTTAAATGATAGAGATTAAGCACTTAAAAGAGGGAAAGAACAGTTGGAAAATCGACCCAATCGGATAGAGATTAGCTTAGAGTTATCGGCTCCTTTATGATCACTACGAGTCTACGACCATTAGCCTTGTTTTTGTTTTTTTTATTTTTTCCTTTCCCATTATTATTGATGGTGGTAAAAAGGGCACAGGAATGGATGTACATTGTTATCCCCATGACTTTCATGCAAAAACATATGTTACGGGCATCTAGAATTGAGGGAAATGGTTTGGTGTTGGTGATAACTCACAATATTGTGATATAAATTCGGTAGGCTACGAATAAATTGTAAAACAAGTTCTTGTTGAGAAACGGGTGTACCACCATCATCTAATGTGTCAACAAGGTTTTTTAAAGTATGATAGTATTTGATGATTGACATGACACCTTTCTTATTATGTCAAGGTGCTAAAGTAACTGGTCATATAACATGTGATTATAAATCTATCGGTCCTTTTGGGAGAACTTGAGGCAGATGCGGTGACTTTACTTAAGCGGATCCGGAAATTCTCTATAACTAAGGATATTGGGGCGCGCGCTGCTATTCATATCTTCAGTAGAATTAGTTTTACTATTGCTAAAGGTGTGGGATCCCAGATAGTCTCGAGGCTCCCCACTAATTTCTTGTAATCCTATGATTTTGTTTCTAATGAAAGTGATGTTATAATAATAATAATAATAATAATAATAATAATAATAATTTATAGCGGTTACCATCAACCGATAACGTAAAGCTAAACGATTGATAGATATTAGTTAATGAGTAACAAGAGTGTTAGCAGATGGTATGATAATTAGAATACCGGTAATAAGGAAACTTCGATGCGTCTTTCGAGTGCCAACTAGGAAAGAGCACGCGTGCTCCTTATTACACCGACCCCATCTCAACGTGTCTTGAAGGCACAAAATGGAGGAATCAGTCTTCCCTAAGACCAAGTCATAGAGAAGTCATGTGTGGGCCAAATACGAGTTGTATGAGTTGTTTAATTTGTTTATGCGATGTATATTTCTGTATAAGTGAGTTATATTTGTGTGGTGAAGTTGATTGTCTTATTACACTAAGTTAGTAATGAAGTTGATTGCGGAGAGAGAAAATGACATAGTGTTGAGGTGGCGATGGTAAGGTTGATTGTGGTAACTCTTTAACGTTAGCCTTAAGATTGATATATATTGTATTAGTTAAAGCAACGGAAATCACGATGAATATCAATTATCAATGAATTAAAACCGGGTCACTGATCGACCCGATCGAGTCATTGGATTACCAGGTCACTAGTCCATGCGGTTCAACCGCCGAGTCAACCCGGTTTTTCGTTAAACAAAAACAATAGTTTGACTTACCAAATACCTATAAAACATGTAATACTTAATGCAAAACATAAATAAAATATGAAAAGTTCAATATCAATTACACAATATGTTCATAAACATATAATACAATACAAAATACATACAATTCAACGAGAATATAGTTTTAAACTAAAATCACATCGCTTTTAGTAACGGTTCAACCTGCCGGTTTAAATTGGTCTGTTTTTTCAACCAAAAACGGTTTAACCGATTGAGCCGGCTTGATCAAACCAATTTTCAAAAAATTATCAATAATTCTCTCAAAAGATGGGGACCAAATGACCAATCACTTTCTTGGATGAGTCAACATAACAGCGATGGTGATGTATCACTGACTATGGCAGATGCTACAAGGTATAAGAGAATATAAATGTAAACGGTTTAAAGATTTTATCTGTAACAAATGTAAGCCGTATTAATGAAGTTATAGTAGTGTATTGTGAATCGAACATGGGTTTTTTTTTTTTTTTTCAACTTTTACCTTAAATATTTTTATTTGTGTTATATAATATTAAATGGAAATGATACCAATTAAAATACATTTGAAACCCAATTCATTCATATATTTTGCATCAAGTATTATAAAACACAAATAAAAGTATTTACGGTCAAAGTTGAACAAAAAAAATTTCAAAAAGTAAAACTTGACACTTATTTTTGGACGGAGGTAGTATTATCTAATAATCGGAGTTACTAGCTTTTTAGACCGACCGTTGTAAGCCACCCTTAGGCCGGCTTCAGTCGAGTAATGTTGGAAAGTTTTCGTGCAACAAATGTGAATTCTAAACATTTAAAACTTCAATAAAGAAACTTATAGAATATATGTAAATCGACATCATCGGTAACTCATCGAGCAACCAAATCTATCATCATTCACAACTTATTTTATAATGAAGTGCAACGCACGGGTCTGCATGACTAGTAACAATAATAAATGAAAAAAATAATAATCGTAGTCTCCATCTATAGAATAAAGTTTTCCAGCCAACGAATGTTTTAATTTCGGTTCCTTGAAATGAATTGGGCCTTAAATAGTTTGGCAAAATGATATGCTGCACAGAAATTTAGCCCAATCATAATCCAGGCTTCAAAGCTACGGCCTAGTTTCAAGTGTTGCAACTTGCAATCACATATACTGATATACAACAAATATTTTAAAACTTAAGACCACGAAAAACAAATAAGGGAAACCAAAACTAACCAAGAAAGAATGACCATGGAATAAAGGGGAATTGCATACATATATATATTCTTTCAAAAACTCACATTTACATGCATATCAAGCTCAAATTTATAATTGATTATATATCATTTGCTTTTGAAATGTCATTTATCTCAATATAATTATTATTTACATCCTTTAAACCCATAAATACATAATAATTATTATCTAAACAAAAAATTGTTTATTAGGGCATCCACTATAAGATGTTTATGAAAAGGTCTAAAACTTATGAAAATGTTTATCTTTTGTTTCAACCATAGTGAGCATATGATTTACATCTATGTAGCATAAAGAGGTCCAAAATCCTAAACCTCTTCATAATTTAATATGCATGTGTGTTATGGTTGAACATCTTATATAATTATAAAAAAATTTATACATAGTGATAACAGGTTTATCGTATCAAAAGTTTATAAGTTACTATAATAATTTGGCATGTTATAAACCTATTTAAAAAGTATCTTAAGAAATTGAACATACTAAAAATAAACCCATAACATAAAGTAACCACTCAGGCTCACGTTTAATATTCTTGCTTAATTTTAGAAAAAGTATATTTCTTAATAAAAAAAGGTAAATTTATGTGCGTGTGCGTGTATATACACATTAAAAAAAAAAAAAAAAAAAAAAAAAAAAAAAAAAAAAAAAAAAAAAAAAACCATAAGTATGTATACACTTGAAAGATAATAAAAAGCCTTATTAAACCCAAAGTCGAAGAATCGATTTTCTCTAATGGCAGCAGGTAAAATTTGTGTCCATCTATTAAAATCTGTACAAACAATTATTTTTAGGTTGGCGTGACCACAATATGTTGTTTGTACGAAGGAGGACTTGAAAAACTAAGCGCAAACGGGTTGATTTCTTATTATGTGTTGAGTCATGCATCACAATGTTTGCTAAATTTGATTTTCATTCCCTCAAAATTTTCAGGTGGTGGTAATGTATTTAAGTACCCAACAATGACTAAAACCGGGGCCGGTTTCAAACTTAAGGTGGTTGAGGGTGAATTCACGGACTCTGAGGTTATAGTATTGCTCGGTGCACATGGAACCGGGAAGACAACATTTATACGATTGCTGGTATTCATTCTTTCGACCTCTTTTACTTTATGAGTACGTTATCAGTACCTTTAGTTGATTGCTAGCATGTGTGGCTCACTGTCTTATTCATCCAATCTGTCGTAGAGAGGTTTGATGGAACCTGATACTGTGGACGGCTCTAAAGTCAACATTCCCAAGTATTACTCCTCTCACAAGCCCCAAACCCGCATTGAACCCTACGTTAGGTCAGTGAGCCGAGCGTTAAATGATGAAATTTCTTATACATATCTCGATCCTGTGTTTGTTTCGGAAGTCGTGGAGCCTCTTCAAATCGACCAGCTAATGGATACAAGGCTTTGCGATCTTTCTGATAATGAATCGCAAAGACTTGGATTATGCTTGTGCCTTGGAAGAGTAATAAATAGCCTCTCTCTCTCTCTCTCGGTTCTTTTTATCATTTGTTGGTCGAAAAATCTTATGTGATCTCACTTTGTCTGTTTTTTTTTCTTTTCATTTCAGAGGGCTCATATTTACTTGATAGATGAACCAAGTGCAAATCTCAGTCCCCAGCAGCGTATTGTTGCGGCAAGAGTTATAAAAAGATTTATACAACGTACCAACAGTACTGCATTTGTGGTTGAACATGACTTCGCAATGGTGGAGCATCTAGCTGATAAGGTCATCGTTTTCGAAGGGACACCGTCTGTTAATTGTGTTGCACGTGCACCTCAGCCGTGGAATCTTTTCTTAGCTGTAAGACCTTAATTCATTCAAAAGTTTATCTGCAGTGAAAATTGAAAAGCCAAGTAGACAGTTGAAAATATCGTTTTATGGAGTGCAATCTCAGTGCTGTTTTTTGGACTAATATGTTTGCGTTTTGATATTGTTAGGGCGGCGGCCAAATGGTATGGGATTGAGCTCGGAACCAGACAAGTGGGAAGCGAAGTTTTCTATTCTTCCTTTTGAGCCATCTTGAAGTTATAGGATGGTTGAATGTCTCTTTTAACTTTTAACTATTTTATGATAAACTGAATTGATTAAACTTTATGTATATTATTTTAAAAATTTTGATTTAAATTGTCTAGTTTACTTGATTGTGTTCCAACTGAGGCAAATTTACAGCATAATTATTTAGGTTGAAGTACCACTTGTAGCTTTTACACACAGGCTTTGTGTGGTCTTAGTAAAGGCATGAGGTGGTGCATCATGGGCGAAGCTTGGAATTTCCAGCCAAACCCGCCAAAACGGGTTGTTTTGGTTAATTTTCAAAGCTTTCTGGGTGGGTGGGTTGGGATTCCCGTGCATCCCATAAACCATCTTTATCATCACCACCACTGGTTTTTTATATAAACGATTATACATCTGATCTCCAACGCCCCAATGCTGTGAGTCGTATCGAGGTTGCTAAAACATCATATGTTATTCACACAATTGAATAGCCCTTTGAGGTATTGGATTTGAGCTACAAAAACTTGTCGTTTAGGCTTATTTTTAGTAGCTTTTATGCCAAATCATATATTATAAGATGGATCTACCACTTTTGATAAGTGTCATATACACTTCTTCACTTGTCATACCTATTAAGTGGTATATCTCATTCTGCAAGTGGAAATGTTTTTGTTGAGAGGCAAGTTCTTGTTCACCAACGGGTGTACCCAGGTTTCTAAATAGCGCGTCATAGCGGCGTCATAGCGCGAGGCGTGGCCTCCACGTTACGAAACAGGCCAAGGCGTCTTCTTAAGGCGTAGCGTGTTATGAAGCGCGGAAAAGCGTGGTAAGGCGTGCTATAGCGTGACGCTTTATTTTGAAGCTTTTGTAGGATTTAGTGATTTACTATTATTGGGCTAGAAGGAACTCAGGCTTGGGCTAACTTTATAAATCAAATGCTAAAAGATAATATAACAAGTGAATGTGAATATGTGAATGTAATGTTTTATACCGTAGTTTTTAGGTTTTTACATTTTATCTTTTAGCAGTTTACTCTCTCACGGAGAAGGTTTTGTTTAAAGAAATAACGAAAAATGCAATAATAGTTTAGCTTTTTGAGTTTATATGTATAACGCGTTCTGTAAACTTGATGTATTATATATATATATATATATATATATGTATATATATATATATATATATATATATATATATATATATATATATATATATATATATATATATATATATATATATATAGGGGCGCGTTCTGTGCAGTACCAATATTAGATGCAGTACTTTACAGTATTCATTTAGACCAATAGGAATTTAGTATCAATAAACACTTTTATTTAATTGGAAAGGGCATAATAGTCAAACACATTTTAGTTTCTTTTTTATATTTTTTTAGTTAAAAAACGTTTTCAAATTCCCTTAATTTTTGGAATTTTTTTTCTTCTGTTTACATGTTCTCAAGAAAATGAAGTGCATATGTGTTTTTTTTTGTAAAATATTATTAATTTACACATGTTTCTTGTGTACAATTGTTTATACATCAAACTTGTTTTGCTTAAAATGGTAATTGCACATATGTTTCAATTGTACATTTTTTAATCTTCGAAATTTATTAAAAAAAACATAAACTTAGACATATACATTATTCTCGAAATTTATAACAAAGAAAAAACATAAATTCAACAAACAAAATTTGATATAAAATGAAATACAATTTAAATACAAATATATATTGTTAAATATAGATGTGCTAGAAATTCAAAGACGTGTGCACTATTCAAAGAACATGCGTGCACGCTTCACTTTTTGATCAATTTCGTTAGAACATATTTGTACCCTCCCAAAAACATATGTACACGATGCGCTTTTTCGTCAAATTCATTAGAACATATATGCATGTCTTCCAAAAACATGCATGTTTGCGGTGACTATATAAACTTCATAATCAAAGCACCAAAAACACAATCCCTGTCTCGAAACAAAAACTAAAAAATCAAATAGTTAATCATATTATTTGTGAAAATCAATCAACGAGACAACAACAACAACAACAACAACATACCCAATCCCGCCTAGGTGGGGTATGGGGGAGGTGGGATGTAGACAGATCCTACCCCTACCCCAGGTAACCCTGCAGGTAGAGAGACTGCTTCCAGACAGACCTCCGGCAAGTGTGTGCAAAGTGTGCTCGAAGTAAAGAAAACGAGAAATAGAAAGCAAAACAAAGAAAAGCATAAAAGCAAACAGAGCAAAACAAACATAAAGGCAAAAACGACACAACATGCATATAAGCAAACAAAGAAGCAAACCGACACAACAAGTAAAAGAGCAAACAAAGCAAAACAGCAAGACAAACAAAGACAAAACAACCAAAACAAAAGCACCTAGACAAGCGCCAGCAAAAAAGGGTGCGAGGGGGACACAAGACCAAGGCCAAACCAAGCAGCTAAGACCAAAGAGGGCAACGCAAAGGGCCTATAGCTAAGGCAAAGCAAAAGAGCAAGCAAAAGGCACAAGCACAGGGGCCTAAAGCCTAAAGGCATAACAAAGGCAAAACCAAAACACTAGCCGAGGCAAAGCAAAAGCTCCGATCTCCTAAAGGGGGCAAGCCAAGGGACCCTAGAAAGCCTCAGACACAACAAACCCCAAACCCTCAACCAATAAATGAATTTATCAAAAACACATGCACAATAGTAGACCAATATCACAAGAATGCTATTACCAAACAACCCGATCATTGCTTGCACACAGAGACACAACATGTATCCTCAAACAGCAGATTATCACAAACTTAACATGACAAACACAATATGAACTTTTACTACCCATGACAACAAAAGGAACCAATAATCATTACAAAAAACACATGTGCAAGCCTTCAAAGAACATATGTGCACGCCTCAAAGAAATGTTTGTTTCCATTTTCCTAAATCCTTAAAACGATTAATATTATATGATAGTTGAATAAAGTAACATAGGCCTAATAACAAATTACAATGACAACACAAAACTACATCATCACACAACTCAATATACTAATTGTTTCTTAAAGAAAAATAGATAACATATATGCACTAGACATAAATAATCAAATATGAACATGACTTAAACACAGTACACACTGTTTTTCCCAAAGAAAAAATGAATGTATCATGATAAATTTTAGCTCCTAATTATAGAACTATTAAAAAAATTGTATATAGAAAACATGGAGTAAAAAACTAACAAAAACCCAAGTAAGCCTAATTGTTATGAGCCAGTAATTTTCAAACTAAACTATGGGTCTTAGCATAATAAATAATAGTTACTAATTACATGTTCTTTTTATTAATAAAAAAAAAAAAAACTAACAAAAACCCAAGTAAGCCTAATTGTTATGAGCCAGTAATTTTCAAACTAAACTATGGGCCTTAGCATAATAAATAATAGTTACTAATTACATGTTCTTTTTTTTAATCAAAAAATAAAGATTGGTTTATTGATAGTATCGAACCAAGGACATCATGCCCAACTTTTATCCACCATAACCACTTGATCTACAAAGAGGTTTATGTTTAATTTTGCGAAATCATTTATAAAGCATTTACTTAGCGTGAGGATTTGCCCACATTTATTCACTTCTTATATAAGTTCACAGTAGATTTGAGATGACGATACAATATCTAAAGAAAACATTGTAGTCGTATATGATTTATGACATACCCGGATAGCAATGGTAATCGTCGGGATCTCGTGACATGTTTGCTCGATCTAAAGAGATTCATTATGTTTATTTATTTTTTCACCGAACGACGATTCTTGTGTGATAGGCGGCAATAGGATTTTGGGTGGCGGTTTTTAGGTTTACAGTGTAGAGAGAGGAAAGATGGGGGAGCGGTTTACTGATTTGTGAGATAATCTGGCATTTTTTTGGGATAATTAGAATACCTAGATTACCCTTTTACCTTTTACATTTATTTTAAATAATGGCTTTATCTTTTAATTAATTACATTAAAGGCATAAGTAATCTCATCCATTGATTAAGTGATCTAATGGTTTATATTTGTCTAGAATGGTACTGTAAAGTACTGTATCTAATATTGGTACTGCATAGAATACACCAATATATATATATATATATATATATATATATATATATATATATATATATATATATATATATATATATATATATAAAAATCTATAAAAAAAATTATGCCGCCTTGGTCACGCCTCGTATAGCTTGAGACTTGGCTTCGCCGCCACGCCACGCCTCACGCTATTTATAACCTTGGGTGTACCACCATCATATAATATTTCGACAAGGTTTTTTAACGTTGATAGTATTCGATGATAGACATGGCACCTTTCTTAGTGTTACGAAAGGTTTCTTGAAGTTGAAGTGCACGGGGTAGGGGTGAGCAAAACCGACCGACGACCGAAAACCGACACAAACCGGCCAAAACCGACCCCGACCGACACAAACCGAGCTATACTCGGGTTGGGATTTCCAGGACTCGGGTCGGTTCGGGACTCGGGATAAACTGACAAAACACAAAAAAAAACCACACAGTTAGGACTCGGGATATACTCGAGTCGGGATTCGGTTAGCAATTTCCAGGTTGTCGGTTTCGGGATGGGTCGGGCTCGGGTTCGGAACGGGTCGGTTTTGGCCCGATGCTCACCCCTAGCACGGGGCATTTTCTTGTTAAGAAGGAACATGTGTATCAATTTCATCCCAAAGGTCTTTTGCGGACATTTCTCTTTAGTGATTATTTGAAGTAAATTAGGTTCACGTGTATTATAAAACCAAGTATTGATATGAGAATCCACAAAATATCAATCATCATTAGTAGGACAAGTGGATTTTGAATCACGTGTTATATGACCAGTTGCTTTAGCACTTTGAAGAAAGCAAGAAAACGACGTCATAATTTATAGCGGTTACCATCAACCGAACGATCAATATCAATTATCAACTAGAAAGGTGACGGCCCGCCGCGTTGCGGGCGGGTCTGTTTTTTAGCAGAGGTTATGTCGTAAAAGTATATATGAGTATTTTGGCTGTTCTAAATATCGCGGTAAATATTTGATAAGCATTTTCTTCAATATGTGTGACAAAACGTATTTTGTATGTTTTTTTTTTATGATGTATAATTTTTGTCTCTTATTTTTTTTACCTGTTATTAATTTTTTTTGTTATAATATACATTTTTTTTACTGTTTTTTTTTTTGTCTACAATGTTATTAATTTTTTTTTGTGTTTTGTTTTTTCACACCAAAACCATCAGCATCCTAATAATATAACGCGGTGTTGTACCAAATTTCATAAACTCCTTTTAATCTTGATATGTCATTGTTCGATTAAATTTCCGAGCTCGTTTTGTTCATAATATTGCGGCATGTTCGGTACTATGTTTATTATTAAAAAAATTGCATATCTTCAGCCTTTATAGTTTTAAAAAAGCTTAGGATAATTTTTAAAGTTATTTGATATGATAAGGGTGCATTTTGAAACTTCTTTTATTTAAAAACCATACATATATTAAACTTCTAACTTTTTTACAAAACCGTACGTATGTCAAAAGTATATCAATATTAGGCTTGTTTTGTTCGTTATCGAGAGACCAACTTGGTAGTAATTTTTTTATTGAAGAAACCGCCTTTATAGTTTTAAAAAAGCTTAGGATAATTTTTAAAGTTATTTGATATGATAAGGGTGCATTTTGAAACTTCTTTTATTTAAAAACCATACATATATTAAACTTTTAACTTTTTTACAAAACCGTACGTATGTCAAAAGTATATCAATATTAGGCTTGTTTTGTTCGTTATCGAGAGACCAACTTGGTAGTAATTTTTTTATTGAAGAAACCGCTAGAGATTTGTTAGATATTTAGTAAATAAAGTTTGTTATATAAAAAAATCGTAAATATTAATTTTAGGGCATCTTTTGTAAAAAAAAAAATTTATAAATGATTTGTTTTGATTATATGTGTGTGAGTCCATGGGAGTTATGATGGGGAGTCATGCTAGAACCAATAGGATCGGAGCACAGTTTTTTTTTTTTTTTTTTTTTTATAAATGATTTGTTTTGATTATATGTGTGTGAGTCCATGGGAGTTATGGTGGGTACTCATGCTAGAACCAATAGGATCAGAGTATATACGGGCCAAGTAAACAGTTGGGCTGGGCTAGCTGATTTTTTGGCGGGAAAATAACGACGCAAACGACGTCGCACCTGAGCTCATTTAATATATACTTATAATGAATTAAAACCGGGTCACTGATTGACCCGATCGAGTCATTGGGTTACCAGGTCACTGCTCCAAGCGGTTCAACCGCCGAGTTAACCCGATTTTCCGTTGAACAAAAACAATAATTCGACTTACCAAATACCTATAAATCATGTATTACTTAATGCAAAACATAAATAAGATATGAAAGTTCAATATCAATTACACAATATGTTCATAAACATATAATATAATACAATTCAACGAGAATATAATTTAAACTAAAATCGCGTCGCATTTAATAACGGTTCATACGGCCGGTTTAAACTGGCCTGTTTTTTCGATCAAAATTGGTTCAACCAATTGAGCAGTTTTCAAAAAATTACCAATAACTCTCAAAAGATGGGGACCAAATGACCAATCACTTTCTTGGATGAGTCAAAGACTCAAAGATGATACCCACTAAAGCAACTATTAAAAATTTGGTATTACTAAAAATCAATTACGTACATAATAACAGCTATATATGGCTATTTGACAAAGCTCGTAACACATTTCATTTTGAGCAATTGATGGTGATGTATCACTAACTATGACAGATGCTACAAGGTAAAAAAAGAATGTAAAAAGGTAGAATATTGTGCAATAAATATAAACGGTATCAAAGATTTTATTTGTAACAAATATAAGCCGTATTTAATAAAGTTATTTATTGATAGTTTTACTTTTTCACCTAGTATGTTAAAGATTTTCATACGGCTTATAGATGCTACTAGGTGAAAAAGAATGTCAAATTTTCATCCCAAACTTCATATAAATATAAAAATGTTAAAAAAAAATAAAGGGCAAATATTTTAAAAAGTATCATACTTGACATTATTTATTTTTTCTAGATAGCAAACATATTTTTTATCTAATCTGGATACTTTTCTTTGAAATTTGTTATTTTTAAGGTACTTTGTGACATTTTTGTCACTTGAAAGAAAAAAACTCTTATTAACTGAGAGGGGCAAAAATGTCATAAAATGTCGCAAAATATATCAAAAAGGCCGAATTTGAAAAAAAAATACCCGTATAAGTAAAAAAAAATTGTTCGCCACTCATAAAAACAATTTGTAACAAATATAAAACCTTTTTAAAACATTTACCTATTGTGCAACAAATATAAATATTAAAGATTTGAAACTCTATTATAACTTCAAAATTGAGTTCCATGCTATAAAATATTAAAATTTTGTTATAAACTATTAGGGTGGTGGCAACGCATTCGGCATGGGACTCGGCATGAGCAATGCCAGTCCAGCGGTTTAGTTCTTGCGGCAAGCAAATCGGCAAAGATTACTGATTCGGTATTGTCTTTTGCAATCAATTTTTCGAACGTTGGCAATTAAATGAATTAGTTTTTATTTGAATCATTGTTGTCATTAAAAAAGTATAGTGAGGTATGATGAATCATGAAATGTGTTGACTTGATTTGATTGGTTAATGATGAATTATGGTGAGTCATGACTGCCACCACCCTTATTTCATAATCGGAGTTATAGCTTTTTAGACGGACGATTGGAAGCCTCCTTTAGGCCGGCTTTAATAGAGTAATGTCAGAAAGTTTTCTTGCAACAAATGTGAATTCTAAAGATATATAACTTCAATAAAGAAACTCATATAATATATGTAAATCGACATTATAGGTAACTCATCGAGCAACCAAATCTATTAACAACGACAACTTATTTTACAATGAAATGCATCGCACTTGGTCAAAATGACTAGTAACAATAATAATTGAAAAAAGTTTTCCAGCCAACGAATGTTTTAATTTCGGTTCCTTGAAATGAATTGGGCCTTAAATAGTTTGGCACAATGCTATGGGGCAGAAATTTAGCCCATTCATAACTGATCATATATTGCAACTTGTAACCACGTACTGTATGTGTAAAAACATGAACTACAAATGTTTTAAGAAAAAAGATTGGGAAACCTAAAAAATATTACTAATTTTGTGCCTAACATATGTGTCATTAGTTTAGTGGGTTGTGAAAAAGTTGATCCGGTTGCTACAACCAATAAATGATTGCCACATAGATTTAGGCATAGAATTAGACATAAGTTCTAGGTCTTCCAATCACTTCTCATATTTTAAAACTTAAGACCACGAAAAACAAACAAGAGAAACCAAAACTAACCACGAAAGAATGACAGTGAATAAGGGAGAAATTGCATGTACATCCTTTTAAAAACTCATAACTGCATATATATATATATATATATATATATATATATATATATATATATATATATATATATATATATATATATATATATATCAAGCTCAAATTTATAATTGCTTGTATATCCTCTTAAACGTTCAAAATCATATATATCTCCAAATAATTGTTTTTTGCATACTTTAAACCCCCAAAATACATAATAATTATTCTCTAAACAAAAGAATTGTCTATTATACCCTTGTTCTACAACAACATAAGACACTATACCAGGTCATGTGCTTCTTCATGTAATTGTGGTTAAGATATTTAACAAAATAAACTATTAAATAATCTTCATTGACTATATATCTTCGGTTGCCCGGATTCTTAAACAAATAAACAAAACAAATCACTAATATGAGAAAAACATTAAATATTTGATGAAACAAAACTACTCAATCAGAGCTAGGTGTAGTTAGAGACGAATAGTACTTATTGGCGTACTAACTCAGCACCTCCTTAATAACACACTAATAAATTAAACAATTTAAAAAAAAAAAAAAATTATTGGTAGCTGCCACCCACTCAAAAATAAATAAATAATAATAATAATAATAATAATAACACTAGTTGGTGGAATAGCTAAGAGACCGATAACACATTGAAGTGATGCAGTATAAGCGTTATTGGTGCAAAAATAAAATAAAATAATAATAATAATAATAATAATAATAATAACAACGTATTGTTAGCAATTGCCCAGTGCTAACTTATGAGTTTCTTATAGGGGTTGATTTGCACATCGTATTTTTTTATTTTTTCATCTGTGCATTATAATATTGTACAAAATGCTATACAACTTATATAAAATAGTGATTTTATAAAATTTATAAAAAAAAAAAAAAAAAAAAAAAAAAAAAAAAAAAAAAAATTGATGCACAAATCAATCCCCTTATAGAAATCCAACCTAACTATCAATCGAGTAACATGAAATCATGTATATTACAGATGTCGTTGAGTTATAGTGTTACTTTATTAATAGGAAAAAAGGGCCTCAATGAAAAAAAGAGTAACTCAAGATTTAGCGTCTCCATCATAGTTGTCTATTTATGTAGATTGAAATGATAAGTTATTAAGAAAAAACAGATTTGCATCGACATGAATATGAATTATACATATTAAATATTTATGTTTAATACTTCTGTTCCAAAATATAAGTATAGTTTTTATTTTTCAAAGTTTTTTCTTTCTCACTTTGATCTTAATTTTTTTTAATATTATACAATATTTGATGAAAAGTATACCAATTAAAATGCATTTAAAACACATGTCTATTTATATATTTTGCATTAATTATTACACAACACGAAAAAATAATTAAGTTCAAAGTTGAAATAAAAAAACTTTAAAAAAATCAAAATAGACTTATATTTTAGGACGGAAAAAGTAGATTATATCATAAATTTTTTGTTTTAAATATGCACAAAATAATTATTTGGATATATATATATATATATATGACATTTTTAAAGGTTTAGAATGATATTTACACATAATTAGAAGTTAATGTTAGATATTTATATGTAATTATTAGCTTTGAAGGGACATATCGCAATTCCTCCTAAAAGGGAGCTTATATCTATATCTCAATTCAACGACATCATCCAACCACAAAATCATTCATAATTCTTTATAAGGTTAACGGTGACAAAATTATCAATATATTCATAACACCAAATGACACCCGCAAATATAGGCGACTGTGTATGGCGTTAGCTGTATATTAGTTGTTTGTTATTACCTAGTGATAAGGATGAATTTATGAGTGATTACCAATCTACCCAAAATAGATAAATGTGATAGGCTATATATGTAGTGCATATCTCTGTACATTGGACTATTGAGTCACTAAAAAATCAATAAACACATTATTCTCTATTACTTACATATAATAGCGTCAAATTGTGCTTGTGTATTTATTTGTGAAGTGAAAGTGAAAAAAGATTGTAGTTTAAATTATAATTAATAGATGGCGATGCTTTTTATAAGTATGACTATTTTCTAAAAAATTACTCTTTTTATGAGTTTTAAATAGGGCTTGAATCACTAACTACAAACCCGTCGTTCAAAAAAAATAGGGCTGAGTATGGAAGGTTTAAAACCGAACCGGACCGACAAAAATCGAGCTGACCCGACAGCCTGTTGATTTGGTTCGATTCGTTTCGACCAAAAACCGACGAAAACACAAATAAACACACGGACCCGACACAAAACCGAACCGAACCGACCATATTCGGTTCGGTTTCGGTTTCGGTTTAAGCTTTTCATGATTTTTTGTTTTCGGTTTTGTCGGGTCAGGTCGGATCGGTTTTAGCCCGATGCTCGGCCCTAGTTTTAAACAAAGACTAATATTTGATCATTTTTCCTTCCATGCGTAATATCTAGACTTATAGTTCCAAGTCACAATTGTCCTTTTGGAACCCATAATCGAATTTCTATAGCATATGCATATGTTTATTATTCCAAAATTAAAGATCAAAAAGCGATCGATCTTATCTTATTTCAGTATAAAAATTTTCATATCTTTTAGACACTTTAAACCAAAACGATCCCGGTCAAAAAATATCAGCAAATAACAACGCCACCTTTAGAATAAATGATCTATACATGCCAAACTATATTCATCGTATGAGAGTTCACTTCACCATTTTATTATTAATCTATGTGGTCGACATGGTTATTCCAATGGTCCCTCCCATGCACAATAACCCAAATGTACGTCATTACCATACAACTATTGCCAAATGTCATTACCACACAACTATTATTGTATTGTCGAATATTTACAAAAAAGGAATATTGGATCCGTTTTTATATAGTGTTAAAATCTTTAAAAACAATCTATCATTTTGAATTCTTGTTATGTTACAAATATTTGTCTAATAATAAATTAGCACATATCCAGGGTTTTAAAAGGTGCGCCGCTAAGGCGTGGCATCGGCGTTACGAAACAGACCAAGGCGTCTTCTTAAGGCGTGGCACGTGATGAGACGCAAAAAAGCGCAATAAGACGCGCCTTAGCGCAAGGCGTGGCGCCATATTTTGAAGCTTTTAAAGGATTTACTGGTATTTGAGCTAGAATTACCGAATTACTGATATAAGGGATTTGGGCTTGGGCATGGTAACTTTATAAATCAATTTCAAGTTTTTAACTTATTTCTATGGTTCTACCACTCATATTAACAGTGAAGAAGGTTTTGACGACTATTCTGATAAAAAAAGATTTTATTTAAAGAAATGAGAAAAAAAATGTAAGGATAGTTTAGTTTTTGAAATTTATTTCTTATGTATAACGTTTTTTGTAGACTTGATATATTATATATACATATGTATCATATATGATATAAATATATAAATCTATAAAAAAAAATTATGCTGCCTTGAGCCACGCCTTAAAAAACGTCGTAGCTTCGCTATAGCTCGTAAGACTTGAGGGCACGCTATTTATAACCTTGCAGATATCTAATAATATAGCCAGCTACAGATTTTAGTAAGCGAATAACAACAGTATGTACACGTTTTCAAACCAGCTAGGTTGATGTTACTTTTTCTCTTAAAAAACCATTAATCTCGCCATTATATCTGCAACGCGATAGGTTTTACTATACGGGATATGACATATGTGAATGTTGCTTGATTTGTGTGAAAGTGAGGCATTCGTAAATATCGAGATCTGGCATATAGAATGTAAACCCATGAGGCTGGTCATGGCCTTTGGTCCTTCATGGTCTTACTTGGTCGAGCCCAAATGTGGGTGTATGGTCATGGATCGGTCGAGCAACAACCTTCTCCTGAGTTAAATACCTTTTTTTTTTTTTTTTTTTTTTTTTTCAAATGAAAAAAAAAAAAAAAAAAAAAAAAAAAAAAAAAAAAAAAAACCTTTGTCGCCACTATGTTAACTTGGTCGTCGGAGAAAGAAAGCTGATGTGGCAAGGTCATGTCTAGTCACCACTGTGCCCAGCCTAACATTACTTTAGATTTTCTACCAACGTAAGGACATGATTATTCCACCAACACCGGGTTAATTAGTTGTCCTCGTTTAGTAAGACTGTTGGTTGCACTATGTAACTTTGTATCAAATATCTTAATGAACAAACTGACCATTCATTAGTTCGGTAAAGTATTAGAAAGGAGAAAAAAGTTTATATGGACCCTTTATAACATTAGATTACCAAAATAAACCGCACATTTTTAATTTATTAAAATGAACCGCGCATTTAATTTACCAAAATGAACATGCCCCGTCTAGTTTTCTGTACGCGCGCATGTTGACAAAAGTCAGCTAGCACGCATGTCCACAGAAAAGCTAGCTTCTCGTGTGCTTCATAACTGTGAAAGGATATTTTTGTCTTGCTCTTATAGTAGCAGCTAGCTAGGATACTTGGACAGTTTTAATTCCATCTATTAATTTGCTATTGTCCACACAAAAGCTTCTCGCGCGCTTCATAACTACGTAGTATGTGAGAATGCAGATTTTGCCTCTGTAATACAATTTATTACATCAAAATAGAATTTACATAGTTGTTGAAGGCAAATGAGCAAAAAGCTAGGACACTAGGTAATCCCACGCACTTTATAATAGTGGAAAGAATAAATTTACTCTCGCGCATGAAGAATCAACGAGCTACGGACCATTTTCGTAAAATAATAAAAGTTGATCGCTTCTCGTAAAAAGAGTATGATATTAGTTCACTTTTGGTAATTATTTTATCCAAAAGATATTTGTGACTTTCCGCTAAGTTTGCTAGCTTTATAAATAAACGAATATGACTTTCGCATGCCCCTAATTTTTTTTCTATTGTTATTGTGTGAGTAATGGCTGTCCGAATACAAATATTAGTTGTCCATATATAATCATTCAGGGTAGTGATTTATCTACGGAGAAAAATGATCCATCCACGGCACATGAATATAAATTTACATTTTTATCCTTGACATTTATTAACCCTCATGTTTATATATTTTGACCATTAACATTAGTGCATCTTCTCTGTAAAGAAAGTCTCAAGTTTACTTGGATCGGTAGCTATACCTTATCTCTTCATTATGCAAATCTTGTTTTTCTTGCTAGTAAGAGAATCTCATTTACGTGAAACATAAAATTACCAAGTTACAAAAATAAATAGAGTGAAATATGATAAATAGAATGGTGATGAAAGATCGCATTTTCAAGGTTGATTTTTAATCGATAATTTTGTAAAGTAATGGAGTGAAATATGATAAATAGAATGGTGATGAAAGATCGCATTTTCAAGGTTGATTTTTAATCGATAATTTTGTAAAGTGTATGCGATTATTCTCGTAATTGTAATTTTAACAGGTTTGTAATTGCAATTGTTAACTGGCTCATCATTCGTAATTTACATTTTTCTTCATAAATTTAGGTTCGAGAAACATGTTATGCTTATTAATGAACCATAATTAAATTTTAACTAAGTCTAACTTTTTGAAACGGAAAAGTCTAACTAATAGGTGCAATAATTTATATATGTTCAAATCTTATTCATTTGGTTTTTGATGAATAGGTGTAAGGACGACGATAGATCAAATTTCTTTCTTGTTTTCTAAGCAAATAATAATAAGTCTAGTTCACTACTATTCATTTAGAAATGTAAAATACATTTTTTTTAAATCATCAAAGGTATAAAAAATAAATAAATGTTGCAACAAAATCTTCATGCCCATCTAACTTATTTTTTCTAAAAGGCAAATAAGTTTCTTGCTATTTTATAATTAACAAAGCAAACACCGTTATCTCTATCGTCGCACAAGCGATCAGTGGAGGTGTTGGAGGCAAAATTAGCAACTAAGTAACTAACTTATGACACAATAAAAGAATAAATAAAAGAATAATGAATGAATATATTAAAGGATGCGTTAATTAAAAAATTTTAAAGATCAACTCCGTAAAATAAGAGTATCTAATGTGAGGGGTGGATAAGTAATTTCCGTTTTACTTCCTGTGGATGAATCAAATTCTTCGGTGAATGAATCACTCCCCAATCATTTATGGCTGTAAATATTACAACCATATGTAAAAGGATGGATAGAAATAGGATTTTGCTAAACACTGTCTACTGGGCAATGTTTAAGCTACATTAAACAATCTGTTTTTTTCATGTTTAAAGTAGTTATGCATTTAATGATCAATAAATGAACATAAAAATTAACTTAAATATATGCGATTTTTTATTTAAGAAAGTCTAAATTTCTTTTTATATTCATACTAACCTAAGGCCCGGCCGTTGGCCGGCTAGATTAAAGTTTTATTTTTAAACATAAAAAAGTAGTACAAACATGATGTAAAAATTTAATACGGTATAATGCATAATGCTGAAAGATAAATAATATAACATGAATAACCTTGAATGTATTGTTTAAAAAATAAAATTAAAAAAATGGAAAAATTAAAGTCGATGAAGGACTTCTTTGTACACGATGTTAGTTGTGTGATTGCAATGGTTGTCATCTTTGTTACAACACAAGACTTTAAGGCCCTTCTTGCTCTTTACCCTTGATATGGCTGCATATGGTTGTCCATGTGAAAACCCCGATCGTTCCAAGTAAAGACCCACCTTAGATAATGTATGCCCTTGTGAAAAAGAATAAAATGATGATAAACCAAATTTAAAACAAAAACAACCTGCATACTTTTAGACGTGTTTATCAATATTGTGCAAACACGTTCCCGGAGCGCCGATATTAAGAGGCAGGCTTGTGACACTTTTAATGCCGGTAAATGACCACATAACTTTATAAAACCCCTTATATAAGCTCATATGCCCAGCTTATAGCTTATCCAAACATCAGGATGAGCTTGTTTTTGCTAATAAGCACTCTAAATAAACTAAAACAAATGCCTATTAGTCTTGAGCCTTGACTATCCGGGTAAAAGCGTTTATATTTTACGATATTGTAGTTAATACGCACATAAGCATTTGTTAGTACATATACATTTAATACAGATTGTGGTTTACACTTTACTGCATTGGATCCTTATTCAAGGATTTCTATACAATTTGACTGTTAGTTACTACTACATAAATGCATAAAACTTACAGTTTAGGCAAACCTTTTTGCCCATTTATTTTAAGCAACTTTCATAGTCGAATCCCAGTTCAAGAAAACTGTTATGCGATGGTGTAAAAGTGTCAAAGACAGAATGTCTCAAAGCTTTACCTACAACAATTGCTTTATTATTGTACACTAATAGAATGCATCTCCAATTTTATCGTGCAATTGTGACACGCAAACCTCTACGTTTCCTTGCTTGCAAAAGGAATGTCACATCAGCAACGGCTGCAAATAATCCAACGACTTTCAGCTTCCTGTTATTTAGTAGTTTCATAACCATTGGTTAATGTCTGCCATATAAAACTGTTAATCCCACATTTACAACATTCACTTTTGATTATGCTATTGAACCAATACTGTGTGAGCCGTCTGTCAAACCATTAGGTTCAACATTTACAACATTCACTTTTGATTATGCTAAAACATTTTTAAGTACATGTTTAAGGGGGTGTTTGGCATTAATTTTTTATTATGCTAAAACTCATAATTTAACAATGAGTATTAAAAGGTCGAAATTCCTCTTACGAAGAGAAGCAAGAAACTGAAGCCGATTATCAATGTGGGTTATTTTATCGTTTAAACTCCAAAAATTGGTAGTTCATCGAATACGCTTGCATAAAATATTTGACGGGGATAAATAATATGTGATCTAAAAATATATACACATCTAATATAGATTTAACAGGGATACCTACCTTTGTTAAGGGGATCGATAAAGTTTTTGTATCTGGTCTTTTTGGTATAATGCTAGCTGAGTTTCAGCCTGGAATCCAACATTTACATGTTGTTCATCTTGTGTGAGATTGTCATAAATACAATGGTGAGTATTTACCTGTCGTAAATACAAAAGTAATTTTAGTTGGTGAACGTAGTAAACTCAATGAAACTAAGTACACTGAACTTATTCAAGCCATTCAAGCAATGGCTAATTATGAGAATCATGTGGAACAATCTTAATACTGATCGAGTCAAATGTTTCGTAAATTTCAGTCAAGTTGTATAATATAAGAGCTCATTTAATCAATAGAACTCATCAAAGTCAAATTGTTCAAGTGATGTGGTGTGTTTCAAGTCAAGTTTTCAAGCCAAAGGTTTTCAAGTGAGGTGCTCAAGTCAAGATGTTTAAATTAAGTGTTTTATTTTCATAGAGTGACCAGAAGTTTATATGGGCCAGTTGTTACACTGAATAGCACATGTATAACACCACTGAGGAATTTCTTGAACTAATTCAAATGATAAATTATTTGTGTAAAATATTTAAAAGCCGTGCGTTGTTTAACCTAAAAGTCGGAAGAACAAACTCAATTTGAAAAACATGGAGATCAAAAATGTAAAAATAACAAACCTGTTTACAGCAATTGTCCATTTGCTGTCAATAATGTCCGTTAACCAAAGCAAGTTGTTTGGCCAGGCAAAAGCTTATCGATACTATTATGTCCTTGTAGACATTTTTGTCCCAGTAAGTCCCACTCCAGCAGCTGCATCAACTTAAATGTTAGCCATCAAGAACAATACTCAATTAAAGGTTGTGAATTTTTATATATAAACTAAATGGACGTGATTTTCTTCACCTCCAAATGAGACAGCGAGAGCAACATAACCTGCAACACTTCCTGAAACGGTTGGAACTGTAGCAAATCCATATAATATGCGGTTAGAAGAAATAGCTGAAAGAGTACTTACTATCAGATCATGATAACGTCATATAGATGAATGGTACCTTACATCTTCTTTTTTATTTCCAATATCATGCAACATATGACTGTTTCTCTCATCAGTGGATATCAACACTTTCATATGCGATTAAATTATGTTTTTGTTCCTTCCAGCCAAGAACGTACCATATCAGTTGCACATATAATCATGAATAAGAACAAAATAATAGTAGCAAAAAACATATAATCAAAATGCACAACATAATTTGCAAGCTTACCAATATTTCAAAAAGATATATACATGGTGACCTTGCCAATGTATGACCCACCATCTTGCTGCGGACTACAGCCTTGACCCATCAGTGGATTACCATGCTCACCTTGCTGATACACACACGTTTGTGATTCCTATATCCAGAACCCTGCGGGTTTTGCAACACTAATTCCTTCCAAAAAATTACCAATCCCAAATTATTGTTACAATGATGGATATAAATTCGAAATACATGTACTGATCAATTACAATAACGCAGTAATCAATTATTCTTAATTATGATAAGAGAATATGTCTCCATTTGTCTTAGCTCCAAGATTATCTACGCCAAAAAATAGGTGTTCTTCACAAATTGCACTATCTATCGAACTACTACTGCTCATTCTTTGTACGATAAACAACATGTACTGATCAATTACAATAACGCAGTGATCAATTATTCTTAATTATGATAAGAGAATATGTCTCCATTTGTCTTAGCTCCAAGACTTATCAATGCCAAAAAAAATAGGTGTTCTTCACAAACTGCACTATCTATCGAACTACTACTGCTCATTCTTTGTACCATAAACAATAGTAAAAAAATTCTTCATTTGTTTTAGATCAAAGAAAACAACGGTATAATAGTGACTTAAGCATTCAATCAATAAAAACATAAGAAATAAGAACGCAATTGCTTAGTCTTTTACCACTATGAAAACTTTAAAGCTATATCATTTTGGAGATTGAGATCAGCAAATTCGTAAGTATTACAATAGATTTACCTATAAAACTAAGCAAATAGATCTTTATCACTAATGTATGCAAGAAGCTTCACTACTTGTAAACTTATTTTAAATATAACATCCTTGATTACCACAAAAATTTTAAAATAATGCTAATATTTAGAATGGCATTTATGCACACATCAGAAACTAATATGACAAATAGAGGTGCTAATTACCAACCTAGAAGAACATGGGTCGATGTAGGTTACTTTTTATATCGAACAAATCAAAAACCTAATTTTCAAAAACCACATTAATGTACTAAAACCCGTTGATTATTTGGAATAGGATCAAGAGAAGAGTTGTGCATCTGTTTGTCAGCTTTACGAAGCTAAACCATACTTCTTTAGGTGAATTAGAATATGTCATACAAATGAGTAATTCTATATATAGACGGCTTGCCATCACTTTTGGTATATTTCCATTATTGATTAATAGATATTTATTTAAAGACATACAGACTGTTGATAATCTTGAAAATATTGCCTTCTGTCATATTGCAAGATTTGGCTCACAACATAATTTGGTGATTTGAAAACTTTTAGAGATGACCAAGCGAACATGGCTACATTTTTTCAGCATGTTTTTTGTTCTCGGATTGTTCACTGGTATATGGTTTGCTTGCAAACTATATAGTGCAGTTAAAGATAGGAAAATATTTGAGGGCTTACCTAAAAGCTTTATATGTTGGCAATGATGACCCTACTCTTTGAGAAACCTCTTGTAGACGGTTCTTTTACACCCCTGTTTCAACCTGCCCTTTCGAAAAATATTTATGTCAGTAAAAGTAAATCCTTTTGCGATGTTATTTCTTTGTCTAACCTCATTCACATTAGTTGTTACTGAATGACTATGAAAACTTGGGTTATTCCCGTACATAGGCCACTTAAATGACTATGAAGTGATTACCTGAATGATGTTTAGGGCGGCAACCACATGAAATAGGGGCAATCTTGTTACTGGATTCGTTTCTTTAGTCATCTTTAACACCTTCTTTAGGAGCAGGCTTTTCTGAATTTGTCAGTCTGCACACCTCCTTGATAGTCTCTTGATTGATGACTATTGCCAGTCGTGTTTCGTGCATCTAATTAGCGTCAAAGTATGTTATCTAAAGCACATAAGAATGAAAAGTAAATCTACATGTCAAGTACATGAAGCCTCATGTTTTGACATGGATAAGTATCAACACTTGCAAAGTTGTTGTTGATATAAATAATGTATAAAAACATTATTAATATTTTTCGATATCCCTAAGTTTTGACGATCACAAAATATAAAAACATTAAACGCAAAGTTAATACGTAAACAAGTTTTAAGCAAGTTTATATCATCTCATCCAACATAATCACTTAATGTATGAATAAACAAGTGACTAATACATTTTATGATCAAAGGGATGTTTATTTAAATAATACAAAGTTTATAAAATTAAATAAACTTATTATATATTTTTGAAAAACATTTTTGGTAATAAAGGAAAATGTTTAATTCATAGTAAATATATGAATTCAAATTTTTAACCAAAATCAGTTAGTTTTTCACCAAATAAACTTTCATCACTAAAAGACAGATTTTCTGGCCGTTACAGCTGGGTGGTCCCTTTAATTATAAGGGCGGCCCCCTTAATTTTAAGGGGGCCGGCACATAATTAAGGGGACCGGCCACGCTCCCCTGTCAGATTCTGTCAGAAATTTTTCCCTATAAATACCACCTCAAACCTGGAATTTTTCTCACCTCTTGCACGAAAATTTCCAGATCCAAATCTCTCTAAACATCCTCCTAAAAACCCTTTGATCATATAATTGTTAATCTTTGTTTCAAGTGATTCATTCCCTCACCTCTCATCTCTCAAAGTGCAAGAGAAGAATACTTCTTCAACATCAAGTTGTAAAGTATTGTAGATTTGTGTATATAGTCTAGTTGTTGTGTACATTCATTGTAAAGGTGTGATAGTAGTGTAACTAGATAGATCTAGGAGTAGAAGTTGTGAATAGAAGTAGTGAGATATAAGTAGTGGTGTGAAGAAGATTGTTGGGAGGTAGATTGTTGTGAAGTAGATTGTTGTGAAGAAGATTATTGTGAAGTAGATAGTTGTGAAGATAGATAGTTGTGAAGAAGTAGAGTTGTGATTAAGTAATAACTAGGTGTGAAGAAGTTGTGTAGAAGGTGTGAATAGGTTGTGACGTAGTTGTGGTGTGTATATTGGTGTGTAAGGTTTTCTCCGCCATAAGGGAGCTTGTTGACATAGTGAAGAAAACTCTCGAGTAGGTGACTCGAGGAGTGGAGTAGGGCAAGGAAGGTGTCCTTGTAGCCGAACCATTATAAATCATTTGTCTCGCGGTTAGATCTTTCCATATCGTACTTATCATCTTGCTTATATCGCTATTACTTTTGTAGACGTAGACGTATATATATATATATATATATATATATATATATATATATATATATATATATATATATATATATATATATATATATATATATAGTTGCTCATATAGTGCTAGTATTGATTTTACTTAAAGATCAAACAAAAGTTTCATTCACAAAACAAAGTTTTTACAATCAAACTAAAAAGGTAACATACATATAATTGATCATTTTGATCAAGTATAGTTTTTCATACAAAATATAACTAAGGATTATAAAATAAAGGTTTACTTACTTATCTCTCGTATATAGCTATAATTGTTTATATTATGCATGTGTTGATTTCACATACTTAGTTTGCATTATTATTATTGTTATACTTAGATATAGTTGTTCATATTGTTCAAGATTTGAGTTCACACAAGATCGAATCGAAGTTTTTAAAACAAACTTGTTTTTATAAATTTTAAAACGGACGTAAAACTATTCAACTCCCCCTTCTAGTTTTCCACAGTTGTATTTCATTATTCCTACAACACATATTTAGTTATATAAATATAAGCACCAAAAATATTGTAATTCATCCGTGCATACTTTACTATATGTCTCATGTTGCATCGATCTTTCACCAATATAGGTGATACTTTATGCATTCATTGACATTATATGAAGCCTTGTCTAAATATTTGATTGAAAGATATGTACCTCCACACTATGCTTTCCAAACCATGTCCATATAACGCATTCCATCTTGATCTGGCGGTCTCCTAAAAAATAGAAGATATATAAGAATTGTATCTAAAGATTTAAAACTGCTTATCTAATTAAAGATTAGACATATAGACATTTGAATAAACCAATCTGAAATACCTTTTAAAAAAATAATCATATAATCACAGTCAAATGCCAAAGTCAAACACCTTTTGTAAATGACTAAAAGATATTACCTTTTGATGGCTCTTAATCATAATCATGAAGCTTAAGATCGCCATTATTCATCCAAGAAACATGAACCCTTAAACTTGAATATCTTTTTCTCTTAGACAATTCATCAAACACCTATGATTAAAACACGATTACTCATAATAAACATAATCAATGTAAATATATAATTTAGTATCATGCTTGATATCAAAACATACAATATGGGTTCTTGATTTTTTATACCTCTGAAACGATTTGGGGATAATTAATTTTATCATACCTGGCAAACGGTCGAAGGATTTGGGCGAGAGATCTTGATTTCTTTTAATGTATAACGAAACAATCCTTGATCGTTTGGTTGACTCTTGATTTTTTTTGGCTTATATCTTCAGTATTTTGTTTTTTTAATTAATTCATCATCGTCTTCAATCATTTTTATTCGGGTATGAATTGTTTAGGGTAAACTGATTTTCGGTTATGAATTGACTTGAATAAATTGATTTGTTGTAAACTGATTTAGGGTTAATTGTTTCGGTTATGAATTGCTTTTGGTATACTTGATTTGGGGAAAACGGTTTTAGGGTTAATGAGCGAGGGAGCGATTTTGTTGGAGGTATATGAATTGTGGACCGCTAGATGAAAATAAATGCCCGGTGTCGAGTTTTAAAGATTTTTGAGGGGCAACTTGCCAAAACCCAACCTTGTTTTATATATGTGGGAGATTAAACATTGCCCACTGGGCATTGTTTAGCAAAACCCAAAGAAATATGGTATTATTTCCGAGCAGAATACTAATGTATCCATTCAAACCTTTATACGAGTGTACGTTGGTGTGTAACTTGACATGACCTCAAGATTTTAGGGGTTTCAAAAAGGAAACTTATATATTTGTGACCGAAAATGATACTTATATCCAACTTGATTCAAAGAATTAAACAGACAAATTGTCAGTACGAAATCTGACACTGTATTTCATACAAATCACACACCATCAACGTCTTTTAGTCTTCACATGTAAAATTATATAGTTTTTCATCAAACAAATTATATCAATAAATGTATTTTTAGATGCTATTCAATTTTATATCAATTTTGCTATATATTTTTTTTTTCACAAAATATCGTAAAATTCACAATTACATTCATTAATTAGGACTGTTAAAAATACTCAAATCCAAACTCGAATAAGCTTATTCGGTCGGGTTACACGGGTTGCGAAACCTTATGCGTGTTTTTCAGGTTAACCCGATTAACTCAAACCTAAATCTTGTTAGGGACAGGGATAAGGTTTTTCTTCAACAAGACATGATTAACCTGACCCGGATAAGGCTTATTAGGGTCGGGTTTACCCGAATACAATGATTGTGATCCTATCATTTTGACATGTCTTATGTTCTATGTTCTTCTAAAGTTATCATGTTGTGAGAGGGAGTAAATTAACAAGTCTCATATTTTACTCAATGATGGCCCCACAATTTAATTTGTTTTTATCTTATTGGTTCAACGCTACAAAACATGAGACACAAACATAAAAGGATCCCAATCCGACTAACAAACCTATATAATATATCCCTCCTTCCTTCGTAAACCCTCTACATCCTCACTAGAACCCCTAATCCCTCACAATTTTTTTGCAAATGTAATTGAAATTATTAGGAATCTCCCTCATTCCTCTCACCCCTCCGCCCTTTTATAAATTGTATTAGTGTTTTGTTTCTTCTACCCATCATCATTCTTTCATTCTTCCCTACATCAACATGCAACTTTACCTCATTTCTCATTTCTTGCACTTGAAAATTTTATCATTTTTACCAACTTATTCTTCTCACATATTTTTTTTACACGGATATTCTTCTCGTATATTAATCTTATTCTCATGATTAAATTTTTTAATCTAAATTTTAAAGATTTTTTTTAAACAAAAAAAAATGAATTGTATAAAAAAGATATTTCAAAGTCGGTGATTTTTTTAAGAAATCTACAAGTATAATGCATTGTTATGTGAGATAAGGGCAATTTTGACATATAAAAGAAAAAAACCTTAATTTTAGCAATATGCCACGTTATAAATAAGTGACATATTCGATCATAGAAATGCAAAATACCCTTTCAGAATGTATACTCCACCGTCAGTGGCGGAACCATCAGGAATATATGATGTTTTTTTTTTTTTGTTTTTTTTAGCAACAAAATGCGGAAGAAAAAACTAGAATCGTAATGATAAACCCGAGTATTTTTACTTAAAGATGAACGATTTATAAGGCTTTAGAGTGTTGAATGTTGGGTTTTAATATATGAGTGGGGCGCAATTTGATTTTTGAGTGGGGGCAATATTTACATAACAGATCCGTCCCTGTCCACCATATACATAGGTAGAGCTAGATATAACATAGCCCCTAGGATTTTCAGCTTTACTTAAAATACCCTTATACTAATAAATAATTTGCATTATAAATCTTAAATTTTATGAATATATGATGAATTGGCTTTCCCAAATTTAATGATTTACACTTCGGTCTTTCTAAAAAACTAGGCAAGCTCCGCCACTAACAGTATATATACGTTAATATATGAGTCTCCAAATTAATTTCTGTTAGGAATACAAATATTCCTGTAAAAGTCTCGGTCACCTAATGATTGTAATAGCATTAAGTTAGCTCGTAGTTAGTTTGTTTATTAGTTAATTAGTATTAGTTTAAGTAACACCGTGGAAGAAGGACGGGTCTTCACCCACTGTATGCCTGATCCACAGCCCGATAGTGGGCGTTATATTGTAAGTATAAATACCCCTCTCCACATGTGGAGAGGGTTGGACCTTCACTTAATCTCAATCTAATATTTCCTTTTTCTCTCAAGGTTCCTTTCTTTCTTTCTTTCTTTCCTCTCCTCCTCCTCACTCTCAACGCCTCACAAATCACAAGATAGACATGTTTCCTACATAGTTAGTATTCTACAATTGGTATCAGAGCCAAGGTTTCATCTTAGGGCCTTGTAGAATCAAATTTGATGATGTTTTGAGTGGTTTTGTGAGTGTGAAGTCATTTTCTTGGAAAACATCTTGGTTTTATCTTTTTAGTGTTGTCATACATGTTAGAGATGTACTTTTATGTTCATTAGTGTGTGTAGAACATTGTAGTTAGTTTGTGTTACCATTTCCGTAATCTATTTGAAGTTTGGAGTTGATTTTGGGCGGATTTTCTTTGTTGCGGTTAAGTCCACTGTTTCATTGCTTGGTTGCGATTAAGTTCTATTATCTGCGGTTAGCTTGCTGCGATTACCATTTTGGGAATACAAACAAAACGCAAAGATAGTGACAGTTTTGGACCATTGTCACTGCGATTACTTGCTTGCGATTAGTATATTGCGGTTAGGTGTTCTCTGTGGTTTGGTACCTTCTGCGGTTAGTATCCTTAGTTTGCGGTTTACTTAGGTTGCGATTAGATCAGTCTGCGATTGGGATTTTTCTGCGGTTTGGTAGTTTCTGCGGTTAGTGTCCTGCGGTTAGTATCTTTGGTTTGCAGTTTACATAGGTTGCGTTTAGATCATTCCGCGGCTGGATTTTGTTGCGGTTTAGTATTTTCTGAGGTTAGTGTCCTGCGGTTAGATCAAGTGGTGGTTATACTTTCCTGCGACTAGTACCTTACATTGCGAGTATCTCCCACCCTGTGTTTTGGTAATTTCTAATTTGTGATGTCGACATCTTCCGATGACATTCAAGCTGCGGGGTCTGACACCCGACCTCCGATGCTGGATAGAACTGACTATGAATCATGGGCTCAAAGGATTCGTCTGTACTGTCTGGGTAAAGAAAATGGGGTTAACATCTTGAAATCCATCGATGAGGGACCCTTTCAAATGGGTACTACTAGAGACACGGTTACAGCAGCAACTGATTTACTACCGGTCGTACTTGGTCCTGATAGACCTCGCACTTACGATGAGTTGTCTGATGAAGAAAAGAAACGCTATGATGCAGACATCAGAGCATCAAATATTGTCATTCAAGGGCTTCCCAAAGATGTCTACAAACTTATCAACTACAACACTGAAGCAAAGGCGGTCTGGGGTAACGTCAAAATGCTTCTTGCAGGGTCTGAGTTAACTAAATAAGATCGTGAGTCACAACTATACGATGAATTTGAGCATTTCAAAATGAATCCAGGTGAAAGCATCACTGACTATTACGTCAGATTTCACAAGTTGGTCAATAATATGAGAGCCATCAAGATGACAATGCCCAACATACAGCTTAATTCCAAATTCGTGAACAACATGGCACCTGAATGAGATAGGTTTGTCACAGCTGTTAAGCTCAACAAGGGTCTCAGGCATACCAATCATGAACAGTTGTATGCATATCTCCAACAACATGAGAAACATGTTGCTTATGATCGGCTAATGCGAGAAAAGCTCAATCCGTCTGCAATAAATGAATCTATTGCTTTTGTTTCCAATGTTCAACAACCTAATCAAACCTCTAATGATCAAGTTCAACCATCGCAATCATCCTCCAGGTCTACCCCAACCAATAGTCAATCATCAACTCCCTCACCATCTGCTTTGAATACACAACTTGATTCTGGGTATTCTCACACTGACATGATGATTGATAATCTCTCCAACCAAGTTTCTTTACTGGTCCAACAGTTCAGGGCTGCACTTCCATCTACTAACAACCAACTCAGAATCTCATCTAATCCACGTAATCAGGCAGTCATTGAAGATGGTCGGATAGTGGTGCAGAATGTGCAGGGAAGACAGAACTTCAACCAAAGAAATGCTGGAAGAGAGAATGGGCAGTACAGAGTTGGGAATGCTCTTCAAGCACAAGCTAAACAGCCGAAATGCTATAACTGCGGAGGGTTGGGCCATATTGCTAGGAATTGCACTCTCCCAAAACGTCCCCAAAACTCTGAGTACTTCAAGGACAAGATGTTGTTGATGCAGGCACAAGAAAATGGGACTGTGTTGGATGAAGAAGCTTTGCTCTTTCTGGCTGGTAATGATGGGAACACCTTTGATGCTGATGTGGATGATCAGCCTGTTCAGGACATGGCTCTTAATGACCCTAATATCTTTCAAGTTGAAGAGTGTGATGCATTTGACTCAGATGTGGATGATGAACCTACTGCTCAAACCACTTTCATGGCTAATCTGTCTGCAGCAACATCCTCGTCACAGCATCCTGATTTATCCATCACATCTGCTATCTTTGAGGTCGTACAAATCGTCCTTTGGTATTTGGACTCAGGCTGCTCAAACCATATGACTGGAGATCACTCGCGGCTCAAGAATATCGTGGAAAAGTTTATTGGTACGGTTAGATTTGGGAATGACCATTTTGGATCTATAATGGGTTATGGTGATTACGTCTTTGGAGACAGTGTTATATCCAGAGTTTACTACGTGGAAGGACTTGGGCACAATCTATTTTCTGTTGGTCAGTTCTATGACTCTGATCTCGAAGTTGCTTTCAGAAAGCACACCTGCTTTGTTCGAGAATTGGATGGTGTTGATCTTCTCAAGGGGAGTCGGGGCACTAATCTTTACACCATCTCCATCGAAGATATGCTACGGTCCTCTCCAATTTGTCTACTCTCTAAAGCCTCCAAGAACAAATCATGGTTGTGGCATCGTCGTTTAAACCATTTAAACTTCGGTACTATCAATGAACTTACATGTAAGGATCTTGTTCGAGGCTTGCCCAGACTTAAGTATGAAAAAGGCCATCTGTGTTCCGCCTGTCAAATGGGCAAGAGCAAAAAGCACACCCATAAACCCAAAACTGTCAATTCAATCATGGAAGTTCTTCACACTCTCCACATGGATCTTTGTGGACCAATGAGGATTCAAAGCATCAATGGAAAGAAATATGTGCTGGTTATTGTTGATGATTATTCTCGATTCACATGGGTAAAATTTCTACGATCAAAAGATGAAACTCCGGAAACCATCATCAAACTCATCAAGATGTTGCAAGTCCGCCTCAACAAAACAGTTAGAGTCATTCGTACTGATAATGGTACAGAGTTTGTAAACATACAACTTACTCTATTTTATGAAGGTGTCGGGATCAGTCATCAAAAGAGCATTCCACGTACTCCTCAACAAAATGGAGTTGTTGAAAGATGCAATCGCACCTTAGTTGAAGCTGCAAGGACTATGCTCATCTTCTCCAAAGCTCCTCTGTTTCTTTGGGCTGAGGCAATTGCCACCGCATGTTACACACAGAACCGATCCTTGATACATCCTCTCCACTGCAAGACACCCTATGAACTGGTTCATGGCAGAAAACCCGATCTATCATTTCTTCGAGTCTTTGGTGCACTTTGCTATCCAACAAATGACAGTGAAGACCTTGGGAAACTCAAGGCCAAGGCCGACATTGGTTTCTTCGTTGGCTATGCTCCAGAGCGAAAGGGGTACCGAATCTACAACAAACGTACCATAGACATAATGGAAACAATCCACGTTACTTTCGATGAGCTGACTGAGCAACCGGTTCCTGGACAATCAAGTTCTGGACCCATACCTAACCTTTTGTCTCCTGGACCAATTAGTTCCAGGCTTATACAGAATCCCATTCCTGCTGCTCCTTTTGTACCTCCTACAAGTGAAGACTGGAAGAAACTGTTTGACCCAATGTTTGATGAATACTTTAAACCTCAACAGATGAATGCTCCTGAAGCTACAATTGCTCAACCACCAGATGGGGTGGTGAATGATCAAGATGACAATAATGGTCCGTCCACTTCATTGTCTTGGGATTCTAAAGCCCCCACCATCAGTCAATCAGTTAGTACTTCTAATGTCCAACCTTCACCTGTACAGCGAGCAGCAACTGTAGATAATACATCTGAAGTTGATCCTTTTGCTCCTCCTGATAATGAGCCGTTTGTTAACATCTTTGCCCCTGAATCATCAAATGATGTAACATCCTCTGACGAATCTAACACGGCTACCTCAGTTCCATATTCTCAACCCCATGAATACCTTAGAAAATGGACCAATGATCATCCTATAGACAACATTATTGGAAACCCTTCGCGTCCAGTATCCACCCGCAAGCAGCTTGCAACCGACGCATTGTGGTGCTTCTTCAATTCTGTCCTTTCTAAACCTGAACCAAAAACCGTCAAGGATGCAATGTCCAAACACTCATGGTTCACTGCAATGGTGGACGAAATTCATGAATTTGACCGACTAGATGTCTGGGAACTAGTACCACCTCCCGAGTGTGCTATGATCATTGCTCTCAAATGGATATTCAAGGTTAAACTTGATGAGCATGGAGATGTATTGAAAAACAAAGCTAGGCTTGTGGCAAAAGGATATCGACAAGAAGAAGGTATAGACTTTGAAGAATCCTTCGCCCCAGTTGCTAGAATAGAAGCCATAAGGATCTTTCTCGCAAATGCTGCAAGTCAAAACATGGTGGTTTATCAAATGGATGTCAAGACTGCATTCTTAAATGGGGATCTGAAAGAGGTGGTGTACGTATCTCAACCCGAAGGTTTTGTGGATCCAGAACGCCCGAATCATGTGTATTGATTAAAGAAGGCTCTCTATGGGCTTAAACAAGCACCTAGGGCGTGGTACGACACCTTGTCTAAATTTCTTCTGGCTAACAAATTCTCCAAAGGCGCTGTTGATCCTACACTCTTTACCAAAAAAAGGGGCAAAAACCTCCTACGTGTACAAATCTATGTTGATGACATCATCTTTGCCTCATCTGATCCCACAGAATGTGATCGTTTCTCCCAAGAGATGAGTTCCAAATTCCAAATGTCTATGATGGGTCAAATGTCATTCTTTCTAGGACTGCAAATTTCTCAAAATCCCAATGGCATCCTCATTAATCAATCCAAATACGCCAATGAAATTTTGAAGAAATTTGGATTCGACTCCTGTGATTCAGTTGATACTCCTATGATTGAAAGATCTAAACTTGACGAAGATGATGTGGGAATTCCGGTCGAACAAACCATGTATCGAAGCATGATTGGCTCCTTAATGTACCTCACTGCAAGCAGACCCGACCTTCTATTTGCAATTTGCATTTGTGCTCGGTATCAATCCAAACCTACCAAGAAACATCTGGAAGCTGTCAAAAGAGTCTTTCGATACCTTAAAGGAACAATCCACATGGGCCTTTGGTACCCTAAAGAAACTTCTATGGCTCTCACAGCATATTCAGATGCTGATCATGCAGGATGTCAAGACACTCGTCGCAGTACATCTAGGGGTGCACAGTTTTTAGGGAATAAGCTAGTCAGTTGGTCTTCAAAGAAACAAATGAGTACATCTATTTCCTCCACTGAAGCTGAATACATTGCTATGTCATCATGCTGTGCTCAGATCCTCTGGATGCGATCTCAACTTTCTGACTATGACTTCATATGCAATAAGATTCCCATGTGCTGTGACAACAAAAGTGCAATTGCACTCTGCTGCAACAATGTCCAGCATTCAAGGACTAAGCATATTGATATTCGACATCACTTCATCAGGGAGCAAGTTGAGAAAGGAATTGTGGAACTTTACGTTGTGAGGACTGAGTTCCAGCTAGCCGATATCTTCACCAAAACACTTTCTAGGGAACGTTTTCACTTCATTCTCCCACGCCTTGGTATGAAGAGTCTCACACCTGAGGATCTCATTTGTCTTCAGGAAGATCAAGAGGAGTAAAGGAGTTGCTTCACATATCCTTGTATAGTATCCAATATAGAAAAACTATAAAATCTATAAAAAGCATAAAAATCTGAAAAATCACAAAAAATCCAAAAATATTCCTCTCACGAAATGTCTCTTGTATAATCGATATTATGTACGTTTCTAGAAATGTCATTCAATAATGACACGGACTCATACATATGCTTGAGCAAGAGTTTTTCGGTTTCAAATAAAGTTGTTTTCAAAAACATGTCGTATCTCAAAACATTCTTAAAACAATGGCTTGTAGTCATTTCAGGCTACAACCCGGACTTCAAAATTATGGCTTGCTATTACTTCAGATAGCAACCCGGTTTTCAAAATTAAGGAAAACACGTCGCCAAAAAGACGGTTGTTCCTAACAAAGGGTGCCGTTCATCCGAGCGTGAATTACTTTATATTCATGCACCCTCGATCTAATGTACGCTTCAGTGCATTATTTCTTGATAAAGAAGAGAAATCTTCTTTTTCTCGCCAAATACTTTCCCTTCTATGATTTTTCCGGAAAGTGTATGTGCAAAACTTGGTGGTACCATGAAATTTTGAATGAAAATCAAATTGAACTCAAAAGTTTGATAAAATTTTCACTCAATCAATGACGTTAATAGTTTATGAAAATATTTATGCTTTAACATCCGTCATTGATTGAGGGGGAGAGTGATTTCTCAAAATTTTATGTATCATCAAAACTCCCCACACTTCGTACATAAAACTTTGCAACAAAATGATTTGTGATGTGTTATGTGTCTGAATGAGTACATTTTCAAAGAGTTTTCGTTAAAACTTCAAATCTTTTGTAAACTCTTCAAATCTGACACATAACAACCTCCCTCACAGATTGAGAGGGAGCAAGAAAAAGGTTCCTTTTATCAGACAATATTAAAAATTAACCGCATTTCTCTCCCAAACGTTTTCTAACTTATTTAAATCAATTGAGATCAAAAATCTCGAAAGATTTGAAATTTTTGATCGGGGGAGAGAATGTGATTTAAATATGAAATCTGATAAACAAAAGTGATCTTTTGGACTCAATAAATGTGCTCCCACATATGTGCTAAACTCTTTCGAATATCGATGCACATATTGAGGGGGAGCAAAAGGCGTTTGTGGAAGTTATACCAAAGACCGACCATTTATCTTTATGCATGGAGTTATAAGGTTAGTTAAGGTTAGGTATAAGTTCCCATGATCCACCAGAACCGGAAGGATCTTCCCAGGGACAATCCATAGATAGATTAGAAGTCCTTAGGAATGATTGAAAAAAAGGAGTAAAGTGAGAAAGGGAAGAGTGCGGACTGAGATAGAGCTAGGACTGGAACAAACCCAACAAGGTTCTAGTTGTGAAGTCTCGGTAAGCACTGAAGGGGTTGAAGAATGAAAAAGAAATGAAATGAGAAAGGGTGAAAAAAAAATAGCCATCCAAATATTCAACCTTAGGGCAGAAACCGGGTTCAATTCATAATCTACTAGTGGTTACTAAAGTAACACTAGTATTGAAGACAAGACGTCATGGACCCAGTGACGCACTGCACTAAACTTCCCAACCACTCATGTTCTCTTAAAAGAGCTTGTTTCATTCTCACGGGGAACCCTGTGCATTGTATCGACCGCTCATTGCGAGCTATGTTGATACCTAAAACAGGAGACGCCTCCCTAGTCTCCAGGAGCGGATCAAAACGCACTATTGAGTCTAGAGCCATGAGATCATCCATAAATCTCGATAGGACACATTCCAAATATGCTTATTGTTTCACACAATGTGGAAAATAAGATAAAATACTTAGAGTCCTACGCATTATCCTTGTGGTATTGCCAGAATATCCGAGTGATATGAAAATATTCACAATGAAGATGGAAATCCTTCTAGAGCGAACATCACTCAAGCTCTTAGTAGGTGACATGTGAGATACATCTTGGATCAATGATCAAGTGACAACTGGAAAGCAACGATGGTGCGATTCATAATTGAATCAAACTTGTTCCTGGATATGGATTGACGGATACTTTTGCTAAAACCTCTCAATGTGCTCACCAACTAATCTTTCGAGCACATTGATTGTGTACAATATCTTTCAAACAAAAGTATTTTTGATGGAAATGTGATTCTAAATACAAAACTCTCGTTGTGTCTCAAAAATGTTTATCATAGGATACACGAGTGATTTCTATAAATCTATTTCTCATCAATCCGTGAATATTCATTCACCGATTCACTCTATCGTGCTGTCTGCTTTGAGACGTTCCGGTATGAGAACATGCTAAGTATGAAGATTCCAAAGTGGATTCTTTGGAAAATTCATTACTACAAGCTGGAAATTCCTGTCAAGGAGAGTCTTCTTTAAAAGAGACTTTACCTGATCACAGGTCGGTTTTCAGAAAACCGGAGGGTAGTCTGTCCTCGCAGAACGAATGACAAAGCCATGTTCGTTCTCTATCTTTATTGCTAACTGTTTTATTTCAGGAACACATACAAAGATGGCGTTGATGGCTCCAGTTTCCAGCTGAATCGGGTCAATCCATACCTCATGCTCACACATCCTCCACACTATCAATGAAGATGAGAGACTTGCTACAACAAAATGTTGAGAGACTTCTAACAACGTTTCCGCAACTCTGATGAAAAAGTCTCCTGATTCACAAACTCCAATGCACCGTCTCCAGATACAGAAGGGTGTGAGCATGATGGTCCCTTGTCACTACATCACATGAAGGCAATACAACTATGGATGAGATTGGAGATTTACTTTGGCTGATGATCTCAAAGAAGCTCAAAGATCACATATCTCAAAGGAATTCAAATCACAAGTTTGCTTGCTTGAAGTACGAAGTGTGTTGAAAAGTGAAGAATCAGATCCTACGAGCTACAAAGACTAAAGAATGCTTAAAGACCAAAGATCTTAATTTCAAAGGTGACCTCGCTTAGGGGGAGATTGTTAGGAATACAAATATTACTGTAAAAGTCTCGGTCACCTAATGATTGTAATAGCATTAAGTTAGCTCGTAGTTAGTTTGTTTATTAGTTAATTAGTATTAGTTTAAGTAACACCGTGGAAGAAGGATGGGTCTTCACCCACTGTATGCCTGATCCACAGCCCGGTAGTGGGCGTTATATTGTAAGTATAAATACCCCTCTCCACATGTGGAGAGGGTTGGACCTTCACTTAATCTCAATCTAATATTTCCTTTTTCTCTCAAGGTTCCTTTCTTTCTTTTTTTCCTCTCCTCCTCCTCCTCACTCTCAACGCCTCACAAATCACAAGATAGACATGTTTCCTACATAGTTAGTATTCTACAATTTCCAACAAAAACATGTTGATGGGATATAATATTTTGTGCTATACAATGTAACATTTTTGTTTGTTTCAATAGTTGGCAAAATATATATATATATATATATATATATATATATATATATATATATATATATATATATATATATATAGCTTCATGTTTAGTTATTTTATAAGCAGTTTGCACATGGTATCCGGTATCTCGGGTACGACCTTGTATAATACATTAGATCCCAAACGCTATCTTTTATGGAGAGCTAGGCACGAGAGCCTGCCAACATTGCCTGTTAACAACGTTTTGCAAAATCACTTACGCTGTGTTTTTGAGTTTTGTTATTAAAGAAAAGTAAAGAAGTAAAGTAAATACTTTCCCTCGAAATTTGGAGGAAACACTTTACTTACCAATCAACAAAAATATACTAAATTTCATTCTATTTCTTTTTCTTTTCATCTTTAAATGCTATTCGAGGACACAAATTTTTTTTTTTCATTAATTCTAACTCGAAAACATAGTGTTAAAGTCTCAGCTTGTGACGACACTAAGGGTCCGCTTGGTTCAAAGTAGGGAAAGGGAAAGAGAAAGGGAATGCAAAGGAATGAGTGAGGTGGGTAATCAACACCTTACCCTCCAATTTACTCTATAATGGTTGATTATCTACTACGGGGTAATCAATACCTTTGCACTCCCTAATCAAATACCATATATTAAATGATGTGGTCCCTTTTAAATATTTACCCATTCCTCACCCCTTTAACAAGCAACCCCTAAGAGCATCCACAATGGGTAAAGTTTTTAAAAGCTTTTTACTATTTCAAAAAGTCATTTTATGAGGTTTTTTGCATTGCTTCAAAAGCTTTTTGAAAAACTTTTCTTCAAAGACTTGGTGAATCTCAAGTTTTTGCTCAAAGCTTTAGTCATTAAATACATTTTGCATTAAATGCAAAAAGTCTTTAAAGATTTTTCCATTGTAGATGCTTAAAAAAGGATCTTTTAGCGAGAAAATATCCAAATGCTTTTGATCCTACTTGCATTGCTCCGTACTAGATATTTTGATTAGTTTGACAGAAATATCAAGACATAAATTAGTTAAATATTTTTATTTATGTTGGCGTGTATTGGTGAGTAGGGTCGACAATTATTCTTTGGGTAACCACAAGACATGTTGCTTGACCCACATCTTGTACAGAACCCGGTTTGGTCCCCACACGACGATACATACTTTAATTTCCTCTTTTATATACTCTTCTATTTACACGATCCTTCTTTTTATGGTCAGTGCGATTATAACCTTCATGTCAGCATCACATCATTATTTAATATTTCACAATTATCATCATCTTTTGAGTCGGGTTATTTGAGTCAATTATTTTCTTTAGATTATTCGGATCAATCTGAGTAACCCTAATACTAAATAAGGTCAGATATTGAGCTGATTAACTTAGGTTCGGGTCGACTCGATTGACCCAATAAGTTTTTTTTCTTTATTATTATTTTTAATTAGCTATTTAAATGAGTACAAATAGGCAATTTTATGGAGTATATTTTACTCATATTTGGGTTAAACCGAACTTGAATAGACCTCTACCTGAATTAACCTGAATTCGACTAGCCCGAATTCAAATAGGGTTGGGTTCATCCGTTCAGGTATGCTATATTTTGCCTTGACCCGAATCCGACCAACCTGGCTCGATTAACACATTTAGTCACAAGCAAACCAACAATATAAAAATTACTCAATTTATACAAATATATCCCACAATATACAGCACACACGCTCACAAAATAAATATATAAGAGTAAAATACACCATTCGTCCCGAAACTTATACCAAATCATCATACCGAGTCTAAATAACATTTTTTTTTATCACCATAGGTCCCCTTTTCATGTTTTTTGATCACCCAAGGTCCATTTGACTGTGATATTTTGGTCAACTCCCGTTATCCATTTGAAATGACCATTTTACTCTTGTCTTCTTTCCACTCTTATTTTCTTTTGAATTTGCAAAAACATAAACCCATATTCTTATGATTCATACTAAAAATCCTAACTAAAACACACAACACAAAAACACTCCACCCATCCTCTCTTTCTCTCATAAACACAAAACTCTACACATCTCATCTGCCACCCACTGCCAACACAAAAACACTCCACCCAAATCATTTTATTTGTTTAAAGTAAATACACCGTATCGAAGGGCAACACCGTTGACTCCAACAACCAAGGGGTTCAATTCTTGGTAACCCAAGTCGGATCCAACATTATGAACATCAGCAAAAGTCCTGTAATCGAAGTATTGAATCAACTAGTGATGGTGGAATCATCATACATTAAAGAACAATAAGCCATCCAAGTCAACTTGTTTGATTGTGGTGGCATAACTGTTGTTGTATCCATATCTCATAGAATAGCATATGCTTTGGTACAAGTTTAAGGACGAACGATGTATTTATTCAAAAAATGATGATGATGATGATGATGATGATGATGATGATGCAGAACACCATTATCTGCGAAGGTGAAGCAAAAATAAAAATAATAGTGAGTTTTTTTAATGAAGGATCACTCGTGTAGGTGATGCGAATGTAATGCTTCACCCCATAAAAACCAAATATTCATCTATAAACTAAAAGTAACAATTATCCATGTTGAAGTACTCTTTCAACCATTTGTTAAAACATTTTTATTGTTGGTTTCCTACAAATATTTTTATTAAGATTTCTGATCTTGGGATCTTACAATTTTATGATACTACAAAGCAAAAATAATCCAAATCCTGCGTAATATCATAGCAAGCTTAAGATCTTATAAAAGACTGATCTTGAACATGGGATCTTAAAATATAATCCAATCCAATCTTACTTTTCTCAAACTGCAAACTAAAAAAGCTATAAAGTTATGGTTTAAGTTTTATATAATTTAAGGAACATATACTAATCTTCTTAAACAATTCTTATACATAATTTAAGACAATATTTTTATGAAACATCTGTATAATTTTGTGTTTATGATATATAATAATTAATAGATACGAATAATATTACAAAGACGATTAAAAAATGACATTATAGTAGGATATTAGGATCCAATATAATCTTACAATCTCGATCTTGAGTGAGATCTTGATATTGAAAACCTTGCCTGCAAGTATTATTCTAGCTTTGTAGTAACTCACTTTTAATTTAAATATCTATCTATAAAATGCAAGGAGTTTAAAAGCATGACATTATTTTCTTATGCGTCGATAAAAGTTGATATTTTCTTGCTTAAAAATAATTCGCCTAGTTGTAAATGAAAGTGAACACTTATTTTAAAATAATTTAAAATGGTAATATAATTTTTTATTTTTTATTTTAAAACGGAAGAAGTAGTAATACATTTGTTTATTGACTGTTATTTTATTTATTATATTAACAGAAATACAATCAATAAACAAATGTATTACAAGTACCACGTATTTTGTTTTATAGGATAAATTTTATAGTTTACAAACTTATATATAGTATGCTTGTTTTAGAGAATAAATTTAATATTTTACGAACTTGGGCTGTTGTAATACAAATACTTTCCAAAGCTTTGCAATATATTACTGTGAAAGGTTTCTTGAATGACTTTTACGCATTGCAGAAGAGCGTTTACGTACAATAGTTTTTTTTTTTTTTTTTTTTTTTTTTTTTTTTTTTTTTTTTTTTTCAAAAACCTTGTAAATCTATAAACATTTGAAGCTTTGTACTATGTAACTATATTAATCAAACTATGCTTTTTACCTTTTTAAACAATCTCATCTTCTCTTCATAAAAAGCTATAACACTGATGCGTTTTATAAGAATAGGTCGATGATATAAAAAAGCTCAAAAAAATTATGGCGTGAAAGTTAAAAGGGTAAATTGCAAAAATTGTCCTTAACGTTCCACAAATTAGCAAAAATGGGACAGAGACAAAAAGTAGCGCAAAAAAGACACTCACGTTCCACATTTTCGCAAAATCGCCACCGAGAGACCTTTTTGGCTAACTTCCGTTAGTTTTCCCGTCAGTCAAGGGTATAATCGCCATTTCACTCGCTTCCCGCCTTTGACTACCCCAACTTTATTTCAATGACCAAATTTGCAAAGTTATAAAACTTAATTTTGGAGGCACACTTGGCATCCGAAGCGATTAACCTTTCCTTTTTTTTTTTTGTGTAACTCGGCAACCCAAGCGATTACATAGGACTATAAAGTTCATGTTTATCCCGCTTATTCAACCATAACACACATAATCCCAACGATCCAAACAACCGACGATGGCAAATAATGGAAAAGGGAAGAGTATCTACATTGGTACCGAGGAAGAGGAATGGGACAAAGTTTTAAGTAACTCTTATCTACTTGATTTAGTTCTTGAAGGGTATGGTGGTGAACCAATTGAGGAGCATGGTTCTTATAAGCAGATACCTCCTAAGTTCAGAAAACAGATTCTGACTTGGTTGAGGAAACAAAATGGCTACTACGAGATGCTTTTGGGTGATGATGATGAGGAGGAGGAGGAAGAGAAGGAAGAGACTGTGGATACCGTTTTACCAAAGTTTGATAATTTGGGAGAGAGGATTTCCCGTCTTGAAGTTGCGTTTAAGTATCTGAAGGATATGAAGGACAAGAGAGAACAAGAATTGAAGAAAAAGAAGAAAAGGTTGATGCGGAGGGCAGTTGTTCAAACTACTAAATAAGTGTTTGTTTAGATATGTGTTCAAAATTTTTAATGGTTGTGAACTCCTATGATCAATGAAACTTCTAATGTTTATGTTACTGATATGTCTATATTGATAAATGAAAGTTTTAATGTTTATGTTACTCATATGTTAGCTAGGTGATGTTTGCAGCTTATGCATAAAATGTTAGCTAGGTGATGTTTGCCATGAAAGTCAAACGGGTGAACGTCTAAAAAAGTGTTTGGTTCTGTTTGGTAATTAATGGGTGAAAACTCATGATTCCAACTGCAATGGGTTCAAACATATTGTTCTAAACACAATGAAGTTAAACAAAGATTACAAATATAGAATCCAACAGACAATAACGTTAAACATATTGTTCAAAGATCCGTGGGTAACACATGAAGAAGTTGGAAGTGCATGCTCATCATTTGACTTCATCTTTTTAGTTGGCCTGTCAACCTGAGGTCTGTGATTGGGTGGTACTATGACTGTTGTAGACTCAATTCTTGGCCAGTATCTGCGGCCAGAACACCCATTGATCTTGAATGAGTACATACGCGCCCATGTTTCTAGGCTGTAAGCAGCATGAACCCACTCTTCAGGTACAACAACTCCTTTTCCATCCTTATTCATATAGTTTATTGCAGCCACATCATGTTTACATGGTATTCCAGTCAGCTCCCACATCCTACAACCACACTCCTTCCTATCCATGTTAGCAACACAATGATCCTCGTTAGGCACAGATACGTTATATAACGAAGCTGCAATCCATTCAACAACACAATCCGTAGCTTCTTTTTTGTTTGCATCAACCATGGCTTGCATAGTAGGAGTAAGTTGTCCAACACTCCTTTCTATTATTTGTTGAACTACCACAATCCTCTTCACCAAGTACTCCCTGATATATTCAAGACAAACGATGATGGATTTATCTCTGACATCATTTAGCTGGCTACAGAACACCTCACATATGTTGTTTAAGAGTAGTCCACATAGGGCTCTGCTTGTTAAATAAATCACACATTATGTATTAATATATGATCAATTATCAGTATGCTTTTGTCCAGTGCCACTTAATGAATTACGTGAAAAATGTGATCGGCTCCATTGTTTACCTGGAATCTTCAGCAACCAATCATAAGCTGCAGCATTGTTATTCTTCAGATGATCCATCTCTTTGTTGAATTCAACAACAGTTGTGGCTCTTGCAGCCTTCCAAAGCATGTCCTTGTAAACACCTCCTTTCAAATGTGACTTCATTTCCTCATGAATATGCTTAACATAAAACCTGTGCAGTATTTGGAAACACACTAGCAACAGCTTGTATCAATCTCTGTGAACATGTAAGGTTATGGATGGTGTTAAAACTTTGCATGTTCTCATTGTGCATAAAACACATGATTAATTATACAATAGAAATGTGCACCTTTTGCCTATCATAAATGAAAGTGAACTTGCAGTTGGTTTCTATCCCAAGATCCTCTCCTAGTAGTTTCAAAAACCAACACCAAGTTGCCTTATTTAGTGCATCAACTACAACATATGCTACTGGATAAATCCCATTGTTTGCATCAATCCCAACTGCTGTTAGTAATTGACCTGGAAAAGGACCTGACATGGAGAATCCATCTAATCCTAAGAATTCTCTGCCACAAGCTTTGAAACCTTGTTTCATAGCTCCCAAACACACATACACCATTTTAAAAGTTCTTGTTAAACTCGCTGGATTTGGTTCTATCTGTACATCAATCCTAACAGTAGTGCCTGGATTTTGATTAACCAACTCTTGGGCATACTCTCTAAGCAGTGCATAATGTTTGGTAAAAACAGGTATACCTGATTGAATTTCACAGGCTTTATGGCATAGCAAATCAGACTTACTTACGGGAACATCTTCAATTACCTAATCATCGTCATCAAACACTTCATCATCATTTCGATTATAGTCCAAATCCTATGAATCACTCCCGCCACTATGTTCTCCTGTTTCATTATCTACATCTACTACTTTCACATTTCCCATCTGACCACCTACAATTGTAAGTCCATAACATTAACAACAAATACACCTTTTAACAAATAAATAAAAAAAACAAAACTGACAAAACAGGAGGGAAATTAAAGAGGAAAATGCATTGTGTCTTACCGTATCGTTCAAAGGCACAGACGATCGATGTAATCTAAACGGAACTATATGGATCTATACGTATCATTCAAAGGCAATGAATAGGAAAATGCACTGGTAAAGATTTGGCGGCAACAATTAGGGTTGTATCTGAAGTTAAAGGGGTATATTTGTTATTTCATGCGATTATACCCTTGACTGACGGGAAAACTAACGGAAGTTAGCCAAAAAGGCCTCTCGGTGGCGATTTTGCAAAAATGTGGAACGTGGGTGTCTTTTTTGCGCTACTTTTTGTCTCGGTCCCGTTTTTGCTAATTTGTGGAACGTTAAGGACCATTTTTGCAATTTACCCAAGTTAAAAGTTACTCTTTCAGTTTTAAACTATAAGTCCACTTTCCTAATTTTTGTTGTCCCAAAATACTTGTTCATTTTCCTAATTCAACCAATCAAAAGACATTTTAGTAGAGAGAGAAGATATTAGATTGGTGAATAAATCAGTTAGTGGAATTTATTAAACTTTGTTGAAATTGAAAATGGATGTATAATTTGGAACTGAGGGAGTATTAGAAAGTTCGAGGTTTTTTTTTTTTTTTTTTTTTTTTTTTTTTTTTTTTTTTTAGGCAAAGGGTATTATAGAAAGTTTGAGCATTAGGTATGCTATTAGAGCATACACAACAATAACACAAGTTATAACTTAACGCAGTGCCACGCCAGCGCCACATCAGCTTTATCACTTTAACCTTAACTCAGAAAAAAAATTCTCACATCAATAACTCAGCTTTAACTCAACTATTTTCATATTCACCCCTAAACTAAAATAAACAATTCATTTAATAAACCACATAACATTAAAACTTTAACATTACAATACGAAATATAAAAAACTTTAAAATAACAATAACAATGATTAAGAAAAAAAACCGAAACATAGGAAATTAAACCATACGAATTACAACTACTTATTGGTCGTCCTCGGAATATTCTTCTTCCAATTGTTGTTGGCGTTGAAGACGTTGCTGCCAAACATGGTTCATAAGGTCTCGTTGCAGTCGAGTATGCATTCCTGCGTCGCGCAATTCCCTTGTTTTGCGCCTCTGCTTATCACACCTGTCGATCCACCTTTCGTGACCTAAATTTGGTGCCGGATCCATCCAAACTCTGCGATACTCACGGAGTGTAAATTTTTGATCCTTTAGAATCATGTTATGCAAAATAATGCAGGTATACATGGTTCGTTGTATCTTGACAATTTTCCATGCACGTGCCGGTTGTTGTAGTATACCCCAACGTCCTTGAAGCACACCAAAAGCACGTTCGATATCCTTGCGTGCACTTTCTTGCTTCCTTTTAAAATAACTATGTTTCTCGTCAGTCGTTACCGAGAAGGATTTGACGAAACTTGCCCACTGCGGGTAAATTCCGTCAGCTAAGTAATACCCCTGTTCATACCTTCTTCCATTTACCATATAGGGTGCCCTTGAAAATTCGTTAACAAGAAGGGAGTCGAACAGCTTAGAGTTATCTAAAACATTAATATCATTATTTTCCCATGCCATACCAAAAAATGCATGTCAAAACCAAAAATCGTGTGAAGCAACAGCTTCAAGCATTAACGTTGGGTATCTTTTATCACCCCTGCTAAATTGCCTCTGCAAAGCCACCGGATAATTTTTCCACACCCAATGCATGCAATCAATGCTACCAAGCATACCCGGAAAACCATGTTGACGCTCATGCAATTCGTAAATATGTTGAATGTCGGACCATGTTGGTGTTCTTAAAAACTCATGCATAAACAAATCCATAACACACATGTTAAAATTATCAAGACAAAGACGTGAAGTAGTCTCACCCATTTGGAGGTACTCATCAAACGCATCTGGGGCGGTGCCGTACGCCAATTGACGTATTGCAGACGTATACTTCATAAGTGCACTAATACTCCCTCGACCCGTACAATCGGGTCCTAACTTAAAGTATTTAAAGAGATCTGGAATATCATCGGATTCGTAAGATTCAATACCTTTGACTATTTGTAGAAATAGTTTTCGGCTCATACGAAACCTCCTACGGAATTTACCGTACGTATACTTGCAACCTTGAACGAAATAGTCGTTTTGAAAACGTTCCTTAGCAAGCTCACGTTCACGATATATGTGGATACGGGCCACCTGAGGATGAGCTTCTTCTTGTTCTAAGCGTTGCTGTAAGTCAAACGCATTAACCATAAACTGTATGTCTTCTTCGTCATCAATGTCTGACCAACTCGGACCAAATTCGTTATTCTGATTAGGATCCATTAGGAAGTATAAAGAGTGGATAATTAGTTGTGGATGTGTGAAAAATATATGTGTGTTTAGTTGATATTTATAGTTGTGTTTAAATGATTTGATTGTTTTTTGAAAATACTAGAACTAGCCGTTACTTACAATAATGGAGGGGTGCAAATGATTTTTTTTTTCTTCAAAATAACGGGTCAAAGAAGTAGCCGTTGGAGGGGGTAAAGCGAATTTTCATTACCACTGCACATGCGTTAACGTGGCCTTAACGTGAGGGTATGCATCGGCTAACGCACGTTAACGTGCGTTAAAAGGGCCTTAACGCCCAAGCGCACGTTACCACTGCACATGCTCTTAGAGGGAAAGGTGTGGTGGCATGCCATTTGGGATCCACCCAGTGCCATAGCAACATTTCTACTTTTAACACTCACATCTCAAAATATTTCTTCGCTCACAACATATTATTTGGGCTCCACCCACCAACAATTTTATTTTCTTTTCTATTTTCTCAAACAAACTAAATTCCATTCATTGGAATATATTACAAAACAAGAAATATATGAAAACCAAAAAATATATGCTTTTTTAAGGATATTTATAAAGAAGCCAAATGAAGTGAAAGACACATCATTTCCTCTATCATTTTGATTTCTTATAAATATCCTAAAGAAACCCCTATATGTTAAAATAAATATACAAATTATGATACGATGCGCAAAAACAAATAATCCTATTTGTTTTCTTTATAATTTATTTTATCTTGTGTTTGTGACACAAATTTCCACAACGTGACCTTAATTTCGTAATCTTTTCGGCCTTCATTGTGCAAAAATTTATCAATCATAGCACGTTTTTCTAGCGAAATGTTTTTGCATTCCGCGTATTGTTTCCTCAAATCTTCTTTTGCATCCCTTGCTTGCTCAAACAGCTCGATTACGCCGATAATAGCTTCCTTACGAGCCACATCGTCTTTCTCACATTGTTTATGAACATATGCTTGGATTTCTTCGATGATATAGAGGGAGAACAAGCCATTTTTTAGTATAAAGAATGTGTTTTTGGTAGAGAAGTGTGTGAAAATTTTAGTTAAAATGGGGTGGTATTTGCAGAGTGTAATTTTAAAAGGAGTTTGATTTTTTATTTTTATTTTTATTTTTTTTAAGAAAATAACCATTGAATTCTATCTGTTTAATTTTTTTTTCTTATTCACGCCGTGTACTCGGTAGCAATAGGTTGGCGGGGCTAAAAGGTACGGCGAGGTTTCGGCAGTGCCGAAAGCCCAGCCACTTTGGATTCATCGCAAATTCTCGTCGCCACACCGTTTCCTATATATTACATAGTATGATTGTTATGGGTGTCGGCTAGTTTGGAGAATCGTGATATTTGGAGGCGGGATTTGTTCTTGGGCAGAGAAATGCAGGACCTCGAAAACTTTGACGGTGTGGTCATGGGCTTATCTTTACATGACGGAGTTGATGGATGGACGTGGTCTTTGGATACTAGTGGTTCATTCTCAGTATCCATCTTAAGATCACGTATTGACTCGTTAGAATTGTCACAATTTGATCCTGCTACTTTATGGAATGTTTTCATTCCAAAAAAGGTGAATATTTTCTTCTGGAGATTGATTCGTAATCATTTGCCAACCAAAACAAATCTGGTTGACAAAGGTATCGACCTTCACACTGTTCTATGTTCCTTTTGTGATGATTATTGTGAATCGTCAGACCACATTTTTGTTGAGTGCAAGATGGTGAAACCGATTTGGGACTCTATAAGTAGATGGTGTAATGTCCATGTTTCTTTGGCCAGATCCCAAGATTTGTTGGAGTTATCGTGTTCGGTTGGTCTAGCCTCGGTGTTCACAAAAACTTTTGACGCTATTCTTTGTATTACGTCATGGGTGATATGGAAACACCGAAACGAAAAGATTTTTAAAAACAAAGATATGAGCACTAACGTTGTGGTAACGGAGATCAAAGCTCTATCTCACCTTTGGATTCATAGCCGAAGTCGCGGGAATATAGCAAGCTGGAATGACTGGGTGTTAAACCCTTGGTGTAGGTCATCTCTTTCATGACTGGGTGGTTTCACATCTCGTGTGTTACTTTTCTATAGTGGTTTGTCTTGGGTTATTTCTTTTTTCTTGTTGTTTGTCTAGCTTCTTGCTAGCCGTTTTGTGTTTTTAATAAAATTTTGCTGTTCGAAAAAAAATATAGCATGCTTGTTTGTCCAACACATTCTCATTATGTACTTGCAACACAAGAGGTGTCGGATATATCGGTATTTAATATAAAAGATTGTAAATCTTATGAAGTGTTTGTGAATAGCTCGTCTTTTTAACTATTAACTCTTTCATAACTATTACGTAGTAAGTGTTTGTGAATAGCTCGGTTATTATATATACTATATAAAAGGCAGGCACTCAAGGAGAAAGCGACATGTGTCGCTACAGTACGAGCTACAATTTTTTTTATGCGTTGCTACAGTACTCGGTACAATTTTTTTTTTTTTTTTTTTTTTTTTTTTTTTTTTTTTTTTTTTTATACATAAATTTCCGTATGAAAATTTGTTTTTAAAAAAAAATTAATAACAAAAAATAAAAATAAAAAAATACGAAAAATAATACACTTACAAAAATTTCTTATACAAATTTGTTTCTTTTAAAATACCCAAACAACCAAAAAAAATTTCAACCGCAACGCAAAAAAAAAAAAAAAAAAAAAAAAAAAACCGTAAACATAAACAAATTATGCTTCCAAGTAAACATATGCATACTTCAAATAACAAAATTATTAATTACACCGTACAACCGACAAAATACAAAACACAAAACGCACCCGCCGCAACGCGCGAGCAGCCCCGCTAGTTGTCTAAATTTGTTAGGTAGCATTTTGATATGAAACTTCTTTATCTTTTTAAGAATGTACGGAGTAATATTGTTTTCACTTTACTAGACATCTTTTGTATCATATAAGACTTTAGAAATAAAATTTAGATAATTCGAAGGTTTTAAAATGAAATTATTAGATTTTTAATTGTTATTATTATTACAACCAAAGGTCATCTTCAGTGTATGTATGTATTAAAAAACACTGTATTTGGTGTAAAATAGCAATCTTCTGATAATATGGCCGCACCATATTTGTAAATTTCTTTTAGGTTATAACAGAAGTCACTAAAGTTTGCGCGAAAGTTGTCTTAAGTTATTAAAGTTTTAAAGTTGTCATTCATGTTACTGAACTTAAGAAAGCATACACTTCGATAATTTTAGTGTTAATCGGGTAACTCGAACACATTTTTTTTGATATGGTAAGTAACATAAATGTTGTGTTTTTACAATTTCAATGATGTTTACATATATTCTTATATAGGTTCAGTAATGTCTAAATGACTGTTTCATAAGTTTAATAATCTGGATAACAAATTTGAAACTAATGACTTAGGACAATATTCGCGCAAACTTTAGTGACTTCTTTGTATAATAACCCTTTCTTTTATTAAGATGATCCATTTACTTTAAAAAAAAAAAAAAATTAATATGGTAAAAATATTTTAAAAATAAAATATCATCTTTTGTGATTAGGAAGTGCAACTTTTTTGGCTTTTAAAATATAATTAAGTTTATCACAATGTTTATTAACTGTTTGCAAATATAAGTCGTTACCAACCACCTTAAATTTCTATCTTAATAACATTACTCACTATTGACTTTATATTGCCGTAATTTCATGCGAATATATTATATGAAATATTTTGCCATTGTTTAAAGTTATCTTCATCTAAATTTTTTGTTATATACGGAGTATTATGTTATCGTCATGAAAAACATATACTCCGTAATTAAATGGGTCAGCTACAACGCACGGATACCCGCTAGTTTATTAAAAACTTTGATGATATTACTCGGTCCAAACATATTTTTTTTTTCTATCCAAACTTCATTGGGGCAAATAGGGTAAAAGTGGATTAGTTTTTCCATTTAGAGGAAGGTTATAGTTTTCTATTCTTGGAACCCCACACATCTTCACATACATACACAGGGAAACACACATTTTTCTCTTTCTTCTTTTATTGGCAAAAAGATAGACTCTTTGATAAATCAGTACATCATCACACTCCTGTTTTCCTCAAGAATCCAATCCATTCCAAAATCCATCTAGCTTCTTCCATCCAAAAAAGGTAAAAAAAAAAAAAAAAAAAAAAAAAAAAGGATCACCGAAATCTTCATCTTTTTCTTCTAAAAAAAATCTACTTTTTTGCATGTTGTTCATGAAGATCAAACCAGAACTTTAGTGGTTGTGTTTTGACTTTTTTGTGGTGTTTTGCTTTTAGATCTAAAAGTTAAAACCTTGGTTAGATATACAGTTTCTTTCAGTGGGTTGATTTATTTCTAAATATAGAAAGTTGTGTTCTTGAAGGGCTATCAATGGCTAGAGAGAAGATAAAGATAAAAAAAATTGTTAATATAACTGCAAGACAAGTTACTTTTTCAAAGAGAAGAAGAGGGCTTTTGAAAAAAGCTGAAGAACTTGCTGTCCTTTGTGATGCTGACGTGGCACTCGTAATTTTCTCGGCTACCGGAAAACTGTTTGAGTATGCTAGCTCCAGGTATTGTGTGTGTGTGTTTTTTTTAAAACCCTATTTTACTTCTTTTGTTTGTTCAAAGTTTCTAATTGTGGAAATATTGTACATATATGACAAATTGACAAGAATTTGTGTTCCATTCATGCAATCTCAATCATTCCTTTTTTGGGTGGTTTTTATTTAGGGTTCTTGAGTGATTTTTTTATGTGGTGTTCTAGCTGCTTAAAGTTCTATCCTATAATCTTGGTATTAAAATGAAACCCTTCTTGATTCATAGGATCAAACTGTTTATTTGTTTGTTATGTACTTGTTTATTATTGTCTTTTGAATAAAATAAACAGCTTGTTTATTAAATCAAGAAGCATATGTCATATAAAATAGTTACATGGACTTTTTGAACCACCAATTTCCAATCACTCTTATGAGTCACAGTACTATAACTGCATCAAAATACAATAAACATAAACATAAACATAAACATAAACAGTAAATGTAAACTTTTGTAACATAAACATTTCCTATTAGTAATTTCTTTGCCTTCTAAAAAAAACAGTAAACATAAACAGCTACAGTATTTAAACATTTCCTATTTTCTAATAATAAGATTCAAGTATATGTATACACATAATAAAATAAGATGTTTGGTTGTAACAGATGAATTGTGATCATTACAAATCTTTAACATATGGTAACTTCACTAGTACTCAAACTTTTGTCTTGTTGAATCTTGTAAAAAAGTAAATGAGTGTTTTATGACTTTATCTATCACTAAATACAAATAGAAAGATATTAACCTGTAGAATAGGTCATACATTAAGCAAATCTTTAATTTAGCATTCATTTTGTAACTTTTTTTAATGGCGATTTGATTAAAAGAAATCTAGCAAGAGCTACGGTATTTTGTACTAAAATAGCTAAATCTTATATACTTAAAGTCACTTTCATTACAATAGAGTATTTATGTACTTGCCACTACCAAAATTATATGTATAAATATATAATGGTAGATAGACATAGTAATCCACTCATTGGAGGATTAACAAAGTGACAGCTATTTGTCATTGGGTTTGCATCCTTTGTATGTTTTCTTTGGAACTAATTATTCCCACTATCCAAATATAATTTGACATTATATCATACTATTATTAATTTCATTAAGAAAGAAATGTCACTTCTGAATTTACTATTAAACACTCGGTTGAATCAAGTTATATGGTTTTATCTATAGAATCCCTCATTGAAAGATAATTTGAGATCATGCTAAACATTACTAAATCTACAAACATGTCTAGTTTAACTTCATGTATATTAGTTGTTAGCCTTCATTCACTGTTATTTCCTTGGTGTATGTTTGAAAGGTGTGGGTCGGTTTAGTAGGGATGGTGAACTATACTAGTTCTACACGGTTTAACTAACCTCGACTGGGTACGTGTCACATTTTGATTCTTTTGATCTAGTTTTTGTGTTTTCAAAGCCATGCCTTCTTTTTGCTAAACAGATTATAACTATATGCCAAAAATTCTACTGTAATATTTCACAGCCATGATGAGTGTTTGTATGTGATTTAATGGCACGTTCTTAAGTGAAGTGAAATCTTCTTCGATTTATAGAACTAAATTGTATATTCTATGATTTTGTATTATAAATTAAACAATACAAACAATAACTTATGCTTATATATATTTCATTAGATAGAAATTAAATATAATACCGTGTTCAACTTGTTTATAATCAATATTGGTATGACAGACCATAGCGTCTAAATTTTATCAAATACTCATCATCATAAATCATCAAATGATATGACGCTTAGCTAGCTTAGAAACTCCATGTAGGATAGCTAAGTGGTGGAGGCTCAACCATGATACTACAAATAAAACCAAGTTCAATTCAGTCGGTTACCTCGTGGACTAGTAAAACATAAAAATGTAAAGTGTAAAATAACAATTATGTGATTGATATAGTTATAAGTTAAATGTATGCATGATTGAGTAAAGTTGAGCTTAAGTTTGAGCTTAGGAACAAACATGTTCATAAAAGATCATATCAAAGTTGATAGCATTGTGCTTAGTTAGGACCAGAGTTTACATTTTTTCCTAATCAATATTTTAAAATTTAATTCAGTCCATCATACTTTGAATCACTAGGAATACAAAAATAAATGATGCAATTTTTTTTTTTTTTGATCAGCCGTTACTGTTTTTTGTTGTAAAACAAACCATTATACTAGCATGAATGCAAAAACCATGTTCAGATGCAGATAAAATTGTTATAATTTCAGTCAATTTTATTTATTTGTTGCTTGGAAATAAGTACGTACACGATTAAAGAGTGAAAGCTAATGAACATACTCTTGTTTACTTCAAGTTTTACTTCTATTTGTGAGTACAAATGGTAATGTCTCTTCTTTTTGTGGTGAAGCATGCAAGAGTTGCTCGGAAAATATAAACTTCATGCGACTAACAATGCTGATAAAGCTAATGAACCTTCACTCGACCTCCAGGTTTCACTCTCTTGACCTTCAACCAGCTTAATTAGTTGTGTATTTTTATCTCGATTATGTTTATAAAACCAGTTTATTCAGACATTTGGTTCTTATTCAAATCGGGATTAAATCATACATGAAAAAACTAGTTATATTCTATTAGGTTGATTATTATTGTTGTCGAATGGATTAATTAAATTAACATCACAAATGAAAAAGCACCTGTAAAAAGTCTTAATATTTTTATTGAATATAAATCACTTTATGAAAATCATATCGATGTGCTTAATTTGTGACAAACTCTACATGTCACAACTAGATATGATGTTTGGATAATAATACACAATGTTGCTTGTAGCTTCTAGAAACTGATGAGACAAGGATGGGAAGAGAGGTACTTGAAAAGAATCGCGAATTGAGGTACTTCTATATTAGTTTGACATAATCTACAAATGCATAAAATTTTGTTGCTAATGATTTGGTTATGAAAAACAGTCAGCTACGAGGTGAGGACCTTCATGGACTAAATCTAGAGGAACTTCAACGGTTGGAGAGCATGCTCGAAGGAGGGCTCCACCGTGTGCTTGAAACAAAGGTTTTTATTGGATTTTTATGTGTTCTTTTCTAGCTTTGAATTGAGAATATCATTAGTCACAAAATTAACATATGATTTTCTTTTTTTATTCCTTTTTGTTCCCAGGATGAAAGGATTGCAAACGAGATAGCGAGTCTTCAACAAAAGGTAACATTGCTTGAAACTATGAGTCGATTTTGTCTTTACGGACTCAAATGTGTACATTTAATTTTGAAATCGGTATGATTTGTACATACATGTGTAATTAAAAATAAATTGAGTATATGTACTTAGGTTGTAAATTACTTTAAAGAAGAAAACGAATCATAAAATAAAAAAAGAAAAGTAAAGTACTCCCAATACCGTCTTCCATGGTGTATGGGGAGGTTGAAATGTAGACAACCCTACCCCTACCTAATGTAGAGAGGCTGCTTCCGGTTCTACCAAAGGTAGAAAAGGACCCCCGGCCTTTTTGTAGGGAGTGAGGATCGAACTCTTGACCTCTAGGTTAAGAGGCAAAGGGTTTTCCAACTGATCCACACTACTATGTAAACAATTGGTTTGACTTTCTGTTGTAAAATACTCTCTCACTTGTTTCATGATCGCTATTATTTTATAAAACTAGCTCTAGTAATTTAAGATAACTAATTTAAAGGTATAATCTGAAATACTTTATACAAAGTTTAAATTTTGATTCTGGTTTTATGAGATTTTTTGCTTTATATACACTTTAAGGTGTTAATCAAAGCTTTATGATTAAATTTGCAGGGTTTTCAGTTGATGGAAGAGAACAAGCTCTTGAAACAACAAGTAAGACTCTTAAGATATTTAAATTAGTTTTATTTTCCATATGTTTATTACATGCGATTAATGAACACCTTTGATTTGTATATGTTTTTCTAGATGATGACTTTGATTTCAAAAGGCAAAAGGCCTCGGACAATGGGTACCGAGTTGGACAATATGGTAACTAACCATGAAGATCAAGGGCAATCATCCGAATCGGTCACCACTAACGTAAGTGGACCTCCTCCCGAGGACGATTGCTCTGACACTGCTCTTAAACTAGCGTAAGTTCGTTACACTTCCTTCCAAAAGCATATGCATCATTGATTCACACCAACTTACACTGAATCATCTGATAACTTGAATACTCATGTTTATATATAATGCTATTTACTTGTAATTAAGAAATAACACTTCTTTTGAATTCAAATCATATAATTAAGTTGACCAATTCGCAAATTCATAACCCTCATATCTTTGTTATGGAATTTAATACTGATCATGCATTCTCTATCGAAAAAATATTGACGAACTCGCAATCTATAATCCGTGTATATTCACATACTTAAATCAGCTAAAGCTTGAACTTTATTATTCAAATTAAAAGTAGACCGGTCTTGAATGATCAAAATTTCAAACTACTGTCAATTCTCATATATACATGTGTTATGTTCTACATTTTAAATGTGATCTATATACAATCTGAATTTTGGATAACTAAAACAGATATAAGGTAAGTTCTATTAGGATGCAACATCTATATATATGTGCATGCATTGGTGTATTATGTCTTGTAATTTGTGTGGTGTGTAACAGATTACCATGTAACTGAGACCGAGAATGACAAACTGCCGAGGAAATGAGGAGGTTGATGGTGGTGGTGTTATGTTGTTTTCTGAGCAAAAGGGAATAAGAAGTATTGTACTGGTCAATTGCGTAAGTTTAATGTCTAGTTAATTTTGTGTTTGTTGTATGAAGATAAACCAAAGACTATGTAACCTGTAAGTTTAATGTCTAGTTAATTAATTTTGTGTTTGTTGTATGAAGATAAACCAAAGACTATGTAACCTGTGTTTTAATGAGAACAACTTCAGTTATTTATCTTCAGTTCTGTATTAAGAGAAACCTGTGCAGTTTGAACTTGACCTTTTTTTTGAGAATTACCAGATCGATTTTTTACTAACATATATACGGTAATTGATTGAAAATCCACCTTGTAGAAATAATGTGGAATGATGGGTAATATATGTCGACGCATCTCCATCATGACCGAGACCATACGAATTAATTAGTCTCCCCTCTAGCCCCCCTCCCTCTCGAGTGGTCCTTGCTACGATATTCACCACCTTTTATAAACCTATTAATTCGTTGTACAAAATGAGAACTGGTTTTCAAAAGGTTCATACTCTTGGTTTAATTTCTAGGGGTATTAATGGTGTGACGTGAAGAAACTTGAACATGATTTTTAGCCATTACAAGACTTAGGTTTACACTTTTTAAACGCATGATCAATATTAGTGAACCCCGAAGATAGAAATATAACAATATAAGTCATGTTACCGGACAATTAAACGATTATTTCAGCTTCCAAGTTTGTTTCTGTGTTTGTTTAAAGACTTATGATCACTTTATATAGGCTTACTACAGTATATATAGAACTGAATTTTCTTCATAATCGATTTTATTTCTTGCTAAAAATATTGTGGTAAGGTTTGTGGCATTCTGGAAAAAATAATATGTGTGTGCAATGAATTAGTATTGTCTTACAAAAAGGAGTTGATCACTTCAACATGGCCACCCTACGTGGGAGTACCACCATGTCAAAATAGTAAAACATACTACTTTTATTTTGTAGCTCTAAGATTTCTAATAAGGTGATGCCCGATAAAGATCTTATATTGATAAATTTCGAGTTCACAAAGACAAACGCTGAGGAAATATATTGATATATATACTATAAATTTCGACTTGTCTTGTCGTGGCTAAAAGTGTAATATTATTTTAATATTATACTTTTAGCCTGTCGTGGCTAAAAGTAGTTGCTTTTTGTGGTTAAAAGTGGTCGTGCTTAAAGGTCTGAGCGAGTCGTGGCTAAAAGTTTTTAGCTTCGAGCCTTTAGCCATGACCTTTTACTCACAATATGTCGTGGCTAAAAGTCTTTAACCACGACTTTTTACCTTTTAGAGTGTTAGGTACTGTAGCTCAAGTCAGTTTGTCAACACAACGACACCTCAACATCTCACTTTTAACACTCACACACTAAAATACCCCTACCTCATGGCTTGAACCAAAAGGGCCCACCAACCATTTTTTTTCTTTTTTCATTTTTTCAAACAAACTAAATTTTATTAATTCATAAAATAAATATACAATTTGAAACTTAAAACAACATATGAAAAATAAAAAACATACGATTTAAAAAAAAACAATACGAAACTAATTTTGCTAGTACTACTACTCGAAAGGCTAATTTTCGCACACTTGATACGAGTAAACCTGTTAATGAAAAGGCTGAGGCACAGATTCCTTTGTCTTCGGTCTTAGATGCTAATTCTAGTTTTGAAAACAGTTTATCCGGGATTGGTAAGAAAGTTGCATTTCCCGTTGTGAAGAACTACGTTAATAATGCATGGAAGCAGTATGGTTTAGTTCGTGCTATGATGAACTCAAAAGGGTTGTTTTTCTTTAAATTTTCACAAGTTGATGGATTGAATGGCGTGTTGGAGAATGGACCTTAGTTTATTCGCTCAATTCCCATTATTTTGAAGAAGTGGTCTCCTATAACAAGTTTGGTAAACGAGGATTTGGGTTCTATTCTTGTTTGAGTTAAACTTCATGATATACCTATTGTTACGTTTACTGAGGACGGGTTGAGTGTCATGGCTACTAAACTAGGTACTCCTATCATGCTCGATACGTACACGAGTGCTATGTGTATGCAATCGTGGGGTCATTTTGATTATGCTCGTGCCTTGATTGACATTAAGACTGATCGGGATATTAAGGACAAGATGGATTGGGAGGGTAATGGGGAAGTGTTGCATACTGTTCGTGTGGAGTATGAGTGGAAACCACCTAGGTGTTGTTTTTGGTCTTGATGAAACCTATGTCCTAAACGTGTAATGGTTGATCTAAAGAAGCAAACAGTCAAGAATAATAATGGTTTTCAAGCTCCTTTGAGAAAGGTGTCTCATGGCATTGAAGTTGGTAAAGAGTTGAAATTCAGCATACTAAGCCAAAGAGACAGGTTTACAAAGCTGTGTTGAAGAAGTCGGATACTACTAATGTTGGTAAGACTAAGATCTCAGAAGTGGCTAGTTTGAGCGGGCCAAATATTGTGACACCGAATCCGTTTGATGCTCTTAATATGGCTGAAAATGACGTGGGTGATGATCCTAGTGGTATAGGTAGTTCGCATAATGATCGGTTTGATTTGGATATAAGTCGCAATAACGAAACTAAATTGGCTGGAGATGAAAGTGATTGTGAGGTGATTAAAGATGCTAATGAAACAACCAGTTTTATGGCATCTAAAAAGCCTACGGTTGCTAGTTCTTCTAAGGGAGGAGGTGGAAGCGGAAGTGGGGGGAAGAGCTTATATGAGTGTTTGAAGGAGAGTTACGGTGATGATCTCTATGATGACGATCCTTATGATGATGAAAAACATGAGGAGCTTCTTGAAGCTCAACTGGCATTTTGTGATGCATTTGATATAAAGATTTGTCATAAACGTTAGTTTATATTTAGTTTGAGTCAATTGTATTATAGTGGGTAGTTGTTTTTTCTTTTTGTGAGGATATAATTATCTTGTTATAATAGCATTATCGCATATGCAACGGGTTGAGATGTAGTATTTCACTCATATCCTTTGTATTTAAACGCTTTTTTGGAGTAATACATTACCGGGGAAATTCTTTACCAAAATAATAATAATAATAATAATAATAATAATAATAATAATAATAATAATAATAATTGTTGATTATCTTGAAAATATTTTTTCATTATTTCCACTTTTTTCTTGTCGATGACGAAAGCTTGGCGTTCCGGCAAGCAATCGGTCTTAATTGTGAGAAGTTCTAATGCTTTACACTGCATTATTACCATGTCTTTCTCCTTCCTGGTACGCCGATTCGGCGGCTTTCTGTTTGCGTCTAAATTCCGATTGTAAATATTGTGGTAAAGCATCTTGCGAGTGAAAGTGGTATTGGAAGTAATGTGTAACATGAAATTGTATTGGGATATATATAGTGTAAAAAGTGGTGTTTAATTTTAGTTATAAAAAAATTAAAATTTTAAAATATTTGCTTGTTACATAGCCAAACAATTATATATATATATATACAAGGGCGCAGCTTCTAAGGGGGGCGGCCGACCCCCCAAAATTTTTTTTTGCGATGTAGGGGTATATAGTTTTCGTGTAGAAAAATTTCGGTATTTTCGGTTTTGCCCCCCCAATTTAATTCGGTTTCGACCCCCCATAGTGTTAGGAAAAAAAATTTTAGATCCCGACCCCCCACTCGAAATTTCCAAGCTTCGCCCCTGTATATATATATATATATATATATATATATATATATATATATATATATATATATATATATATATATATATATATATATATATAGGGGGACTTTCTTGCGAGAACCATTTTATCTGCGAGAACTGAGAGAACCACAAAAAACATACATGCACGCCTTTTAAAATAAAATAAAAATACATGCAAATCATTAATAATCGTAAGTATCCATCAATGTTCTTCAATATCGTCATGAACTCATCATCTTTTTTCGCAAAAACCTTACATACGGCCGCAATATTGTCGTTGCACGCCTTATAAGAACATACATGCACACCTTCAAAGAAAAATTTTGTATTTCCAATTTCTTATCAAATTCTTTAGAACAACTATGTTTTTCTTAAAACATGTATGTTGTTTTTAAAACATATGTGCAAAAATACAATTATTGAAGTCGTGCATGTATGTTTTTGGTGGTTCTCTCAGTTCTCGCAGATAAGATGGTTTTCGCAAGAAAGTCTCACTATATATATATATATATATATATATATATATATATATTCTTCCCTTCGTTCTCACTCATGACAGTAGACTGGCTTGGGCTGAGCACAAAACCGAGAAAACTGAACCGAACCAAACTGACCATTTTGGGTTTGGTTTCGGTTCTATGTATTACTGGTTTTTGGTTTCGGTTCGGTTCGGTTCAGTTTGACACAAAACCGACCAAACACACATATAAACCATGTAAACCTAACCGAACTGACTATATTCGGTTCGCTTTCGGTTCCATATATTAAATGTTGTCGATTTTGGTTCGGGTCGATTTTTGTCAGGTCGTTTCGGTTTTGGACTGTTGTTTATCCCTACTGGCTCATTGGCATGGCTTGGCTTTGGCGACGCCAAAACACAGTCCGCATAGGACTGGCTAGGCTCAAACAGTCAAACGCCATAGTATCCATGACTGTCGTTGCTAAAAGCCCCGATTCTTGTAGTCGTAGTTTCACTTCAAGAAGGATAAGGCATGTAACTGACTGATGTAAATTACTTGTGACTGTGACTGTGGGCCTGTATACCCTTTAATACATCTTGGGTTCTTTGTTGGTTGTGTAACTAAGTAGAAGTGTTTTTTTTTTGGACTCTTGGTTGGGTGATGTTGGGCTTTTGTTTCATAAACCCAATAGGCCAATAGATGACAGGAACAAAAATGAAAGCTTGTCGAATTTACTTACTAGTGAGAAACTACCCGTATTTTATTTTGCGTTTTACAATACGGTCAAACTTTTCTTTTTTGTATTACTAGTAACACTTTTAGGCACCCACAATAACATTGCCACTTCTTTGATACACTTTTAGGCACCCACAATAATATGATCACACACTATAGTAACAAAAAATTGTAGCGTTCAACCATGCTAAAGTTTATTAACTTTATTGAAATTATCTAACCTCTTAAAGAACAATATTTCAACTATCTTGGGCCGTGCTAGTGCTTTAGCACGGCCAAAAAGATTACCTAGTATATGCATACATAGTCCATGCATACATTTCAAGCTCAAGATGAGATGAGATTTTTATAACCATGCATACATCCAGTCCATACCATGTACCAAAACAAGATAATTTCGAACAGATGAATAACATGCTAAGATCGCACATGGCTAAATATAATACACATAATATGTTAATTAAGCTTAAGTAATCATTAAACAGGTAAAATCCAACTACTATGAGACTGGATTTAGTTGTCACCAGATGCAGCACCACCAGTATTAGTAGTGGGTGTTGCCGATTCTGATTCTGATTCTGCAACCACGGTTTCATTTGACTCGCCTAGATCCTTGCAGTGGCGATTAAGCACAGATCCTCCAAGCACTTCGTCTGCAATATCGATAACCAGTGCCGATTAAGCTATGAGTAACATCTCACATATGAAAGATGGGCTACCTTAGTTGGAATGGAATATGGTTTTGCTAGCGGTGGTTAAGTTCAAATAATCAGATCGATATAGGAATGGACCTTTATAATTGTTTGGTTTATTCATTTCTGTGGTATCTCGTGTATAGGATAGAAATTGGTATAGAAGAATTTGTAGTTATGTGTTTCAGTGGTTCTTTTTACCAAAAATGGTTTATGTATATAAAACTTCACTTTTTCACCCAAGAAAAATGTTTAACAAAACAACTTTAAGAGTTGAGTGGGTGTAATTCTTACCAGAAGCTGTAAACACGGTTTTACTTGACTCGCCCAGATCGTTGCGGGGGCGCTTGAGCAAAGATCCTCCAAGCACTTCATTTGCAATACCTAAAATAGTAATATCAACTTATTTACATATGAATTGTAACACCCCCAATTCATGGATGCAGCGGAATTCGAACTGGGTGTTACTGGACGGCACAATAGTCACAATAATAGAAAACGAACTCCAATTGAGTCGTTTTAAAAGATTTATCATTCAAATTATATAAATATCAGAGATTACAAAATGAGGTCCCAGATGGTTCCATGTTTACAATTTACATTAAATGAGTTTTGAATGATAATAAAATTTATAGCCCTCTTGAGTATCCGTGCCCTTCCGTACCATCCTTGATCGTCATGAACCTGAAATACATGCTTGAGAGGTCAACACAAAGGTTGAGTGGAATTCGTAGAGTTTAGTTAAATCGTTTGAACACAATAATCGTAGTGTGAGCTATAGACTCACACTTATAGTTAGAAAACAAAATCGTTATTTATTTCACTAAGCTCATGCAACCAAAACATTAACATCGAACCAACAAAATTGGCATTATAGAAGCCCTATCAAGGTACTTTTGCCGTTATACCGCTAAATCTCAAATATAGTGCATTTGTGTGAACTCATCGTTGTTCAACACAAATGGGATTCGTCAATCCCAATAGACCTATTCACAATACTCGCGCTCACTAGTTCTAGTGATTAAATGGTTCATGATAGGGGCCTAGGATTGGCAAGGTAGGTACTTAGTAATAATAAAACAATCAGGCAGCATACAGTTTCAAACCATTGTGTTCGGTTTAAAAGTAGCATGTATTCCCCCCCCAAGGGTTTGTAAAACATTGAAGTAATGTAAAGTGGGGCTATGAACTCACCTTAAGTTATGTAGTGAGTAGTGAATGTGATGGTCGAATCGCGAAGGTTTCTACGAGCAACCTATAATAGAATGTTGCGACTTAGGATCGGAGTAAAGAATATGAATGAGTGCCTATATATATATCTTGCATTTAGTCCATGATGTGGTATGATGTATATTGTAAGTCTTAGAAAGAAAAGATTCATGAAACATGTATGTTTATATATCGTTTACTACCGTTCGGGCCGACATAATTCAGAAGTCATGTTAGTAAGCGTTCGAGGAGCCAGGACACTTTAATTCGTAAATCCACAACTCATCTCGACGGCTTACATAATGAACTCCTCACATGAGGCTCCCTACTATTGTAGTAGTTGATAAAATATATAGGTATAAGTTTTGATCCGAAAAGTTACATGTCCGATATTTTGAATAAACTTAGGAAAGTTTATTTGTACATGAAGATTGTTATTAGGGGTAGTTTCATAAGTCTTGAATGACCATTTTCTCTTGGTAAAATCTCATGGTTTCCTTTTAGGTGAAGTAGATCCAAATTGTTTGTTCATGTTATCGTCTAATTCATTGTTTCATGTTTACGCCTTTGTAAGTTGTTATGGTCATTTCGTCATGGCCTAGCCATGACCTTTGGTCCTTGTTCCAAGGTCATGAGACACAACCTTGGCTCTAGCCATGGTTGTGGTCTTAATTATAGGTCATAAGACCTCTTGTTCCTTTCAAAGTATAACCATAATCTAGTGACTTTTGCCTAAAAATGGGCTGTTTAGAATTTGAAGAATTTTATCACTCGGAAAGCATTTTTAGGTCTCGAGCTTCTTTGTTCCTGAACGAAAACGGCGTTCCGGACAACTTTCGTGTTTTAACTTTTTGATGAATCGGACCAGAAGTGTGACTTTCAAAACCCAAATTTGATCAGAATGGTATTTGGCAGTTTGCCGGAAATCTTTGGTAACTTCAAATGGGCGTAACTTTTGACTCGTATACTCGTTTTAGGTGGTTCAAATTGCTATGGTTTCCTTGTTAAGTCTTCTACTGTAATATGTAATAATCCAATATAAAATTTTTACCATTTTGATCAGGTTATACCAAGAAATTCACTAGTTTGCTTGTTTTAGTAACTTAACTTAACAATCAAGTACAACAACATGTTTTAGTCATTTTTATACACCATGGACATTCATACAAGATATAATATAGCAAGAATAACATTTAAATGATATGAACATGAGAAATTAATAAGAAGCATGTTAGGTTTAGGCTTACAACTTTTGGCTTTCTAATTAAAGAAAGGAGTAACAAGTAAGGAAATGGACTTTGATAGACTTGCTTCAACCCTTTTCACTTCATGCAACCTTTCTACCCTTGGTATTCTTGAAAGAATGATGATAAAGGTTGAGGTGAATTGAGTGGATTTAAACTCAAAAGAAATCACCAAGTATATTAGGGTTTGGAAGAGTTTTGGTGAATGATAACTTAACTAGGGTTTCTACCTTGAACTTGCACTTGAATCTTGCTTGAACTATGAAGGAAATAAGCTAAATGTGAAGTGTTGTGGTGTGGTTTGATGGCCGGCCAAAGGAAGGGGGGAGGGAGTATTTATAGTCCAAATGAGGAGGTTAGGAAGCTTACTAGGAAAGTGTTACAACTTGGTGACCAAGTTGTAATTAAGTGTTGATTTAGGGGTAAATTCATGAGATGAAGCCACATGGGTGTGACTCCCCCCTCCTAGGGCGGTTTCATGAGCTTGGAGAGCAAGGGTTAGACTTTTCTTGGTATTATCCAAGATACTTGGTTAGTTTTGACTCCGGGAAATGCCAATCGTAAATGATTAAGCCTCAAAACGTAAAACCGGGTGTCGTAAAATTATGGAACTTGAAAGTATTGTTAAACATGTTCATATAGTCCATAATATAAAATGAGTGGTAGGTTCTATCGGGTGCTAAAACCCTGCTAAAAACTGGAAACACGGGTCGAAAACGCGTAATACGTAAAATATACGAATATTGCGTAAAATTGAGAAAAGTAAAATGTTACTTTTCTAATATGTTATAAATGATTTAAAATGACTTATAATGTCTAGACTGGGCTCAGTCTAGTGTCGGTTGGTATTAAATGTCTTTTAGACATCAAACCGTAAGCCTAAAAATCACGAAATGACTTATAACATCAAGGGATGATTTTTGGTCAATGGAGGAGGGAAAAATATGTTGACTTTTTCTAATAAGTTGAAAACTTAAATCGTCTTAGAAATGCGGTGCAGGTATAGGCTAAGGTTACGGCTGAGTAAAAACGCTTAAAACTGAAAATTCCAGTTTTTCACGGCCGAAGTTTATTTTGGTCATGATTTTTCTCAGTCATGATTTATTCTCAAATAAATCATGAGTGTGTCAAACATTTTTCTGATGTGGGGTCACCTGACGGGGTTGAATATCGTTGTGCGTAGAATTTCTGATGGACGTTTTACCCTAAAACGTGTAATTCCGTGTAATTCCTTAATAACTTTCATGAAAATGATCTGACGAATGTCAAACATTTAATTTGCCATGGAAATGATTTATCACTCGAGAATATGAAATAAAAATCAACTTTCGGGAAAATTTTCGGGAAAAATGAATAGTAAAAGTGAATAGTGAAATTTTCCGGGAATAGTAATTATCCTGAAAATGCGAATTGTTACATGAATAGTTTGATTTGAACTAGGTAATATATTTAACCAAACAACTCTATATTAAAACAAACAAAAAAAAAATGTTAAAACATTTACAACATCCAAAGTCTAAGCTGAAATATTTTAATCAGATATAGTTCCAGTTGATTGATTAATGGTGAAATTTTTTTAATCAGATCTATGTGAGTAAAGCGGATGTAATTGTTACCAGAAACTGCAGTCACTGTTTTACTTGACTCGCCTAAATCCTCGCGGGGGCGCTTGAGCATAGACCCTCCTCCAAGCACTTCATCTGCAATACCTAAATAGTAAGCCAAAGGTAATATTAACTTATTTACATATGAATAATTTGATTTGAGCTAAGTTAGAGCGGGAGGCGTGGTCTCCTCATCCTTCGCCATGCCAGCATGGCATGCTCCTCATGGCTAGCCACCACACCAGCCCAACTCCTCACATCTCCTCATTTGAATGTTGCTCGCACGACGAAGCAATGTACTATATTAAAAATAATAATAATAATTAAAAAAAAAAAAAAAAAAAAAAAGGAGAGAGAGAGAGAGAGAGAGAAATTGATGGAGGACCAAAACTGAAAAAGAGTAAAGAATAATTCTCGCAGATTAGTTGGAAGTAAATTAGGATTTATCTTGAGTCTAGTTATCTTTTAGGTTTATCTTTACTTGTTTGATTAGGATTATCATTCTATTAGGAAACTTTGTTTGAGTCGGTTTAGGATTCTTAGGTCTATATAAACTAAATTTCAGTGCATTGTAATTCATTCTATTCAATATTATTCAACTTTAGTTTATGGATACGTGTTCCACGTTCCTGTTTGTGTTCCTAGTGAGCCAAAATTCAACCAAGGTTATTCTTGCGTTTGCAATTAACCTGTTTACAACGTGTTTGTAAACTAAGCCTTTCGCTGTACTACTTCAGAAATTTAGCAAAGTCAAAGTTCAGAATAATCTTAATTAGATATATAGACAAATCCTGGCAGTAGCACTTGATCACAGATGCACTACCAATGCAGACTCATACCATTTACAAAAACAAAAACTATTTGACCAACATTTCAGACATCTTTAAGTTATTAGATATCTTGAACAAACTTAAAAAGGTTAAGCCCATCCTACTATAAGAATGGATTTAATAAATGTTACGAGTGGTTGGGGGTGACGAATTTGCAGCCACAGTTCCCCCAGGCCGTACTTAACCAGCATTTAATAATCCAAATAGAAATGCCAATGGGTGTATAACCGTATATGCATCGTCTAAGTGGTCATGGCTAAACAAACTTTTCATTGTTCTGTAATCCAAAACAGATAGACTGATAGAGTAAAACCAACCCCACAAGACATTTAATAAAATGTGTGGTTCAAATATCTTATTGTGCATTTGTGCTATCTATACTTTAGTAAGCTAAAGGTAATATTATTAACTTATTTACACATGAATAAATTGATACATAAGTTGAGTAATGAGTAAATCTAATTCCAATTAACCACTATAAATATAAGAAGAGTTGAGAGTGGGTTACCATCCTTAGGCTCCTGACAGTAGCGTTTCATCATAGATGCCTTAAACACGTCATCTGCTTCACCTATTATAAGTAGCCAAGCATTATTAATGAGTTGATTAGAGAACATATTTAAATGTTACGAGAAGCACTGACCAGTTGCAGGGTTGATGATCTTGATGACCCTCGAGCTACTTTCGGCTAGAAGAAGCTTATAGACACTGTCTAGAGCTTCAGTAGCTGAAAATTATCAAACATAAGACAAGGTAATTTGAACCTATCATCAATTAAAAGTGTAGGAAGGATTGTGGGAGTGACATGTGTCACCCCCTTGCCACATCATATGACACATCATATGACACGTGTCACCCCCCCGCCGAAAAAAAAAAATTTCCCGCCAAAAAAAAATTTTTTTTGGGGGCAATTTTTTTTTTCCTGCCAAAATTTTTTAGTGCATCATAGTTATAAAGTTACTGCATCACGGTTATAAAGTTACTGCATCACGTTTACTGCATCACAATTATGATTTTACTGCATCACGGTTACTGCATTCATGGTTTTAATGTTACTGCATCATGGTTATAAAGTTACTGCATCATGGTTATAAAGAAACTGAATTATCATAAGTTTTATGCATCATATATGTATGTAACTGCATCACAATTAAAATACGATTCTTTTTTAAGTTTTGGTGCATCTTTATTATAAGTTACTGCATCATAGTTAATAGTTTAGTGCATCAGCTATGTTGCAGTAACTTATAACTTTAATGCACTAAAATTTAAAACTGTGATGCAGTAACTTTTATAATTGTGATGCAGTAACTTTATAACTGTGATGCACTAAAAATTTTTGGCGGGATTTTTTTTTTTTTCGCCCGGGAAAAAAAAATTTTTTTTGCGAGGGGGTGGGGGGTGGGTGGTGGGGGTGGTGACATGTGTCATATGATGTGGCATAGGGGTGACACATGTCGCTCTCACAATCCTTCCTACACTTTTTATTATAAGGCCATTTTTATTTTAACCCATACCTATATATATATATATATATATGTAGACCTTGTTTTGCAACATTGATATATATATATATATATATATATATATATATATATATATATATATATATATATATATATATATATATATATATATATATATATATATATCAATGTTGCAAAACAAGGTCTACAAGGCCGATTAATCACCAATTAGGTGATACAATGCCACCAACTTTTCCGATTTGTGTAAATCGGTCAAACAACTCGGTCAACGATGGTTAATGATAGTCAACGGTGGTCAAGCTTAAACGAAACCTTCAAACCTTACTGGAAATACCCAAAACTCGCTGTAAAATTGTTTATTAGGTTATTCTTGTTGTTTATATCTATTTCAAGATGTTTTTTTTAACAAAAATCTTGCCAGTAATACCTAAAACTTGCCGGAAATGGCAATCCGATTAATCCCTGATTAATCCTGCTTAGACCGATTACAAGCTAAGGGGGGTCGACCGCCCGACGACCGATTCACCATTTTTGCAACCTTGATATATATATATATATATATATATATATATATATATATATATATATATATATATATATATATATATATATATATATATATATATAACTTAACAGTAAAAATATAAAGAGTTACCGCATGTTGGTGCTGATGTATCAATTGCAGGGGTGAAGAAAACGGGGGAGGAAGGTAGTTTAGGGTGCGTTTGGTTTCCTCCTAAGGGAATCAAACTATCACTATGAAAGTGATAGTTTGTGTTTGTTTGTGTTGCCTGGGCCCACAACTATGACTATGAAAGTCTAATATATTCCATACTCCATATACAACTCTTGAGGGGGGAATGGATCTTTCATAGTTGAGGGACCCACCACTACTATCAAACTCATACCCATTGTCATTCCTCGCAGCATACCAAACGCACCCTTAATTTCCTTATTATTATTATTGTTAAGAAGAACATCTTCTCGGTCTTAACCAACACAATAACAAGCAATTAGGCATAAATTATTTAATAAAAAATTAAAAAAAGTTATTATAAATAAAGAATAATATACTTACACTTTCGCATGGATTCTGTAAGTTGGAATTTTTCCATATGTGCTTTGACGAGGTCCGGGTTGGCTAGGTGCAACTCCAACTGATGATCAACTCTCTGTTGTGATTCTGGTGACAGTGGTGGAACTTCTGGAACCCATACTTGTATTATTCCCATTGATTATTTTCTAGTTTCTTTCTTTGATTTGGGGGATTATTTCAATTAGGGCTCTGATGAGGGTGTTGTATTTATTTATACTGAGTAAATTACCGGTGTTCATCAAATTGCCAAAATCATTTCTCAAACAAATCTTATATACTACTACAAAGATTAAGTTGTCTTATAAATGCAAAGTACTCTCCATAAATGTTTCTTGAATTGATTATGAAATGTGGAGGCTTCATGTGTTAGTATATTGATTTAATAGTCATGCATGACGGTAAGTACATAGAAATCGTGCACAAAAGTTTGAACGGTACAACATGTTTCAAGCCATCTCTAAACCAATAGATGTTTCATGAATTAAAAGTGAAATGTGGAGGCTTCATATGTTAGTACATTGATTTAATACTCATGCATAAGGGTAAGTACATAGAAATCGTGCACAAAAGTTTGTACGGTACAACATGTTTCAAGCCATCTCTAAACCTCAAAGAATACAAACCAAAAATGTCATGAATGCATAAATTTAACACACCAATTAATGGTTAGTCTTTTTACCTTCCTGTCTATGAGTTACAAATATTTTATCAACTATATAATGTGTCAAAAATCACACATAACAAACCACAACTTCCTCCACACCACGTGTTCATTTTGGCTACAACTTATTATGATGTTAAAGTAATCATCATATCATCTTACTTATTTAGCATATTGATTTATATTATTTTATGAAAATTTCACGTGTATTTTGTCTGTGTAACAATGTAGGACATAAAGATGGTGCTTAGGAGCTTTGGTAGTAACATCATCTTCTCTAATGGTTTAAGAGATCCTACACATCGTTTTCTTATCAACTAAGTGGAACATGCACGAACATTTTTACTTTGATCGAAAATGCGATATATTGATTAACTGTATTTAAGTTACTAACGATCAACTATATCTAATTTTTTTTGTAGCGAGTCAAGAAGCATTAAAGAAAGAGTTCGAGAAGTCACAAAAATTGTATCAAGAACAAAGAATGCAAAAGGCCAATGAACAACAACGACAAAGATAACAACAACAATAACAAAGCCACGGCCACCGGTGGGATGAATACTTAGCATTCATATTAATAGTACGTTACAAATTAAACATGCAATATTTTACTTCATGTAATATCGATAAGTGGGTTAATACTATTGATTCGTTAGCAAGTAAGTTTATTGAAAATAATGTGACAAGCATTTAATTTTTAGTCAATAATTATTACTACACTTTGTTTTTGCATTTTAATATTTTTGCTCTTAATTTAGTTTTTTGTCTTGTGTTGTGTTAATGTCACTTTCTTAATTAAACTTCTTGGAATATTGCGTGACTTTGATATTTGATATGACTGTGTAATTATGTCGATGTTACATATTGAAAATGGTAGTATATAATAAAAATATTTTCACACTATTATCATAACAATGAGAATCTTCTAAACCGGAGAAGTATGTAAAGGAGAAGAAAATTGTATTTGAAATGTTATCCTACACCTATCACGAGGTAAGCATTATTCATTTGAGTTTGAGATCATGTGATTCATGTCGTCATACTGTAAATACTTAGAATGAGTTACTAATGAATGCTCCAAATTCGATATTATAGTTTATGGAAAAATGTTGTAATAATGCATTAATTAAAAAATAATTTATGTAACTTACTCATATTAAAAATTACATATGAAAAGTCTCATTTAAATATAACATTTTGCAAAAAACCTCTTCACATTAAAGAAAGAGATCGAGAAGTCACGAAAATTGCATTAAGAAAAAACATGCAAAATGCCAATGAACAACAACGACAAAGACAACAACAAGAACAATGCCACGGCCACCGGTGTCAATATAGATGAATACTTAGCATTCATATTAATAGTATGTTACAAATTAAACATGCAATATTTTACTATACAAATTTTAATTTATTATACGAATTATAATTTATAATCTTTAATATACTAATTACTTTATTGTATTATGTTTTTATAGTTTTGTTAAAAAGGAAATTTGTTTTATAGTTCGCTTTTTATAATGTAATTTGTTTGAACAACGAAGTCCGTCTTTCACCCAAAAAAAATGAGAGTTTCAAACATGAACCGGAAATTAGTCCCGAACATTACAAAAACAACAATTAGATCCAACCTGTGTGCATCGCATGGGTCCTGGGGCAGTCCAAACCTGTTTGCATTGCACGGGGATGAATATAAAAGGTCTCTAACATTAATGTCATCGCTTCATATTTAAAATAATTTATGTAACTTATACATATTAAAAACTTACATGTGAAGAGACTCTTTTCAATATAATATCTTGAAAAAAAAATCTCTTCACATATACTCTTTTAATGTCAATAAACTATTTTAAATGTATGTCATGCTTAGAAATGTGATATAATCACAACTTAGATATATAATGATGAAAATAAGTTCCGAAGATTACGATATAAAAACTTATATACATCCCATGTGCAACTCATATACAACTAAATAAAGTACTTTATTCTTATAAACCTTAGAAAATGAGTAATAATATGACAACTTTTATACAACATACGTACCAAATATTAAGATATAAAAACTAATATACAACCCTAAAGAAATAAAGAAAAGTCTATTAAAAACGTTTAAAGGTTAACACATTTGTGATACCATGACAACTAAAATCTAAAACGACAAACATAAACCCAAAAAACTATACTTTGACACCTTCTACAAAACCCGTGTGCATCGCACGGGCTATCCCGTATACATCCATTTTAAAAAATATATATAAAGCTTAGAAAATGTGATATACCATGACAACTTAAATATAAAATACCGAAAACAAAAGCCAACTACTACACTCTCACAATTTCTATACAACATACGTCCCAAATATTATGCAATAAAAACTTATATATAAACCATATGCAACGCAATAAAGTATTTTAAATACGTATAAAGGTAACAAAATTTATGATACCATCACAACTTAAATATAAAATGACGCAAAAAATACAAAAAATTACACTTTAACTACTTTTATTAAGCCCGTGTGCATCGCACGGGCAATTCTGCCTATACGTATAAAGCTTAGCAAATGTGTGACACCATGAAAACTTAAATATAAAATGACAAAAATAAATGCCGAATATTACGCTATAAAAACTTCTATACAGCCCATGTGCATCGCACGTATTTTAAATATATGAAAACTTCTATACAGCTCATGTGCATCGCACGTGAATTGTTGACTATTATAAGAAATAGTTATAACTTAGCCCGATGTATTAATATTAGTTAGTTCAAATAAAAAACGATAGAGTAAATACTAAAATAAATAGACAAAAAATATTACGTAAAAAATACATCTTAAAAGATTACATGTCAATAAACTATTTTATATACGTACCATGCTTACAAAATGTATGCTACCATGACAACTTATATATATAATGACAAAAATACGTCGCGAATATAAAATGACGAAAATAAATGACGGAGATTAGACTTTGAAAACTTCTATACAGCCCCTGTGTATCGCACGGGCTTTCATGACTATTCATGTTTGCAAGTGTATTCAAATAATGAAATGACATGATCCCGCAATGAATACATGACGAAAATTAGTGAACATTACGTTATGAACACTTAGATACAGCCTGTGTGCAACGCACGGGTCTTGTTGCCTAGTGAAATAAACGTCCTTGTGGTTTGCGTTGACCCGGGAGTTTCGTCCTTTGACCAAAAAATGTCTCTAAATGCGAAACCTCAATGTCTCGTTAGGGGTGAGCAAAAAAACCAAAAAGACCGAATAAATCGAAAATAATTGAATTGAACTAATAACCGAACCGAATATGCTAAAACCGAGCCGAACCAAACCGAACTACTAATTCGATTCTAGGGTTGGTTATGGGTTTAGCAGTCTTAACCGAAAACCGAATCAAAAACTGAATTCTTATATATATATATATATATATATATAAATAATTAATACTTTTTATATGTTAATTAAAATATCTTAATTTTACTAATAGTCATTAGTCATCATTTTTATGGTCTTTTTTTATTCCAAAAAACTTTTTTTATGGTCATTCAATAGTTAATTCTTAAAAAATGTGTATCTTGATTTCTACCACATAATTAAAATACTTTTTTTAATCTTCTTTCACCTACTTTTCCTATTTTCATTTTAAGCCACCATGAAAGTAACAAAACCCTTGACTCATCTTAAAAATTTCAGTCGAGTGAATCTTTACTTCTTAAGCTTTGTTATAAATCTAGTAATGTACATTTATCTTGTTAGTCTCTTAATTTTGTTGACATGTATGAGCTTATTTTGTCGGCACTTATTGTAACTTTGTTAATAGTTTAATTTTGTTGCAATGTATCATGTATGAACTTTTATACATCTGGTGTATGGCTAATTTGGTTTAAGAAAAAGGAAGGAAAAAAAAAGAAGGTACAATATTCGGTTTTTGGTTTGACCCATAAACCGAATCGAACTAGAATTCGGTTTTCGATTTGGTTTGATCACAAATAATTTTGGTTCGGTTCGGTTTTTGGTTATGAACAAAAAAAACCGAATTAACCAAACCAAAGAAACCGAATAACGGAGAACCGAACCGATCAACACCCCTATATGCATATAAATGACTGATGTAAAATACTTGTGAATGTGGGCCTCTTTAATGCATCTTGGGCTCTTTGTTGGTTGTTGTAACTAACTAGAGGTGTTCTTTTTGGGCTCTTGGTTGCTTGACATTGGGCTCTTGTTTCATAAACCCATTAGAATTTACAAGTATGACAGGAATAGGAGTAAAAAGCTACTAAAAGCTTATTGAATTTACAAGTGAGAAACTACTGGTATTTTATTTTTCATTTTACAATACGGTCAAAATTTTTTTATTGTATTACTAGTAACACTTTGAGGTTTCTAATTCAACTATTCAAGATATGATGGCGATTGACATGTATCATCGAATCAAGAAACTTTTGTAGATGAGAAGTTTTGAGTTATATACTACAGGCTCGATTGGCTTTCGTAAGAAAGTATCTCGAAAGTCTCGTAGTAAAATAAGGACAACTAAAAATTGTAAATCAAAAGTGAAAATTATATTTTATAGTTTAATCAACCAAATGTGTAAAAACCCAAAAGATGACAGCTATAAAAGCAACAAAAAGTCGATCGTAATGGTCTTTTTACAAGAATTGCAGATATCCAACGCTAAAAGCTAAAAGTACGTGTATTTAGTTGTAGTGACTTGAGAAATTTAAAAAAAAAAAAAATCTAAAAAGATGCACAAAACATAAAAGCTTAAGGTAAGTAATTTTTGCTATTTCTTTCAAACCCTCATCATCTATAAGACTATAACTAGAGTTTAGAGAACTCGGATTATAAACTTTCGATCTTCAAACAATTATTTTAAGTGAAGAAAGTTATCCGATTTTCAGATTAACTAAAAAAAAAAAAAAAAAGAGTTTCAAGATACAAGTGAAAGCTTGTTAGCGTTACATATCTTAGTTTGCAAATGACAAATATATCCATTTTTCTGCACAAAGTGAGATATTTTAGCTAATCTTGCGTTTAATTTAAAGAACTTACACAGTATAAAAACCTCGCATGATGTCGTTACAACGGTTAAAATAAATAACTTCAAAAGATAAAAACATACATAGAAAAGAAACAAAATAAAAAACTTAAAATGATAAAAACATAAAAAAGAAACATTTGTAAGATTTTATATAAATAATAATGATAATAATAAAATTAATAACTTACAAAGATAAAACACATAAAAAGCGAAATCTCACACAATAACTTAAAATCTCACAAACATGCGAGAAATTTAAGTATTTTAGACTAAAATTGTAAACAAACACCTAGAAAAAGCGTTCTTCCCCATAGTCGACGTGTCCAAGGTAAAACACCCCTCCCAACCGACGTGTCTTGGACAAGTTTTGTGTGTACGTGAGTTTTTTCTATAATAAGTACAAAACTTTGTACCATACTAAATTTTTTAGCTAAACTGAAATTGCACTATAAAGAAAATAACACAAATATCAAGGGTTCACGTATAAAAAAGACAGTTTTTGAGGAAAAATACACTTCGTGACCTAAAATTGGGTGCGGTCATTGTCACACCCGACATCCATTTAAGTCTACGTGAGTGTATTGTAAGGCTATGCACACTGGCACGTAAAAAATCGATCACATCCTTTAGTCGACCGACTTCAAAGCCGGTCACACTCACTCTGGGCTTACGGTCAAATATCGGTCGATTCGAGGTAGGGAAAAAAAACAATCGTTCGAAACTTAGACCGATATTTTACACATTCTTTCTTTATTTTTTTTTTTAAAACTTGGTGATCGACTGTGGCAACTTGATCAAGTTTGATCACTGAAGTGAAAAAGCTGATGTGACTAGGGATGGAAAAAGCACTCGAAACCGACGGGGAAAACTGAAACCCGAACCGGTTGCGTCGGGTTTGGGGGCGGGTTGGCGGGTTTGTATGCGGGTTTGGGTATTGATATAATTTTTTAGCCGGGTACGGGTTCGGGTACGGGTTCTGGTAATACCCGCCCGATTACCCGTACCCGTACCCGTATTCGTTTACCCGAATCTATACCCGCTTTATTGATATTATAATTAACAAGAATATATCTGTATTATATATAATTTATTCCATTATATTTTTTATATACGTATCTCTATTACATAACATATTTTATTTTGTACATAAATTATTCAAAAGCATTAAATCGTTTGATACTATTTTCATTTTCTTTAACTTTAAAAAAATATTATATTAGAGTGTTTTCCTTTGTTTTTCAGTGTCACTTAATGTTAATACCATCATTTTGTCTATATATTATTCAATTGGGGATAACCGAAACTCGCGGGAAAACCCGAAAAACCGATGGATAATATTAATCGGGTACCCGACGGGTTTGGGTATGGATATTATAAACGGGTACGGGTACGGGTTCACTAAAACCCGACCCGTTGACTGAATAACCCGGGTCACCGGGCCTTGACTACAACCGGACTTAAACGAGACTATTTCTCTTGATTTTATTAGACTAATTTAAAATTGGAAAAACCATCCTTGTGGAAAACATTTTCCCCATTGACTTTCAAAGGATTATATTTCTCCGATCATCATCATCATCGATTAAAACCCTAAAATCCTAACTCTAAAACATAATCCGATGATGATGACTGTCAACTTATAAACAACTAGCTTCATCCGATGATGATTTCCGGTAATTTATTTTATTAATCCTCATTAATTACTTACATATTCTTCAATTTTGTATTATTTAGGGGGTGTTTGTTTAAGCTTCTTATATGTGTGCTTATTATGAGCTTATTTGATTTTCCGGCTTATTTCGAGACTTGTGGGCTTATATAAGTGTAAATATTACTGTAATATATAGGGTTTTGGGATTTTAAAATAAGTCGGCTAATAAAATAAGTCTCGTTTGTCACGGGGCTTATGGAAGGTCTTATAAAATAAGGCCGGGGTTTTTGAAGAATAAATTACTTATTTAGTTATTTACCCACAAAAATATCTAATATATACAAAAACTCATTTAATTATGTCATTTTTAGTAATTTTGCAATAATAAGACCCGGCCCATGTGCCAAACAAGTTTATAAAAATATTTAGGAGGTGTTTGTTTAAGCTTATATGTGGGTTTATTATGAGCTTATTTGATTTTTCGGCTTATATTTCATAAGTGTAAATATTACTGGAATATTTAGGCTGTGTTTGGCAAGGGCTTATAGGGGCTTGGGATTTTAAAATAAGTCCGCTAATAAAATAAGTCTCGTTTGTCACGTGGCTTATGGAAAGGCTTATAAAATAAGTATGGGGTTTTTGAAGAATAAATTACGGAGTACTTATTTACCCACAAAAATATATAATATATAAAAAAACTCATTTAGTTATGTCCTTTTTAGTAATTTTGCAATAATAAGCCTCCGTCCAGTCCTGGCCTATGTGCCAAATAAGTTTATAAAAATACAAAATTTAATTTCGGCTTATAATATAAGCCCCAGCCCCAGCCCATTTCGCCAAACATACCCTTAGGGGGTGTTTGTTTCAGCTTATATAGCGGGCTTATAGCGTATGTGGTTTTCGGCTTATGTTTCATAAGCTCACTTTTTGTGGCATATTTTGAAACTTGTGAGATTATATAAACTTATCATGACATGATAAGCTTATATAAGCCAGAAAATCTCAAAATAAGCCACAAAAAGTAACCTTATGAAACATAAGCCGAAACCAAATAAGCCGTAAGCCGGCTATATAAGCCAAAACAAACACCCCCTTAATCTTATAATTTATTAATGAGTTTGAGGCTATTATACTATTTTCCTTGCAGGTTTCTGACTTAGTGTAAAAAACCTCGATTATTGTTTTTATTTAGTTTTTTGCGTAAATGCACCTCACCTTTTGGCATGATTAAGTAATATTTTACAATATAGAATTTCATTTGTGAAAATCATGAGCTTTTAGTGTTTTTGCCATTTTTACGCCTTATTATGGCGTTATGGGGGTGTTTGTTTCGGCTTATGTAGCGGGACTATGGCTTATTTGGTTTCGGCTTATGTTTTTATTTTGAAGGTTTTTGGTTTATATAAGTTTATTATATTATAATAAGTTTATGTAAGCCGAAAAGTTTCAAAATAAGCCCACCAAAAGTGGGCTTATGAAACGTAAGTCGAAAACCAAATAAGCCATAAGGCTGCTATATAAGCCGAGACCAACACCTCCTATGACTTGAAGCTAGAACATAAGCTCATTAGATAGGAAATATAAACAAAAAAAATATGGGCTTATGAAATAAGCGTGAAACAAACTATTGTACTTCAGTCCATTATTATACTTTTGGGAGTTCTTTTATTAGAGCATATCAACGAAACCATCACCAATGGCCTAGAGGTAAGTTCTCACAAGCTGTTTAGTGCTAAAATCTCACCAGGTACACATGTGGAGGTGGTCAGGGAAAGCGGTCACGGTGATTCACCTCACCTGCTAGGCCGTCTTCACGTCTGAGTCAAAGACTCGTCCTCCCGGGTAACCTCAGGGAAAAAAATTATGCGTTTATCAACGAGTCTCATCCTGTCAATAACCTTAGGTTATTGGTGTATTTAGACTTAGGAGCACGAGCATCATTATAAGGTATCGTGACTCAACAATGGCAAGATAAGATCCGTTTGACTAACTAACCCTTATTCAATATGGGCGTCATTGTCTGCAATAGGCTTTTTCATGTTTGGATATAGATACATTAGACATTTATCAATTATTTCTTATACCTAATTGAGAATTTATACAGATGATGCTACAGTAACAGAACAACTCACGCAACCCGATTCAGAAATACACGAACCAACAATAATGGCAGATCCAAAGGACGATGTTAGTGTTGTCCAAGAAATTCCACAATCTTACGCAGAACCTAAAGCTGATTTATCTGAACCATTATCTGAACCAGATGTTAACGCACGTCCTGAAGCAGAGGTACTTGTAGCCGCTGCATTGGCTTCGCCTACCAACAGCAATTTAAGTTCATCTGAAGATGTATGTTTAGATGATTATGTTGATAGTTTAATATATAGATATTTTATAGCTTGCTAACATTAGCTGATCTGGCTATAGGATGAAGCCGTCAATGCTGATTCACATGAAGACCTGAGGTTGTATCAGAGATCTCTATCTACTTGTTCCGACACTGCCAAAGATGATGGTAATTTTTGCAACTTTTATATCAAGCCGTTAATGGTGACAATCTTTTGGGTCCATATGTTATTGGTTTAACGGATGTGGATATTTATACTAAAATGGTTTCTGTATCAGGTGTTTTCTGTGGACCATCTTCAGATCATTGCACAAGCGAGTTTGAAATGGTTAGTTCATGCAAATCTGCTAATCCGACTCAAATATGGTCTTATTCTCAGTAGCATATGTTCTGTTTTTCATCATGACACATGATCTAGTACAAGTATGCACATTTTACTCTACGCAAATCTTTATAAACAAAAACAAGTGAACAGTAATCTCCGTAGAACTTGTATCACTTTGTGTATTTGTCATCCTAAAACACACAAATTACAGTTCGGCCTATTGCTTCTGTTGTGGGCTGTCTTCTAATTCTACATCTCTTTAATAATTACAGGACGATGAAGAAGTAACAACAGTTGTCTTCTCTCCTGATCATATGGCGTACCAAGATAGATATTGCATAGATTGTGTCCTAACCTTCACTAGCAGTTGCATCAAAATAGAGGGCTCGTTTTTAGATGATGATGAAGAACCCTTTAGATTGCAGTGGGGAATTGAGGATATACTTTATATCAAATCTCATTGGTATCAGCACGTAAGTCCATACCAAGTTTAATTTCAATTTTCAACTGCCTCTGAAAAGCTTATGTGTATCTTCTTACTCATTGGTGTACCGTAAATTTTTGCAGGCTGGGATGACAATGTTGAAGATTCGTGTACTTATGGAGGATACATTACAAGCTGAAAATGTTGAATGCCCTTCAGGTTAGTCATATTCTTTTTAATGCTTATGTTCTCAGGTTACTTATTAAAATATCGACAATAGGTGTGCTACCAACTGCTTACTTGTAAGGGTATATTGGACTTCTTAACCTTGAAAAACGTGACATAATGATCAAAAGGTATTAATCAAATTCCAAAAGGTTTTGTCGTGGTTACTACAAAAGGTTATATCTTTGAAAACTGGTTATGAAAAGCTTAAAAAATTACCCCCCGTCGCATGCCAGAAGTAAATATCTTGTAGCACGTGCTTTTTTTATTGATCCTGCATAATAAGTTCAAAATAGTTTCATTCGTGCAACTGATGTTCTTTACTCTTGATTCCTTGCGTCTTTTCAGGTACCGAGTTGAGGTTTGCATTTATCGGCACTAACTGGTATGGGAAACAAGAAGCAGTCACATCTTTGAATGACACATACAAAACATTATGGACCGGTATATATGAGTCAGGGTGAGCTGTTTAGCATGTTGCTCGCTTTAGTTTTTTTTTGCTGCATTTCACGAGTGATATACCTATAATTGGAATGTAAATAATATCTGTAAATTGTATAATCCCAATCTGGAAGTATGTAATCAGTCGTATCAAGTGGGAAAATAAACCGAAAAATATGGGCTTATGAAATTAAGCCGAATAAAATAAGCACATAATCCTGAAAATAAGCTAAAAGTAACATATCCTTTGTAATCTATATACAGTGATTTGCTCTCAGTAGTAGAATACCGTTACACCTCTCTTTCAGGATGCTATGAACTCCTTATTGTACATTTATACTTGGTGTAGTTCGGGAATTCTTTTATCGTTCAATTGGGCATCTTTTAGAATCAAATCGATAAATTTTTTTATATGTTGACAACTTGGGATTATTGTTGCAGGGACACTGTCCATGGGCATACCCAAGCATCTTTCCCGAAGTATCTTCCCTGGTAAGTGAAATGAAATTTTCTTTGGTGTTGAAAGCATATACAATAAGTTCAAACATCGAGCAATGTGTTTTGGCATTAATGTCGATCCATACACTTTACATAATTATGGATGCTTGCAGCTTTGATCAACCTTTTGAAGAAATTATCTATCCAAAAGGGGAAGTTGATGCTGTTTCTATTGGCAAGAGAGACGTCGATATGCTCCTACCAGACACTTTTGTCAATGACACCATCATTGACTTTTATATCAAGTATGTTAGTCTGTATCTTGTTTCCTTTTTCCTATGATGCTTTTAATTGACCGTTAGTCTGTCACAGTGGTAGCTTTAGCATGCCTTGTATTTCTCGCTAATAACAAGTGTCAAATTTTCAACTGACGACAGATACTTAAAGAACAAAATCAGCCCCGAGGATAGACCGAGGTTCCATTTTCTCAATAGTTTCTTCTTTCGAAAGCTAGCTGACCCAGATAAAGAACCTCTTGAGGCCTGTAAAGGGAAGGAAGCTTTTCAACGTGTAAAAAAATGGACAAGAAAAGTGAACCTTTTTGAGAAAGATTATGTCTTTATTCCTGTCAACTACAAGTAAGTTTATAAACATTTTAAATCTGGCTCGCTTACGAACTCGTCTAACGAATTAAACCGGCCTTTTGACAGCTATCACTGGAGTCTTATCGTAATGTGTCATCTTGGGGAAGTGGCCACATACCAAGGTCTGTCTTTCATTTTTCTTATATCTTGTCATGCATATCGAAGGTGATAATTCCTATTCTAAAGCTATGTTCATGTTTAGATGAAGATGTAACCAAGTTAAGTAAAGTGCCATGCGTTCTGCATATGGATCCTATTCGAGGCAATCATACTGGCTTGAACGGTCTTATGCAAAGGTAGCATTTGATCATGTTTTGTTTTATAAGTTTAAGTTATAAAATAAGTATGCTTCTTACACTTTGTCAGAGATAGCGAGGTCGGCTTCTAAAAATTTTCCGTTTACCGTGTTTCCTAAGTTTTACTGTCCCCCTTTGTCAACTTGCATCGTGTTTCCAAACTTGTATAATTGAACAATTGTGGTTTACATGTGGATATATCAATGCAGTTACCTTAAAGAAGAATGGAGAGGGAGGGTACCGGAGACGTCTGAAGATATTTGTTCAAGATTTGATAATTTACGCTTTATCTCACTTGAGGTAGCGTGTGTGTCTTCTGACTTGTGTACTTTTTAATATTACTTTTTAAAGCATACCCTCTTTATGTAACTCCATAAATATTATCACACTATTAATTTCCTTACGTATGGGACACTTTTGAACGCTTTCCAAACTTCTGTTTTTACGAGTTTACGCTTTTTGAAGCAGACACGGGAAACTAAAAAGCACTAGTAATGCCAAACGTGACCTTGTTAGTACTAGCAGTTTTTACATTCTCACTTGGCTTTCACTTAATATGAATGTTGAATCTGGAATCTTCTTGTTTGTGCAGTTACCGCAGCAGCCAAATTCATATGACTGTGGTCTATTCTTGCTCCATTACGTAGAACTCTTTTTGGAACAGGCTCCAATTAATTTCAATCCATTCAAAATATCTCAGAGTGTCGACTTTGTAAGTAAACTGACTCATCTTTTCACCCTCATAGCATTAGTTTTAGTTACATGTCTAATTTATTTTTCTACTAAGAACAATGAGAATTTGAACCAACCATTTAATACTACGTATTGACATTTAAGCAAATAAAGATACCTTTTATGGTACTTTATAATATACTTGACCTCACACCATTTGTTCAGCATCTTGTATTGTGATTGTGACTGTGCTAGTTTTTCCGGATTCTTATTCTTAAAGTTAATACGATTGCATATTTTTCAGCTAAATGTGGACTGGTTTCCGCCTGCTGATGCATCACTTAAAAGGGTGGTTATCCAGAGATTAGTATATGATCTCCTAGAGGCACCTTCTCACGACGCTCCTCCCGTGCGTGCCAATGATGATAACTTCCGTATAGAAACTGCTGTAAATTTCTTTCCAGAAACGTTCGATAATAATCCTTCAACGGTTTGTCAAACTTCTCATGATGATGATGATGAAATTGAAATTTCTTTGTTACCATCATTAACTATGACAACTGAACCATGTCCTGTGGGTCCTACTGAATCTTTAAAACCGACATTTGAACCAAGATCATTTCTGAGCATGCAATTTCCGTCTTTCAACGAGGCAACATTTGATGGGTACAAAAGCTCCCTAGCGCCATCACTTGAGGTAATTCTGTTCTAGTTTTTGTCATGTGAAGTCCTAAACTACATGTGGCAAAATGGGCAGGTTGGGTAACAGGTCAAAACGGTTTTCGGGTCAGGTCAGTTGGGTGTACCCGAAACACCTTTTTCCATTTTTAAAAAAATTTTCTATAAACAATTAGTGCCTTAAAAATAATTTATACTTTTGAATAACATGAGTTGGAAGTTTTATGCAATGTAAATAAACTTTGGGTGGCTTTTGAGCCTTTTGATCCATTAGAGATAATCGTAACTTGAATTTGACCCGTTGATGACTGTTTTGGGTAAATTTTGACATTTTAGTCTGACATAACATGGCTTTCATTGTAAAACAGGGAAATATAGAAAACGGAGGACAATCTGTTTATTCTCTGACAGAAATTGATCTTGAGCAAGACAATGGAATCACACCCGAAATCCCATATTTATCCCAGGATCTCAAAAGCAGTAACTTTTATGAAACATCGCCACAAACATCAATTTCCGGATGTGAAGATTCATTAGAAGTCATCAAGAGTAATAAGCAAATGAATGAAGAAGTCGACTTCATGGAGATAAGACATGAACCAAGATCACCATTAATGGAGCATGTGGAAATTCCTGATGATAACGATAATGGTAACGGCTATGCTTATAATCTTACATTATCTTCTCATTTTTCCGAAATGCAAGCAAATGGGTCCACTGGTTCTGGTGAGTCCTCGGGCTTGGAATCAGATGTGCAGCATCCTACCAAAAAGATGCGAACGACAGAACCACCTCTTGAAGATGGGTCTCCGTTTAGCTGAATATAGTGTCGATAGGTTTTTGTTGGAAATTTGAAGATATGTAGCATTTAGAATGAACCAACCCCCACACGGATACTGTCGGTTATTCATACTTTGCATTTTGGTGTTTGTTTTTGAATGGTCCAGTTTTGGGGGATATGATAAATAATACCAGTAGTGTTTAATCCTTTGAACTGCTCTACTTGCTTTTAGCTTTAAGGTCACTTGCCTGACTTTGTAAACCTATAACTTGATAGCTTGTAGCTTTGAAAATATCCCGATTTTTGTTCAAACGGTGGCACTTGTGGAAGATCAGGTATGCTTAGAATTCAAAGATCTATTTCCAACAGAGTGATCTAACTTCGACCACTCTGATAGTGAATGATGAACTACCAATGTTGGATTTGAGCATGTACTCGTTGATAATCCGACTTATTATTTTATTTCTTTTCCAAAATCTTCAAAGTTGAAAGATTAGGGGCATTTGAGAATGATTCGAGCCGTATGAAGGGAAACTCTCACGTACAGTTTAAAGGTTAGAAGAGGATATGAAGTAAGCGTAAATCTACCCTCTAGTTGGCAACTCATACTTCCTCGTAGAGAAGATTAAGCGCTGTATACGTGTGTTGTATACTTGTATGTCTACAAACAGAATAGTAAAAATGTGTAGAAATGAAAAAGGATCGTATGAATGAGATTAGTAGTGATTGTTTTAGAGACACACGATAATAACAATATAAAACTCATCATAACTCTGAATGACGAGGTCTAACTTAGACGGCATGTACCAATCGTCTATAGATTGAGCAATTTGGTGAGCCGTGCATAAATCAGACCCGTAAGGATCAAGATAAAGACGACTGAGCCAACTATACATTTTACCACACAATATGCCATTTTTTTTACTACATTACACTAGATTTTCTTGACATTTTAGCCAACCTATGGAGGATGTTCAACTCCAATTGCATTGTCTATCTTTTATATGCAAACTAGTACGTCTCTAAGAAAACTTTATATATGGGGTTACTTTTGTGAAACTTCCCACATGGAGTAAAGAGAAGAAGCTCTCCTTACTTATATACTGTGGTGAATATGGATTGAATAGTTGAGATTAGTATTATGTTGTTGGTTTGACAGGTTTGATGTTGTTTATGGTGAAAAGAAACAAGGTTAAACCTCAAAATCACTAATTAATATAACATCTAAATTTTTTGTGAAATAAGAAACATGTGAAATGGGTCGAAAGTCACCCAAAGTGTACATCCAACACATAAAACCTCCTAAATCATTTTTTTAGAAGTTATATTCTTATTGAATTAATATGGTCTCTAGATTAATATTCGATGCATAATTATTTATAAAAAGTTGGCTATTTATGGCTAAAAGTGCTTCGGTTCGAGTTGAGCTGAATCGTACAAAAATGACATGTTCGTTTTATACCAGAAGTTAATTAATTTTGTTGTAGAGATAATATGAGTTTTTAAATCATATCTATTACACTGATCGCTTGATAACTTTTTTTGCCAAAAAGTTACTGTGGGTCGACTAAACCCGACTACAAATGAGTTGCTTTGACCTAAAACTCTCTTCGCCTACCAATTTTGTGTATACTGCCATTGAATGCTCATAGATATGTATTTGGAGTGACACACGTTCCTCGACTGGCCTTTTATCACTCATTTCATAGGTAAATTTCAGTTGCTTTAATTAACACAATGCTTATGTGACTGATGTCGTGACTTTGATTTGCAGCCACATGGATTCTTCAACACCAGCAGTGGAAAGCTCAATGACCAATTCAGAATTAAAAGGAAATGGAGTCAATAGCCTCGTTGTAGCAAAATGTGAAATGAAGTCTATTACCATGTAACGTGCTCGTAGAAAGCCATTTTATTTGTGTTTTCAATGTTATTGGATTCGTTTTCACCATATCCGATGAGTTTCATATATTTCATTTTACACTAAACAACCATTAACTATTAACATGTTTTACATACACTATCAACATAAAGGGTTATCATTTATCAAGTGGAAAGAAACACAAGCTCCTGTTGACCAAATTATTTACGTTGACTGGTCTTAAATTGGCAACTTCATATTCCACTTCATCAATCCAATGTGTAGCATTCAGCATGAAATCTTGACCCTTGATCATGATCACTAGGATCATTAATGCAAGGCTGGGATCACATCTTCAACAAACACAAAAATCCTCCAACAAACACAAATAACCATCGTGTAAAACAAAAAAGCCTCTCCTTTTTACCCTTATATATCACACACATTAAAACACACCTAACACACAACTTTTTCTAACTTTCTTACCATAAACCAGCAGACCCATACAACCCAAAATTTGCCATCGTTATTTTGACACTCATCAGCTTATGTACCATACAACCCAAAATTTGACATCAATTATTTTGACATGTTGCTTATTTTGTCTTGACAACGGTGTTGTCCGTGGACTAGACTACTTTCATAATGCTAAATGGTCAGATAGTAACTTTTGGTTCTATCGATATAGGTTTTGGAGGTTGAGCCATTGTGATTGTGATTGTGATAAGAGTTAGGTAGTGAGAATGGGAGAAAATTAATCAAGTTGGTTATTGAGAAATGTGGTTATACAAGATTACCATCGCCTTCTTTTTATACACAATGTTCAAACACTTTTAAAGATCTTTGAACGAATCTAAGATATTTTCCTTTTCTTGTTTTCGAGTCTTTTGGTTGTTGTGAAGTTCTGTTAGCTTTTACTTTTTGATCGGAGATGGGCTTGTACAAATGATGCATTTCTTGGTTGGTTGTGTTGACGTGAGGGTGTGAGATAGGGACAAAGGTTGTAGTTCGTTTTTTTATTTTTTATATAACTTGTTCACAGTTGATTGTATCTTGTTCTCTTATTAATCATTTACCATTCGGAACAGTGAGATGGTGAGGGACAGTGAGTTGTAGTTTATACGGATCGAGTATAAACACTTGTTTAAACAAAAGCTCACAGTGATAAAAATTGAAATTTTATATCACTTTCTTAGTAAAGATATAAGATATTGCAATTCATGAAGTGGGTAATGAAAAAAAAATTGAAGCTCTGATATCATATTTAATGTTGAAATAAATATTGATAAAGATTTAAAGCCCATATACAAAATCTTGATAATTTAGTCAACGGGGGCTTGTGTTTCTTTCCACTTGATAATCCCTTTCCTATGTTAATATATAGTGTATGTAAAAAATGTTCATAGTTAATGGCTGTTTAGTGTAAAATGACATATATGAAACTAATCGGATAGGGTGAAAACGAATCCAATAACATTGAAAACACAAAGAAAATGGCTTTCTACGAGCATGCATGTTACATGGTAATAGACTTCATTTCACATTTGCTGCTACGAGGCTATTATGGCATGAGCTTTCCACAGCTTGTGAGGAGTTGAAGAATCCATGATGATGAGGAAATTGAAATTTCTTTGTTACCATCAATAACTACAACAACTGAACCATGCCCTGTGGGTCATACTGAATCTTTAAAACCGACATTTGAACCAAGATCATTTCTAAGGATGCAATTTCCGTCTTTCAACGAGACAACATTTGATAGGTACAAAAGCTCCCTTGCGCCATCACTTGAGGTAATTCTGTTCTAGTTTTTGTCATGTGAAGTCCTAAACTACATGTGGCAAAATGGGCAAGTTGGGTAACAGGTCATAACGGTGTACGGGTCAGGTCAGTTGGGTTTACCCAAAACACCTTTTTCCATTTTTTTTTTAAAAAATTCTATAGATAATAAAATAATTTATACTTTCAAATAACATGAGTTGGAAATTTTATCAATTTTTTTTTAATTGAAGTTGTTATAAGTAGTATTAGTTGTTACATTTCAGTTAGTTACCGCGTTTTCTTTATATGTTATGCAATTGAATAATTAGGTTTGTTACTTTTATGGTCCACATATAAATAATTGAGTTAGAAATTACTAAGTCAAAGTGTTCCGTTATTATACTAGTATCACATTTGAAGACACCATGGTTCAAAGGGTGAACATCTTGGGATGGCCAGGGAATACCGGTTAGGCTGCGTACATCATCTTAGCCAATAAGGCTCCACTTTCCCTAACAAAGATCCTTCACATTTAGGGGGTTTTGTTTCGCCTTATATAACTATATTATAAGCCGAAAACCAAATAAGCCATAAGCCGGCTATATAAGCCGAAACAAACACCCCCTTAAAGCAGCTTCATCTCAATATTTGCTCCTTTTCTATTGATGTGTTTTTATCATGTTATTTCGAGTTTTTTTAGCAATACGGTCCCCATCAACCAACTGGTTGTTTGTTCAACTCTTAGTTGATTGAGACATATGCTTCCTAGTACTAGTAGTAGTAGTAGGTGTTATTTATTCTCTAGCTCTCAGTGACCTATCAACAGCTTTCACCCTGTTCTCCCCACCCAGATAAGGAACATGGATGGGTGGTGGTTGTCCATAAAGTACTTCAAAGGGACTAGTGTTAATAGAGGACTGGTAGTTGATGTTATACCACACTTCTGCCAAAGCCAACCATTTTGACCACTCCGCGGGCTGCTCACCAACCATACACCTCAAATAACCTTCCAAACACCTGTTCACAACCTCCGTCTGGGTGATAGGAGTTGAGGTTTGCATTTATTGGCACCAACTGATATGGGAAACAGGAAGCGGTCACATCTTTGAATGACACATACAAAACATTATGGACCGGTATATATGACTCAGGGTGAGCTATTTAGCATGTTGCTTGCTTTAGTTTTTTTGCTGCATTTCACGAGTCATATACCTATAAGTGGAATGTAAATAATATCTGTTAATGGCATAATCTAAATCTGGAAGTATGTATTCAGTTTGTAGGTCTAAATGTCAGCTCATAAGCGGGAAAATAAACCGAGATATATGGGCTTATGAAATTAAGCCGAATAAAATAAGCACATCAGCTTGAAAATAAGCTAAAACTAACATATCCTTTGTAATCTATATACGGTGATTTGCTCTCAGTAGTAGAATACCGTTACACCTCTCTTTCAGGATGCTATGAAACTCCTTATTATACTTGGTCTAGTTGGGGAATTCTTTTATCGTTCAGTTGGTCATCTTTTAGAATCAAATGGATATTTTTTTTATATGTTGATAACTTGGGATTATTGTTGCAGGGACACTGTCCATGGGCATACCCAAGCATCTTTCCCGAAGTTTCTTCCCTGGTAAGTGAAATGAAATTTTCTTTGGTGTTGAAAGCATATACAATAAGTTCAAACATCGAGCAATGTGTTTTGGCATTAATGTCGATGCATACACTTTACATAATTATGGATGCTTGCAGCTTTGATCAACCTTTTGAAGAAACTATCTATCCGAAAGGGGAAGTTGATGCTGTTTCTATTGGCAAGAGAGACGTCGATATGCTCCTACCAGACACTTTTGTCAATGACACCATCATTGACTTTTATATCAAGTATGTTAGTCTGTATCTTGTTTCCTTTTTCCGATGATGCTTCTAATTGACAGTTAGTCTTACAGTGGCAACTTTAGCATACCTTGTATTTCTCGCTAATAACAAGTGTCAAATTTTCAACTGACCACAGGTACTTAAAGAACAAAATCAACCCCGAGGATGGGCCGAGGTTCCATTTTCTCAATAGTTTCTTCTTTCGAAAGCTAGCTGACCCAGATAAAGAACCACTTGAGGCCTGTAAAGGGAAGGAAGCTTTTCAACGTGTAAGAAAGTGGACAAGAAAAGTGAACCTTTTTGAGAAAGATTATGTCTTTATTCCTGTTAACTTCAAGTAAGTTTATAAGCCTTTTGAATCTGGCTTGCTTACGAACTCGTTTGACTAATTAAACCGGCCTTTTGACAGCTATCACTGGAGTCTTATCGTAATGTGTCATCTTGGGGAAGTGGCCACATACCAAGGTCTGTCTTTCATTTTTCTTATATCTTGTCATGCATATCGAAGGTGATAATTCCTATTCTAAAGCTATGTTCATGTTTAGATGAAGATGTAACCAAGTTGAGTAAAGTGCCATGCGTTCTGCATATGGATCCTATTCGAGGCAATCATACTGGCTTGAACGGTCTTATGCAAAGGTAGCATTTGATCATGTTTTGTTTTATTAGTTTAAGTTATAAAACAAGTATGCTTCTTACCCTTTGTGAGAGATAGCGAGGTCGGCTTCTAAAAATTTTCCGTTTACCGTGTTTCCTAAGTTTTACAAGATGAAATCTCCATAGTGAAAGAGCTGCCGAGCATGTACTCTTGGAGCACAAGGGATTACTATGGTACGGGCATACGACCTACTAGAATCAAAACGGCGCCTGTTCATGCTTCTGCTAATTGGTATCTGGAAAATGTGCTCCCAATGCTAAATAGGTTCGTGATACAATTTTCTTTGACAATTGTAATTCAATTCTAGCATAAACAGGTCAAAGTTATTGGTTTTCTCAGTTTCTGCTGTAACGTGATGATTTAATGTGTCGCTATCTGATCTCTTGCCTGATAATATGATTTTAGTATACCTTTTAACAAAAATATACATGCACCACTTAAGATTTATCCGTTTGTCCTGAGGAAGCTGCAACATTTTTATGGACATGTAATTTATGGGAAGTGTCTAAGTAGTAGCCAAATGTGTTCGATAACCATCACAAGTAAGCTTCCAAACAATGATATATTTCACAGAATATATAGCGCTTCTTGTTAATATATTGACTGTATAAAATAGTAACAGATGTCATTGCATTATGTATAACTAATCAATTTGACGCATTATGTTTACAGTGTTGTTTATATTATTGAGTCAAACAGAACCATTATATCTAACAATTGCAGTTCTAATGTTTTAGTCATGGAATTGCTGCTATTGCCCCATTCTCGCACCATTTAGGTTTTGAAAACCTACCAAAGCAGATCCAGCTTCTTTGCTGTAAGGTACTAAGGTTAACTTTCAAGCATTAGTTTTTGTTCCTCACATCAGAAGACTAGGAGACACCCTCGTTCAACGCCTTCGAAGCTATCCTACTACAAACAAAGGAACAACTAACAATATATTGGAGGATGAAAGGGGAAGTGGAAAGTTTATCGTTTTACATCTCCGCTTTGATAAAGTATGTCTCCTTCCATGTTTCTCCATCATGATCTTTAGAATGTAAATTTACGCAATCTTTGTCTCCTTTGCTCTAAAATAGATTCTTTTTTCTCCCATGTTATTAAAATGGGTCGGTTTGACCCACCAACACTTTTTTTTCTTTCACAGTTCAATCCCTAAAAAAGGTTTTATAAACACTTGAATCTGCTTTTGATATTAACTGTAGCAATTTAGACACATTTACTTATGAATGGATCAATTCGTATTATGTTTTATCTTCTAATTGGACGAAAAGTGGTTCTGGTCAACCTAACTCAATCCCTACCAAAAAGTCTGCCATTGTTCACCCGTTACCTATCTTGCTACCTCGATTACTTTTGCATAAGTTACAAATAGGTGATGGTGGGATTATGAAGCATCTTTATTACAAAATTTTATTGAACAGGATATGGTTGCCCATTCAGCTTGTGATTTTGGTGGTTCGAGAGTGGCACCAAGTGAGTCAAAATGGGTCAGGTTGGACCACCAACACTTTTTTGTCTCTCACAGTTCTATACACATGAATCTCTAAAATAGGTTTTACAATAACCGTCACTAAAATAATGATCCAATTTTTTCCGATCAAGTTATTAGGAGGTTATAAACACTTGAATGTGCTTTTCATAAGAACTGTTTGATCCGTTAGTGGTAGCAATTTAGACTCTTTTAGTTTTGAATGGGTCAATTCATGTTATGTTTTATTTCTAAGTGGACGAAAAGTGGTTCTGTTCAAACCTAACTCCATCCCTACCAAAAAGTATACCAGTGTTCCCCCATTACCTATCTTGCCCATATTGCCACTTGCCACCTCAATTGCTTTTGCATAAGTTACAAATAGGTTTATCGAACAGGATATGGCTGCCCATTCAGCTTGTGATTTTGGTGGTGGAAAAGCTGAAAAGTTGGCACTTGCGAAGTACCGCCAAGTAATATGGCAGGGAAGAGTGATGAAAACTCAGTTTACTAATGAGGAGTTTAGACATCAGGGACGATGTCCACTCCTGAAGAAATTGGACAGCTTTTGAAATCTTTGGGTTTTAACAATGACACACGCCTCTATCTTGCATCCCACAAGGTAACATCTAATCCGCCCCAAGGAAAATTTCAACTTTTGGATCCATACACGATTTAAAGGAATTATTTGACTATCTGGTTGATTGTGCACACAATTGGAAGATATTATTTACTTAATTTTTTTAGATTTTCACAATGTGAGGAAATAGTTTTACTTATCAGATTTTATAATTAACCTTCCAGAAAGAAAAACCAGGAATCTTCTTAGACCCAAATTAATATCAACAATCTTTTTGGTATGCTGATAATAGACAAACTAGTATTTGACTATTTATGACCTACATCAAGCGTACTGATACGTGCATAACAAGACCATGTCCAAAGAATATCAACCAATGTCTCCATTAATTACGCATACATCCACGTTTCATATTTAAGTAGTTATTTACATGCATGAGTAAGTTACATGCATTATTTTAGGAATATAGTCAACCAGTTATTTTCATGTGCTAGTGGGTAGGTTAGTTACTAGGCAGTTTGTATTTTTCTTTGGGCTATAAATTGTAATCGTATGCATGAATGTAAGCAGAAAAGAAATGAATTAAAAGTTCTAGTCTTCTACTCTTTTATTCTTGGAGTCTTGCCCGCTCTAAGGGCCTTATCAATCCGTCTCTTTAATCTACTTGTTGGGAGATTGACCATCTCAAATCGGTCTTATAACAATGGTGCTTTCATTGACTTACTCACCTTCTCTACAAGAATCCATGGCCATCCTGGCTGACAATATATCCAAACTCGAAGCCGTCATGGCCAAATTCATTGCCACTTCCGTCTCAAACACCAACACTACCAAAACCGATATTGCCGAGACCACAACCCAGGTGGTCACCCAAATTCCTGTTGTCACAAACATCAACCCCGATGTCACAACCCAAACTCCTTCTCTGTTACCACCTCCAACTGCCGACGCGACTCACGAAACGCCACAAATCACACATAATATAGCCATCTTTAATTGTCCGCCATTGTTCACCCCCACCGCTGCACCACATGTTATCGCCACCATTAAACCACCAATCATGCTAGACAGCTTATCAAACAAAACTCTTGAACCATTATTTCAAAGCCTCGCTACCATAGATATCCAAGCTAATGGTAACCCAGAACATGGGTTTTGTTGCCTAGAGATATGTTATCATGGTCACCAATGTCACCCACCTACGTTTGTTTTTCTTCAAACCGAACCGAAACCGCCTTGGAAGCCACGTCACACGTGGTACAAAGACATGAGCCTTGAGGACAAGGCTCGTTTTCAGGCGTGGGGTATTGATACGTGCATAACAAGACCATGTCCAAAGAATATCCACGTTTCATATTTAAGTAGTTATTTACATGCATGAGTAAGTTACATGCATTATTTTAGGAATATAGTCAACCAGTTATTTTCATGTGCTAGTGGGTAGGTTAGTTACTAGGCAGTTTGTATTTTTCTTTGGGCTATAAATTGTAATCGTATGCATGAATGTAAGCAGAAAAGAAATGAATTAAAAGTTCTAGTCTTCTACTCTTTTATTCTTGGAGTCTTGCCCGCTCTAAGGGCCTTATCAATCCGTCTCTTTAATCTACTTGTTGGGAGATTGACCATCTCAAATCGGTCTTATAACACGTACCAAGGCTGAGTTTAGCAAATCAAACAGTCAAAACAGCAACTTTTACATTATCGGCTTTGCTTTATCCCTGAAATATAGGTATATGGTGGAGAAGCAAGAATTTCTGCACTGCGTAAACTGTTTCCATTTATGGATGACAAAAAAAGCCTTGCATCTGACAAAGAACCGGCAGAAGTTGAAGGAAAAGCGTCGTTATTAGTGGCTGTTGATTATTATGTTAGTATGCATACCGACATCTTCATTTCAGCTTCAACAGGCAATATGCACAATGCGATGGTATGTATGATTGTCCTCATTCATCTTTGTTAAAAACTGAAAGTAATATTTTTCTTAACATGTAAAAAAAAAAAAAAAAAAAGAAAAAAGAAAAATACGCTATGAGAAAATGTATACAGAAAATTAACTAAATGAGCTGTGGGACATATTATAACCTCTACCTTTTTAATGGAATATATCCAGAAATGACCCTATAAGACGCAAAAATAACTTTTGAGAAATTGCAAAGAGATAAAAAGTGCTGGATATATGTATAAATATTAGAATAAGTACACATTTTGCCTGAAATTTTTGTTTTGAACATATTTTTTTGTGAAAATTTACAATTTCTTATTAGTAAATGTAGAAAATAATCTGAGTTTTTGCCAAATTTTGACTTCTTAAAGAAGTTTAGGTGTTTTGCAAAATTTAAATTGTTAGTTATAAGGTCATATCTGGATAGAGATGAATAAAATGTATAATTTATTCATTTGTATCTTGCTTTACACCAAAAAGTCAATTAAGTGTTTTCGAAAAATATACAAATTTGACTGTTCTGCTGCACATTTTCATTAAAAATAGCTCATATTGCAAAATCTTTGTTGCATTTTCCAAAAAAATGATGTTTTTCTTTAGAGGCCGCTATTTCAACCCATTTAAATAAAGACGGATAAAGTCCGGTTGACTTTCATTGATGAGGATTGCGGGTCAAGTATTTAGTTTAATGATAAAGTGAACGGGTTGAATAATTGAATGTGGTCTGAAGTGTATTCGAATTCAAAAAGACTTGGACATTACTGTGTTGGTGGGTTCAAACCCAACCCATTTCGTTCCAACCCGTCTAACGGGCCATTTTGACCCTATTGCTTCGCTGACTATAAAAATAAAGTATGATGCTTTAACAACTTGGAATCATCCATGACCCTTTACTTATAAAATGAATCATTGTTGCTTGTTTTTCAGCTAGGGTATCGAGCATACAAAAACTTGAAGACTATCAGACCAAATATGGTGCTCTCAAGCAAGCTCTTTCTAAATGAAACTATGGAATGGCCCGAGTTTCAGTGGGCTATACAAAACGCGCATAGAAATAGACAAGGTCAAGTTAGGTTAAGAAAGGAGACACAATCCATATATACTTATCCCAATACCAGATTGTATGTGTCAACAACATTAGTTCTTTTTTCAGTTTTGTAGAGTTAGAGAAGCTATAGTGTTCTAAACTGCTATTCACTCAGTCATGCGGGTAAATGAGCACGGATTATAGTAAAAGACAAATTCAATATATATTTGTGCTTCTCTCTGAGGGTGTTATGTGCATGCACAAGTTGTACCAAATAGATGAAACGATATTTTTTTATAGGGTCGTATGTCGGTAGGTGAATGATGCAACATCTCGTTTGGTTTGCAAGTTTTAATCCAAATGTATGTTTTGCATTTTGCTTAATAAACAGGCCTTATTTTGGCCAACAATTGTCATGTTACGCAACTTTTTCTTTATATACATCCACCCTTTATAGCGGTCAAAAAATTAGGGGCTAACATGGTTTGGTTTTGCTAGATTTTTGCGTAAAAGCGAAACCAATCCTGGTATATTCGGTTTTAATCACGGTTTGGTTATCGATTTTTCCTCTCCACCTCCACGGATGTCGTTTCAACACTAGTGGAGGAAATGGTATTGATATATTTGAAGAGGATTTTCGCTCATTAAATATACTGTTACTAGAGTTTTTGCATGAATTCAAAGAAGATGAATTAGAGGGTGACAGTGAGATATAAATATAGTAGTAAAGCACATGCAGATCATTTCACATATACATATAAGTTCACACATAACTAGTTTACCTGTCACAATATACATTCTACCATATTATCATAAATTGGTTTGACAAGATCACAAAAAACAAATCAGCTATATACGTTGTAAATAGAAATAGTAAAACAATCAAACAATGCAAGTGAAGATAGGCAGCTTCTACGGAGAGCAATAAGCAAGTTTGAACACATTGAGACCATTCACCAACTAAACTTAACAAAGAACTTGTTAGCATTTCCCATTCTCCTTCAAGATCATTTCTTATCTCACAACATTTAGCTTCAAGAAGTAATCAGCGGCTTTGAGCCCCTCATCTGAAGATGTGCCTCTACGTACAGTGGTTGGCAAATAGAAAACAATGCATCAAAAAGGAGTACCGAGTAGTTAATAAACGAGCCTAGCTCGTTTAGGCCTATAGTCGACTTCGTTCGGAACATTAACACCCTGTCTAGATCCGCCACTACTTGATCCGCCGTTTATGCAGAGTGCCACCTTAAAAACCAAGAAACTACTTTAGCTTATATGGAATTGCGCCATTAGTATGGAACTAAAATGCAATCGACAATAGAGAATCTTTGAAAACAGGTACAATAGTTGCATTTTATCCATAGACCATCTACCATCTTTTTGAAACTTTAACATCTTTAATACAATAAGGGACCAAAAGTGTAACAAGTTTTATAATAGTTACCGTTTATGTAAATGTTGGTATTTAGAGACCAAAAATGTAATATGGTATAACTACAAGGACCATCGTGTAATTTACTTTATTTTCTCTTTCTACAACGCTACTAGTAGGGGTGTCATTCGGGTCAACCCGACCCGATAAGCCTCTATCGGGTCGGATCTATCGGGTTTTCGAAAAATAAAGATTAACCCGCAACCCGATCCGATAAGGAATCGGGTTATCGGGTTCGGGTCTATCGGGTTATCGGGTTTATCGGGTTCGGGTTATCGGGTTCGGGTTATCGGGTTTAGTTCAAAAATTATAAAACTTTTAATGTGTTATTATAGCTTATCGGGTTATCGGGTCAACCCGATAACCCGATAACGAAATAATTAAGACCCGCAACCCGACCCTATAAGGCTATCGGGTTGACCCGATAACCCGATAAGGTATATTGGACCCGAATCAACCCGACCCTATAAGGCCTTATCGGGTTCGGGTCGGGTTCGGGTCGGGTCGACCCATATGACACCCCTAGCTACTAGTATTATTTTGTTCCAATAATTTTTGTTGGCCAATATCAAATTCAATATTAAAATAAGAGAAAAAAGAATTTAGAAAACAAGGAAAGTGTGTTATTTACTCACCGACGGTGACAGGTTGTATTCTTTATCTCCAAACACGAAGCTTGGGAGATGCAGCGATATCTTCAGGTAGCTTCTCAAGAAGAGCACAACAAAGAAGGTTGATACTTAAGAGGTTTTAACTTACAAATGCTATCAGGAAGATGTTTAATCTTTGTGTACGACAAAAATAGTTTCTCCAGAGATTCTAACTGGCCAATGTCCTCAGGCAATTTCCCAAGACAAGAACAATTTCTAACATCGAGCAACTTCAGATGTTTTAGCATGCAGATGCTATCTGGAAGATATTCAATCTTCTTACTCCTCACGTATAGCTCTTCTAAACACTCTAATTGGCCAAGATTCTCTGGTAACTTCTCAAGAAGATCACCATTATCGAATTTGAGAGATTTGAGACGTTTCAACATACAAATGCTATCCGGAAGAAATTCAATCTTTTGACTCCTCACATGTAGCTCTTCTAAACACTCTAATTGGCCAAGATTCTCTGGTAACTTCTCAAGAAGATCACCAGTATCGATTTTGAGAGATTTGAGACATTTCAACATACAAATGCTATCCGGAAGATATTCAATCTTCTTACTCCTCACATGTAGCTCTTCTAAACATTCTAATTGGCCAAGATTCTCTGGTAACTTCTCAAGAAGATCACCAGTATCGACTTTGAGCCAATTCAACATAAAAATGCTATCCGGAAGATATTCAATCTTCAGAGATTTGAGACATTTCAACATACAAATGCTATCCGGAAGATATTCAATCTTCTTACTCCTCACATGTAACCTCTCTAAACATTCTAATTGGCCAAGATTCTCTGGTAACTTCTCAAGAAGATCACCATTATCGACTTCGAGAGATTTGAGACATTTCAACATACAAATGCTATCCGGAAGATGTTTTATTTTTGTAGATGACAAACAGAGCTCCTCTAGACATTGTAACTTGCCAAGATCTTTGGGAAACTCTGGAATATTGCATTCGAGTTCAAGCTTTCTTAAGCATCGTAAACTGCAAATCATGTCTGAAAATTTCTTAGTGTCTGTGCAAGCACATAGACCAAAAGAAATAAGCTTCTCAATATTTCCAACTGATGACGATAGATATTCTTCATAAACACAAAACCGCAACTTAGGGAGATTACTGTTGGGGTGCAATGGGCATGAATCCAAGACCTCACCAACCAGACGTAAACTAGCTAAAGACTGACTATCCTTTAGGTTCAATGCACCAAAGGGGACCATAAAAAAGAAAAACCTCAAACATGAGTTTAAGTTTAAGTAGACAAGTTTTCTTAGACATCCAACGGGAGCGTTAATTTCTATCAACTTATCACAACCTCTAAGATCTAACCTCTCAAGATTTGGAAACGGCTCAAGGTCAAGGCTCCTCAACCTTGATTTACGAAGTTCAAGGAATTTGAGATTTGGACATGCACTAGACATGTGAAGTTCTTCAAAATCAGCACAATAATTAAGTGATAATTTCTCAAGATTCGGAGTTAGCCCAAGCTCAAAGGTTCTTAACTTTGAGTCACTGATATTGAGATGCTTGAGCTCTTGACAGCTGACAGGCATGCAAAGTTTTACTAATTTATCATACCTAAGAATTAACGTCTCGAGACTTGGAGTCATACTAAAGTCAAATGTTGTCAACGCTGACTTCGAGAGAGACAGGAATTTGAGTTTTTTGAGAACCTACCAACAAAAATAAGACAAAAAAGATTAATATTAACGTATTAACAAGACCAATAAATTAATAGCATTATTACGAAACAACCAATCAACAATTATTCCACCTTTTTTTCTCCCTCTTCATAAAGTTGTACCATTTTGCTCCGATATATTTCAAGTCCAACAAGATTGTTTGCTTGAAATGTTTTGGGTAAATACAAGAAAGGGTAATAAGAACATTTTAGATATCTTAAAGAGTTTGAAAAGTATTGGCTGGTATCATCAAGACATCCCACATCTCTTTGATATGGAAAATAAACGTCCAGATATCTAAGTTTCTTCATTTTTCCAAGACCTTTCATAATAATTCCCGCATTTGTGTTCGTCCTACGAAGTTCTAGACATATTGTTGCTTCAGTACCCTGCAATACAAAAACAATGTCCATAAACCTGGGAAGTCAGAACAAATGCAAAGTTTTAGTTTTCTCTACATTACAAGTAAACTGATCTTTACCTCGTCATCAGCCAATATATCTTCAATTTCCTCTTGAATCCACAGTCGGCTATGTTTGTTAGGATTCGGGTGCTCACGACGAACAATGTTCTTTCCCATTTCTTCTATATGGTCATGCATGTCCAAGTACTCATATTTAGAAGAAAAAGTTATAAGACATCTCTGCTCAAGAACTTTTAAACCGATTATAGGATTAAATCCACAGCATTCAAGAATTCTGATTGCATCTTTTCTTCTCCAGCCTTTCAACATGCATGCAATGTCTAGAAACATTTCCTTATAATCATCCTCCAGACTCTCATAACTTAATTCTAGCTTTTCCTGAATCTCCTTCGGTAAGGGATATTTTTCTAATCTTTCTATGGCATCCTTCCATTCACGCTCATTTTTACCAAAAAGAGATGAACCCAAGACTTTGAGTGTTAAGGGAAGACCAGCAGCATAATGTACAACTTTTCCTGACAGCTCTTTGAATTCTTGAGGTGGACTTGCCCTTCCAAATGCATGTCTACTAAGGAGAAAAGTTGCTTCCTCATCTGATAAGAGATTGATATCTCGAATCTTCACTCTGTGATCGTCCTTATTTGATAAGAGATCGATATCTAGAAAGTTCACTCTCTGGGCTTCCAGCACTTGCTCATCTCTCGTAGTAACGATAATTCTACTTCCCGGCTTAAACCAGTTAGTCTCACCGGCTAACGCCACAAGTTGGTCTATGTGATTCACATCATCTAGAACAAGAAGAACCTTTGTACCGCGAATCCTCTCTTGCATCATGTTTATCCCATGAGTAACATCATTCACAGTGACGTCTTCTTTCATTACATCTGAAAGGACTTGTTTTTGTAAGTTCTTCAGACCAGACATAGAGGGCCCTGAAACTTCCCTCACATTCCCAACAAAGATTTTAGCTTCAAACTCATTAGATAGACGATTAACAACAGCTCTAGCTGTAGTTGTCTTCCCAAGGCCTCCCATGCCCTTGATCCCTATCATGCGAACATCATCAATTCCCATTTCTAAAGAATCGATAACATCCTTTACTCGAGTCTCCATGCCAACCAACTTTTCATCAGAGCCGAAACTGATGGAGCGTAACTCTAGCGAAATCACTCCAACAATTTCTTTGATGAATTTAGATTCGTCCCTGTGTTTACGTAAAAACAAGATATCTTTAGTACTATAATACGTAATAATCTTTTATCCATGCATTATCCTATTTCAACACATATTAGCAAGAAACAAAAGTAAGAAATTACCCATCATTGAGCGGTGCATAAGAATGATGGGTAATTTCTTACTTTTTAAACACATATTAGCAACAAACAAAATTAATGAAGGAATTACCCGTCTTTCAGCGCCCACCCATTCAGATCGGCTGCTTCTTTCAGAGCCCCTTTCCATTTCCCAGCAGCATCTTTCTCTTTATTCTTGGAAAAGGCATTTTTAACCGCCCCACTTTGGTATCGGACTTCGGTGGGTTCCACATCATAGAAAACAGGGTAAGCAGTGTGCCCAGTCATCTTCCGACACTCCATAATCTTGACAAGCTCATCCAAACACCAAGACGAAGAAGCATAGTTTTTGGAAAAAACAATGATGTAAAATTTGGAGTCTTGAATGGCTTTGATAAGCTCATCACTGATAGTTTTCCCTTTATGGATTCTTACATCATCCTTGTAGGTGTAAATGCCTTTTGCATTAAGAGCTTCATAAAGATGGCCAAGAAAGTTCTTGCGAGTGTCTTCACCCCTGAAGCTTAAAAAAACATCATACTTGAAGCTAGTTTGAATGGATGAAGTTGGAGTGGACACCTTTATTTCTGGTGCAGATGAGTTAGAAGACGATTCTTCTTTTTTTGGCGCAGATGAGTTTGAATAAAAGTAGTAATAGATAAAGCCCATTAGCATTAGCATGAGCGTAATTCCTAATGAAGTTATGGTTGAAGGATCGGAGGAGAAACTTAATATCTTGCTGGAAGTCGACATTTCTACAAACTGATTGCAAAGAAAAGTGAATGAATTAATGGATCAAAGCTAGGCGTTTACTCAAAGAAACTTGATAATGTTAAAAAGTGTTTGTGAAATGATGTTGAGAAACAAATTAAAGCCACTCATATTGTCTTTTGGTCAATGATAAAAAGAAAGATAAGATTCAAAAAAAGAAAAAGCAACCCAATACATCCTCTTGGAAATTGCTTATTCATGTCCAAGTAATTTAATCTGTTTCTCAAAAAAGACACACATAAACTCATCAATTTATCTAACAGTAAAATTACAAAGACTTGTGACATATAACTAAAAGCCCTTTGGAATAAAATCAAGAAATTAGAGATTTAAAATAATAATACCTTTTGGTCATTGGGTTTTTGTTCTTCCATTAAAAAAATGATGAAGAAGATAAGTAAACGGAAGATCAGGTTCCGGCGATGACGTCATTCGTGACCGGAAATGATATTATTTGGATCATCTTGTTCAAGGGAGTGTTACTTTTTGGGAGTTTGGACTCTGCTAAAACTACCAAATTACCCTTTACTTGCAAAACTTACTAGAAAAAGTTGTTAACACTTAACACCGTAAGTTTTTATTATTAAAGAAAAGTAAGTTTTTATTATTAAAGAAAAAGTAAATTAATGTATTGTAAAGTAAACATTTTTTTCTCAAAATTACGAGGAAATATTTTAATTTCAAAATCAACAAAATAACACTATTTTTCATACTATTTCCTTTTCTTTCTTAATTACAACTCGAGAACACAACATCTTTTGTTTCCTTTTCATTTTCTTGCTTAACTCCTACTCGAGAACACAATGTTAGCAAATCCTTTTTATCTTAGCAAATGTAACCGCCCTTCAATAATGATACATTTTAATGAAATTGTTTATAAGAAAATGTCACTAAACTTATAACCACCAATTTATTAGTTATCCATTCGTATGAGTTGTATCTGTATTATATAGTTATCAATTCTTATGAGCTGTGATTGTCAATTGGTGAGTAGGAGATTAGCTTGTAATTAGTATTTTCCTAATATTGCTCTTGTATAGGATATATATATATATATATATATATATATATATATATATATATATATATATATATATATATATATATATATATATATATATATATATCCTAATGTTTGTAATCAACTTTTACATTTGTATTGTTTATATCAAATTAGATGGGGTTACAATGTTTATGTTTAGTGGGTATATGTTGGTCATATTAATCTTAATAGAAGTAGTTGACTAACATAATGGTTTAAAGTATAAACATATTCAAACATTGGCGCTTGTGATAGATCAAGTATGTTTAGAAACCAAAGATTTATTTCCAACAGACTTATCTAGCTTCGCCACATTGATAGTGAATGATGGACTTCGATTACATTGTCACTAAATAACCGAACTTGAGTTTGGTGTCCATTTTCTCTAGCTTGATAAGAAAAGAAAATCAATGTGTGATAATAAACTAAATAAGAATTGATTACGTCTAACAAAAAGTGTTGTCTCTCGAACAACTTCTTTTATGAGGTTACTTAACTTGTTTTAAGTTTATAATCCCACATGGGTAATGAAAAGAAGTTTTGCTTATTTATATAACGTGGTAAATATGTTCAACTAGGTTGAGGTTAGTATCATATTGTTAGTTTCTATTGCTCGATGTTTTTTTTGCAAAAGGTGAACTTATATTATTACCAAATACTCTTAGAACATCAAATACAACTTACTGTATGGGGATACCCAAAATCAGAAAACAAATGATAATTAAAAAAAAAAAAAAAAAAAAAAAAAGAAAAGAAAAAAACAGAATTGCATATATATTCCTCTCAAAGTGAATAATTGCATATATATCCTTTGTATAAGTTTTTGATGCACATAATACAATGATTTTTATGCATGCTTTGGATATATATGCAATTATGCATTTTTGGAAGGATATATATGCAAAAAAAAAAAAAAAAAAAAAAAAGGCAGAATTCATCCATACTAGTACCCGATATCAGACTTTTATATCTCCGACATTACTCTGCTCAACAGAAAACAGAGGCTAAAACCTAGCTACATCAGCAACAGTTTTTAGCATCACTTTTATGCACCATAAACCATCGAGCTACATTTCCCCTCCTCTCCTCTCCAAGACCACTCAACCAACATCCACACTGATCAAAGATTGAAGAAGAAGGGCATCATTAGATACCCATAACCCATCCATGGGGGGCTCTATCAAAACAACCTACATTTCCCTCTCAAAGGAAAATTTTAGTTGCTTGGGAACACTCACCCTCCATAATGACCAACCATTACCTCCTGTAGCAGTGTATTGAGTGGACCAAGCAGGTTCATCTTTCACTCTATTCCACCCATCATAAACTGCCCACCCAAACCATATACCCTTCACAATGCATTATCTATTGCTCGATGTTGTTTAAAGAAATAAAAACAAAGAACCGTAGAAACTACTAATTCATACAAATTCCAAACTTTTTATCATTTTGACTAAAATAAATAGGTCAAAAATAGTATTATGTCGTTGGCTTCTATGCTAGATATTGTTTGAAGAAGAAAAAAAAAAATGCCGAATCAAAGTAACCATCAAATCATAGAAATTCTGAACTTTTAGGAACCACGTGGGTAGTGTAATTTTATAGGTGTGCCATTATATCTTTAGGGCAATGCCCAGATCAAATGCTGAGATTTAACTCGGACGACTTGTACCAATTGTTTGTAGACCGAGCCGTTTGGTGGGCGGTATAGAAACCAGTTTAATCTTGCATTTCACCGGAACATGCCATTTTTTTAGAGGTGGCAATTGAGTCGTGTTCGTGTTGACATATTCGGGTTCACGGGTTGAAATAACCTCAACCCAAACACGACCAATTTATTATCGTGTCAAGAAGCTCCACCTTAACCCAGACTTGCATAACACGTATAACCCGTTTATGACCAATTTAACCTATTTAAGTAAATAGGTCAAGCCGTGAATAAGGTTGGTGGTTTGTTGATTTAACTAGCTTAAATGCAAAAATGATATAAAGTTCTAAAATATGATAAAAATAACAAACAAATAACTATACGACAATTTCAATGATATATGAGTTATAACTTATAAGCGTCAATTTCAATAAAATCTGAGTTATAATCATAATTCACTCATATTAAGAACATAACAAAATACATTTAATCTAGAACCAACATTAAAACCCGGTTATATATTTAATTTTTAGAGGCTTATATACTTAAATGGGTTCACGTGTTGACGTGTTAAATACTTGCTCAACCCAAACACGACCCGTTTATTAAACGGGTTAGACGGGTTGACCTATTTTTGACACAAACTTGTTTATCCTTAACCCAAATCTGTTTAACTTCGTGTTGGGTTCGCGTCGTTTATCATGTCGTGTCGAGAATTCCACCCCTAATTTTTTTACAATACACTAGATGTTCTTGACATTATACAAATCCATGGTGGATATGCAATTTCAATTACATTGTCACAAAATAACTTTACTTCAGTTTGGTATCAATTTTCACTAGCTTGATTAGGATTAAAAATCTGCAAAGAAGATAAATACTAATATTTTATTATGTCAACAAAAGGAGTTATGACACATGTCACTAGAGAGCTTCTTATACGAGGTTACGAAACTTGTTTGAAGTTCTAGTCCCACATTGGGTAATGAGAATAAATCTTGCTTACTTATACATGGTGTTTAATATGGCATAAATAGATTTGGATTAGTTTTATGTTGTTGGTTTCTAGTGTAGATATTGTTTGTGAAAAATAAATAAATAAATAAATAAAATAAAAAATCAACTAGCAATTTTATACATTTCAAACTTTTTATCGTTTCTTTTTATATTCGGTTAGCAGTCACCTTAATTCCTTATTTCCTATAAGTAATTAACATGTGAAGCTACGTCCCAAACTCCCAATGACCATAATAATAATGTTTATAAATATTTGATCTAAGAAATTGTAATTTGATTTCTTTTAATGTTGTGGTAGATTCAAAAATAGTAATACTTTAATGTGACACTAAATAACTTTGTTTGAGTTTGGTTATGAATGTCTAATAGACTATTACTTAAAGAAAAGAAAAAAAAATTATAAATGAACACCGACAAATAGATTACAAGACTGCGTCGAAAAAATGTATAGAAATGAAAAAAGATCTTATGAATGAGGTTAGTAGTATGATTGTTACAGGTGCGCCATTATATAATATCACTTGGCAATAAAAAAGTATGAACCTCATCATATCTTTGGGGTAATGTATGTTCTGATTCAATTGTGAGGTCTAACTCGCAAGGCCTGTACCAATCATCTCCGGACCAAGCAGATGTTTGATGGGCTGTACATAAATTAGTTTACTTTTGCATTTTACTGCAACATGCCAAATTTTGTTGCATTACACTACATGTTCTTGACAGTATACAAAATCCATAAGGATATCCAACTCCTATTGCATCATCAATAAATAACCATACTTGAGTTTGGCATCAAATATGAGTAGCTTGCTAAGAAAAAAAAAATCCATGCGTGAAAAGAAGATGCAAAACATTTGATTGTGTCAGCACAAAATCTTATGTCTCTAGAACAACCTTTTTATATGGGCTTAATTTGAGAAACTTGTAATAAGTACTCGATCCCACATGGGTAAAGAAAAAGAAGTTTTTCTTATTTATATAGTGTGGTAAATAAGTGTAAACAAGTTGAAGGTTAGTATATGTTGTGGGGTGTATATTGGATGTTGTTTTAGTAATTAAAAACACCTTCAACGCATATCTCAACTTATATAAAATTATAAAACTTTTAATGTGTTATTATAGCTTATCGGGTTATCGGGTCAACCCGATAACCCGATAACGAAATAATTAAGACCCGCAACCCGACCCTATAAGGCTATCGGGTTGACCCGATAACCCGATAAGGTATATTGGACCCGAATCAACCCGACCCTATAAGGCCTTATCGGGTTCGGGTCGGGTTCGGGTCGGGTCGACCCATATGACACCCCTAGCTACTAGTATTATTTTGTTCCAATAATTTTTGTTGGCCAATATCAAATTCAATATTAAAATAAGAGAAAAAAGAATTTAGAAAACAAGGAAAGTGTGTTATTTACTCACCGACGGTGACAGGTTGTATTCTTTATCTCCAAACACGAAGCTTGGGAGATGCAGCGATATCTTCAGGTAGCTTCTCAAGAAGAGCACAACAAAGAAGGTTGATACTTAAGAGGTTTTAACTTACAAATGCTATCAGGAAGATGTTTAATCTTTGTGTACGACAAAAATAGTTTCTCCAGAGATTCTAACTGGCCAATGTCCTCAGGCAATTTCCCAAGACAAGAACAATTTCTAACATCGAGCAACTTCAGATGTTTTAGCATGCAGATGCTATCTGGAAGATATTCAATCTTCTTACTCCTCACGTATAGCTCTTCTAAACACTCTAATTGGCCAAGATTCTCTGGTAACTTCTCAAGAAGATCACCATTATCGAATTTGAGAGATTTGAGACGTTTCAACATACAAATGCTATCCGGAAGAAATTCAATCTTTTGACTCCTCACATGTAGCTCTTCTAAACACTCTAATTGGCCAAGATTCTCTGGTAACTTCTCAAGAAGATCACCAGTATCGATTTTGAGAGATTTGAGACATTTCAACATACAAATGCTATCCGGAAGATATTCAATCTTCTTACTCCTCACATGTAGCTCTTCTAAACATTCTAATTGGCCAAGATTCTCTGGTAACTTCTCAAGAAGATCACCAGTATCGACTTTGAGCCAATTCAACATAAAAATGCTATCCGGAAGATATTCAATCTTCAGAGATTTGAGACATTTCAACATACAAATGCTATCCGGAAGATATTCAATCTTCTTACTCCTCACATGTAACCTCTCTAAACATTCTAATTGGCCAAGATTCTCTGGTAACTTCTCAAGAAGATCACCATTATCGACTTCGAGAGATTTGAGACATTTCAACATACAAATGCTATCCGGAAGATGTTTTATTTTTGTAGATGACAAACAGAGCTCCTCTAGACATTGTAACTTGCCAAGATCTTTGGGAAACTCTGGAATATTGCATTCGAGTTCAAGCTTTCTTAAGCATCGTAAACTGCAAATCATGTCTGAAAATTTCTTAGTGTCTGTGCAAGCACATAGACCAAAAGAAATAAGCTTCTCAATATTTCCAACTGATGACGATAGATATTCTTCATAAACACAAAACCGCAACTTAGGGAGATTACTGTTGGGGTGCAATGGGCATGAATCCAAGACCTCACCAACCAGACGTAAACTAGCTAAAGACTGACTATCCTTTAGGTTCAATGCACCAAAGGGGACCATAAAAAAGAAAAACCTCAAACATGAGTTTAAGTTTAAGTAGACAAGTTTTCTTAGACATCCAACGGGAGCGTTAATTTCTATCAACTTATCACAACCTCTAAGATCTAACCTCTCAAGATTTGGAAACGGCTCAAGGTCAAGGCTCCTCAACCTTGATTTACGAAGTTCAAGGAATTTGAGATTTGGACATGCACTAGACATGTGAAGTTCTTCAAAATCAGCACAATAATTAAGTGATAATTTCTCAAGATTCGGAGTTAGCCCAAGCTCAAAGGTTCTTAACTTTGAGTCACTGATATTGAGATGCTTGAGCTCTTGACAGCTGACAGGCATGCAAAGTTTTACTAATTTATCATACCTAAGAATTAACGTCTCGAGACTTGGAGTCATACTAAAGTCAAATGTTGTCAACGCTGACTTCGAGAGAGACAGGAATTTGAGTTTTTTGAGAACCTACCAACAAAAATAAGACAAAAAAGATTAATATTAACGTATTAACAAGACCAATAAATTAATAGCATTATTACGAAACAACCAATCAACAATTATTCCACCTTTTTTTCTCCCTCTTCATAAAGTTGTACCATTTTGCTCCGATATATTTCAAGTCCAACAAGATTGTTTGCTTGAAATGTTTTGGGTAAATACAAGAAAGGGTAATAAGAACATTTTAGATATCTTAAAGAGTTTGAAAAGTATTGGCTGGTATCATCAAGACATCCCACATCTCTTTGATATGGAAAATAAACGTCCAGATATCTAAGTTTCTTCATTTTTCCAAGACCTTTCATAATAATTCCCGCATTTGTGTTCGTCCTACGAAGTTCTAGACATATTGTTGCTTCAGTACCCTGCAATACAAAAACAATGTCCATAAACCTGGGAAGTCAGAACAAATGCAAAGTTTTAGTTTTCTCTACATTACAAGTAAACTGATCTTTACCTCGTCATCAGCCAATATATCTTCAATTTCCTCTTGAATCCACAGTCGGCTATGTTTGTTAGGATTCGGGTGCTCACGACGAACAATGTTCTTTCCCATTTCTTCTATATGGTCATGCATGTCCAAGTACTCATATTTAGAAGAAAAAGTTATAAGACATCTCTGCTCAAGAACTTTTAAACCGATTATAGGATTAAATCCACAGCATTCAAGAATTCTGATTGCATCTTTTCTTCTCCAGCCTTTCAACATGCATGCAATGTCTAGAAACATTTCCTTATAATCATCCTCCAGACTCTCATAACTTAATTCTAGCTTTTCCTGAATCTCCTTCGGTAAGGGATATTTTTCTAATCTTTCTATGGCATCCTTCCATTCACGCTCATTTTTACCAAAAAGAGATGAACCCAAGACTTTGAGTGTTAAGGGAAGACCAGCAGCATAATGTACAACTTTTCCTGACAGCTCTTTGAATTCTTGAGGTGGACTTGCCCTTCCAAATGCATGTCTACTAAGGAGAAAAGTTGCTTCCTCATCTGATAAGAGATTGATATCTCGAATCTTCACTCTGTGATCGTCCTTATTTGATAAGAGATCGATATCTAGAAAGTTCACTCTCTGGGCTTCCAGCACTTGCTCATCTCTCGTAGTAACGATAATTCTACTTCCCGGCTTAAACCAGTTAGTCTCACCGGCTAACGCCACAAGTTGGTCTATGTGATTCACATCATCTAGAACAAGAAGAACCTTTGTACCGCGAATCCTCTCTTGCATCATGTTTATCCCATGAGTAACATCATTCACAGTGACGTCTTCTTTCATTACATCTGAAAGGACTTGTTTTTGTAAGTTCTTCAGACCAGACATAGAGGGCCCTGAAACTTCCCTCACATTCCCAACAAAGATTTTAGCTTCAAACTCATTAGATAGACGATTAACAACAGCTCTAGCTGTAGTTGTCTTCCCAAGGCCTCCCATGCCCTTGATCCCTATCATGCGAACATCATCAATTCCCATTTCTAAAGAATCGATAACATCCTTTACTCGAGTCTCCATGCCAACCAACTTTTCATCAGAGCCGAAACTGATGGAGCGTAACTCTAGCGAAATCACTCCAACAATTTCTTTGATGAATTTAGATTCGTCCCTGTGTTTACGTAAAAACAAGATATCTTTAGTACTATAATACGTAATAATCTTTTATCCATGCATTATCCTATTTCAACACATATTAGCAAGAAACAAAAGTAAGAAATTACCCATCATTGAGCGGTGCATAAGAATGATGGGTAATTTCTTACTTTTTAAACACATATTAGCAACAAACAAAATTAATGAAGGAATTACCCGTCTTTCAGCGCCCACCCATTCAGATCGGCTGCTTCTTTCAGAGCCCCTTTCCATTTCCCAGCAGCATCTTTCTCTTTATTCTTGGAAAAGGCATTTTTAACCGCCCCACTTTGGTATCGGACTTCGGTGGGTTCCACATCATAGAAAACAGGGTAAGCAGTGTGCCCAGTCATCTTCCGACACTCCATAATCTTGACAAGCTCATCCAAACACCAAGACGAAGAAGCATAGTTTTTGGAAAAAACAATGATGTAAAATTTGGAGTCTTGAATGGCTTTGATAAGCTCATCACTGATAGTTTTCCCTTTATGGATTCTTACATCATCCTTGTAGGTGTAAATGCCTTTTGCATTAAGAGCTTCATAAAGATGGCCAAGAAAGTTCTTGCGAGTGTCTTCACCCCTGAAGCTTAAAAAAACATCATACTTGAAGCTAGTTTGAATGGATGAAGTTGGAGTGGACACCTTTATTTCTGGTGCAGATGAGTTAGAAGACGATTCTTCTTTTTTTGGCGCAGATGAGTTTGAATAAAAGTAGTAATAGATAAAGCCCATTAGCATTAGCATGAGCGTAATTCCTAATGAAGTTATGGTTGAAGGATCGGAGGAGAAACTTAATATCTTGCTGGAAGTCGACATTTCTACAAACTGATTGCAAAGAAAAGTGAATGAATTAATGGATCAAAGCTAGGCGTTTACTCAAAGAAACTTGATAATGTTAAAAAGTGTTTGTGAAATGATGTTGAGAAACAAATTAAAGCCACTCATATTGTCTTTTGGTCAATGATAAAAAGAAAGATAAGATTCAAAAAAAGAAAAAGCAACCCAATACATCCTCTTGGAAATTGCTTATTCATGTCCAAGTAATTTAATCTGTTTCTCAAAAAAGACACACATAAACTCATCAATTTATCTAACAGTAAAATTACAAAGACTTGTGACATATAACTAAAAGCCCTTTGGAATAAAATCAAGAAATTAGAGATTTAAAATAATAATACCTTTTGGTCATTGGGTTTTTGTTCTTCCATTAAAAAAATGATGAAGAAGATAAGTAAACGGAAGATCAGGTTCCGGCGATGACGTCATTCGTGACCGGAAATGATATTATTTGGATCATCTTGTTCAAGGGAGTGTTACTTTTTGGGAGTTTGGACTCTGCTAAAACTACCAAATTACCCTTTACTTGCAAAACTTACTAGAAAAAGTTGTTAACACTTAACACCGTAAGTTTTTATTATTAAAGAAAAGTAAGTTTTTATTATTAAAGAAAAAGTAAATTAATGTATTGTAAAGTAAACATTTTTTTCTCAAAATTACGAGGAAATATTTTAATTTCAAAATCAACAAAATAACACTATTTTTCATACTATTTCCTTTTCTTTCTTAATTACAACTCGAGAACACAACATCTTTTGTTTCCTTTTCATTTTCTTGCTTAACTCCTACTCGAGAACACAATGTTAGCAAATCCTTTTTATCTTAGCAAATGTAACCGCCCTTCAATAATGATACATTTTAATGAAATTGTTTATAAGAAAATGTCACTAAACTTATAACCACCAATTTATTAGTTATCCATTCGTATGAGTTGTATCTGTATTATATAGTTATCAATTCTTATGAGCTGTGATTGTCAATTGGTGAGTAGGAGATTAGCTTGTAATTAGTATTTTCCTAATATTGCTCTTGTATAGGATATATATATATATATATATATATATATATATATATATATATATATATATATATATATATATATATATATATATATATCCTAATGTTTGTAATCAACTTTTACATTTGTATTGTTTATATCAAATTAGATGGGGTTACAATGTTTATGTTTAGTGGGTATATGTTGGTCATATTAATCTTAATAGAAGTAGTTGACTAACATAATGGTTTAAAGTATAAACATATTCAAACATTGGCGCTTGTGATAGATCAAGTATGTTTAGAAACCAAAGATTTATTTCCAACAGACTTATCTAGCTTCGCCACATTGATAGTGAATGATGGACTTCGATTACATTGTCACTAAATAACCGAACTTGAGTTTGGTGTCCATTTTCTCTAGCTTGATAAGAAAAGAAAATCAATGTGTGATAATAAACTAAATAAGAATTGATTACGTCTAACAAAAAGTGTTGTCTCTCGAACAACTTCTTTTATGAGGTTACTTAACTTGTTTTAAGTTTATAATCCCACATGGGTAATGAAAAGAAGTTTTGCTTATTTATATAACGTGGTAAATATGTTCAACTAGGTTGAGGTTAGTATCATATTGTTAGTTTCTATTGCTCGATGTTTTTTTTGCAAAAGGTGAACTTATATTATTACCAAATACTCTTAGAACATCAAATACAACTTACTGTATGGGGATACCCAAAATCAGAAAACAAATGATAATTAAAAAAAAAAAAAAAAAAAAAAAAAAGAAAAGAAAAAAACAGAATTGCATATATATTCCTCTCAAAGTGAATAATTGCATATATATCCTTTGTATAAGTTTTTGATGCACATAATACAATGATTTTTATGCATGCTTTGGATATATATGCAATTATGCATTTTTGGAAGGATATATATGCAAAAAAAAAAAAAAAAAAAAAAAAAGGCAGAATTCATCCATACTAGTACCCGATATCAGACTTTTATATCTCCGACATTACTCTGCTCAACAGAAAACAGAGGCTAAAACCTAGCTACATCAGCAACAGTTTTTAGCATCACTTTTATGCACCATAAACCATCGAGCTACATTTCCCCTCCTCTCCTCTCCAAGACCACTCAACCAACATCTACACTGATCAAAGATTGAAGAAGAAGGGCATCATTAGATACCCATAACCCATCCATGGGGGGCTCTATCAAAACAACCTACATTTCCCTCTCAAAGGAAAATTTTAGTTGCTTGGGAACACTCACCCTCCATAATGACCAACCATTACCTCCTGTAGCAGTGTATTGAGTGGACCAAGCAGGTTCATCTTTCACTCTATTCCACCCATCATAAACTGCCCACCCAAACCATATACCCTTCACAATGCATTATCTATTGCTCGATGTTGTTTAAAGAAATAAAAACAAAGAACCGTAGAAACTACTAATTCATACAAATTCCAAACTTTTTATCATTTTGACTAAAATAAATAGGTCAAAAATAGTATTATGTCGTTGGCTTCTATGCTAGATATTGTTTGAAGAAGAAAAAAAAAAATGCCGAATCAAAGTAACCATCAAATCATAGAAATTCTGAACTTTTAGGAACCACGTGGGTAGTGTAATTTTATAGGTGTGCCATTATATCTTTAGGGCAATGCCCAGATCAAATGCTGAGATTTAACTCGGACGACTTGTACCAATTGTTTGTAGACCGAGCCGTTTGGTGGGCGGTATAGAAACCAGTTTAATCTTGCATTTCACCGGAACATGCCATTTTTTTAGAGGTGGCAATTGAGTCGTGTTCGTGTTGACATATTCGGGTTCACGGGTTGAAATAACCTCAACCCAAACACGACCAATTTATTATCGTGTCAAGAAGCTCCACCTTAACCCAGACTTGCATAACACGTATAACCCGTTTATGACCAATTTAACCTATTTAAGTAAATAGGTCAAGCCGTGAATAAGGTTGGTGGTTTGTTGATTTAACTAGCTTAAATGCAAAAATGATATAAAGTTCTAAAATATGATAAAAATAACAAACAAATAACTATACGACAATTTCAATGATATATGAGTTATAACTTATAAGCGTCAATTTCAATAAAATCTGAGTTATAATCATAATTCACTCATATTAAGAACATAACAAAATACATTTAATCTAGAACCAACATTAAAACCCGGTTATATATTTAATTTTTAGAGGCTTATATACTTAAATGGGTTCACGTGTTGACGTGTTAAATACTTGCTCAACCCAAACACGACCCGTTTATTAAACGGGTTAGACGGGTTGACCTATTTTTGACACAAACTTGTTTATCCTTAACCCAAATCTGTTTAACTTCGTGTTGGGTTCGCGTCGTTTATCATGTCGTGTCGAGAATTCCACCCCTAATTTTTTTACAATACACTAGATGTTCTTGACATTATACAAATCCATGGTGGATATGCAATTTCAATTACATTGTCACAAAATAACTTTACTTCAGTTTGGTATCAATTTTCACTAGCTTGATTAGGATTAAAAATCTGCAAAGAAGATAAATACTAATATTTTATTATGTCAACAAAAGGAGTTATGACACATGTCACTAGAGAGCTTCTTATACGAGGTTACGAAACTTGTTTGAAGTTCTAGTCCCACATTGGGTAATGAGAATAAATCTTGCTTACTTATACATGGTGTTTAATATGGCATAAATAGATTTGGATTAGTTTTATGTTGTTGGTTTCTAGTGTAGATATTGTTTGTGAAAAATAAATAAATAAATAAATAAAATAAAAAATCAACTAGCAATTTTATACATTTCAAACTTTTTATCGTTTCTTTTTATATTCGGTTAGCAGTCACCTTAATTCCTTATTTCCTATAAGTAATTAACATGTGAAGCTACGTCCCAAACTCCCAATGACCATAATAATAATGTTTATAAATATTTGATCTAAGAAATTGTAATTTGATTTCTTTTAATGTTGTGGTAGATTCAAAAATAGTAATACTTTAATGTGACACTAAATAACTTTGTTTGAGTTTGGTTATGAATGTCTAATAGACTATTACTTAAAGAAAAGAAAAAAAAATTATAAATGAACACCGACAAATAGATTACAAGACTGCGTCGAAAAAATGTATAGAAATGAAAAAAGATCTTATGAATGAGGTTAGTAGTATGATTGTTACAGGTGCGCCATTATATAATATCACTTGGCAATAAAAAAGTATGAACCTCATCATATCTTTGGGGTAATGTATGTTCTGATTCAATTGTGAGGTCTAACTCGCAAGGCCTGTACCAATCATCTCCGGACCAAGCATATGTGTGATGGGCTGTACATAAATTAGTTTACTTTTGCATTTTACTGCAACATGCCAAATTTTGTTGCATTACACTACATGTTCTTGACAGTATACAAAATCCATAAGGATATCCAACTCCTATTGCATCATCAATAAATAACCATACTTGAGTTTGGCATCAAATATGAGTAGCTTGCTAAGAAAAAAAAAATCCATGCGTGAAAAGAAGATGCAAAACATTTGATTGTGTCAGCACAAAATCTTATGTCTCTAGAACAACCTTTTTATATGGGCTTAATTTGAGAAACTTGTAATAAGTACTCGATCCCACATGGGTAAAGAAAAAGAAGTTTTTCTTATTTATATAGTGTGGTAAATAAGTGTAAACAAGTTGAAGGTTAGTATATGTTGTGGGGTGTATATTGGATGTTGTTTTAGTAATTAAAAACACCTTCAACGCATATCTCAACTTATATAAAATTTGAACTTTTTGTAATTTTTACTAAAACAAAATTCGAACTTTTGAAATTTTTATTAGACGATTACTCACGCATAGCAGCATCGATATGTGGTGTTCGCCAAAATTTAATTGTGTCGATCTGGTGTGATATGTGTGCTTCTCTTTTAATCATTTATTTGTGTAGCGTCGAATAATTTTAGTCTCGAGCTTGCGATTCAATATTTCTCTATTAACTCAAATACCACCAAAAAAATCTAATATTCTTACACTTTCTATCCTAAAATATTTTTCAAAAAAGTCAAAAGTGATAGGTGATAGGTTAGAAGAGGATCTCAAGTTAAAGCCGATGTCTACCCTCTCACGGGCAAGTCAAAATTCGTATCCGCATGTTGTATACTTGTATAGTTGTATGTGTATAAACATAACGCACATCTAAAATGTGTAGAAATAAAAAAAGGATCTTACAAATGAGATTACTAATGTGATAGTTTAGAGGCGCACCATAATAAAAATATAAAACTTATCATAACTCTTGGTATAATGTCCGGATCTTAAGACGAGGTGTCAAGGTTTAAGCGTTTAATTCGGACAACGTGTACCGATTGTCTATAAATTGAGCCATTTGGTGAGTCGTGCATAAATCATTTTAACTATATAATTATCACAATAGCCATTATTTTATTACATTACACAAGATTATCTTGACGTTTTAGCCAATCTACAGAGGAATTGAAACTCTAATTGCATTGTCTATCTTTTATATGCAATTACTATGTCTCTAAGAAAACTTCTTTATGTGTTACTTTTATCAAACTTCCCACATGGAGTAAAGAGAAGAAGCTTTGCTTACTTTTATATTGTGGTGAACATTGTTTGAGTAAAATGAGATTAGTATTATGTTGTTGGTTTCACATATTCGATATCTTATTGGGAAGTATATCTTCTATATGGAATTAGCAAGTCACCTTATCCTTAATTTCCTATTAGCAATTAACATGATGAATGTCATTCTTTTAGTAAATAACATAATGAATAATCTGTCGGAGCTGCATCTCAACGACTACAATAATTAATAGAGTTAACTACATTTTTGTTCCTTGTGGTTGTATCTGAATTTCACTTTTGGTCTAATTTTCAAAAAAGTTACGATTTTAGTCAAAAACTTATCGTTTGGTTCCACTTTTGGTCCAATTTGATAACGACATTAGTTTAGTTAGTTAAGTCTAATTGTAAAGTGGCAATATTAGTCCTTTAACCTAACGGTCATTTGCAATGTTAGTCTTATTTTTTTATTATTATTTTTTTTGCAACATTAATCTTTTTTTTGAATTTTTTTTTGAATTTTTTTTCGAATTTGTTTTTAATGAATAATCTTTTTCGAAAATCTTTTTTTCTGATTTTTTTTTTCGATTTTTTTTTCAAATTCTTTTTTGAAATGTTTTTTTTTTTCAAAATTTTTTTTTTGAAAAAGTTTTTTTATATAAAAATGTTGTTTGTATATAAAACCATTTTATAAAAAAGTTTTTATATAATTTTTTTTATATAAAGATGCTTTTTTATATAAAACGTTTTTATATAAAAATGTTTTTTTTTATAAAAAATGTTTTTTATACACGTTTTTACATACGTTCTTACACACGTTTTTAGAAATGTTTTTAACCGCGTTTTCACACACATTTTTACACGCGTTTTCATACTCGTTTTCACACAGTAACAATATATACTTTTTTGCAAATTTCGTTTACTCTTTTTTTGTACGTAAGGATTAGTTTTTGCAATTTACAAAAGACGTAAAAGTATTTACTTTTTTTATAACATATATACTTTTTTGCAAATTACGTCAAATTTGAAAAACTTAAAAGGATTAGTCTTTGCAATTTACGAAAAACGTAAAAGTATATATTGTTCTAAAATATATGTTCTAAAAAGTTTACTCTTTTTAGAACTTTTATAAGTATGATTCTAAAAACTAATCTTTATAAAAGTTAATAAATAGTTCTAAAAGTATATATATATTATAAAAAAAAAGTTTTTTTCAATTTTTATTTATAACATAAATTGTTATTGTGTGAAAATGTGTATGAAAACTGTTAGAGTTTGACAATCAAAGTACACATATTGCGGAAGCTAGGATCAAGTAATAACACGTATAAAGATTAACTAAAACATAAATAGTAAACGTACCCGATGCACTTCAAATTAACCTTAATTCTTGTACAAATAGATCAATGATAAACCCCTTACCGTTTTGTTTATCGATCTCTTGATAATTACTAAAGTAAGTAATTACCTCGTTCTTGCACACACAAACTACCAACGAATAAAGGTTTGATGCAAGTAAACAAAACCACTTAATTTTTAGCCTTAGAAAAATCGATCCAAACCCTAAGGTGGGGAGTGAACCGATCGGCCAAGAAAGAAACACAAGAGAGAAAAGATTTAGGGTTAGTGTGTGTGCACAAAAGATGTGAAACCCTAATCCTTGGCCTTGTATATATACTAGAGGATATCTTGGTGACCAAGAAAGCATGGGTCGACCCTATGGGTTGGGCTTCGACCGGCCATAGCACCCAAGGGGTGTTTCTAGATCTTTCTTGACTCCCAAGTTACACTCTAGTCCATATCTTTCGTCCCTAATGATAGTTAATCCATACGGTTAATAACTAACGACCATTTAGTCCATTAAGTGTTTATAAATATATATATACGATACATTTAACATATATATTTATTATACATTATTCTTGTTTGTAAAGTGTGCAATCCCGAGGTCTCGGGTTCGATACTAGACATTTACTTATTAATATTTATACGTAACTTTTAACAGCTCCCACTCGTATATCTATTAATAGTAAAATGACACTGGTTAGCGTCTTGCAACACTCCAATGCCCCTAGTTCAACCTGAGCTAGGTTTCCTGGTAAACCTTTAATGATTCATCATTATTATTATCCTTTCGCCTCTAATACTACATTAATAAAGATGTGAGGTTCTTTATTAAATTCAGTTTCTCGTCTCTTTATGATTGAACAAAATTACCAAAACATCTGAACGTATTCCAGATAGACTTTGGGCGTGGCCACGCAAACATTTTGTCAACCCTACGAGGGGCCCAGCAGTATTAAACTTCTGAACAAATCAGAAGGAACGAATTCTCTCTTGACTACAAGAATAACCCATGAACTTTGCAACATTCTGAAAACAACCCTTATGACTTCCAATTACGGTAAGTAGTAGATTGCTCCACAAAATGCACTACATCCATGACACTTATCTGGTATCTCAAGTCTGAGGATAACTATTAAATATGATTCTCACAATAAATTTAAATCATATTGTTGGGATAAGTCCAATACTCAATTCATTGAATATCATGTGAAATTGGTATGACTACGCATCAATATACTTTCAAGTATATCCTTAACCAATACTCAAAATTGTCTTAGTTTAATGATATTCCCATATCATTAATCGACAACGGACTATTTAGAATAATAAATTATTCACGGATCTTAAACATGCAAATATAGGATATATTATTAAGACAATGAATAAATAAACATAACCAATATTTTATTTCATTAAAAATTAATAATTGTACATTACATCCTTTATCCAAATACTAATCACAAATGGGCATGAAACTATCAGCTAATTTAAGTCCTATTCCTTCAGCATGCTTGTAAAGCTTGGTGCCAGGTAAAGGCTTTGTAAATTGATCAACTAAGTTTTCATCTGTGTGAACTTTGAGCATTTCGATTTCACCTATCTCAACTTGTTCTCTGACATAGTGGTGCTTAATCGGGAAATGTCTGGTGCCTCTCATGATTCCAGGTTCATTGGCAAATGTAATTGCAGCTGAATTGTCACAATACATTTTTATAGGTTGCTGAATCTAAGGCATAACCCCAAGCCCTGAAACAAACTTCCTAATCCAAACAGCTTCCATTGCAGCTTCTGAAGCAGCTATATACTCACTTTCTGTAGCAGACATCGCTAGTACACTCTGCTTTTTGCTCCTCCAATCAACAGCTCCTCCATTAATGACAAAGACACAACCCGTCTGAGACTTCGTATCATCTTTATCACATTTCCAAGAAGCATCGCAGTAACCTGTTACATCAAGCTCTGCAGATGGAGTACCCCCCATAAACCAAGAACATCTCTTTAGTAGCCCTAAGGTACTTAAGAATATTCTTAACAGCAATCCAGTGTTTTTCACCTGGGTTCTGCTGATATCGACTAGTTAAATTCTGAGCAAATGCCATATCAGGCCTTGTGCTTTTCACCGCATACATAATAGATCCCACAGCCGAAGCATAAGGGACTCTCTTCATGCGTTGCACGTCTTCAGGTGTTGAAGCACAAACTTTGTTGCTCAAGCCATGTTGCTCTTGCATCGGCAAATATCCTTTCTTGGAATTTTGCATACTGAATCTCTTCAATATTTTATCAATGTAAGCACTTTGGCTTAATCCAATTAATCGCTGAGATCTATCTCTATATATCTTGATTCCCAGAATAAATGCAGCTTCCCCTAAATCTTTCATAGAAAAACAACTTCCAAGATATGCCTTAACCTTTTGCAAGCTTGGAATGTCGTTCCCCATGATCAATATGTCATCGACATATAATATAAGGAAAATTACATTACTCCCACTAGCTTTCTGATATACACATGGCTCATCAAGATTTTGAGTGAATCCATACTTCTTAATTTCACTATCAAATCTTTTATTCCATTGTCGTGATGCTTGCTTTAATCCATAAATGGATCTCTTAAGCTTGCATACACGATCTGGGAATTCTGGACTCACAAACCCCTCAGGCTGCGCCATATAGATGTCTTCATCTAGGCGACCATTTAAGAAGGCGGTTTTGACATCCATTTGCCAAATCTCATAGTCATAGTAAGCGACTATGGCTATAAGAATCCTAATTACCCTTATGGCAGCTACAGGAGAAAAGGTCTCCTCATAGTCAACACCAAAAGTTTGAGTATAGCCTTTAGCTACCAAACGGGCCTTATAGGTGTGTACAATGCCATCCGTATCAGTCTTTTTCTTGAAGAGCCATTTACTTCCAACTAACTTGGCACCCGGAGGTAGGTCTACTTCTTCCCAGACTTCATTGTCTTTCATGGATTGCATTTCCCCATTCATAGCTCCCTGCCATTTTTCCTTTTCAGGACTATTCATAGCAGCTTTATAACTTGTAGGTTCATTAAGATCCCCTGTCAAGTTGTCATCACACTCCACATTTAGACATAGTCGTGTAGGAGCCTTCACAGATCTTGAAGATCTGCGAACGGGAACCACTTCAACTTCTGGTGGAGGACCTAAACTTTCAGGTTCTTCAGGAAGTTGGCTAGTGTTTTCAGAAGGTGTTACATCTTCATGATCGTCTTCCAGATCATATACTCTCCCACTGAATTCTTGAGATATGAGCTCCTTTTCTAAGAAGTCTCCATACCTTGCAACAAAAACTTTGTTTTCAGCTGGGTAATAAAAGTAGTAACCCATAGTTTCCTTAGGGTAACCCACGAAGTTGCATTTTGCAGATCTTTGTTGGAGTTTGTCTGCTGAGTCACGTTTAACATACGCCTCACAACCCCAGACTTTTAGATAAGACAAGTTAGGAGCTTTTCCAGTCCATACCTCATATGGAGTCTTATCAACCTTCTTTGTTGGAACCATATTTAAAATGCGAACTGCAGATTCCATGGCATAATCCTAAAACGAGTAGGGAAGAGTTGTTAGATTAAACATAGTTCGTATCATGTCTTGCAATGTACGATTCCTTCTTTCAGATACACCATTTTGTTGTGGAGTATATGGAGAAGTAAGGTGCTGGACAATTCCCTCCTTTGCTAAGTAATCTATAAACTCTTGACTCAGGTATTCACCACCTCTATCGGATCGAAGAGCTTTAATCTTCTTTCCAAGTTGCAACTCTGCTTCTGCTTTAAACACTTTGAATGTTTCAAACACCTCATGTTTATGTTTAAGTAAATAAACATAACCATAACGGCTGTAGTCATCCGTAAATGTTAAGAAGTAGCTAGCACCTCTCCTTGACACATGTCTAAGTGGTCCACACACATCTGTGTGAATAAGACCAAGTAGATCATTCGCCCTTTCAATCCTATTTTTAAAGGGTTTCTTAGTCATCTTCTCAGCAATGCAAGATTCGCATTTATCAAATGATTCATCATTGATCTTTTCTAAAAGCCCATCATGTTGCAGCTTTTTCATGCGATCTTTGCCAATGTGAGCAAGTCGACAATGCCAAAGATAAGATGAATCCAAACCTTTCTTGATTCTCTTATTGTTGATGCTATACATTGAATTATTTTTAACAAAAGCATTATCATTATCATTCATATCAATTTCAAAGACATCATTCACAGCAATAGCATTAAAATAAAAAACACCATTTAAAGAAACCAAAATTCCATTGCTAGAAATAGTATGCTCAAAACCAAGGTTCAACAAACATGAAAATGAAATTACACCTCTAACAATTGACGGTGCATAATGACAATTATTTAAAGATAGTACTAAGCCCGAAGGCAACACTAAATCATAAACTCCTATAGCTTCAACTCCTGCATGCGCTCCGTTACCAACGTGCAAGAATTGTTGTCCATAGGCCAGCTTTCTCTCAACTCTAAACCCCTGCAAGGTATTGCAAATATGAATGCCACATCCCGTATCATGTACCCATGAATTCAATTTAGGAGTAAGAGTGAATAATTCAATCATAAAGAACGCACCTGATGAGCTGGGGTTACCAGCTTCATTCCCCTGCTTCTTGAGTCGCAAGTCATGAATATAGAGAGGGCAATTGCGCTTCTAATGGCCCTTTTCATGACAATGGTGACATGCCTGATCCTTCTTGTTTGGTGGATTCACCTTTTTCTGCTTAGGCTGATGTTGCTTCATCTTGGGTTCTGGTTGATAGGCCATGACCTGCTTGCCTTTGTTAACCTTCCCTTTGCCTTTGTTCACATGCGATTTCTTCTGGATTCTCCCACCATGAATAGCCAACACTTGCGGGGTAGGAGCCTTGACCTTGGCTGGTAGACTTTTCTCATACTCAACAAGCAATGCGAGTAATTCAGATACTGTCTTCCCCGAGCAGTGCATGTTAAAATTCTGCACAAAACCAGCAAAGTCCTTGTTAAGGGACCTGTTGATCAAGTGCACTTGCACATTGTCAGGGTAACCAAATCCAATTCTATGAAGCTGATCAAAAGATTCCTTCATCTCAGTCACATAATCTTCAACTGGTTTACCATCACCATGCTTGCAGTTATGTAGCTTGTCCAATTCATCATCCAATTCAACTGCAGGTGGTTTCTCATAAGATTGCCTTAGAACATCAAACATATCTTTTGGGAAAAAGTACTCAAACTTCTTTTGTAACTGAGCACTCATGCTAGTGAGCATTAAACAAGCAACCTCATTAAACTTAGCATGTTCCACCCTCCATGCCGCCTTAACTGCTTCTGGTTCAGTAGCAGCAGGCTAAGCTGGGCATTCTTCGGTCAAATAGTCCATCTTACCGGTCGACCTCAAGACAATTCTAAGTGAGCAGTACCAATCATTAAAATTCTTTCCAGTCAGTTTCTCTCTCTCAAGATGACTCTTGAAAGCAGAAATCACAGATGGGGTATCGGGTTGAGCCATATCTATAGATAAAAGTTCAAACATTAGTATTTTCGATAATAAATATCTTCAAGAAAATAAAATACCCAAAGTTATATTCATATAACCACCAAAATTTTCTTGAAAACCTAGGATCTAACTTTACATAGTTCCACCACATCAGTTGATCTGCTAGTGGTGGAAGTACAAAAGATAGTAATCTGTCGAACAATAATTGGCAAACAAGATTTCCAATTCCTAGATCATCATGGGAATTACATCAAATTGATTCATCAATTTGCCTTGTAAGCATGTTTCATCCCATCTCATGCCTTAAGTTCTAGGTCTCACGCACAACTTAATTAAGTCGTCTACCTTAGAAACTGTAAAATTACAATTATGGTCTCACGCGTTAAAAGAATTTTACCTTGTTATAGTAATTTAGCCTAGGTCTCACGTTTACTAAATTAAAATTCCAAGTGTTTCTTATAGATAGATGGTATGTAACTTAAATTATAAGGGTATTTATTTTTGATGTGTAAATCAAAATATGTATAAAGATGCATGCACTCATCTTTATAGCATAATTTTTCAAAACCTTTTTATTACCAATTCGTGAAATTAATACACAAAGTTTTACTTGAGGTTTAACAAACCCTAAGATGACTTTCTACAATTATGATTTTAAAAGTAATTCATTTAAGACATATTCAAGCTTGTGATAACCAAGGCAGACTCTAAGGCTCTTTTCTAAGCCTTCAAATCACGGTTATGAATATCGTCTTAAAGGACTTAATTTTAAAAGCATATTTGTACAAAACATCAATCAAGCAAAAGTTTATGGATTCAATCTCAAAATCATGTAATAAAGTATGAATTTTGCTAGTCTCGCCTGGGAGCTGATTACCGTGCGAATCGGACCACTATCGGCACTTAAGACCTTGCAAGATTCTTACTTTATCACTTTAGTTTCACCGTTATTAGTCTATATTATTTTCTTTTATGAAAATCACCCTTTTTATTGCTTACATCAAGTCAAACAATTAAGAAAACAATAAAAACAAGTAATTTAAAGAAAAATAAACAACTAATAATAAAACGTGAAACAATTAGCCACATGCAAACCATATTAAAAAGATCCTAATAAAATCAATTCTAGGTATAATAACGCATGTAATCAATTAAGGCCTTCTCCTCTTAGTGGAGGAGAGCCACATGCATTGACGTATCAATTGCGTAGGCCAAAATCAATATACACACCACATAGCATATAAATTGATTTTAATATATATATATATCAATTGGAGTCTTCCCCAATTATAGATCTATTTAAAACATGTGACAAATAAATAAACAAGCAAGATCCATGACTAACATGCATGTTTCGTCACGGATTAACCTAACAATTAGCACTAGGTCACAAGTACGTTCACAAAAACCGGTTTAGACCTAGGGTTTCTATATGATTACAATTTAATCAAGAAAACCACAAACCCTAATTAGGGTTTTATAAGTGGAAATCGACCCCCCCTTAAAATTAGGGTTAGGGTTATAAATTTTATAAAAAAAAAAATTTAAAGAAAACCCTAGAAAAAAACATGTATCTAAAACAATTAAAGATCCGATTTTTATTACGTTTTAGTAATCAATTACATGTTAACCTGGCTCTGATACCACTGTTAGAGTTTGACAATCAAAGTACACATATTGCGGAAGCTAGGATCAAGTAATAACACGTATAAAGATTAACTAAAACATAAATAGTAAACGTACCCGATGCACTTCAAATTAACCTTGATTCTTGTACAAATAGATCAATGATAAACCCCTTACCGTTTTGTTTAGCGATCTCTTGATAATTACTAAAGTAAGTAATTACCTCGTTCTTGTACACACAAACTACCAACGAATAAAGGTTTGATGCAAGTAAACAAAACCACTTAATTTTTAGCCTTAGAAAAATCGATCCAAACCCTAAGGTGGGGAGTGAACCGATCGGCCAAGAAAGAAACACAAGAGAGAAAAGATTTAGGGTTAGTGTGTGTGCACAAAAGATGTGAAACCCTAATCCTTGGCCTTGTATATATACTAGAGGAGATCTTGGTGACCAAGAAAGCATGGGTCGACCCTATGGGTTGGGCTTCGACCGGCCATAGCACCCAAGGGGTGTTTCTAGATCTTTCTTGACTCCCAAGTTACACTCTAGTCCATATCTTTCATCCCTAATGATAGTTAATCCATACGGTTAATAACTAACGACCATTTAGTCCATTAAGTGTTTATAAATATATATATACGATACATTTAACATATACTCCCTCCGTCCCATAATTATAGTCCACTGTTGACTTTTGAAGTCTTTAGTTTTCAACTTTGACCATAAATATTTTAATTTGTGTTATATATTACTTGATGCAAAATATATGAATGGATTGAGTTTTAAATGTATTTTTCATTCGTATAATTTTTATCAAGTATTATATAACACAAATAAAAATATATAAGGTCAAAGTTACAAAACGAAGACTTAAAAAGTCAACAGTGGACTATAATTATGGGACAGAGGTAGTATATATTTATTATACATTATTCTTGTTTGTAAAGTGTGCAATCCCGAGGTCTCGGGTTCGATACTATACATTTACTTATTAATATTTATACGTAACTTTTAACAAAAACGCATGTAAAAACGTGTGTAAGAACGTGTAAAAAATATTTTTTTATAAAAAAACATTTTTATATAAAAAAACATTTTTATATAAAAACGTTTTATATAAAAAAAACATCTTTGTATAAAAAAAACATTTTTATATAAAAACTTTTTTATAAAATGGTTTTATCTAAAAAAAAACATTTTTATATAAAAAACATTTTTGAAAAAAAGAATTGGAAAAAAAATTGAAAAGAAAATTCGGAAAAAAAGTTTTTCGAAAAAAATTATTCAATAAAAACAGATTCGAAAAAATTTGAAAAAAAAACAGGACTAATGTTGAAAAAAAGGATTAATGTTGCAAAAAAAAATAAAAAAAATAAATAAAAAATAAAAAAAACTAACGTTGCAAATGACTGTTAAGTTAAAGGACTAATATTGCCACTTTACAATTAGACTTAACTAACTGAACTAACGTCGTTATCAAATTGGACCAAAAGTGGACTAAGTTATGCAAGTTTATAGAGCACACTGCAAACACTGTACAACTAAGTTATGCACAAAACAGAGTGTCCCAATCAAAACTTTGAGTGTCCAAATCAATTCCTTTTTAAAAATAACACTTCTATGGACACTAAATAACCTTGTTTGAGATGGCATTAAATGTCTAATAGCCTCAAAAGAAAAAAAATGGTAATCTCTTTGTGGCTACGGGGTTCACCTGCGCTAGCTCCAGACTATTAAAAAAGATAGTTATGTTGGGATTAGTCGGCCCGCAATGTCAAGTTTGAAACCTAGGTAACAAAAAAAAAAGGCAAATATAATTACAATAACGTGTGACCCTGTTGGGATTAGTCGGCTCGCAATGTCAAGTTTGAAACCTAGGTAACAAAAAAAAGGCAAATATAATTACAATAACGTGTGGCCGACTATGAAAAAAATATCAATTTTTGTAATCAACTTATTCATCTTTTTGCATAGTTTACAATTTTGACTGTTTATATAAAAGTTGATGGGGATACTGTTTATGTTTAGTGGGTATATGATATTCATATTAGATGATAAATATGGCTCAAGCCCGGTGTGGGGTTAAGGTCCATTAGAGTTGTAATCTATAAATATCGATCAATAATAAAGTTACATAATAATAAAGTTACATCTACGGGGTTTAATGTTCTAACAATTCATGGGTGGGTTATCTTAATACAAGCTGTTGACTAATATAATGGTTTAATGTGTAAACGTATTCAAACATAACACTTGTGGAAGATCAAGTATGTTTAGAAACCAAATATCTATTTCCAACAAACTGATCTAGCTTGGCCACATTGATAGTGAATGATGAACTCCAATTACATTGTCACTAAATAACCGAAATTGAGTTTGGTATCAATTATCTCAAGCTTGATAAGAAAAGAAAATCGATGTGCGATAAAAAGATAAATAAGATTTGATTATTTCAACAAAAGTGTTATGTCTCAAGAACAACGTTTTTATGGGGTTACCTTTGTTGAACTAGTTTTAAGTTTTTAATCCCACATGGGTGTAAAGAAAAGAAGTTTAGCGTTCTTATATGATGGGGTAAACATGCTCAACTAGGTTGAGATCAGTATTATGTTGTTGGAAACTTGCATTTCATCGAAATATTCCAATTTCTTTTTTCAATACACCGGATGTTCTTGACATCATACAAAAACCATGGAGGATATGCAATTCCAATTGCATTGTCACTAAATAACCATACATGAGTTTGATATCAATTTTCAGCTTGATAAAAAAGAAAATCTGCAAAGAAGATAAATAATAATATTTTATTACGTCAACAAAAGGTGTTATAACATATGTCATTAGAAAAACTTCTTATACGGGGTTACGAAACTTGTTTGAAGTTCTCGTCCCACATTGGTAAGGAGAAGAAATTTTGCTTACTTATATATACGGTGTTTGATATAGCTTAAATAGATTTGGATTATGATGCGTGGTTTTGCGACCTTGCAAAAGGTTTTACCTCTCGAGAAGCTTGCAATCCCCACCAGGCAGTGTACCTGATCGTTGTAGTATAGTATAGTGACAAGTACCGGGGGATTGATCGTTCAACTCAGGAATAGTGTTCGCTAGGATTAGACAATCTACTAAACTAGGTCTAGAGGTGATGGAAGATTCTTTTTGTATTTTTATATTTTATAAAAGCAAGTAAAATCTCGGGTATTGGAGGAGTGGGTGGAATTAGTTGCTAGCCAACTAACCCAATTTATCTAAAGATGCAATCAAAATAAAATAAAAGAAATGAAAATGAAACTAATTAAACTAATGTGGTGTAAACAATGATAGGAAAAGTTGTGTTTACTTAGGTTTCATTACTCCTTAGATATCTTTTATAGGTTGATAGCTTGTTACAATTGCATGGATGACGGATCATATTCCTTAATACTAGTCGTAGGGCCATGTACAATATTCCCTAACTCTATAGGATCCTACTTCACTCCTATGTCGAGCGGTTAGAAGCTCCTAACATGGGATCATTAGAATTCTTCTACGCATTAAATACAACCAAAAATCGTAGTACACCTCCGATCATGTTTCTTAAGACGTTCAAGCAAGTTACCAATGGAAGTCTGCCAGTTTTCTTAAGCCTAACATCAAATACAATCATCCGTAACAATTATAAACAAACAGTCAACCCATAATTAACATCTAGGTTTCACTACATCTAAGCAAACACAAAAGAAATCTAGTCTAGCATGTTAAATTGAAGACAAGCGTAAGATATATTCAAACAACACATAGACATATTGATTGAATTGAAAGAGTACTTATCTCAATTAGAACATGAAATATTCAAAGGGTTGGAACCCTTGAAAAAGCTGTAAAAATCGGCCTAGGATTTTTCCCTCAAAGTTGCACACTAATGAATAAAATTTGGAAAACTATATATAGATTTTATAGGGTGACGGCGTCATGTATTGGATCGTGACGCCATCAACTTGCCGCCAAAGTGAAATTCTATTGCCTAGATCTGCTTGTGACGCCGTCCCGTGTAAAATTGTTCTGGGCCGTCACCAACATTTGGACCATGACGGCCTTGGGTGACGCCGTCATGTCCTATGCACAAAACTTCACTGGATCGTCACGTGTATCTTCCACATCCATCTCTTTTATGACACTTGACGCCGTCATTAAGGAACTTGTGACGCCGTCAGTACTGTTCCCAGCAAGGAAAATTGAGACTTTGCCGTTTTCTTCACTTTAATGTTCCAAAAACGTCCAAAATGCTTCCTTTTTCAGATTTCTCTCCAAAAGTATCTAAAATGACAAAAGGAACGATTTAGAGCAATATTTGATCAAATAAATTCGAATTCGGGCTTAAATGACCCCTTAAAAGTGGTTTATTTTTCGCCTCATCAGATTAGTCTTATTTTGTTGGTTTCTAGTGTTGATATTGTTTGAGGGAAAACAACACTGACAACGCATAGCGACTAGCAATTTGTATAAATTCCAAACTTTTTGTGGTTTCAATGACTATCATAATACTTACGAATATTTGAACTAAGAAATTGTAATTTGATTTTTTTTAATGTTGTGGTAGCTTCAAAATAGCAATGCTTTAATGTGACACTAAATAACTTTTTTTGAGTTTGGCCCTGTGTAATAGACTAATACATAAAGGAAAGAAAAAAAGAACTATAAAGAGAATACGGACAAATACATTACAAATACTAAAAATATATAGGAATTAAGATTATTAGACGACCAAACTTTATTGACTAATCTCCATCCTCCATCCATCTTTATTTGATCTAATGGATAATATTAATCCAAACAATTTAAAAAACCCATTTTTATCATTTTTTTTTCAAATATTAATATCTTTCAAACCGTTAATCGTTAAGCGAAAAAATACATACTGGTACGACGAGCATTTAATTATCTTTCTATAGATAGGCACTTTGATATATTTTCCGAAAAAAAAAGTTTTCGTTTTTTCACGTGTTTTTTCGTGGCCGAAAAAATCGTAAATATCACATGTGCATATCACATGTGATTTTTTCGGCCACGAAAAAAAAACGTGAAAAGAACGAATTTTTTTTGTCGAAAGTATATCAAAGTGCCCGTCTATGGAAAGATAATTAAATGCTTGTCGCGATGGTGTAATTATTTTCGCTTAATGATTAACAGTTTAAATATATTTAAATTATAAAAAATGGGTGAAATATTAAAATGCTTTTAATCTCAACCATTAATTTCTTTTTAAAAAAATGGTGGGATAAGTCTCTTGGTATGTAAGGATACTTTGGTTTTTAATATAACTCGACTCAATATATAGAATGAAAAAGTATAAACCTCATCATACAAATGAGGTTAGTAGTGTGATTGTTTATAAGTGTACCATTTCGTAATAACACTTGGCAATAAAAAAGTATAAACCTCCATCATACCTTTGGAGTAATGCGTGCTCGGATTCAATTGTGAAGTCTAACTCAGAGGGCTTGTACCAATCATTTATTTGTGTAGCGTTGAATAATTTTAATTGCGAGATTGCGATTCGATATTTCTCTATTTACTTAAATACCACCAAATAATCTTATATTCTTAGGGTGCGTTTGGTTCGCAGTATGTTTTGAAAGGAATTGTAATCTATCAAAGGAATTGTAATTTGAATGAATTGTAATTCAAAGAGTTTGAATGTGTTGTAATTGTAATTTGTTAGAATTGTAATTGACATATTCAGTCAGGGCAAAAGTTCTTTAGAGATTCAACTTTTACCATAAAACTTATCAAGCAATGTTAGCCACTAATTTTTTTTTATCAAAATAAAAAAAATAAACTTCCACACTTTTATTAAAACTTAAATATCTCGCAAACCGTAAATCATCAAACTACAAAAAAATACCATCGCAACGAGAATTAAATTATCTTTTTATAGACATGTATTGTTATATACTTTCGACGAACTTTTTTTTTGATAATTTTTTTTTTCAAATTTTCCGCCCAGAAAAATCATATATAATTTGTAAAAATCATATATGATTCGTTAAAATCAAATCATATATGATTCTTACGAATCGTATAAGATTTTTAAAAATCATATATGATTCATAAGAATCATATATGATTTGATTTTAACGAATCATATATGATTTTTACAAATCATATATGATTTTTCTGGGCGATTTTTTTTTTTTTTTTTTAAAAAAAGTTCGTCGAAAGTATATAACAATGCATATCTATATAAAGATGATTTAATTCTCGTCGCGATGATATTTTTTTGTAGCTTGACGATTTACCGTTTGCAAGATATTTTGTTTTAAAAAAATGTGAAAAATAAAAATGAGTGGCTATGATTGGTTCATTGGTTTTATGGCAAATATGAGATCTATATTGATCTCATCTCATTCAGTCGTTGTGTTTGGTTGGATCTCAACGTAATTTAATTCAAAAAGAAAAAAAAACTTAATAATAATAATAATAATTTAATATCGATGCGGGTCAGTCCGATCTAACAAAGCATAATTGCCGGTTTTGCGTAAGATCAAACCGGACCTGACCAAAGACCGAATATGAAGAAAAGGGTGAATCAAGGACCGAACCAAAATACGTTTGGTCTAGTTTCTCGGTTGCCCGCGATCTTTTATGCTCGGCCTTAGTGCATAGTAAAAATGCGTAAAAATGAAAAAGGATCTTACGTATGAGATTAGTAGTGTAATTGTTTAGAGACACATGATAATAACAAAATAAAACTCATCATAACTCTTGGTGTAATTTTTAGATCCGATAACGAGGTCTAACTCGAACGGCGTGTACCAATCGTCTATAGATTGAGCCAATTGGTGAGCCGTGCATAAATCAATTTAACTTTACAGTTACCACAATATGCCATTTTTTTTATTGAGAGTTGCTATTGCAATACCCCCTATAGTACATAGTACAACACTGCTATGCACACAGTACAACTCCACTATGTATAAAAGGATGTGTATGTAAAAGGTTTGGGGTGTGTGTATAGATTCCCCCATTTTTATTATTACTTTACACAAGATATTTTTGACATTTTAGCCAATCTATCGAGGATATTCAACTCAGTTGCGTTGCCTATCTTTTACTTTGGTGAAACTTCTCACATGGAGTAAAGAGAAGAAGCTTTGCTTACTTATATATGGTGGTGAATGTGGTTTCAATAAACTCAGATTAGTATCATGTTGTTGGTTTCACATGTTCAATGTTGTTTAGAGAGAAAAGAAACTACTTTGAATGCGTGGAGCAACAATTCGTACAATATCTAAATTTTTTGTAGTCTGTTTCATATGCAATAGTGTCACCTTATCCTTTATTTCCTATTAGCAATCAACATAGTGAATATCTCAATGACTACAATAGGTAATACTTATAAATATTTGAACTTAGAAATTGCAATTTTTTGTGAAATAATACTTTTATGTGACACTAAATAACCTTGTTTGAGTTGGCATCAAATGTCTAAAAGCTTCAAAAGAAAAAAAAATTGCAATTTAAATTACAATAACGTGTAACCAACTTTGAAAAAAATCACAATTTTTGTAATTGACTTATTCATCGTTTTGCTTAATTTGTAAATTTGATTGTTTATATCAAATTAGATGGGTATACAACATTTATGTTTAGTGGGTATATGATGGTGATGGGTTACCTTAATACAAGTTGTTGACTAATATATAATGGTTTAAAGTGCAAACATTTTCAAACATGACACTTGTTGAAGAACAAGTAAGATCAATTATGCTTCATCACACTGATAGTGAATGGTGAACTCTGATTACATTGTCAATAAATAACCGATTGAGTCTGGTATCAATTTTCTTTAGCTTCATAAGAAAGAAAATCTATGTGTGATAAGAAGATAAAAAAGATTTGATTGCGTCAATAAAAGTTACATTTTTCTATGAGGTTACTCTTGTGAAACTTGTTTTAAATTGCAATCCCACATGGGGTAAAGTGAAAAAGTTTAGCTTACTTGTATGCTCTTGTAAATATGTCTAAATAAGTTGCGATTAGTATTATGTTATTGGTTCTATTCTTAAATGTTGTTTAAAGAAATAAAAACAATTGCTAAAACTAGAGCTAATAATTTCATACAAAATCTGGACCTTTTTGTCATTTTGACTACAATAAATAGGTTGAGACACACTTATGTTGTTGAATGTCCTTTAAAGAAAAATAAAGAACATCGAATCATAGTAATTAGTAAATTCATACAGGATCCAAACTTTTTGTCATTTTCACTACAGTTAATAATACTTGTTAATATTTCGACTTTTTGTCAATATATTAAAGGATTCATCACGTCATCCAAAACTTGTGTGTCAAAATATTGTACTAACTTATAGTGTTGGAGACATGGCGAGTGTATATGTTTGCACCAAATAAAAGTTAAAGTGTGCTTAATTGAAACTATTAAAGTATAAGGAATGGTAACAATAATGCATATAAATGGTTGATTAAAGTATAATGTAATGAGTCATAACCCACTAATTAAATGTGTTTACATAAACACTACACAACCAATTCGATAAACTTGGTAACTTTGAATCCACAACTCGCTCTTTATGACTAGTCAAATTCGTTTGTTACGTCTGAGTATCCTTTAAAACAAACCGGGTCGGTTTAAAAAATTGGTATTTTTACATGGGTCAACCCGGTTTTAAAAGAAACATCCTCCCCCTGCCCTGAGAAAATGAAGAAGGCTAATTATTTGCAGTAGCAAAGTCAATCAATCGCAGAGAATAGCATTTGCATCAACAGCATTTCTGATAATAATAATCCCCAATTTCTTCTTCTTCCATCCTAATCTCACCCGATCTTATCCTTATTTATTCTCCGTAAGCACCACCTTCATTTAATTAGCTCAATTCAATTTACTATTTATTATTATTATTTTTTAAATTGAAGTTGTTATAAATAAATAGTAGTTGATACATGTCAGTTAGTTACCGCATTTTGTTTATATCTTTGCAATTCAATTATTAGGTTTCTTACTTTTATGGTCCACATATAGTTGAGATAGAAATTACTAAGTCCACAAACACCCCCTTAAAGCAGCTTCATCTCAATATTTGCTCGTCTCCTATTAATGTGTTTTTATCATGTTAATGTGAGTTTTTTTTAGCAATACGGCCCCCATCAACCAACTGGTTGTTTGTTCAACTCTTAGTTGATTGAGACATATGCTTCCTAGTACTAGTAGTAGTAGCAGGTGTTATTTATTTTCTAGCTTTCAGTGACCTATCAACAGCTTTCACCCTGTTCTCCCCACCCATATAAGGAACATGGATGGGTGGTGGTTGTCCATAAAGTACTTCAAAGGGAGTAGTGTTAATAGAGGACTGGTAGTTGGTGTTATACCACACTTCTGCCAAAGCCAACCATTTTGACCACTCAGTGGGCTGCTCACCAACCATACACCTCAAATAACCTTACAAACACCTGTTCACAACCTCCGTCTGGGTGATAAGAGTTGAGGTTTGCATTTATTGGCACCAACTGGTATGGGAAACAGGAAGCGGTCACATCTTTGAATGACACATACAAAACATTATGGACCGGTATATATGAGTCAGGGTGAGCTATTTAGCATGTTGCTCGTTTTAGTGTTTTTGCTGCATTTCACGAGTCATATACCTATAAGTGGAATGTAAATAATATCTGTTTTGGTCCTTATGGTTTGCCGGGTATAACGATTTTAGTCCAATAGTTTCAAAAATCCCGGATCCTCTCCTGAAATGAAACACTCGTAACGGGTTTAGTCCAATTTTTTGTTGACCGTTAGATTGACTAGTTAAATATTATAAATTGGCAAAAAAATGCCCTCACATTAATAATGTAAGCGACTAAAATACCCTCCTCTTTATTATTTATTATTCTTTTCCTTTTTCATTATTATTATTATTATTATTATTATTATTATTATTATTATTATTATTATTATTATTATTATAATAAACATCACTTTATTAGAAAACTAAAAGATTTACAAGAAGTTAGTGGGAAGCCGAGATACCAACTGGGCTCCCACTCCTTTAGCTATAGAAAATCCAATCCTACTAAATATATGCGCAGCAGCACGTGTTCCAATGTCTTGGGTCATCGAGAACTTTCGGATTCGCTTCAGTAAAGTCACTGCATCCTTTTCAAGTTCCCCAAAAGAAGAGAAAGAGAAGGGGAGGAACCCATATCCAATACTAGCGCACTTAGCCTCATACTTGACGCGTTATTATTATTATTATTATTATTATTATTATTATTATTATTATTATTATTATTATTATTATTATTATTATCTTTACCAAATAAACTCCATCTTCTTCAACTCTACTTCCGGCCATCACCCTTAAATTCCGGCCACCTCCTTTAAATTCAGGTTACAAAAACACTTTTTTTTTTTTTTTTTTTTTTTTTTTTTTTTTTACCTCACTAAAAACTCTAATCGGAAAGCACAAACCTTTCCAAATACATAAAAACAAGCACATCTAAACACCCAACAAAAACATCACTACCACCTAATCAAACAAATGAGCAAAGCTCAGCTAACCACTTCTAAATTCTAATACAAACACAATCTTTGCAGAAAAAAAATAAAATAAAATAAAATAAAAAAACCCTCTCATAATCTTCAAACCTTCCCACCTTCATCATTAAACCGACCACAAAACACTACCAACCCCCTCCCCTCACACTAACACCACCTTGAAATCGACACCACTAACAACCCTTTCTTATATCACCATCCATCTATATCACATTTCTAATTATCCTCATCTAACAACCCTTTCTTATATAACAAAAAACACAAAAAATAAAATAAAATGAAATAAAAAAAATCAAACTACTACCCGCATGCATACATACCCTTTTTGATACAAGTTTTTTTTTTTTTTTTTTTTTTTTTTTTTTTTTTTTTTTTTTTTTTTTTTTTTTTCAGATCTTGATGGTGGGTGTGAATGGTGTTAACTGGTTGGTGTCGATGGTGACGGGTTGGTTGGATCTTGGTGTTGGTGTGGATAGTGATGACAGCGGTGGGTTATGACGGGTTGGTGTAGGGCTGGTCGGATCATGGTGGTTGTTGTGGATGGTGATGACAGCAGTGGGTGGTGGTAGATGGCGATGGGTGGTGGTGATTTGCATATTAGAAAAGAACTAAGAGAGTGTTTGTTGTTGATGTGATAAGAATGAGTGTTTTTGTGTATTGGTGGATGAGTAAGTGTTTATGAGTGTGTGGATCATTTGGTATTTTATTAATCTATTTAATATAATACATTAAATGACAAAAGTGCCCTCTTATTTAACAGTCAAGCAAAGTCAAACTAACGGTGCTAGTATAAATGGACCAAACCCATTACAGGTGTTTTATTTCAAGAGATGATCCGAGATTTTTGAAACTATTATACTAAAAGTGTTATACCCCGTAAATTACAAGGACCAAAAATGTACTTAACTCAAACAAAAATATTGATATTTGTGGCTAATATTTGATCTACATGTGGGGACCACTCAAAAAAGTTGTAACTTTTTTTGACATCTACGAGCTTAGTATCAATTCTATGATTCATTATCCATTGTTTTGAAAAAAAAAATGAACCAAACAAAGGTTATGAAATTTCTTTCATTCTACACTCACTCATTCCCTCATACTAAACGAACCCTTAATCACTTTTATAGTTATAGTATCATTCACATAATGGGATACCTAACACACCCTAACAACAATATAGCAACATGTTGAATAGAGTCAAAGTTAAATCAAGTTAAAAAATATGAAACACAAGAAACGTGTAAGTAATTCCTATACAAACAAACAAAATCCCAAATTTATTTGAAAAGTGAGTGAGTTAACAAGTTATTTTTCACCACATTTCTAAAAAAGGATAATTACCTTAAAATTCAGTTATTTAATGGGGACGTGACATTGCAAGCCTCCTCGTCATAAAAAACATGTGCCACGTAGGCAAAAAAAATAATAATAAACATGTGCCACGTAGGCAAAACAAATATACATGTCATTTTGGACATACCCCAAACTTCCTTTGAATACAAAAACTGCAACTGCAAGCAGTCATATAAATGCTAGAAATTCTAAAAACATGTTTTGTTTCTAACCCTAATCTCAGTGTTTCCTAGTCTTCTGATGTGAGGAACAAAAATTAATGATTATTATTTCAAACAAACTCAATCGCAGAGAATAGCATTAGCATCAACAGCATTTCTGATAATAATAATCCCCAATTTCTTCTTTTTTTTGAAGCTAATCTCAGCCGATCTTATCCCAATTTATTCTCCGTAAGCAACCACCTTCATTTTTATTATTTCATTTTCATTAGGGCTTATATTTTATCAATTCAATTCATACATTTCAATTAGCGCCCACTGTTTTATTCCACCAATTAATTGAGTTAGTTCTATTTTTGTGCTTCAATAACTGAGTTAGTTCACATTTTTTTTTTTTTTTTTTTTAATTGAAGTTGTTATAAGTAGTAGTAGTTGATACATTTCAGTTAGTTACCGCGTTTTGTTTACAGTATATGTTTGCAATTGAATAATTAGGTTTGTTACTTTTATGGTCCACATATAATTGACTTACAAATTACTATGTCAAAGTCTTCCATTATTATAGTATTATGACATTTGAAGAGTCTATGGTTCAAAGGGTGAACATCTTGGGATAGCCAGGGAATACCTACCAGTTAAGCCACGTACATCATCATAGCCAATAAGGCTCGACTTTCCCTAACAGAGATCCTTCACATTTAGAGGGTGTTTGCTTCACCTTATATAAGTATATTATAAGCTGAAAACCAAATAAGCCATAAGCCAGCTATATGTTTGCAATTCAATAATTAGGAGTTACTTTTATGGTCCACATATATATTTGACTTAGAAATTACTAACTCAAAGTGTTCCGTTATACTTACTAGTATCACTCACATTTGAACAGATCATGGTTCAAAAGGGTGAACATCTTGGGATAGCCAGGGAATACCAGTTAAGCCACAAACATCATCATAGGCAATAAGGCTCGACTTTCCCTAACAGAGATCCTTCACATTTAGGGGGTGTTTGTTTCGCCTTATATAAGTGACCTTATGAAACATAAGCTGAAAACCAAATAAGCCATAACCCGAAACAAACACCCCCTTAAAGCAGCTTCATCTCAATATTTGCTCCTTTCCTATTAATGTGTTTTTATCATGTTATTTCAAGTTTTTTTAGCTATACGGCCCCCATCAACCAACTGGTTGTGTGTTCAACTCTTAGTTGAGACATATGCTTCCTAGTACTACTACTAGTAGTAGTAGGTGTTATTTATTGGGGTTTGCACTATTATTGTAAAGCCTTGCCTACTCAAAGTACAGAAAGGAGTAGTTTGCAATTGAATTAGTTTCTTCCAAAGTTGTGTGTTTTTGTAATACTAACTGTTTTTAGCATGGTTGTCAGGATCTCGATCCTGATCTTAGGATCTTACGATTTTATGATACTACAAAGCAAAAACGATCCGGATCTTACATAGGATCTTTGAAAGCTTAAGATCTTATAGGATCTCGATCTTAACCATAGGATCTTAAGAAAATGATATTACAAAACTATGATATATAATAATTTTGTGATTATGATATATAATAATTTGTAAATTTGTATAATATTACAAAACTATTAAGAAAATGACATTATAGTAGGATCTTAAGATCCCGGTCTGATCTTATGATCACGATCTTGCAAAGACGAAAACGAACCTTGGTAGGATCCGGATCTTGAAAACCTTGGTTTTTAGGCTTCAATTAATTGAGTTAGAAATTACTCAGTCAAAGTGTTCTGTTATTATACTAGTATCACTCACATTTTAAGAGACCATGGTTCAAAGGGTGAACATCTTGGGATGGCACCAGTTAGGCTGCATAGGCTCGACTTTCCCGATCCTAGACATTAGAACCAGCAATATCTGCTCATTTCTTATTAATGTGAGTTTTTTAGCAATACAACCAAGAGGTTGAGTGTGTGTGTTCAACTCTTAGCTGACAAATATGCGTAATAGTATTATGTGTGTCAATTTAGTTGCTTACTGTGGCACCTAATAACTTAACTTTATCAACAATTATGTGAAGAACGTGTTTTAGTATCTTCCCCTGCTGGCATAATAATGCGACTTGTACTAATTTTCCAATCCTTGAAAGGAAGGTGTTTATGTAATTCCTATGTAAAGTTATCCTGATTATGTGCGAATATTTGTTGAGCACTTTCCGTGTGGATTCTGTTTGTTTACGGATGATTTTATTGAATTGTAGGAATGGAATGCTCCAAGTGCTAAGCACGTACGTGTATTAGAGGGTGCTTTGCTTGAAGATATTGTGAGTACGTGCTGCCTTTTTATCATATATGTATAAAATTCATCTAAAACTTGTGTCGTTTATGGAATCTAATATCCCCTTTATAACCAGTCTGAGAAACAAAATTCGGATATATGGTCTCCGTTGCCTGACCAAGGATGGAAAGCTTGTACAGACTCGGCTACCGTTCCATGTGAGATCCTTAACCTGCCTTTTTTACATTTTGTTCTATGTCGTGAGTTATATAACCATTCATGTTTCATCTCTCATCATAATGTAATCGAATCCCGATGTTATTTTTTAAGCCATTCCAGAGAAATCACGGGGATATATTCAGGTGTTTCTGGATGGAGGATTGAACCAGCAGAGAATGGGGGTACGCTCTATCTTGTCTCTTAAACAAGCATAAGGGGGTGATTGGTGTATGGGCTTATTCTACTTTTGAAAAGCTAATAAGCTCAAATTTGAAGGTTTATGAACTTATCAACTTGAGATTGTGGCTTATCTAATTTACTAAGCTCATAGGCCTAAAGTTGAGCTTATTAGCTTTTCAAAAGTTGAATAAGTCCATACGCCAAAAATACAAGCTAAAACAAACACCCTTTAAGAAAAGACATAAGTAAATAATAATTTTTAGATATTTTTTTCTAAATTTCTTGCCCCTGTGTTAAAGATTTGTGATGCAGTTGCTGTTGCTAAAATCTTAAATGCGACCCTAGTAATCCCGTTTGGCAAGATACAAGGTATTTTTACGGCCCTATTTGGCTTTATATCGTGTTTTTAAGTGCTTAGCTCGCAGACTGGTGGTAAGATGTTACGTTTACTATGCAGTTCTTTAACGGATATATTTGATGTCAACCACTTTATTGAGGTCTTGCAAGATGAGCCTGGATAGTTAAAGAAACAAGGGATTACTATGGTTCTGGCATACGACCTACTAGAATCAAAACGGCGCCTGTTCATGCTTCTGCTAATTGGTATCTGTAAAATGTGCTCCCGATGCTAGATAGGTTCGTGAAACAATTTTCTTCAACATTGTAATTCAATTCTAGCATAAACAGGTCAAAGTTATCGGTTTTCTCAGTTTTCTGCTGTCACTTGATAATTTAATGCGTCACTATCTGATCTCTCGCCTGATATTATGGTTTTAGCATGTTTGCATTGTCTGATACTCACCTTATAAAAAAGTATTTTGCGCCACTTAAAATTTATCTGTTTGTCCTGCAGAAGCTGCAATATTTGTATACTGCAATATTTGTATGGACACGTAATTTATGGAAGTGTGTCTAAGTAGTAGCCAAATGTGTTCGATATCCATCAAAAATACGCTTCCAAAAAATGATATTTCACAGAATATGCTCATACAGCGCTTCTTGTTGATATTTTGACTGTATAAAATAGTAACAGAGGTCATTGCATGTACCTTTTTGTGATTCAACAGTGGCACCAAGTGAGTCAAAATGGGTTAGGTTGACCCACCAACACTTTTTTTGTCTCTCACAGTTCTATACACGATCAACCCCTAAAAAAGGTTTTACAAAAACCATCACTAAAATAATGATCCACTTTTTTCCGATCAACTTATTAGGAGGTTATAAACACTTCAATGTACTTTTGATAAGAACTGTTTGATCCGTTAGTGGTAGCAATTTAGATTCGTTTAGGTATGAATGGGTCAATTCATGTTATGTTTTATCTCTAAGTGGACGAAAAGTAGTTCTGGTCAACCTAACTCCATCAGTGTTCACCCATTACCTATCTTGCCCATATTGCCATTTGCCACCTTGATTACTTTTGCATAGTTACAAATAGGTGATTGTGGGACTATGAAGGACATGTTGTTTACAATATTTTTATCTAACAGGATATGGCTGCCCATTCAGCTTGTGATTTTGGTGGTGGAAAAGCTGAAAAGTTGGCACTTGCAAAGTACCGCCAAGTTATATGGCAGGGAAGGGTGATGAAAACTCAGTTCACTAATGAGGAGTTGAGACATCAGGGACGATGTCCACTCACTCCTGAAGAAATTGGACTACTTTTGAAAGCTTTGGGCTTTAACAATGATACACGCCTCTATCTTGCATCCCACAAGGTAACATCTAATCCGCCCCGTGGAAAAATTCAATTTTTAGATCCATACATGATTCGAAGGAATTATTTGACTATTTTTTTTTAATTTGCACATAATTTGGAGAAATTTTTTAACTGTCTGATAAATTCTGCACAATTTGAAGTAGTGTTACTATCACCCTTTAAAAAGACCGACACACAATTTTCTTAGACCCAAATCAATATCATCAATTTTTTTGGTCTGCTGATAATAGGCGACTATCTATAACTTAAATCTTTTTTCTGAATAAAAATATGCAATTTTCATGCATTGGTGGGTGTAAATATTAATGACCCTAAAAATACTTTGTTTTGAAAAAATCAGTATAAACAGCAAGTATTTTGATTATATGTTTGTTACTTTCACTCATCAACCATACCAAGGCTGTTATTTTAGCAATTCAAACAGTCAAACCAGCAAATTTATATTACCGGCTTGCTTTATCCCTGAAACATAGGTATATGGTGGAGAAGCAAGAATTTCCGCGCTGCGTAAACTGTTTCCACTTATGGATGACAAAAAAAGCCTTGCATCTGACAAAGAACGGGCAGAAGTTGAAGGAAAAGCTTCGTTATTAGCACCAGTTGATTATTATGTCAGTATGCATACCGACATCTTCATTTCAGCTTCACCGGGCAATATGCACAATGCAATGGTATGTATGGTTGACCTTATTCAGCATATCTCTATTAAAAACTAACAGTAGTGTTTTCCTTAGCATGCTATAAGAGAAACCAAATAAAAAGGAATTTTAAAACATTTTTGATTTTTTTTTTTACAGAAAATTAACTAAATGAGCTGTGGGATATTCTCTATTTTTTTATTTGGATATATTCTGGAATGACCCTATAATTCGCAAAATTAACCTTTTAGGAAACAGCAAAAAGGTAAAAAGTGCATAATATTTAAAATTGGTTTGAATTTAATTTTTCACACTTTATTTATTTTTTTATTTTTTTTTGTGATAATTTATGGTTTTTTATTGAAAATGTGAAAAATATTCCATGTTTTTGACTTATTTGAGAATTTTAGTTTTGCAAAAATTTAATTTGCTAATTTTAAGGTCATTTGTGGATATGGATGAATAAAATGATTATTCATTCATTTGTATAGGGGATCACACCAAAAATCCATTTAAGTGATTTCGAAAATATGCAAATATGACGGTTGTACTTCACATTCCTATAGAAAAGTGCTCATTTTGCAAAAAAAATTCTTGCATTTTCAAAAAGAATTATGTTTGCTTTAGAAGCCCCTATTTCAACCCATTTAAATAAAAACAGATAAAGTCTGGTTAACTCTCTTATTGATAAGGAATCTAACGGGCCAAACATTTAGTTTAATGAAAAAGTGAACGGGTTGAATGTGGTCTGAAGTGTATTCGAATTCAAAAAGACTTGGGACAAAACTGTGCTGGTGTCCAAATCCAACCCATCTAAAGGGCCTTTTTGACCCTTTGCTTTGCTGACTATTAAAATGAAGTATGATGCTTTAACACCTTGGAATTTATCCGAACGAATCATTGTTCCTTGTTTTTCAGCTAGGGTATCGAGCCTACAAAAACTTGAAGACTATCAGACCAAATATGGTGCTCTCAAGCCAGTTCTTTCTTAACGAAACTATGGAGTGGACCGAGTTTCAATGGGCCATACAAAACGCGCATAAGACTACACAAGGTCAAGTTAGGTTAAGAAAGGAGACACAATCCATATATATCTACTTAATACCAGATTGTATGTGTCAACAACATTAGTTAGTTCTTTTTTCAGTTTTATAGAATTAGAGAAGCTATAGTGTTCTAAACTGCTATTCATTCTGTCTAGGGGTGATCATCGGTCGGAAACCGGACCGGACCGGCCAAGACCGGACCGGACCGAAGACCGAGAACCGGAAAACCATAGACCGAGACCGGACCGAATATGGTCGGTCCGGTCTCGGTCCGGTCTCGGTCCGGTCGGTCTTCGGTCGGTCCGGTCCAATTAGGCAAGTTTTTTCGGGTTTTTGGTCGGTCCGGACCGGACCGGACCGGACCGACAGGACCGAGACCGAATTTGGCAAAAAGCTTAGACCGAGGACCGGACCGAATGTGGTCGGTCCGGTCCGGTCGGTCTCGGTCCGGTCGGTTTTGTCGGTCGGTCCGGTCCGGCCGGTCCGTTTGCTCAGCCCTAATTCTGTCATGCCTGTAAATGAGCACGAATTATAGTAAAAGACAAATTCAATATATTTTTTTGCTTCTCTGAGGGCATCACGTGCATGCACAAGTTGTACCAAATAGATTAACCGATATTTTTTATAAGGTCATATGTCAGTAAGTGAATGGTGCAACATGTGGTTTGGTTTGCAAGTTTTAATCCAAATGTATGTCTTGCATATTTTAGCGTTGTTGGTTAGTTATATCGGATTTTGGTATACTAGATTTGTTATTATGTATAGATTATTGGAGGGTGTTTTAGGCGACTTAAAGATTTAAGTCAAATAGATTGAACTATGAGACCAGGTTATCAAGGAGTGAGATAATACAACTCACCCAAGACAATTATATGGGATCTACTTCGGATATCACAAGGATTGCCGCACATCCACCCGTGGTTTCTATCAATGCCACGGTCACTGATGGTTCCTAGCCATCGAATTTTGCAGTATACATGTATTTCATTTTGCGCAATAAGCATGACTTATTTTTGCCAACAATTGTCATGTTATGCAATTTTTTCTTTTCATACACCACCCTTTATGAAGGTGAAACAATTAGGGGCCGGCATAGTTTGGTTTTGCTCGGTTTTTGCGTAAAAGTGAAACCAATCCCTAAATATTTGGTTTTTGCTTTTATGAAACCATTCTGTTTCAGTTTTTATCATAGTTTGGTTCTATGATAAAAGGGAATGGCGCTGGCTGGTTCTAACTACGGGACCACCGTTGGCGCCACCCCCGTAACCGTGCGCCATTCGTCTTTTTGGACTGCTACCTTGGGCTAAGCTTTGGCTCAACCACACCCCCAGCTCTAAATACTAAATTAACTTTGGCCCATCTTAAAACTTCCAAATCCAAATTGTTTATACAAAATTCGGCCCAACACCCAAGTAGGTATATTTAACCTAATTTTAACCCTAATGTACACACACATAAAACATGCGCCTCTCTTTTCTTTATACACATTTCACAGCCACCAAAAAAGATGTTGCAACAACAAGAAACCTAAGAAATGATAACTATTGTTGAAAACTTAAAGGGAATTGGTTGTGGACCCACATATTTTCTACTTTAACTTTAATCCCAAATTCTCAAAACCCTCCAAACAAACGCACCCTTATAAATGAAAATAAATATTGATAGAAAAAATTGGATTTTTGACTTTTTAATTTCCGGTTGGGTTTAGAAGAGTGACGTAAACCACCAAACATCCTCCCTCCCCCTGAAAATAAACTTCTTAACTCCACACAGACACCAACCAACCCAGTTGAGTCAGTCAGTCAGTCAGTCAGGGTTTCAAGATTTGATCAACCCTGAAGGCTAATAATTATTTGCAGCAGCAAAGTCAATCGCAGAGAATAGCATTGGCATCAACAGCGTTTATAATAATAATCCCCAATTTCTTCTTCTTCCCTAATAATCTTTTTCAACCTAATCTCACCCGATCTTATCCCTATTTATTCTCCGTAAGCATTTCATTTTATTTATTTATTATTATTTATTTTTAATTGAAGTTGTTATAAGTAGTAGTAGTTCATACGTTTCAGTTAGTTACCGCCTTTTGTTTATATAAGTTTGCAATTCAATTATTAGCTTTGTTACTTTTATGGTTCACATATAATTGACTTACAAATTACTAAGTCAAGGTGTTCCGTTATACTTACTAGTATCACTCACATTTCAACAGACCATGGTTCAAAGGCTGAACATCTTGGGATGGCCCGGGTTTACCCGCATACATCATCATAGCCAATAAGGCTCCACTTTCCCTTCCCTGGGTACCCGATCCTTGACATTTATAATCTCAGTTTTTTTAGCAATACGGCCCCCATCAACAAAGAGATTGTGTTGTGTATGTGTGTTCAACTCTTAGTTGATTGACACATATGCTTCGTGTCAATTAGTTGCTTACTGTGGCATCTTTTAACTTAACTTTATAAACAATTACATGAACTTGTTTTAGTATCTTTTAACTTAACTTTATGTAATTTCTATGTAAAGTTATGCTGATTATTTAGTATCTTATCATGTCATAATAAGCTTATATAAGCCCGAAAGTTTCAAAATAAGCCACCAAAAACGAGCTTATGAAACATAAGCCGAAGCCCTCTATATAAGCCGAAACAAACATTCCCTTAGCTGAGAGAGACATATGCTTCGTGGTATTATGTGTGTCAATTAGTTGCTTACTGTCGCACCTTATAAGTTAACTTTATCAACAATTACGTGAAGAACATGTTTTAGTATCTTCCCTTGCTGGCATAATAATGCGACTTTTTGTACTAATTTTCCAACTCCTTGGAAGGAAGGCCTTTATGTAATTCTGATATACTCACTTCTAGGATTCACTTAAGAAAGAAATGAGATCGAAAGTACTTGATGTTATTAATGGAGGAAAAAGTAGGTTAACGGTTACAATGGTTTGTTACAGTAGAGTGAAGAGAATTAGATTGGAAGTTATGAAAATCTAACTAAATGAAATGAAAGAGTACAACTACTATTTAAAAGAGGAAAGAGCGCCAAAATCTGTTAGTAGAGCTCACGTGCACCTCACATGTGCAGTTAAAACCACACACATGCCCCTCACATGCCAACACTCGCACACACACATCTTTGCTCATATCAATCCATTCCCATTAAATTGTTCTTGTCCTCAAGAACTGAGATCAAATGTAGGAATCATTAACACTCCACTTTGATTACAAGTAGGTAGAACCACTTTCACCCCTGCGTTCCTTGAGTTGAGAGACATGAAAGACATTATGAATTTGGGACTGCTCGGTCAAAGACAACCTATAAGCCACTGAACCTATATTCTCAATCACCTCAAATGGCCCATAATACTTTGGAGAGAACTTGTTCTGCTTGCCTTGTCTGATGGTCACTTGCCTGTGTGGTTAAAGTTTGAGTAAGACCCAATCACCCACCTTGAAGATTCTTTAAGATGGAACTTAAGCACCTTAACAGCTTCTTCTCTACCTCTCAGTGACCTATCAACAACTTTCACCCTGTTCTCCCCACCCAGATAAGGAACATGGATGGGTGGTGGTTGTCCATAAAGTACTTCAAAGGGACTAGTGTTAATAGAGGACTGGTAGTTGGTGTTATACCACAGTTCTGCCAAAGCCAACCATTTTGACCACTCTGTGGGCTGTTCACCAACCATACACCTCAAATAACCTTCCAAACACCTATTCACAACCTCTGTCTGGGTGATAAGAGGTGGACATCAAGAGCTTAATTTGCAGTAGTTTGAACAACCCCTTCAAAAACCTACTCATAAAGATTTTGCCCTATCAGATACAATACAATGCTTCAGGCAGACCATGTAGTTTGTACACTGTATCCAAGAAGGACTGAGCTGCCTGTGCATCAGTAAATGGATGGGAGAGAGGAATAAAGTGAGCATACTTGCTCAATCTGTCTACCTCCACCAAAATTTTATCTTTGCCTTGTGACTTTGGGAGAGCCTCAATAAAGTCCATTGAGACACTCTTCCATACTCCTTCTGGAATGGGTAGTGGCTGCAAAAGACCAGGATAACTTGCTAAGTCTCGTTTATTCTTCTGGCATACCAAACACTCCCTAACTATCTGCTTCGTTTCAATTAGTTGCTTACTGTGGCACATTTTAAGTTAACTTTATAAAAAATTACATGCACGTGTTTTAGTATCTTCCCTTGCTGGCACAATGCGAGTTGTACTAATTTTCCAACTCCTTGGAAGGCCTTTATGTAATTCCTATGTAAAGTTATGTTGATTATGTATTATGCAAATATTTGCGTGTGGATTCTTTTTGTTTTACAAATGATTTTATTGTATTATAGGAATGGAATGCTCCAAGTGCTAAGCACATTCGTTTATTAGACGGCACTTTGCTTCAAAAAATTGTGAGTAGGTGCTAACCTTAACACATATTAATAATGTTCAACTAAAACTCGTCTCAACAGTTATCGTTTATGCAATCTAATACTCCATACCTTTTTTATAACCAGTCTGAGAAACAAAATGCGGATATTTGGTCTCCGTTGCCTGACCAAGGATGGAAACCTTGTACAGACTCGGCTACAATTCCATGTGAGTTCCTTAACCTGCGTTTTTTTTTACATTTTGTACTATGTTGTGAGTTATGTACCCGTTTTTGTTTCATCTCTCATCATAATGTAATCGAATCCCGTGTTATTTTTTAAGCCATTCCAGAGAAATTCAGGTGTTTTTGGATGGAGGATTGAACGGTTGAACCAGCAGAGAATGGGGGTATGCTCTATTTTGTATCTTAAACAAGCATAAGGGGGGTGTTCGGCGTATGGGCTTATTCAACTTTTGAAAAGCTATTAAGCTCAGATTTCAAGGATTATGAACTTATCAACTTGAGCTTGTGGCTTATCTAAGTCCAATATATTTTTTTACTTCTCTGAGGGCATCACGTGCATGCACAAGTTGTACCAAATAGATTAACCGATATTTTTTATAGGGTCATATGTCAGTAAGTGAATGGTGCAGCATGTGGTTTGGTTTGCAAGTTTTAATCCAAATGTATGTCTTGCATATTTTAGCGTTGTTGGTTAGTTATATCAGATTTTGGTATACTAGATTTGTTATTATGTATAGATTATTGGATGGTGTTTTAGGCGACTTAAAGATTTAAGTCAAATAGACTGAACTATGAGACCAGGTTATCAAGGAGTGAGATAATACAACTCACCCAAGACAATTATATGGGATCTACTTCGGATATCACAAGGATTGCCGCACATCCACCCGTGGTTTCTATCAATGCCACGGTCACTGATGGTTCCTAGCCATCGAATTTTGCAGTATACATGTATTTCATTTTGCGCAATAAGCATGACTTATTTTTGCCAACAATTGTCATGTTATGCAATTTTTTCTTTTCATACACCACCCTTTATGAAGGTGAAACAATTAGGGGCCGGCATAGTTTGGTTTTGCTCGGTTTTTGCGTAAAAGTGAAACCAATCCCTAAATATTTGGTTTTTGCTTTTATGAAACCATTCTGTTTCAGTTTTTATCATAGTTTGGTTCTATGATAAAAGGGAATGGCGCTGGCTGGTTCTAACTGCGGGACCACCGTTGGCGCCACCCCCGTAACCGTGCGCCATTCGTCTTTTTGGACTGCTACCTTGGGCTAAGCTTTGGCTCAACCACACCCCCAGCTGGCCAGCTCTAAATACTAAATTAACTTTGGCCCATCTTAAAACTTCCAGATCTAAATTGTTTATACAAAATTCGGCCCAAACACCCAAGTAGGTATATTTAACCTAATTTTAACCCTAATGTACACACACATAAAACATGCGCCTCTCTTTTCTTTATACATATTTCACAGCCACAAAAAAAGATGTTGCAACAACAAGAAACCTAAGAAATGATAACTATTGTTGAAAACTTAAAGGGAATTGGCTGTGGACCCACATATTTTCTACTTTAACTTTAATCCCAAATTCTCAAAACCCTCCAAACAAACGCACCCTTATAAATGAAAATAAATATTGATAGAAAAAATTGGATTTTTGACTTTTTAATTTCCGGTTGGGTTTAGAAGAGTGACGTAAACCACCAAACACCCTCCCTCCCCCTGCCCTGAAAATAAACTTAACTCCACACAGACACCAATAATAATCCCCAATCAGTTGAGTTTTGGGGGCATTAGCATTATTTACAAAATCAATCGCAGAGAATAGCATTAGCATCAGTATTGATAATAATAATAATCCCCAATTTCTTCTCACCAGATCCTATCCCTATTTATTCTCCGTATGTAAGCAGCATTTTTTCATTTTATTATTTAACACCCGAGTCTATGCTTTATTATTATCATTTCATACATTTACTGTATTCATACATTTCAATTTCTGTTTATAATTGAATTATTAGGTTACATCAATCAATCTACTTTTATATCTTTTATAATAAGTTATTATTACAAAATTTATAGAAAAAATAATAATCAATTACTTATAACTGTTTTCGTTAGCTTCAGCTGGTGCTGCTTATAGGAGCTTTTACTTTTAGACATGTTTGCCTAACTAGCTGACCAGCTGGAGGGGAGGGAGCTTATGACACTAAAATGACAAAATAAAGTAATTAGCTGTTTCAAAAGTAAAATGACTAAAATGACATAATATCAAACAAAATTTCAGTTATGAAATTTTGAAGCTACCTTATTGTTATTTTAGAAGCTCACCCCCGAAGTGAAAGTATTCAGTTATTGTAAATGATAGGTTATGACTTACAATAAGGAATGCAATATGTTTTTTGGTAGCTTCATATGGGGCATTAGAAGCACCTTTAATCGGTCTATATGATATATTATCAACAATTACGTGAAGAACGTGTTTTAGCATCTTCCCCTGCTGCTTGCATAATAATGCGACTTGTTCATCTAAAACTCGTCTCAACAGTTATCGTTTATGTAATCTAATACCCCATACTTTTTTTGTAACCAGTCTGAGAAACAAAATTCGGATATTTGGTCTCCGTTGCCTGACCAAGGATGGAAACCTTGTACAGACTCTGCTACAGTTCCATGTGAGATCCTTAACATGCCTTTTTTACATTTTGTACTATGTCGTGAGCTATATAACCACTTCTGTTTCATCTCTCATCATAATGTAATCGAATCCCGATGTTATTTTTTAAGCCATTCCAGAGAAATCACGGGGATATATTCAGGTGTTTCTGGATGGAGGATTGAACCAGCAGAGAATGGGGTTACGCTCTATTTTGTCTCTTAAACAAGCATAAGGGGGGTGTTTGGCGTATGGGCTTATTCAACTTTTGAAAAGCTATTAAGCTATGATTTCAAGGATTATGAACTTATCAACTTGAGCTTGTGGCTTATCTAAGTTCATAAGCTCATAAGCCTAAAAGGTTGAGCTTATTAGCTTTTCAAAAGTTGAATAAGCCCATACGCCAAAAATATAAGCTAAAACAAACACCCTTTAAGAAAAAAACGCAAGTAAATAATAATTTTTACATATTTTTTTTTTTCTAAATTTCTTGCCCCTGTGTTAAAGATTTGTGATGCAGTCGCTGTTGCTAAAATCTTAAATGCGGCCCTAGTAATCCCGCATCTAGAAGTTAACCCAGTCTGGCAATATACAAGGTACTTTTACGGCCACTATCTTGGCTTTATATCGTGTTTTTAAGTTCTTAACTCGCAGATTGGTGGTAAGATGTTACGTTTACTATGCAGTTCTTTCACTTATATATTTGATGTCGACCACTTTATTGAGGTCTTGCAAGATGAAATTCCATAGTGAAAGAGCTGCCGAGCATGTACTCTTGGAGCACAAGGGATTACTATGGTACTGGCATACGACCTACTAGAATCAAAACGGCGCCTGTTCATGCTTCTGCTAATTGGTATCTCGAAAATGTGCTGCAAATGCTAAATAGGTTCGTTATAATCTTTTCTTTGACATCGTAATTCAATTCTAGCATAAACAGGTCAACGTTATCGGTTTTCTCAGTTTTCTGCTGTCACTTGATGATTTAATGAGTCACTATCTGATCTCTCGCCTGATATTATGGTTTTAGCATGTTTGCTTTGTCTGATACTTTCACCTTATAAAAAAGTATATGTGCGCCACTTAAAATTTATCTGCTTGTCCCGCGGAAGCTGCAATATTTGTATGGACACGTAATTTATGGGAAGTGTCTAAGCAGTAACCAAATGTGTTCGATATCCATTACAAATATGCATTACGGTACAGTGCTTCTTGTTGATATAGACTGTATAAAATAGTAACAGAGGTCATTGCATTATGTATAACTACTCAAATTTGACGCATTATGGTACAGTGTTGTTTATATTATCGAGGCACAGAACTGTTTAACAATTGCAGTTCTAATGTTTCAGTCATGGAATTGCTGCTATTGCCCCATTCTCGCACCGTTTAAGATTTAATAACCTACCAAAGGAGATTCAACTTCTTTGATGTAAGGTTAACTTTCAAGCATTAATTTTTGTTCCTCACATCAGAAGACTAGGAGACACCCTCGTTCAACGCCTTCGTAGCTCTCCTACTACAAACAAAGGAACAACGAACGATATATTGGAGGATGAAAGGGGAAGTGGAAAGTTTATCGTTTTACATCTCTGCTTTGACAAAGTATGTCTCCTTCCATGTTTCTACATCTTTATCTTTAGAATGTAAAATTAGGCCGGCTTTGTCTCCTTTACTCCAAAATTAATTCTTTTTTCACCCATGTTAACAACTTGATTGCATGTATCTTTTTGTGATCCGAGAATGGCACCAAGTGAGTCAAAATGGGTCGGGTTGACCCACCAACACTTTTCTGTCTCTCACAGTACTATACATGATTAATCCCTTGAAAAAAGTTTTACAAAAACCACTACTAAGATAATGATCCTAAATTTGTCCAATCAAGTTATTAGTAGGTTATAAACACTTAATATGCTTTTGACAAGACATGTTTGATCCGTCTGATTAGCTTTTTTTTTTTTTTTTTTTTCCCCTTACAGTTTTACCAATTTTGAAATATAACTCAATTTGAACTAGCATTATATCATTAGGTTAAATTTCTCATCTGCATATGACCTCACACCGCACAAAAGCCAAGTTGCAACTTCATCGCCTCCTCTAATTCCCCTCCACCATGATCAGTACTTCTAAGCCTGTGATTTCTCATTGGTGGTAGCAATTTAGATTCATTTAGACTGAATGGGTCAATTCGTGTTCTGTTTTATCTCTAATGGGTCAATTCGTGTTCTGTTTTATCTCTAATGGATGAACCCAAAAGAATAGCGTGAAAGGAAAGGAGCCAAATCGGTAGTATATCACCCAAAGTGTAGTTATAATGCATTAAAATCTTAGTATATCATTTTGTATTAAAAATTCAGATTATTACAGTATCAAAATAATTTATTTTTTTTTAATCATGTGTGACACACTGATTATATATAGTTTTGTCAAAAGTGGACGAAAAGTGATTCTGGTCAACGTAACCCCGTCCCTACCAAAAAGTATACCCGTTTTGACCTGTTACATATGTTGCCACCCGGATTAGTGTTGCATATGTCACAAATAGGTGATGGTGGGATTATGAAGGACATTTTATTCACATAATATTTTGGATTAGGATATGTCTGCCCATTCAGCTTGTGATTTTGGTGGTGGAAAAGCTGAAAAGCTGGCACTTGCAAAGTACCGCCAAGTCATATGGCAGGGAAGAGTGATGAAAACTCAGTTCACTAATGAAGAGTTGAGACATCAGGGACGATGTCCACTCACTCCTGAAGAAATTGGATTGCTTTTGAAAGCTCTGGGCTTCAACAATGATACACGCCTCTATCTTGCATCCCACAAGGTAACATCTAATCCACCCTATGGAAAAATGCAACTTTCGGATTCATACACAATTTGGTTGATTGTGCACATAATTGGAAGATATTATTTGACTATTTGTTTACATTTTCACAATTTGAAGAAATAGTTTACTTATTTATCGAATTTCAAAATTAACCTTCTAGAAAGAAAAACATGTAATTTCTTAGATCCTAATTAATATCAACGATTTTTTTGCTATGCTGATAATAGGCAAACTAGTATTTGACTATTTATGATCTACATCAACCGCACCAAGGCTCAGTTTCTAGCAAATTAAACAGTAAATCAGCAAATTTTACATAATCTGCTTGCTTTATCTCTGAAACATAGGTATATGGTGGAGAGGCAAGAATTTCCGCACTGCGTAAACTGTTTCCACTTATGGATGACAAAAAAAGCCTTGCATCTGACAAAGAACGGGCAGAAGTTGAAGGAAAAGCGTCGTTGTTAGCTGCCGTTGATTATTATGTCAGTATGCATACCGACATCTTCATTTCAGCCTCACCAGGCAATATGCACAATGCAATGGTATGTGTGGTTGACCTTACTTATCTTATCTTTGTTAAAAAGTAACTAAATGAGCTTTGGGATATATTATAAACTCTTACCTTTTTATTTGGGTATATCCCGAAATGACCCTATAATCGCAAAATTAACTTTTAGGAAACAGTAAAACAGTAAAAAGTGCATAATATAATGTAAAATTGCTTTGAATTAATACAAAATTTTTTTGTGATAATTTACGATTTCTTTTTATATGTGAAAAATATTGGAAGTTTTTTACTTATTTGAGAATTTTAGGTGTTTTGGAAAATTTAATTTTGCTAATTAAAAGGTTATTTCTGGATGTGGATGAATCAAATGTAGAATTCTTCCATTTAGGTGATTTCGAAAATATGCAAATATGACCGTTGTACATCACATATTCATAGAAAATTGCTCAATTTGCATAATCTTTTTTGCATTTTCAAAAAGAATGATATTTTGCTTATATTAATGAGAAATCAAACGGGTCAAATATTTAGTTTAATGAAAAAAGTAAACTGGTTGAATGTGGTCCGAAGTGTATTCGAATTCAAAAAGACTTGACATAACTGTGTTGGTGGGTTCAAACCCAACCCATTTCGTTCCAACCCGTCTAACGGGTCATTTTGACCCTATTCCTTAGCTGACTATAAAAATAAAGTATGATGGAATTATCCATGACCCTTACTTATAAAATGAATAATTGTTGCTTGTTTTTCAGCTAGGGTATCGAGCATACAAAAACTTGAAGACTATCAGACCAAATATGGTGCTCTCGAGCCAGCTCTTTCTTAACGAAACTATGGAGTGGCCCGAATTTCAATGGGCTATACAAAACGCGCATAAGAATAGACAAGGTCAAGTTAGGCTGAGAAAGGAGACACAATCCATATATACCTATCCGATACCAGATTGTAGAGTTAGAGAAACTATAGTGTTCTAAACTGTTATTCACTCGGTCATGCGTGTAAATGAGCACGGATAACAGTAAAAAACAAATTCAATATATATTTTTGCTTCTCGGGCCACTCCATAGTTTCGTTGTTTGGTTTTATGTTTTGCATGTGTTTTTTATCGTTGTTAATTAGTCGTTACTCCGTATATATGATTTTGGTGTACTAGATTTGTTATTATGTGTTTTATGGGAGGGTGTTTTAGGCGACTTTCAAATAGATGGAACTATGGACGTCACGTTATCAAGTAGTGAGATTATACAACACACCCATACTGCGAATAGTTATAGGGGATCTGATTTGGGTATTCACAAGGATTACCGCACATCAACCATGGTTCCTATTGATGCCAAGGTTCCTAGCCATCAGATTTTGCAATATGTAAATGTTTAATTGGGACATGTATTTCATTTTTCTCAATAAACATGACTTAGGGGCTAGCATTGTTTGGTTTTGTTCGTTTTTTGCGTAAAAGTGAAACCAATCCATAAATATTCGGTTTCAGTTTTTATCACAGTATGGTTATCGTTTGTTTCCCTCTCCTCCATCTCTATGGCCTTGGAGACCGTCTCTTGTGGTTTCAACTACTTGTGGAGGAAATGGTACTGATATTTGACGAGGGTTTTCACTCATTAAATATACTGTTGCTAGAGTTTCTGCGTGAATTCAAAGAAGATGAATGAGAGGGTGACAGTTAGATAAAAACACAGTAGTAAAGCACATACAGATCATTTTGTAAACCAAAGTGTAATCTCGACATAGCTTTCAAAGGAAACATGAAGGACCAAACGTGTTTATCAGAAACTTATTAACCGTTTGTTAGTTAAGTTAGTTATTATAGTTAGTTAATTCCAGGAATGGTCGAAAGGTCACAATGCTTTGCTTATACCTGTTCGAACCATCACCAATGTATAGATGCATCGGTTCATTTAAACCGAATAGACATGACTTTAGATGAAAGGTTGCAATGGTTCATTCATACCATTTGGAAACCTATAAGTACTTATGAATTTGTAACATTACAATGGTTAGACAATATATAAGTTATCTTTTGTTATTGTTAGTTTGCAAATCAGTATTTGTTTCACCAACATTTGGCATCAAGAGCCTTGTTGGATATCTCGTTACAACCAGTAAACAAACCCAGAAATCCAGAAACTATTGCATCGAGATACAGAAACCAGAAACCCAAACACAGAAACCCACGACCAGAAAATAACGCAAACCTTTGATCCTTGTTACATAAGAAAGGTTGCATAGATAACTTAGGGACATAAGAAAAACCGTATACATTTTTCTTTGTGTCGAAATTTGCAAACAAAAAGGTTACCATTCAGAAACTTTGGTACTTTGGTTTGTTGTGATTCATACGCCACAGCAAAACCAGAAATTTGGAAGATTTTCTTGTTAAAGTTACAACAAGAAACGTACTTGTGTGTTCTCTACTACAACACAACAAGGGAGAAGATTAGACGTCGAGAAAGATTGTGTACAAACTTGGTACGCAAGAAAGAAGAAGCGCGCAGAAACAGAAAAAAAAACAAATTGGCATTGCTTGGACTAAGAGATAGATACCGGTACATACAAACATATATACGAAGAGTAGGCACGTTGGCAATACAAGAAGCAACAACAAGTTTGAAGAAAACTGAAGCGAATTGATCACTCACTTCATAAAAGAAAGAATACCGACTAGGTATTAGGCGTTGTTGAATAAACGGTGTGGACAAGAAATAAAAGAACGAGAAGGAGTATTGTGAGAGCAACGGTTGCAAAGAAGCATGCAATAGCAGGAACGACAAACAAATAAATTTGTTTAGACGTTGATTTGTGATTTTGGTACTACGAGTACTAAAAGAAGAAGGAGAGCAATATACATTTGCTACGGTATTATTTTACCGAAAGGAGACTTGGATTAAAGAAAACAACGACAACAATTCTGAAGGTTGATCGTGGCCAGAAATTCAATTCGAGCAGAAATTTTTGGAGTAAGCCTATACATAACAAGGGTACGAGGCAGAGTAGTAGGAGCCAAGTCAAGAAGAAAAGGAACAACGTGGAAATTTGGTTAATAAAACTCGACAACCAGATTTGAAAGGAGACGAGGAAAGATTAGTACGTGGTTGATATATCTCTTTGTATCGACACACAAGTGGGAATGCAAAACATACGAGGTCACGTTATCATTATTGGATCTCATTTATACGTTTATAGTATAGATATTCATTTTTGGAAATCCCGAGAACTATATTTGATCCCCGTATTACTAGGATTCCCGGATAACTATTTCTATTCCCCGTAGTAGTAAGGTTATACCATACTAGTTAGATTTCCCATATAAATCAAAAGTGAAGATCGTAAACACATCTAGAATGTCGGGTGGAGATGACGCTAACGTCAATAGCACTGTAGTAAAACCCATTACACCACTTACACAATATCAATGCCCTAAACTCAAAACCACAAACTACACTGTTTGGGCTATTCAAATTAAGGTCATATTAGAAGTACATGGTTTATGGGAGACTATAGAACCCAAAGAAAACACCCAAGCCGATGATAAGAAGGATAAGGCAACTATTGCCTTCCTATATCAAGCAATAACCGAGGATGTGATATTACAAGTAGCAAGTTGTAAAACTGCTAGAGAATTATGGGAATCATTGAAAAAGAGACACGTTGGAGAAGAAAGAGTGCAACAAGCACGATTACAATCCTTAATGATAGGATTTAATGCCCTTTAAATGAAGGATGAAGAGACGGTGGATGCATTTACAGATAAACTAAATGGTTATGCCACGAAGGCAAAAGAATTAGGAAAAACCTTGGATGAATCACTTTTAGTACGAAAACTATTAGACTCCACACTAGATAGGTTCATTCAGATAGTAGCATCCATAGAACAGACAAGTGATCTAGATGATATCACCCTAGATGAGATCACTGGAAAGTTAAAAGCATTCGAGGAAAGAATAAAACTCCGAAAGGGAGGACAAGCAGAAAGCCAGGATAACCTATTATTCGCACAAGGCGAACACTCTAGACATAAGAAACGTTTCAACAGGAATAGGGGTAGATCAAACTACACACGAGGAAACTGGCAGAATAAAGGAAGCAGAAATAACTCGAATGGAGAAAACCCAACTCACAATGACAAGAACAATAAGAATAGGAGTGAGTGGAAGAAGAAAGCAAAATGTTTCAATTGCGGGAAACATGGACATATTCAGAAAGAATGTAGAAGTAAACCAACAACTCAAGAACAGTCAAACCTTATCTATGAAGATGATGAACCATCACTGTTAATGACTACACATGAAGAAGTATTGTTAAATGAAGGACAAATACAACCCGGAAAGTATGCTACAACAGATGATAGCATATGGTATTTAGATAATGGTGCAAGCAACCATATGACGGGAACGAAGAGTCATTTTAAAGATTTAGACGAAAGTATCACTGGACGCGTTCGTTTTGGAGATGGATCATATGTAGAGATAAAGGGTAGAGGTTCAATAATATTAGGATGTAGAAACAAGGAGCAGAAGGTGATAACAGATGTTTACTACATACCAAACCTCAAGAGCAACATACTTAGTCTAGGACAACTTACTGAAATAGGTTGTAAGATTATAATGGATGGAAACAAGCTGACTTTGTATGATAAGAAGAAGAAGTTGTTGATGAAGGTAGAAAGGTCGAAAAATAGACTTTACAGTATTAGATTACAGATAGAAGCACCTATATGCCTCTTAGCAAATGTGAATAATCAAGCATGGTTATGGCACGCTAGATTAGGTCATCTGAACTTTGACGATATTAGCAAGATGACAAGAAAAGGTCTAGTAGAAGGAATACCAAGAATAAACCATACTGGACAAGTATGTGATGCATGTTTACTAGGAAAACATAGCAGAACACCATTTCCCAATCAAGCTAAATTCAGATCCAAGAACCCACTAGACTTAGTTTATGGAGATCTCTGTGGTCCCATAAGTCCAACAACACAATCCGGAAAGAAACTCATCTTCTTACTAGTAGATGATTGTACACGTTACATGTGGGCTTATTTTCTAACAACTAAAGATCAAGCCTTCAACATATTTAAGGAATTTAGACAACAGATTGAGATGGAGTTGAGATTGAAGTTAAGAATGCTAAGAACAGATAGAGGTGGTGAATTTACATCACATGAATTCACCAAGTACTGTAAAGAGAATGGAATAGCAAGACAGTTAACAGCACCATACTCACCGCAACAAAATGGAGTAGTTGAAAGAAAGAATAGAACGGTGTTATCAACTACCAGAAGTATGATGAAAGCGATGAAGTTACCCTTAACTTTTTGGGCGGAAGCAGTAAAACATGCCATTTATATTCTAAATAGGGTACCTACACGAGCACTAGAAGATAAAACACCATATGAAGCACTCTACAAGAGAAATCCGAACCTACAAAACCTTAGAATATTCGGATGCACAGCTTATGCTAAGATAACCATACCTCACTTGAAGAAGTTAGATGTTAGAAGCATACTGATGGTTTATTTAGGAGTAGAGGAAGGATCAAAATCTTGTAGGCTATATGATCCAGTAAGAAAGAAGAAACATGTTAGTAGGGACGTAAAGTTTATGGAAACGAAACCGTGGAATTGGGATAAGAATGGAGATGATACGGATACACAAGACACATTTTGGACTAGTTTTGTGGTAGACGAAGTTGATAATGGAAATCCTATACCAATCAACATAGAAAACATAGATAACACATATCATGAAGAAGATCAAATACTGGATCCAATACCAGATCCAATACCTGATCCAGCATCACCAACTACACCACCAACATACACTTACGAACCCAACTCAGAAAGTGAAAGACAAACTACTATTAGTTCATTTGGAAGCTCATTAGGAAGCTCAGAAAGATATGATCACAGACCAGTACGAGGGTTAAAAGACATCACTGAAATCTATCAACATGCACAACAAGTAGAAACTTCAAGTTTATTTTTCATTGAAGAAGAACCCCGTAACTACAAGGAAGCATCAACAGACGAGAAATGGATTGAGGCCATGAAAGTTGAATTAGATTCAATCAACAAGAATCACACATGGACTCTTACAGATTTGCCAGAAAATCAGAAGGCAATCAGACTCAAATGGGTTTATAAAACCAGAGAGATGCACACGGAAAGATCATTAGATATAAAGCCAGATTAGTAGCAAAAGGTTATGTACAAGAACAAGGAATAGACTTTGATGAAGTATTCGCACCAGTTGCTAGGATAGAGACAGTTCGTTTAATATTAGCACTAGCAACATATTATGGATGGCAAGTACACCACTTAGATGTAAAATCAGCATTTTTACATGGAGAATTAAAGGAAGAAGTCTATGTTACACAACCTGAAGGTTTTATTCAGCAAGGAAACCAAGGAAAAGTATACAAGCTAACAAAAGCTTTGTATGGCTTAAGACAAGCACCAAGAGCTTGGAATGTAAAGCTTGATCAAACCTTAAAGTCATTAAATTTTAAGAAATGTAATCTAGAACAAGCAGTCTACACGAAAAGAAGCAAGAATTCAACACTTATTGTTGGAGTATATGTAGATGATTTAATAATCACGGGCACTCCAAAGAAAGAGATAGACTTGTTCAAATCCCAGATGGAAGATAAATTTGAAATGAGCGACTTAGGATTGCTAGCATATTACCTTGGGATAGAAGTTACACAGACAGGAGGAGAGATTACAATCAAGCAAACTGGATACATTAACAAGATCCTCAAAGAAACAAGTATGGCGGATAGCAATGATACGAAGATACCATTGGATCCCGGCACTAAGTTGGTCAAGGCGGAAGATGGAGAACCAGTTGACGCAACTTATTACCGAAGCTTAATTGGAAGCTTAAGATACTTATTACATACAAGACCGGATCTTAGTTATTCAGTCGGACTACTCAGCAGATTTATGCAAGACCCGAAGGATCATCACCTAAAGGCAATGAAACAAGTAATCCGATATGTGAAAGGAACAAAAGAACATGGAATCATATACAAGAAGGAAGGCGGCTGCAAGATAATAGGTTATAGTGACAATAGTTATGGAATCAATACCGATCAAGGAAAAGGAACTACTGGAGTCGTATTTTACTTTGGAGAGTCACCTATTACCTGGTGTACTCAGAAGCAACCGACAGTGGCGCTATCATCATGTGAATCAGAATTCATGGCGGCTACTGCAGCAGCATGTCAAGCCTTATGGTTAAAACGTTTACTTAGTGAACTAACTGGAATTGAAAAAAAGAGGATAACGCTCAGAGTTGACAACGTATCAGCAATAGCACTCGTAAAGAACCCAGTATTTCATGGAAGGAGTAAACATATAGACATTCGCTATCATTTCATTCGGGAATGCGTAGAGAATGGTCATATAAATGTGGAACACGTTAGCGGAGAACTACAAAGAGCAGACATCTTAACAAAAGCTTTACCAAGACTCAAGTTTACAACTATGAGACAAATGCTCGGAGTTCAAGACCTTGGACAAAGCAATGATCAAGATTAAGGAGGAGAATGTAAACCAAAGTGTAATCTCGACATAGCTTTCAAAGGAAACATGAAGGACCAAACGTGTTTATCAGAAACTTATTAACCGTTTGTTAGTTAAGTTAGTTATTATAGTTAGTTAATTCCAGGAATGGTCGAAAGGTCACAATGCTTTGCTTATACCTGTTCGAACCATCACCAATGTATAGATGCATCGGTTCATTTAAACCGAATAGACATGACTTTAGATGAAAGGTTGCAATGGTTCATTCATACCATTTGGAAACCTATAAGTACTTATGAATTTGTAACATTACAATGGTTAGACAATATATAAGTTATCTTTTGTTATTGTTAGTTTGCAAATCAGTATTTGTTTCACCAACACATCGATCCACATATATCACGATTGGGACAACACATTTCACATATACATATAAGTTATACATATAAGTTCACACATAATTAGTTTCTACCATATTATCATAAATTGATTCGACGAAAGTACAAAAAACAAATTAGCTAACTACGTTATAAATAGAAATAGTAAAATGATCAAACAGTACAACTGAAGATGGGCAGCTTCTATGGAGAGCAACGAGAAAGTTTGAACACACATTGAGACCATTCACCAATTAAACTTAACGAAGAGCTTGTTAGCGTTTCCCATTCTCCTTCGAGACCATTTCTTAGTTCACAACATTTGAGGTCAGGCCAATTTCCAGATTTGTTTTCCGTCACCCCCATGTCAATTAGCTTCAAAAAGTAATCAGCAACCTTGAGCCTCATCTAAAGATATGCCTCTACGTACAGGGGTTGGAAAATAGAAACAATGCATCAAAGAGGTACAGGGGTTGGAAAATAGAAACAATGCATCAAAGAGGAGTACCGAGTAGTTAATAAACGAGCCTAGCTCGTTTACGACTATACTCGACTCGGCTCAAATCATTATTTAGATCCACCACTGCTTGATTCACCGTTTATGCCAGAGTGCCACCTTAAAAACCAAGAAACTACTTTAGCTTATATGATGGAATTGCACCATTAGTATGAAACTAAAATACAATCGACAATAGAGAATCTTTGAAAACAGGTAAAATAGTTGCATTTTATCCATGGACCGTCTACCATCTTTTTGAAACTTTAATATCTTTAACACAATAAGGGACCAAAAGTGTGACAAGATTTATAATGGATACCATCTCTATGTAAATTTTGGTATTTAGAGACCAAAAATGTAATTTGGTATAAACTATAAGGATCAAAAGTGTGTTATTTACTCACCAGTGACAGGTTGTATTCTTTATCTCCAAATAAAAAGCTTGGGAGATGATGCAGCGATATCTTCAGGTAGCTTCTCAAGAAGAGCACAACGACAAAGTTCGAGATACTTAAGATGTTTTAACTTACAAATGCTATCAGGAAGATGTTTAATCTTTGTACCCGACAAATTTAGAATCTCCAGAGATTCTAACTGGCCAATGTCCTCAGGCAACTTCCCAAGACAAGAACATTTTTGAACATCGAGCGACTTCAAACGTTTTAGCATGCAGATGCTATCCGGAAGATATTCAATCTTCTTACTCCTCACGTGTAGCCTCTCTAAACATTCTAATTGGCCAAGATTATCTGGTAACTTCTCAAGAAGATCACCATTATCGACTTCGAGAGATTTGAGACATTTCAACGTACAAATGCTATCCGGAAGAAATTCAATCTTGTTACTCCACACATGTAGCCTCTCTAAACATTCTGATTGGCCAAGATTCTCTAGTAACTTCTCAAGAAGATCATCATTATCGACTTTGAGAGATTTGAGACATTTCAACATACAAATGCTATCAGGAAGATGTTTAATCTTTGTAGCTGACAAATTTAGATTCTCCAGAGATTCTAACTGGCCAATGCCCTCAGGCAACTTCCCAAGACAAGAACAGTCTCCAACATCGAGCCACTTCAGACGTTTTAGCATGCAGATGCTATCTGGAAGATATTCAATCTTTTTACTCCTCACATATAGGTCTTCTAAACATTCTAATTGGCCAAGATTCTCTGGTAACTTCTCAAGAAGATCACCATTATCGACTTCGAGAGATTTGAGACATTTCAACATACAAATGCTATCCGGAAGATGTTTTATCTTTGTAGATGACAAACAGAGCTCCTCTAGACATTCTAACTTGCCAATATCTTTGGGAATCTCTGGAATATCGCATTTGAGTACAAGCTTACTTAAGTATCGTAAACTACAAATCATGTCTGAAAATTTCTTAAAGTCTGTGAAAGCACATAGACCAAAAGAAATAAGCTTCTCAATATTTCCAACTGATGACGGTAGATTTTCTACATAAGAACCACGAAACCGCAACTTTGGGAGATTACTGTTGGGGTACAATGGGCATGAATCCAGGATCTCACCAACCAGACGTAAACTAGCTGAAGAACGACTATCCTTTGGTTCCAATCCACCAGTGTGAACCTCAAAAAAGGAAAACCTCAAACAAAAGCTTAAGTTTAAGTACACAAGTTTTCTTAGACATCCAACGGGAGCGACAATTTCTACCAACTTATCACAACCTTCAAGATCTAAGCTCTCAAGATTTGGAAACAGCCCAAGGTCAAGGCTCCTCAACCTTGATTTACGAAGTTCAAGGAATTTGAGATTTGGACATGCACTAGACACATGAAGTTCTTCAAAATCAGCACAATCATTAAGATCTAACCTCTCAAGATTTGGAAACAGCTCAAGGGCAAGGCTCCTCAACCTTGATTTACGAAGTTGAAGGAATTTGAGATTTGGACATGCACTAGACACGTGAAGTTCTTCAAAATAAGCACAATTAATAAGAGATAAGTTCTCGAGATTCGGAGTTAACCCAAGGTCAAAGGTTCTTAACTTTGAGTCAATGATATCGAGATGCTTGAGCTCTTGACAGCTGACAGGCATGCAAAGTTTTACTAATTTATGAGAACTAAGAATTAACGTCTCGAGACTCGGAGTCATACTAAAGTCAAAGGTCGTCAAGTTTGACCCTGAGAGACGTAGGAATTTGAGTTTTTTTAGAACCTACCAACAAAAATAAGACAAAAAAGATCAATATAAACGTATTAACAAGACCAATAATTTAATAGCATTATTACAAAACAACCAATCAACAATTAATTATTCTACCTTTTTTTCTCCATCTTCCCAAAGTTGTTCCATTCTGGTAATAAGCATATCAAGTCCAACAAGATTGTTTGCTTGAAATGCTTTGGGTAAATACAAGAAAGGGTAATTCCAGCAATTTAGATATTTTAAAGAGTTTGAAAAGTATTGGGCGGTATTATCAAGATCTTCGGCATCTCTTTCAGAATAATTTTGAAAAGGAAAATACACTTGAAGATATCTAAGTTGCTTCATTTTTCCAAGACCTTTCATAGCAATTCCCGCATTTGTGTTCAAATTATGAAGTTTTAAACATATTGTTTTTTTAGTACCCTGCAATACAAAAACAATGTCCAGAAACCTGGAAAGTCAGAACAAATGCGAAGTTTTGGTTTTCTCTACATTACAAGTAAACTGATCTTTACCTTGTCATTAGCCAATATATCTTCAATTTCCTCTTTAATCCACAGTCGGGTATGTTTGTTAGGTTCATTCGGGTGCTCACGACGAACAATGTTCTTTCCCATTTCTTCTATATGGTCATGCATGTCCAAATACTCAACATCTTCATCTTCATAAATAGTAATGAGAGATCTCTGCTCAAGAACTTTTAAACCATTTATAGCACGAAATCCACAGCATTCAAGAATTCTGATTACAACTTCTCTTCGCAAGCCTTTCAACATGCATGCAATGTCTAGAAATATTTCCTTATAATCATTCTCCAGACTTGTATAGCTTAATTCTAGCTTTTCCTGAGTCTCCTTTAAGGGAATTTCTTTAAGTCTTTCTATGGCATCCTTCCATTCATGCTCATCTTTACCACAAAGAAATGAACCCAAGACTTTGAGTGTTAAGGGAAGACCAGCAGCATAGCGTACTACTTTTCCTGACAGCTCTTCGTATCTTTGAGGTGGAATCTCCCTTCCAAATGCATATCTACTTAGGAGACAAATTGCTTCCTTATATGATAAGAGATTGATATCTCGAATCAAGTTCACTCTGTGAGCGACCAGCACTTGCTCATCTCTCGTTGTAACGATAATTTTACTTCCTGGCTTAAACCAGTTAGGTCCACCGGCTAACGCCTCAAGTTGTTCTATGTGATCCACATCATCTAGAACAAGAAGAACCTTTACAGCGCGCATCCTCTTTTGCATCATGTTTTTCCCATGAGTAACATCATTCACAGTGACGTCTTCTTTCATCACATCTGAAAGGACTTGTTTTTGTAACTTCTTCAAACCAGACATAGAGGGTTTTGAAACTTCCCTCACATTCACAACAAAGCTTTTGGCTTCAAAATCAGCAGATAGACGATCAAAAACAGCTCTAGCTGTAGTTGTCTTCCCAGCCCCTCCCATGCCTTTGATCCCTATCATCCAAACATTTTCATCAGTTCCCATTTCTAAAGAGTCAACAACATCATTTACTCGAGTCTCCATGCCTACTAACTTTTCATCAAAGCCGGAATTGATGGGACGTAACTCTAGTAAAATCTCTCCAACAATTTTTTTGATGAATTCAGCTTCGTGCCTGTATGCATGGTAAAAGAAGGTTCTGTTTAAGCATACCCTATATCCCACATGAAGCGTGTTTTAGATCTATAACATACAATTATATATCAAGCAAAACCATAGTAATATACTACTATAAAAATAATCTTTCACCCATGATCCTTTTGAAACACATATTAGCAACAAGCAAAAGTAATGAATATGGCAAACATAGATATGATGAAGGAATTACCCGTCACTAGTGCTCTTGAGCTCCCACCCAGCCAGATCGGCTGCTTCTTTCAGGGCGTCTCTCCATTTCTGAGCAGCCTCTTTCTTTTTATTCTTGGAAAATGCTTTTTCAACCGCCCCACTTTGGTTTCGGACTTCAGTGGGTTCCACATCATAGAAAACAGGGTAAGCAGTGTGCTCATCCATCTTCTGGCACTCCATGATCTTGACAAGCTCATCCAAACACCATGACGAAGAAGCATAGTTTTTGGAAAAAACAATGATGTAAAGTTTCGAGTCTTCAATGGCTTTTATTAGCTCATCGCTGATAGTTTTCCCTTTATGGATTCTTACATCATCCTTGTAAATGTAAATGCCTTTCGCATTAAGAGCTTCATAAAGATGGCCAAGAAAGGTCTTGCGAGTGTCTTTACCCCTGAAGCTTAAAAAAACATCATACTTAAACCTCTTTTGAATGGGTGTAGTTGGAGTAGAAGCCATTATTTTTGGTGCCGATGAGTTTGAAGACGATTTTTCTTTTTTTGGTCCAGGTGAGTTAGAAGACGATTTTCCTTTTTCTAGTGTAGATGAGTTAGAAGACGATTTTACTTTTTTTGGTGCAGATGAGTAAGAAGACGATATTTTTTTTTTGGGTGCAGATGAGTTAGAAGACGATATTTCTTTTTTTGGTGCAGATGAGTTAGAAGATGATATTTCTTTTTTTGGTGGAGATGAGTTAGAAGACGATTTTTCTTTTTTTGGTGCAAATGAGTTAGAAGACGATATTTCTTTTTTTGGTGGAGATGAGTTAGAAGACGATTTTTCTTTTTTTGGTGCAGATGAGTTAGAAGATGATTTTCCTTTTTCTGGTGCAGATGAGTTAGAAGATGATTTTTCTTTTTTTGGTGCAGATGATTTTTTTGGGGCAAATGAGTTAGAAGACGATTTTTCTTTCTTTGGATCGGAGGAGAAACGTATAGATCTGCTGAAGGACATTTTCTACAAACTGGTTGCAAAGAAAAGTGGATAAAATGGGGAAAAAAGAAAACTTGATAATGTGAAGGTGATTGGTTAGGTGTAAATTATGATGAAACTGAAGCTGTTAAAAGAGTTTATGTGAAGAAAGAAACTAGTTCCAGCTGCTGCATTTATGTTGAGAAACAAAAACCACTCATATGGTCTTTTTGGTCAATGAAAAAGAAAGATAAGATTCACTGTTTGAAAAAGAAAGATAAGCCCCTCATATGGTCTTTTGGTCAATGAGAAAGAAAGATAAAATTCACCAAAAAAAGAATAAGCAACCCAATACATCCTCTTGGAAACTGCTTATTCAAGCCAAAGTAATTTAATCTGTTTCTCCAAAAAGACACAAATAAACTCATCAATTTAACATTAAGACAAACATAAAACTACAAATTATTCACAGAAATCAAGCAGGCTCAGTAGAATGAGTTACCGACTTGCATTCACTACTGTGTGAATCTCATCAATGAAGATAACTATTTTTCCATTCAAAGCAGTAACAAGCCTCTTTAAGTCACTCCTCAAAATCTTCTACGTATTTAGCACCAGCACGAACCCACATAGAGTGATATAAGCTGCAAAAGGATCGAAATTTATGAACACAGATTTCTGATACACAAACAGCATATCAGCACGAAATATCATAAAGCAAACAATCATGTACGACCTTATAATATCATAAAGCAATTACATTTGTTCCAAACTACTACCTCCTATGACATTATCAAAACTTATATTCATATTAATCAAAAATCAAATAAAACTCCTCATATCAATCTATCCTTAATAAAATTATGCACTCAAATTTCCATTTGCCTTGGTTTACTTGAGCATCATCATGGGTTTTGAAAATAATACTTGTAGCTAATATAACCTGTTAGTCGATAGTTTTCTAATTCTAAATTGAATATGCAAACAGTAAACATCTTTTTGGGATTGCTTATTAGAAATTAAGGGCGTGCTAATGTTTGAATCAAATAAATGATGTGCTCTTTTAAGGATGCTCATGTCAGACAACAAGAAATGTAGTAATAACACTGTTAATATGAATCATAGGGGGCGTTTGTTTAAGCTTATATGTGGGCTTATGAGCTTATTTGGTTTCGGCTTATATATGATAAACCCAAATTTTCCGGCTTATTATATCATAATGAACTTATATAAGCCCATGATTGTCAAAATAAGTTGGGAAATTGGGGCTTTTGTAATATAAGGCGAAATGAAATAAGCTCATAAGCCCACATAAGCTTAAAAGCGTTAAAAGTTGATCGAGAAAGAATACTGAAGAGGCTTTATTAACACATTATAAGCTACTCAAGATAGTAATTTGGTTTTACAAATCAACTTTTTACAAACTGTGTCACAGCTAAACTACATACTACTAATGAGCCTATTGAACAGTCATATATTCAATTATCGTTTACTAAGGATAAAATTTTTAGATAATATCCATTCAAAATAATTATCAAGCAGTGTATGTACATAACCGTCGAATCATAAGCAACATTAAATCAATATCTCATAGCAAACAATCACATATGATCTTATAACATCATAAAGCAATTACATTTGTTCCAAACTACTACCTCTTATGACATTATCAAAACTTATATTCATATTAATCAAAAAGTAAATAAAACATACACTATTCAGTACAGGTGTGTGTATCCAAGTACAAAACTCCTCATATCAATCTATCCTTAATAAAATTATAAACTAAACATGATAAAATTTTAAATCTTTTTGGTTCACTACAGTTAAAAAAGGACGAGTTTGAAACCTATTTGCCTTGGTTTACTTGAGCATCATCTTGGGTTTGAAAATAATACTTGTAGCTAATATAACCTGTTAGTAGTAGATAATTTTCTAATTCTAAAAATATGCAAACAGTAAACATCTTTTTGGGATTGCTTATTAGAAATTAAGGGCATGCTAATCTTCATTTGACTTGTTGGAATCATATAAATGATGTGCTCTTTTAAGGATGCTCATGTCGGCTGAGCATCGGTCCTGGACCGGACCGACCAAGACCGAGACCAAATTAGCCTAAAAGCCGAGACTGAGGACCGGACCGAATGTGGTCGGTCCGGTCCGGTCCAACAAGGCAAAATAGTTGGTTTGTGGTCCAGACCGGACCGGACCGACCAAGACCGAGACCGAATTAGCCCAAAAGCCGAGACCGAGGACCGGACCGAATGTGGTCGGTCCGGTCCGGTCGGGTGGTTTGCTCAGCCCTATGTCAGACAAATACAAATGTAGTAATAGCACTGTTACTATGAATCATAGGGGGTGTTTGTTTAAGCTTATATGTGGGCTTATGAGCTTATTTGGTTTCGGCTTATATATGATAAGCCCCAAATATTTCGGCTTATTTTGTGACTTTTGGGCTTATATAAGCTTATTATATACGCCTATAAGCCCATGATTGTCAAAATAAGTCGGAAAATTGGGGCTTATGAAATATAAGGCGAAATGAAATAAGGTCATAAGCCTAAAAAATAAGCTTAAATAAACACCCCAATAATAAAAAGATTAGCATGAATCGTATCAAATCTATTCATTTCTATAGTCAAATCTGGAAATCAACAAAATTAACAAAAATTACAAACACTTGTGACATATAACTAAAAGTAAAAGTCCTCCTATATCTGATTGGAATAAAATAAAGAAATTAGAGATTTAAAATAATAATAATACCTTTTGGCACCGGCGGAACTTATAAGGGGCAGTTGTGGCAAATAGCTTATGTTTTTTGATTTTGTATAGCTAGATGATATAGCGACTACTTATGTGTAGAAGAAATATGAATGGAAAGACAGCAACAATGAAGAATCATAAAACAAAGAAGATGAATTGAAAAGTATTTTTTTTTTTATTAAAAGATGAATTGAAAAGTAAAAGACAAAGAGCTAAAAGTATTTTTTTTTTATTACTTTTTTTTTTAATTAATTTTCTTTAACAAATAGTACATGTAATTCAACTTTTTGTTATTTTTTATTGTTTGTTTTTTTAACATAGTATTTCCTCCGTCTTAAAATAATTGTTAAGAGATAAGAAACACTTAGGGCCCGTTTGGTTTATAGTTGGGTTTAGGATTAGAATTTATATTTAGATTTAAATTTTGATTTTGATTTGGATTTGAATTTGTATTATGTTAAAAGTTGTTTGTTTTGTCTGTTAAGATATAAATTGAGTTTGAAATTTATATTTATTTTAGTATTAAAATAATTTAAAATAATGAGTAGGCCCAAGATAAGTACACAATTGTGTGGATATAATTGAAAGAAAGAAAAAAATAAAGGACGAAAGAGAGTATTCCACTGAATTGTGTCAGAAAACTATATGCACCTCTCAGGATTTGTGTATTCCTTTCGATAGGAGGTTGAGTCCCACTTGCAAATTCCTCCACCTTCAACCAAACTAATATTTTTTCTTTGACTACTAACCTTTTTGACAAATACCCCCAAACAAACAGGCCCTTAGTTTAATAAAAATAGGGCTACTTTAGTTTTCAATCACTTAAAGAGAATATTTCTTTACTATATTCTCTAGTTTACTTAAAAAAGAAAGTGTACAATTATTTTAAGACATTCCGAAAAGGAAATATGCACAATAATTTTGAGACGCAGTGAGTATTTTTCATTATTTCATTGTATACTAACTTTTTGATATGTTGTTTATGTTATATGATATTTTGTTTGGGGAAATCAAATTAGAATCAAATAAGAAGAATAATTAAAATAGAACTAATTCTTACTCCTTTGTCATTTTAATTATTCTTCTCATTGGATTTCTTTCCTGAAGAAATCATGCCTGCATTTTCAAGTCTAGCCTTCTTTGCTTTTGTAAAAAAGAAAAAAAAATACAAAATTAAATTCCTTCATTATATCACATATACTATATGTTTTCCCTTTTTTTACAAAGAAAAGCATGTAATTGTGCTTGAAAAAGCAGACATCATTTTACCATTTTGTTTTAATACAAGTTTACTTATAAAACTACCTTTCACACGATTATGTGAACTAAAGATCATATTTTGTTGGTCTCATTCTCTAACAAAATAACTAACACACTTTGCTTATCTTTTAGCATATTGTTATTTTAGTTGTAGCTTGTCTGGCTCCTCATAAAAATTTATTTTGCATATAGAGACTAACAAATGTGTTTTTGGTGTTGTACCTAATTAAAATATCTAGATCCGCCACTGCATCTATTGGTTTTAATTTTGTAAATTTCAGATTCGAGAATTTGAGTGTAAAATAGTTATCTTCTATTCGTTTTATCCTTTACAGGATTATATTTCTTATATACATTACATGACTATTCAATCGACTTTTAATTACCAAGAAGTGCATTTTGAACTTCAATAACTTCGGCCCCTCACAAAAAATGTCCAAGTTTCGCCACTGCCTTTTGGTCATTGAAAGGGTTTTTGTTCTTCCATTAAAAATATGATGAACACCTTCGAAACCCTAACATCAAACCATCTTGGGAATGTTGTTTGTGATCGATGATGTTGTGTGAGATCAAGAAGAGAAAAGAGGTTTGGAAGTGTATATTTTATTTTATTTATATTTTTTAAGAGCATCTGCAATGTTGGCTCTATATGTATCTTTTGCATTAAAATATTGCAAAAAGTACAACAAAACCTCTTCAGTGTATACACTAAACTTGTGCACTACTTTAGTGCAATGAATAGTAAATCTCAAAAAGCATCAAATATAGTGCAATATTATTAATTGCATTAAAACATCTAAACTTTCTCTTATAACCCTAGAAACTTTCAGTTATAACCTATAAATTATTCTTCTTTTCCATTAATGTCTTACTCAGTACTTAATCTGAAATGATTTTTAATTCGTTGTATTATTCTTAATTCCTCGACTGGCCTTTTATACCAGCAGAACACATTGGGGTCCGTCTAATGGTAGTCATTGCTCGTTTTCTTTACTTTATATCACTCATTTCATAGGTAAATTTTTTCGGTTGCTTTAATTAACACAATGCTTATGTGACTGATGTCGTGACTTTGATTTGTAGCCACATGGATTCTTCAACTCCTCACCAATAGTGAAAAGCTCAATGACCGATTCAGAATAAAATGGAAATGGGGTCAATAGCCTCGTTGCAGCAAAATGTGAAATGAAGAGTCTTTTACCATGTAACGTGCTCGTAGAAAGCCATTTTATTTGTGTTTTCAATGTTATTGGATTCGTTTTCACCCTATCCGATGAGTTTCATATATTTCATTTTACACTAAACAGCCATTAACTATCAACATGTTTTACATACACTATCAACATAAAGGGTTATCAAGTGGAAAGAAACACAAGCTCATGTTGACCAAATTATTTACATTGACTGGTCTTAAATTGGCAACTTCATATTTCACTTCATCAATCCAATGTGTAGCATTCAGCTTGAAATCTTGACCCTTGATCATGATCACTAGGATCATCAATGTAAGGATGGGATCACATCTTCAACAAACATAAAAATCCTCCAACAAACACAAATAACCATCGTGTAAAACAAAAAAGCCTCCTTTTTACCCTTATATATCACACACATTAAAACACACCTAACACACAACTTTTTCTAACTTTCTTACCATAAACCAGCATACCCATACAACCCAAAAGTTGCCATCGGTTATTTTGACACTCAGCAGCTTATGTACCATACAACCCAAAATTTGATATCAATTATTTTGACATGTTGCTTTTTTTGTCTTGACAATGGTGTTGTCCGTGGACTAGACTACTTTCATAATGCTAAATGGTCAAATGGCAGTTTCTCGCCATTTCGATATGGGTAGTGATATCTACACATACACTTTTACTTCATGCACATAAATTTTAGTTGTATGATCCTAGTGGTCTCACCAAATTTATGTGTAAATTTATGTGTATGAAGTAAATGTATATGTGTAGATATCACTACCCTTCGATATAGGTTTGGGAGGTTGAGACATTGTGATTGTTATAAGAGTTAGGTAGTGAAAATGTGAGAAAGGTAATTAAGGTGGTTATTGAGAAATGTGGTGATACAAGATGACCACCGCCTTCTTTTTATACGCAATGTTCAAATACTTTTAAAGATCTTTGATCGAATCTAAGATATTTTCCTTTTCTTGTTTCCGAGTCTTTTGGTTGTTGTGAAGTTCTATTAGCTTTTACTTCTTGACAGGAAGATGGCTAGTACAAATGATGTATTTCTTGGTTAGTTGTGTTGACGTGAGGGTGTGAGATAGGGACAAAGGTTGTAGTTCGTTTTTTTATTTTTTATATAACTTGTTGTTCACAGTTGATTGTATCTTGTTCTTGTATTATTCATTTACATTCGGAACAGTGAGATGGTGAGGGACGGTGAGTTGTAGTTTATAGGGAGTATAAACACTTGTTTAAACAAAAACTCACAATGATAAAAATTGAAAATTTATGTCACTTTCTTAATAAAGATATAAGATATAAGATATTGCAATTCATGAAGTGGGTAATGAAAAAAAAATTGAAGCTCTGATATCATATTTAATGTTGAAATAAATATTGATAAAGATTTAAAACCCATATACAAAATCTAGTTTTGAAACAAACCTACAAAGGAGATAATGAGTAATGAAATGGGAGTAAATTACATAGATGGTCCCTGTGGTTTGCCAAAAGTTTCACCCACAGTCACTGAAAGTTAAAAGTTGCACGGATAGTCCTTATCTTTGAAAAGAATAACACTCATGGTCCCTCCACTTAACTGGTGTTAGTGGCTTCCGTTATCTTTTACACGTTATTCCTTTTTTGTTAAATATCATTGCATCGTTAGTTCTTTATAATAACGGCCGTTTATAATTTGAAGTTTTTCGAATTTTTTTATGTTATCATCAGTTTTTATACGATTTCATGCGTTTTAATCCGTTTTCGTCCGTTTTTATACGATTTCGTCTGTTTTTCTTACGTTTTCATCCGTTCTCATGCGTTTTTATACGTTTTCGCTCGTTTTTCTTACGTTATTGTTTGTTTTCCTACGTTTTCATCCGTTTTTATCCGTTTTTATACGTTTTCGCTTGTTTTTATACGTTTTCTTTTTATTTTTCTTACATTTTCATACGTTTTTATCCGTTTTTATATGTTTTCATACGTTTTTATCCGTTTTCGTCCATTTTTATCCGTATTCAAGCTTCGTATGACTATGCTCAAAACTTTGATCAAGGATCGGAATGGAGAAACGAGGTTGATATTTTGCCTAGATCATTTTCTGTTCAATTTTTATCCGTTTTTATAGGTTTTCATCCGGTTTTATCTATTTTCGTCTATTTTTACCCGTAAGCCACCACCACCACCAATAAAAAAATAATAATTTTTTTCTTCAAATTTTTTTTTCTAAAAAATCAAAAAAAAAAAAAAAAAAAAAAAAAAAAAAAAAAACAGAAAAAAAATTTGAAAAAATTGAAAAAAAAAATTCGTACAAAAAAAATAATTTTTTATTGAAATTTGATTTTTTTTAGAAATTTCAAACAAAAAAAAAATTGAAAAAAAAAATTTAGAAATTTTTTTTAGAAAAAATTTCGAACAAAAATATATATTTTTTATTTTTTAGAAAAAAAATTTTGAAAAAATTGAAAAAAAAATCGAAAATATTTTTTTTTTGATTTTTTTTTTTAAAAAATTTCGGATAAAAACGTATGAAAATGTAAGAAAAATAAAGGAAAACGAATAAAAACGGATGAAAACGTAGGAAAACAAACAATAACGTAAGAAAAACGAGCGAAAACGTATAAAAACGCATGAGAACGGATGAAAACGTAAGAAAAACGGACGAAATCGTATAAAAACGGACAAAAACGGATTAAAACGAATGAAAACGTATAAAAACGGATGAAAACGTAAGAAAAATTCGAAAAACTTTAAATTATAAACGGCCGTTATTATAAAAGACTAACGATGCAATGATATTTAACAAAAAGGGACTAACGTGTAAAAGATAACGGAAGCCACTAAAACCAGTTAAGTGGAGGGACCATGAGTGTTATTATTTTCGAAGATAGGGACTACCCGTGCAACTTTTAACTTTCAGGGATTGTGGGTGAAACTTTGGGCAAACCACATGGACCACCTATGTAATTTACTCATGAAATGGGGATATGAAAAATATTAAGGGGGTGCTTGGTAGGGGGGTTAAGGGGGTGGGAAAAGGGTAAGGTATTCAATAGGGCCCACCATTATAGAGTTTTTGTGCTTGGTTAGTGTGAGTAATGGGATTGATTACCCGGTAGTGGGTAATCAACCATTATACAGTAAATTGGGGGGTAAGGTATTGATTACCCACCTCACTTATTCCTTTGCATTCCTTTCCCTTTCCCTTTTCCCCACTTTGAACCAAGCGGGCCCTAAGGGTGCGTTTGGGTTTAACCAATGGATATTTGTGTTTGGTTAAGGATATTTGTGTTTGTTTGGAGATGTAATCTTGGCCACACATTGGTAATCCTAGTGATCATGATCAAGGGTCAACATTTCATGTTGAATGCTACACATTGGATCGATGAAGTGGAATATGAAGTCGCCAATTTAAAACCAGACAAAGTAAATAATTTAGTCAACAGGAGCTTGTGTTTCTTTCCACTTGATAATCCCTTTCCTATGTTAATAGTGTATGTAAAAAATGCTCATAGTTAATGGTTGAAGGGATGTGAACCTATGGTTCGGACATTTTTCCATCAAATCTTTGAATCGATCCCAAGCTTCACTAAATGACTCATCAAACGCTTGTTGGAATCGAAAGATTTGGGATCGTAGATTAGAAGTTTTAGAGGGAGGATAGAAATAATTCACAAACTTGGAAGCAAGATCATTCCAAGTGTGAATCGAATTAGGCGGTTCCTTTTCCAGCCAAGTCCGGGCTGCCCCTTTAAGGGAGAAAGGAAACAACTTCAATTTCACCACATCGTGAGGAACTTGATTCATTCTAATAGTCTCAGCGATGTCGGTGAAATTTCTGATGTGAGCATATGGGTCCTCGTGTTCAAACCCATGAAAGGATATACCTGTGATTAAGTTGAGTAATCCGTGATTGATCTCAAAATTGGCATTGATATCAGGAATCACGATGGCTCTCCTCACACCATTGAATGGTGATTGGAGTTTTTCCTCCATCGGACGTGGATCAAAAGCCGGTTGTTGTCCCATCGAAGGGATAACATTGTGTTGAGGACCACCCATCGGCGGGGGTCCATTGTGTTGCTCATTTTGGTTCATTTCCTCGTCATCAAGGAAATGAACCCGACTATTATGTCGTAAAACCCGCTCGGGGTTTGAGAACGGAGAAGTAAGACTCTCAAAAGAAGAACGGGTGTGCATACACCAAAAACAAAATCAAAAAGAAAAAGAAAAAGGAAAAGAAAAGAAAAAGGAAAATCTTTTTATTTTTTTATTTTTATTTAAACAAATCTCAAAAACTTTTTATTTCTTTTGTTTTTTTTTATAAAATGTTACGTTAATCGAAACCGTTTTCTTCAAAACCACTCCCGACGGGACGGGAAAGAAGAGTGTTTCTCTCTTCAGCTTGCAACTTAATGTCTTAGCTTTCGTATTTCCCGCTTAATCGGTTGTAGAATTTGAAGTAATCCGATAAACAACTAATTTCACGTTTTTCTTTTGTTGTGAGGCTTATTTGGTTTACAACGCCCTCCCTTCCACGGGAGAGTCGAGGCTGTAACTTTATTTTTGTATTGTTGTAAACACTTTAGGAAAAGTGTTTTGAATTTTTCAATTTTTATATTTTTATAGAAAATATATACAAGATAGAGGAAGGCTTATCAAAACACGATTTTTCAAAACGAATATTCAAAAACTCACTTCAACCTTCCCCGGCAGCGGCACCAAAAGTTGGTTGTGTCAAAATCAATTATATTATATGTATGAAGTATATCGAGGAGATCCGCAAGAAATACGGATCACCCGAGTCGTATCCATACGAAGGTGAATGGAATAAAAGAATATTGATTCGTGCAAATCGTGTAGTGAAAAGTGATGAAAGTGAAAATAGAGATCAAGTAATTCAAATTATAACAAACAAACACAAACTATGTAAATTGTACAAGCTAGGTATGCACTAAAGTTAAAAATGTAAAAACGAAAATGCAAACACGATTATTTAAAAATGTAACGTTCAAAATAAAACGTAACTATAATTGAAAAATGATCCTACAAACGTGAAACAATTTTCTAAAAATCTTAAACTAATAAAAAGAATTTCCAGAAAAAGAAAATTATTTTTTTGACTTTCTTTTATTTTCTATGAATTTATTTTGATTTTTTGTATTTTTAAATGAATTAAAAATAAAGGAAAATAGAAAAATAAAAGGTAAAAATGTAAAATATTTTCTGAAAAATCTAAAATATTATAAAAGAATTTCCTAAAATATTTTTGTATTTTTTATGGCTTTTTTCTGAATTTTTATTGATTTTTGTTTATTAAAAAGTATATAAAAGTGATTAAAATCAAAGAAAAATTAAGAAAAATATCAAAACACCTCAGAAAAATCTGAAAAATTACCAGAAAATCAAAAATATAAAAATGAACTTGGAGAAAAATTTTGAAACAAAAATAAGCTGATGAAGTGCTTATTCTGGGCAAAACAACTTATCACAAGTGCTTATTTATACGCACTTGCGACAAAACTGACGGAAACTTTTAACTCAGATGTATTATGATCTAATATGCTTAAAAATGACAAATCACAACTCTCAACAAACTCAGAAACACAGGTAAGTTGTAATAAGCACTATGAAAAGCTCAAACAATAAGCAATGGTGAAACACAATAAGCCAGAAGCATATTAAGCCTGAATCTCACTTAAGTATCAACTGATAAACTCAGTTAAACCAAAATAGCACAATCTCAAGCAAGGACTAGCACTAGCAGGCTAAAACTGTCACACCCCCAAAATCGGGTCCAGCGGAAGCATACATGTAGAGGGGGTGTAACTCAATCGGTATCACAACACAAGTACAAAAATGGTTTTCACTTTAATCATTTAGAATAAAATCGTTTAATCAAAAATGTTGAATTTACATCGTTAAAAGTAGTGCGGAAGTAGGCCCTTAAAATAGTTTAAAACGGTCCCCATATAAATAATCAGAGTCTTCTATGACCATGCCATGCCCTGCCAAAACCTCCTGTAGCGTGCCATAGGTTAAAACCTGAAAATACATGCTAAAGTGTCAACACGAGGTTGGTGAGTTCATAGAGTTTGTTTAACAAATAAAGTCTATAGAAAAATGATCACACAGCAAAGGCATCGTAAATCCACTCAGTTACAAGTCCCGCCATAAGAGACTTGTAACCAGTGTGTTCACAACCCACTGCTAACATATATAGTATGAGTAAAACATGTATAAGTTCATCACAACAGTTAAGCAATTAGTCGTGAGTCTACACTTCATCTCCGAAGACCTCACGTTTATTGTATGTCTCAATGGTCATCCAACAACTTAATCTGGAGCCACTTGCAGTCTCAATGGTCATCCAGCAACTTAATCTGGAGCCACTGGAAAAGATTACTGGGTGCCATTTCCCAAAGTATAAGTTGCTAAAGAATACAAAATCACAGTTTAGTATAACGCAGTTAAGTATAGCACAATCTCGTATGTATGAAATCAAGTATAAATGTAATCAAGTATAAGACAATCAAGTATAAATGTTTCAAGTATCAAGAAAGTATGTTTTGAGTATTTGTACAAGTAAGTAAGTAGTTGAGCATGTATCTCCCCCCAAAGAGTTAAAACAAGTATAAAAAGAGTAGGGGCTATGACTCACCTGGTGCGAATAGCTACGATGACAAAAGTGGATACACAGAAATGAGGTTCGATCTCTAACCGCAACCTAATATGAATGATAGTGATCTACTTAGATCATGAAATGATGTAGAGAATATGCATGCACATGATACATATACCACTCATAACTTGAAAATACTAGTTATTGTCAAAGTAAAGTATTTTCCATACTTAGGAAAAATAAGTCCAACTAGGCTTATAAAAACTTGTCGTAATATATCGTATATAAAATGTTAATGTTATATTCCTTACTTTGGAAAAACCTTGAGATAACGTCTAATCGCCGTAAAAATAAACTTATAATCCTTAGTACTTCATTAGTTATGAATATAACTCTTGAATAAGAAATCTAGAAAATATAGCATTTAGTACGTAGTTATATTATTTCTAGTAGTGACTAAATATATATATAGTTTTGACGATTTTAAAACATGTATAACTTTGTCGTTTTAAGTTTATTTTCCTCGTTCTTTATATCCCCGGAATCGTGGGACAAAATACTAACATATTTTTTATAAGTCGGGATGGCTAGATTTAGTTTTACGCCTCGAAACAGTCGTGATAACTGTTCATCAGCAAAGAATTTTCAGAAAAATAGTTTTCGTCGTTAATTTCGGAAAATCATATCTCCTTCGTTATTAACTCGTTTTAATCCGTTCTTTCGCCCACGGCTTCGTTTTTGAAAGTATTTTCTAAATCTTTGGTAAAAAATTACCCATCATCTACTGATTTTTCCACGTTTTAAAAATATGGACAGTAGGTATATATATTGTTTCAAAAGTCATTTCTAGTGTTCCAATCTAGTTCCAACATCAACCAAACCACTTTCAATCACCACAAATCTAGTCTAATCTTACCATACACCTTCTTAGGGTGTCATGGGTTTCTAAACATCATAAATCAAGTAGATCTAACAAGAGTTTCCATTTCTAGAGTTTCAAAGTTATATATATATATATATATATATATATATATATATATATATATATATATATATATATGAGTGGTATAACTAACATATGCATGTAGATCTTGAATGGAAATCATATGATCATAAAAATAACATGAAGAAATTATGGAAAAGAGTTTGACAACTTACTTAGAAAGATTATAGAGCTTGGATGAGTAAAACCTAAGAAACCTTGAGTTTTTATTACAAAACTCAAACAAGGATCACTAAAGGAACTAGATAATGGCTTGATCTTGGAAAAATGATGGATTCTTGATGTTCTTCTTGTCTTGGTCGAAAATGGTGAGAAGAGAGAAAGAGAGATGAAGTCTAGTGGTTTGATTTGGTGAAATGAATGAGAAAAAGTGTAGTATATGTTTTATATAATTATCTCCTAGACATTCTATGACAACATTAATGAGTTAGTAGAGATTTTTCAAAGTGTAAGTGATTAGTATGGAGGGGGAAAGAAAAGTGTGATTGGTGTAAGATAGTTGGTGCAAATTTTAAGTATTAGTATGTATATATTAATAATTTTAGAGTATACCGGGTACCGAGTTAACTAAAAATAAATTTTAACGGAGTTAACCGGGACATAATAAAGTCGTAAGAATTGTAAAAATATGTTGGGTATCAATATTGAGTGTTTGGATGATTATTGTTTAGTTTCTACGAAAACCGTCGTAATTAAATTAGGCGTACGATATAAATTAAATAAATTTCCAAAATACCGGGTAAATTAATAATATAATTTTTATATCATTATTATGAGTATAAAAATGTGTTAGGACCATAGTTGGGATTATCGGATCAATTATTCATAGTAATAGTTTATACGATAACGTTTATTAGGTAGATAATCGCACGTATACAGAAATGACGCAACTCACGCATAAATGACAAATTTTCTCCAGGGGTGAATAGTATTTTATGAATAGTAAAAATTTTGAACGCTTCTCAGAATCACAAACTGACTCCGAAAAAGATGAATAGTAAAATGATGAATAGTGATCGATGAATAGTAAATGATGAATAGTAAATGTGAAAGTTCGGGAAAAGACCAGAATTTACGAGTTGTGACAAAAACTCAAAACAGAAACTCTATCTCAAATGTATTAAATGACAGAAGCAATAAGCACTTAGAATAAGCTCAAATTCATAAGTTTATGGGGGCAAACTTGAGTTAGCAGTACTGAGTTCCTAAATCAACCAATTGCTTAACCAAAGGCACTTATCTACCACTCTATTAGTTTCCAAATTCAGCAGCTTATGAACCACAAATAAAGAGACAGTTGACTTTTAAGACTTTTACTAATTTTGACTAGATGCAAATTTAACAACTAAAATCTACTACTAATTTGTTGTAATAAGCTACAATTATACTAGTGTAAACTGCTCTAACTATATTAAAACTATAAGCTTAACTACAATAACTGTTTTAAACTACAATTAACAGGTAATGAAATTGAGACTCTACTTTTGACTTTTTATGAACTACACTACTGCTTTTATGATTCAAAACTTTATTATATGACTAAATATTCCTATAAAAGACAGAGATCTAGTAATTCAACTACAATTAAACTCAGCAAATTATTAATCCAAGCATCACCTTATAGTAACAGTTACACAACAATAAAGTGAAACAGATAATGAAACTCCAATCTATGCATCCATAACAATCTCTTATCACTAAATGAATCAAATTACACAATTATAATCCACTAAATCTAATAGAAGAGCATACTCACAAATCCACACCAAGACAGTCACTAATATAAGCTATTCTAACACAGATTCGCAAACAGAAATAGCAAATGATCAAACAAACTCTATCTCAACAATAACAGCTACAATATCAGCAAATTAGCATCAATAAAACAGTAATAATCCAAGCTAATCAAACTACCCAGATTAAGCTATAAACTAAAGAGTTGAACAGAACTTACAAAGCAATTCCACCTCAGCAAGAACAGAGGTGGATTCACTATGCTTGCCTATCTTTATGATAGGCAGGGATCTTCCAAATCTATCCCAGCTTATCCAAATCACCACAGAACTCAATGGATCACTCCCTTTGACTTTTGTTGACTGTCTCTAAACACTATTGAGATTCAACTGAAAACAGATTCACAACAAGCTATAAATGCTTGTATGAATTGTATAGAAACTAACTAAGCTTATTTGAAAACTTAACTAACAAATTGAAAACTTATTTTTTTATTTTTATTATTTTCTGATTTTTATGTATTTTTGATGAGAAATGAAACTGAATTACCAATATAAGAATGATAAGACTAAATGAAAAGTACTGAAAGTAATTAAGTAATAAGCTGAATATATGAATTATAAAAGCTGATTAACTAAAACAGAAACAATAAGCTAATTTGATTAATAGAAAACTGAAAAATTATTAAAACTCAATGCATTACATAAACTAAGCTAAATACATTCTAAAGTAATTTCAACAGAGCTTCGCTATCACTAAATCTACACACTTAAATGAGTTTACAATGAACCTATTTATAGATGAGGAGGTGAGGTGAGGGTCACGGATTTCCAAGCTGTTAATCCGTGTGACTTGTGTTAGTTTGAAGCATCTCAGAACCGTTTGATCAAGTATCAATCATTTCCCATCAATATCCACCCTTTGATCATGATTAATGACGCGCTCAACCCAATGAGAAGCTGACATCTGTCCCATTTGTGCTTCTTAGCTCATCTGACACGCTCTGTCATTCCCCTGTCCTTCTAGAACACCCTTGATTTGACACAATTACCCTTAATTGTGGTAATTGTGTACGGTCAATTATTAGGGTTCATGAGAGCCTAGGTAATTGAGGGAATTGTGGGCGGGGTAAGTTTTTTTTAATATTGTTTGACCATGCTTTGACCTTTGACCCGTAAGTATTAGTGTTGACCAAGGGATTGGTGTTGGGCTCGGGTAAGGGATGGTTGGGCTTGGGTAATGTTTATTGGATTTGGGCCATTGGTTTTAATGTTTTGGACTTTGGTAGATATTACTTTGGACCAGGCTTGTAATATTTGTAAAATTTATCAAGGACCAATTGTGTAATTTACTGAAAACCAAGGGCTGTTTCTGTCAACTTTCAAAGTATAATTCAAGGACTTGTTCTGCCAATCTTGAATACATGAAGAGTTAAGTTGACTTTTCTCCAAATAAATCACTTGAGGGACTAAATGTGACAACTTCCAAAGTGCAAGGACCAATCTTGTCAATTCTCCAATCTTTCATAATAAGGACCATTCATGCAGATCTTCAAACTTTAGGGATCTCACTTGACTTTTTAAGCTCAACTTGATTTCCAGCTTGACTTTCTGACTCGTTCTACCTCGTGCTCGTTTTTGCCGGGTTTTCTGTTTGTTTTTCGTCATTTTACGTGATATCCGTACCTGCACATTCACAATCACAAAAACATGTTTTCTTTGGCTTTTTAGGTTAGTTTTTGGATTATTAAGTCCTAATTTAGCTCTGAAAAGGTGAGTGAATAAGCACTCACCACTATGTTAAAGGAGTGATATGCAATATCATGAAAGGATTGTAATGCAAAGTTATTAAAATATTCTAGAATTAGATTAGTATTAGTTTACTTGTCGTTCAAGTATTGTAAACCGACTTAAGGTTTTCCTTATGCCTATAACAGGAGCCTTAGGATGGTATTAGACGTATGCTTATGCTTATTAGTACGAATACTTTAGAATACGATTAAAGAGTTGTTAGGATTGTTAGTGAATCTGTATAAGAAAGCAGGTTCAAAGTTTGGTTTAATATAATCATTGAAAGTTATTCTTCTTAGCTTTGTTTTAGTAGATTCCGCATACTTAACAAGGTTACATCAGTGTTTCAATATTAATAGTTTTGGATTTGTTCAAGACTGTTAAACCTATTACAAGCTACATAGTTAGTTTGGTAAGAGTATATCAATCCAACAAGAGTAATGAATATAAATGGTTGATTAATTATAATGCAATGAGTTGTAACCCACTATTTAAATGTGTTTACATAAACACTACATAACCAATTCGATAAACTTGGAATCCCCAACTCACTCTTTACGACTAGTGAAATTCCTTTGTTACGTCTCAATATCCTTTAAAATCATGCCCACATTTTAAAACAACCCGGGTTTCAACTTATGTTTCTTTTGAAAATTGGTGTTACCCGAGTCAACCCGGTTTTAGAACAAACATACTCCCCCTCCTGCCCTGAAAGTCTGAAAGAAGGGAGAGTAGTAACTTCTTAACTCGACACACCAACCAGTTGAGTTAGTCAGTCAGTGAGGGTTTGAAGATTTGATCCAATTTGACAAAAGAAATTAGAGTTAATAATAATGATTATTTTAAGCAAAGTCAATCGCAGAGAATAGCATTTCAGTTAATTGATGTTGTTATAAATACTTCATTTATTATCTGTAAGCACCTTCTTTCATTTAATTAGGTCAATTGATTTTATTATTTATTTTTATTTTTTTAATTGAAGTTGTTATAAATAGTTCATACATTTCAATTACCTCGTTTTGTTTATAAGTTTGCAATTGAATTAGGTTACTTTTATTCGACCAAAATGTACAACTTTTATTTATATATATTTTTATGCACGTACTTTCTTCGAAAGTTTAGTGTTGTTGTAATAACCGGTTTTAGGCTTCGAAGTGTTCCGGTTTTATAAGTTTGCAATTGAATTAGGTTACTTTTATGGTCCGAAAATACTAGTTTCTTCGAAAGTTTAGTGTTTTGTAATAACCGGTTTCAATAATTGACTTATAAATTACTAAAGTGTTCCGTTATGCTAGTATCACATTTTAAGAGACCATGGTTCAAAGGGTGAACATCTTGGGATGGCCAGGGAATACCAGTTAGGCTGCATACATCATCATAGCCAATAAGGCTCGACTTTTCGTGGCTAGCCGATCCTTGACATTTATAATGTCAGTTTTTTAGCAATACGGCCCCCATCAACCAAGAGCTTATGTTGTGTGTGTGTGTGTCCAACTCTTAGTTGGCACATATGCTTCCTAGTAGTACTAGTAGTAGTAGGTGTTATTTATTGCGGTTTGCACTATTGTAAACCACAATAGTGCTCTCGAGCTAGCTCTTTCTTAACGAAACTATGGACTGGCCTCAGTTTCAGTGGGCTATACAAAATGCGCATAAGAAGAGACAAGGTCAAGTTAGGTTAAGAATGGAGACAATCCATATATACCTATCCAATACCAGATTGTATGTGTCAACAACATTAGTTGGTTCTTTTTTCAGTTTTGTAGAGTTAGATAAATGTGTATAACGAGCACGGATACTAGTAAAACACAAATTCAATATGTATTTTTGCTTCTCTCTGAGGGCGTTATATGCATCCACCATATTTTTTATAGGGTCACAGATCGGTAGGTGAATGATGCAACATTTGGTTTAGTTTGCAAGTTTTAATCCAAATGTATGTTTTGCATGTGTATTTTATTGATGTTGATTAGTTATATTGGATTTTGGTTTACTAGATTTGTTGTTACATGCATATCTATGGGAGGGTGTTTTAGGCGACTTACACATAGTCAAATAGATTGAAGTATTGTCGAGAATAAGTATATGGGATGTAGGGGATAAATAGAATAAATGAACACAACCGGATACTGTATGAATCTCTAAAAGGCGTGTGAACACTTTCAGATCGAATCAATTCGGTGGTTCTTCCGAATTATTCAATCGGTTACAATTCAGAAATTGAGAACGTTTTGAATGTTTTTGTTTTAGAGTTTTATTTGAACTAGAAAAACCAATGACCTAGAGAAAACGTATGTATATCTCCAAAACCGGGATTAGGGCCGCTCTAATAACTGCCTTTTGGGCAGTTTTCCAAGGTTTCAAAGTTGTCAAATTTGGACCCTGCCAGGGGGTGCCGCCCCTTGGACCCTGCTCCCAGGGGCTGCCGCCCCTAGAACCCCGCTCCCAGGGGCGCTGCCCCCGGACCCCCGCCCCTTAGGGCGATATTCAAATAGGTGTGCACTCCGCACGTCAAAGCCTAAACGACGTCTTATTATGACGAAATTGGTTAAACAAGTTAATTCAATTACACTAAAATATCCAACATGGGATCTACTTCGGATATCACAAGGATTGCCGCACGTCAACCATGGTTCCTACCCATCGGGTATTGCAATATGTCAATGTTTATTTGAGGACATGTGTTACATTTTGCTTAATAAAGGTTTTAATCATAGTATGATAATCATTTTTTCCTCTCCACCTCCATGGCCCTGGAGACTGTCCACAGCCGTGGTTTCAACTGCTAGTGGAGGAAATGGTATTGATATATTTGACGAGGGTTTTCACTCATTGTCTATATATATTATAGTTCACCACATTGAGCACTGCTAGACCATTTTCCAGCCATTTCAGGCACAACACATATAAAAAATAAAAAATCCTTACCGACTTATTTTAACTTTGGCCCAACAGTTTGGGTTTTCACTTGAGTTCTTGTTTTTTGGGGGGTTTCATATGTTTTTTTGGCTTATTAACAATCACTAAGTTGTACACCACAACTAAATATTACAAGTCCAAAGAAAAAGGACAAAAAAAATGTATAACATACTCAAAACACTTACACATAAAATTTAAAAACAAAGATTCAAAGATACTGAAAAAACAATTTGAAAAAAATGACCCGCCGCGTTGCGGCGGGAGCAAATCTACTTGTTAAATATAATGTCACTAGAGTTTCGGCATGATTTCAAAGAAGATGAATAAGAAGGCGAGAGTGGCGAGATAAAAGATTAAAAACTCAGTAGTAAAGCACATACGGATCATTTCACACTACATATAAGTTCACACATAATTAGTTTACCTATGTCACAATAAACATTCTACAATATTATCATAAGCTGGTTCGACGGAAGTACAAAAAACAAATTAGCTAAATATGTTATAAATAGAAATAGTAAAACGATAAAACAACGCAAGTGAAGATAGGCAGCTTCCACGGAGAGCATAAGCAAGTTTGAACACACATCGAGACCATTCACCAACTAAACTTAACGAAGAACTTGTTAGCGTTTCCCATCCTCCTTCAAGACCATTTCTTATCTCACAACATTTGAGGTCAGGCCAATTTCCAGATTTGTTTTCCATCACCCCCATATCAATTAGCTTCAAGAAGTAATCAACGGCTTTGAGCCCTCATCTGAAGATGTGCCTCTACGTACAGGGTTTGGCAAATAGAAAACAATGCATCAAAGAGGAGTATTGAGTAGTTAATAAACGAGCCTAGCTTGTTTAGGCCTATATTTGACTTCGTTCGGATCGTTAACACCCTGTCTTGATCCGCCACTGCTTGATCCGCCTTTTATGCGGAGTGCCACCTTGAAAACCAAGAAACTACTTTAGCTTATATGGAATTGCGCCATTAGTATGAAATTAAAATGCAATTGACAATAGAGAATCTTTGAAAATAGGTACAATAGTTGCATTTTATCCATGGACCGTCTACCATCTTTTTGAAACTTTAACATCTTTAACACAATAAGGGACCAAAAGTGTAACAAGTTTTATAATGGATACCGTTTATGTAAATTTTGGTACTTAAAGACCAAAAATGTAATTTGGTATAAACTATAAGGACCATCGTGTAATTTACTTTCGTTTTCCTTTCTACAAAGCTACTAGTATTATTTTGTTCCAATAATTTTTGTTGGTTAATATCAAATTCAAAATAAGAGAAAAATGAATTTAGAAAACAAGGAAAGTGTGTTATTTACTCACCGACGAAGACGAAGCTTGGGAGATGCAGAGATATTTAGAGATGCAGAGATATTCAGATGTTTTATCTTCCAAATGCTATCAGGAAGACGTTTAATCATTGTAGCCGTCAAATCCAGTCTCTCAAGAGATTCTAACTGGCCAACGTCCTCAGGCAACTTCCCAAGACAAGAACAGTCTCTAACATCAAGCGACTTCAGACGTTTTAGCATGCAGATGCTATTTGGAAGATATTCAATCTTCTTACTCCTCACATGTAGCCACTCTAAACATTCTAATTGGCCAAGATTCTCTGGTAACTTCTCAAGAAGAGTACAATGGTAAAGGATGAGATGCGTCAGATGTTTTAACTCACAAACGCTATCAGGAAGATGTTTAATCATTGTACCCGTCAAATCCAGTCTCTCAAGAGATTCTAATTGGCCAATGCCCTCAAGCAACTTCTGAAGACAAGAACAGTCTCTAACATCGATCGACTTAAGACGTTTTAGCATGCAGATGCTATCTGGAAGATATTTAATCTTTTTACTCCTCACATATAGCTCTTCTAAACATTCTAATTGGCCAAGATTATCTGGTAACTTCTCAAGAAGATCACCATTTTCGACTTTGAGAGATTTGAGACATTTCAACATACAAATGCTATCCGGAAGATGTTTTATCTTCTTACTCGTCACATGTAGCTCTTCTAAACATTCTAATTGGCCAAGATTCTCTGGTAGCTTCTCAAGAAGGGCACAACCATGAAGGTTGAGATACATCAGATGTTTTAACTCACAAATGCTATCAGGAAGATGTTTAATCTTTGTACCCGACAAATCTAGTCTCTCGAGAGATTCTAACTGGCCAATGTTCTCAGGCAACTTCCCAAGACAAGAACACTCTCCAACATCGAGCCACTTCAGACGTTTTAGCATGCAGATGCTATCTGGAAGATATTCAATCTTCTTACTCCTCACATATAGCCACTCTAAACATTCTAATTGGCCAAGATTCTCTGGTAACGTCTCAAGATGATCACCATAGACTTGGAGAGATTTGAGACATTTCAACATACAAATGCTATCCGGAAGATGTTTTATCTTTGTAGATGACAAACAGAGCTCCTTTAGACATTCTAACTTGCCAAGATCTTCGGGAAACTCTGGAATATCGCATTTGAGTTCAAGCTTTCTTAAGCATTGTAAACTACAAATCATGTCTGACAATTTCTTAAAGTCTGTGCAAGCACATAAACAAAAGAAATAAGCTTCTCAATATTTCCAACTGACGACGGTAGATTTTCTTCATATGTACAATCAAACTGAAACTTTGGGAGATTACTGTTGGGGTGCAATTGGCATAAATCTAGGGACTTGCCAACCAGACGTAAACTAGCTGAAGAATGACTTACTAATATTAATCCACCAACAGGAACCACAAAATAGGAAAACCTCAAACATGAGTCTAAGTTTAAGTAGACAAGTGTTCTTAGACATCCATCGGGAGCGTTAATTTCTACCAACTTATCACAACCTCTAAGATCTAACCTCTCAAGATTTGGAACCAGCTCAAGGTCAAGGCTCCTCAACCTTGATCTACGAAGTTTAAGGAATTTGAGATTTGGACATGCACTAGACATGTGAAGTTCTTCAAAATCAGCACAATCATTAAGAGATAATTTCTCGAGATTCGGAGTTAACCCAAGGTCAAATGTTCTTAACTTTGAGTCATTGATATGGAGGTGGTTGAGCTTTTGACAGCTAACAGGCATGAAAAGTTCAACTAAATTAAGAGAATATACAAGAGATAAGGTCTCGAGATTCGGCGTAATCCTAAAGTCAAAGGTCATCAAGTTTGACTCTTTGAGAAAAAGGAATTTGAGTTTTGGAAGAACCTGCAAGCAAAAATAAGACAAAAGAGATTAATATTAACATATTAACAAGACCAATAAATTAATAGCATTATTACCAAACAACCAATCAACAATTATTCTAGAGTACCTTTTTTTCTCCCTCTTCCCAAAGTTGTACCATTCTGGTGTTCTTCATTTCAAGTCCAACAAGATTGTTTGCTTGAAATGTTTTGGGTAAATACAAGAAAGGGTAATTCATACAGTTTAGATACTTTAAAGAGTTTGAAAAGTATTGAGTTGTATTATCAAGATCTTCGGCATCTCTTTCAAAATAAATTTGAAATGGAAAATACACTTGAAGATATCTAAGTTGCTTCATTTTTCCAAGACCTTTCATAACAGTTCCCGCATTTTTGTTCGACACATGAAGTAATAGACATCTAGTTGCTTCAGTACCCTGCAATACAAAAACAATGTCCAGAAACCTCGGGAAGTCAGAACAAATGCAAAAGTTTTAGTTTTCTTTACAATACAAGTAAAATGATCTTTACCTTGTCATTAGCTAATATATCTTCAATGTCCTCTTTCGTCCACAGTCGGCTATGTTTGTTAGGTTCATTCGGGTGCTCACGACGAACAATGTTCTTTCCCATTTCTTCTATATGGTCATGCATGCCCAAGCGCCCATATTTAGAAATAGTTATGAGAGATCTCTGCTCAAGAACTTTTAAACCATTTATAGCACGAAATCCACAGCATTCAAGAATTCTGATTGCATCTTTTCTTCTCCAGCCTTTCGACATGCATGCAATGTCTAGAAATATTTCCTTATAATCATTCTCCAGACTTGTATAGCTTAATTCTAGCTTTTTTAGAGTCTCCTCTAAGGGAAATTCTTTTAGTCTTTCTATGGCATCCTTCCATTCATGCTCATCTTTACCACAAAGAAATGAACCCAATACTTTGAGTGTTAAGGGAAGACCAGCAGCATAACGTACAACTTTTCCTGACAGCTTTTCAAATCCTTGAAGTGGATTCGCTCTTCCAAATGCGTGCCTACTAAAGAGGGAAATTGCTTCCTGTCCTAATAAGAGAGCAATATCACGAATCACGTTCACTCTGTGTGCTTCCAACACTTGCTCATCTGATAAGAGATCGAAATCTGGAATCCACTTCACTCTGTGAGCGACCAGCACTTGCTCATCTCTTGTTGTAACGATAGTTCTACTTCCCGGCTTAAACCAGTTAGATACACCGGCTAACGCCTCAAGTTGGTCTGTGTCATTCACATCATCTAGAACAAGAAGAACCTTTATACCGGACATCCTGTTTTTCATCATGATTTTCCCATCAGTAACAGCATCCACATTGACGCGTTCATTCAGCACATCTGAAAGGACTTGTTCTTGTAATTTATTCAAACCCAATTTTGTGGAAACTTCTCTCACATTCTCAACAAAGCTTTTGGCTTCAAAATCAGCTGATAGACGATCAAAAACAGCTCTAGCTGTAGTTGTCTTCCCAGCCCCTCCCATGCCCTTGATCCCTATCATGCGAACATCATCACTTCCCATTTCTAAAGATGAAACAACATCCTTTACTCGAGTCTCCATGCCTACTAACATTTTATCAAAGCCGGAATTGATGAGACGTAACTCTAGTAAAATCTCTCTAACAATTTTTTTGATGAATTCAGCTTCGTGCCTGTATGCATGGTAAAAGAACGTTCAGTTTAGCATACCCTGTATCCCACATGAACTGTGTTTTAGATCTATAACATACAATTATATATCACGCAAAAACATAGTACTATACTACTATAACAATATTCTTTCACCCATGATCCTTTTTAAACACATATTAGCAACAAACAAAAGTAATGAATATTGGCAAACATAGATATGATGAAGGAATTACCCATCAAGAGTGTTCTTGAGCTCCCAACCAGCCAGACCGGCTGCTTCTTTCAAAGCTTCTCTCCATTTCCCAGCAACCTCTTCATTTTCATGTTTCATAAAAGCTTGACCAACAGCTCCAATTTGTTTTCGGATTTGGGTGGGTTCCACATCATAGAAAACAGGGTAAGCAGTGTGGTCATCCATCTTCTGGCACTCCATAATCTTGACAAGCTCATCCAAACACCATGACGAAGAAGCATAGTTTTTGGAAAAAACAATGATGTAAAATTTGGAGTCTTCAATGGCTTTGATGAGCTCATCGCTGATAGTTTTCCCTTTACGGATTCTTACATCATCCTTGTAAGTGTAAATGCCTTTTGCGTTAAGAGCTTCATAAAGATGGCCAACAAAGTTCTTGCGAGTGTCTTCACCCCTGAAGCTTAAAAAAACATCATACTTAAACATCGTTTGAATGGATGAAGTTGAAGTGGACACCATTATTTTTGGTTCAGATGAGTTTGAAGATGATGCCATTGAATAAAAGTAATAGATAAAGACTAGCAATAGCATAATTCCTAATGCTTGAATAACTGTTAATGAAGTTATGGAAGAAGGATCGTAGAAACGTAATATCTTGTTGACGATCGACATTTCTATAAACTGATTGCAAAGAAGAAGAAAAAAAAAAAAAAAAAAAACTTGATAATGTGAAGGAGATTGGTTAGGTGTAAATTATGATGAAACTGAAGCTGTTGAAAGAGTTTATTATTATGTTAAGAAACAAAATCCCATTTATATTGTATTTTTGGTCAATGAAAAAGAAAGATAAGCTGCCAACAAATAAACTATTTCTCCAAAAAAAGACACAAATAAACTCATCAATTTATCTAACAAATTCTTAGAAACTGCTTTACAATTTCATCTCAAGATTTATTTTGAGAAGAAAAAGAAAGGAAAGAAGACTGATATACCAGGAAGATTATCCCCACCAAATTCCGAATGCATTTTCTTCAAATAAAAATCAGAAAATCTACTAAAATTAATTAAAATCCCAGCTACGAATGAAGTTTTTGCAATTCATAATCAAAAAACATTTAACCAACACAAAACCCTCTAAATAAAAGGAACGGAAATGAATCCAAATCACACATACAATATACCTGTGAGACCATATTTGCAACACCTTTAAAAAAAATCTTAACTAAATGTGGGTCTTACCACTACATAAATCTACACATACAATATACCTCCTTCATCTTTAAGATATTGCATGTCTCAACCCGGATAACATTTAGATAACATTTACAGAAAACATAAATCTACGCACTGACACGCTATGATTAGCAAAATTTATAGAACCAGATGACATAACATGGTGAATGAGATGTGTCACAAAGTTAGTTAATAGTATATATCTTTGAAATAATGTAGGACAATTATAAATTAGTATTACTTAGGATGTAACCGAGTGAATTATTAGAAAGAGCTTACTTGTAACTATGTTAACAGAATATGGCCAAGTAATTCAATTCTCTGCAGCAGGTGAAGTCAAAGTACTACTTTGGCCATCGAACAACTTAACTTTAATTTGCTTTGGTCTTTAATTTGGATTTTCGATTTTGATTTAAGGTTTCGGTTTGAATGTCTATTGGGTTTCAGTTTTAACTTTAATTTTAAAGATGAAGATGGACATGAAGGAGGATTTATGTTGTGGTGGTGGGTTATGTGAGAAAGAGAATGGGTCAAACAAAATTTTATGATGGTTGGAAAAACAGGTGGAATAAATGTAAAAGATTTTGATTTATTTTTTTATCTTTTTATTTTTTTTAAAGTCAAATCCATTTGGAAATAACGTGCACAGTACAAGCAGGTTAAGCCAGACTGCAATCAAGTCAAGCTTTTATCAAGCAACTCGAGCTCGAGCTTGACTCGATCAAGTCAAGCTTTTATCAAGCTCAAGCCTAAAAAATAACTCGAAACATATAACGAGCCAAGCTCAAGCTTTTGATAGCTCGGCTCGAGCTCGAATCAAACTTTTTTGAGCTTTAATATAAATATATTTACATTATAAATTTATATAACTAACTAGGGATAATTTGAGTATTAACATAATTATAACGACTTACGTTGTAAATAATTAAACATGTATTCTAGAAGGTCATTTAAACCTAATTAATCCAAACATTTTGTATTCTACTTTATGTATCTTCACACTTCTTGGGCTGTCGATTGTTATAGTGTTATCATTTGTGTAACACACTAGTGAGTTTGGCTATTATAGTTTTAGTTTGTTTTACTTTATACATATATCTATTGATGGATTTGGCTATTTGATACAATATTTTTATATACATTCAAGCTTTTCAAGCTGAGCTTAAGCTTTTATCGAATTTTTCAAGCCAAGCTCAAGCCTGTATGATTAAAGTTCGTCAAGCTATCAAGCCAAGTTCAAGCCTAACTTATAAATTTCAAGCCAAGCTCAAGCCCTGTTAAGCTCGAGCTCGGCTCGACTCGATGGGTTAAGCAAGTCACCTACATTAAAAAGATCAAAATTTGAATTGTTTGTGTTTCAATAGGAAAAAAATAATAATAATAAAATAAAAAAGGGTGACTATGTGGAATAACAAAATTTTACAAGTTAGGGTGCGTTTGGTATGCTTGATGGAATCACTATAGGTATAGGTTTGAGAATAGAGTGGAATGGAAATGGGTATGTAGATATTAATTTTCATGGGTATCCACATACCCACCAAATCATACTCCTATTAGGAAACTCACATATAATGGGTATCCTCATTCCATTGTGGTGGGCCCCATAACCAACCAAACAACATTAATGAATTTCAAAGTCGTAGATTCATTCCCATAGTGGGATACCAAACGCACCCTAAATACATTTACAAGTCATTAGCCCTAATTTGAATGTATAAGTTTTAAAGCGTGATGTACAAGATGTGGTTGGGATAGTGGACATGATAAAGAAATATAATTAAAATGAGCCTTTTGCTTTTTGATATTTAATTTTTTTAGCGACATGATTAAGGCCTTTTTATTTATCGACATAAATTTGTGTATGAAATTTTTTTAACTTTAAGATGAGCTTATAATAAAATTAAAGTGAAGTAACCAAAAACACCATTAAAAAAATTACCTATTAAGAGAATGCTAATATGTAATCCGATGAGTTTGTTAAGATGAACTCATATAAAGAAAAAGAATGAATAGTTTAGTCCACTAATTTAATATAATATATAATAAGGTTAGCGACGGCCCACCGTGTTGCTGCGAAACATCGTTTCACGTTGTTGATCATTGGACGGTATTTTTTACGCAATACGTTTATAATACATGTCTCCATACAAACTTTCCTTTTCCATATCTCTAACAATACAGTCCATCAGCATACAGGCTTTCCTTCCCAAAGTTCACCATTTTCACCCACCATAACTCCATGATTACATTTCCAAATTAATATATCTACTTAGATCATTCAACCCGCATCCACAATATTCTAAGAGATCATATCAATTGGCATCATCATGAGAGTTATAACACTCATACTCATCAAAGAGGGGCTACACTCAAACTAACTACATTTCCATGCTCAGTACCAAACTCGTGTCATACTAGTAGCTTCCCCTCACTAGCATAACCAAAATTTAGAACAAGAGCAGACATGAATAGTTGAGGAACACACACCCTCTAAGAGAATCCAACATTACCTCCTATTGGCAATGTATAATTAGGACAAAGTAGGTTCATCTTTCATTCCTGACTGTTCCTAATAACATACATTGCCACACCAAGCTCACTTACCCTTCTTAGATGAAAACTCACTTTATGGCATACAAGAAGTCCATAACATGCATTATCCCAAACACCCCATAGTTACCTAACAAAGGCCTATTAATAAGGGAAAATATAGATATAAGCTACTTATATCCCAAGATACAGAGCTATCATTTGAAGTGAACTTAAAATCATTCAATTTTCAATAAGCTAGAAAATTGAAGAGAATGTCTAAAACCTTTATATCAGCAGAATTTCTTGAACCTCAGCTCTGCAAATCCAAGCCCAAATAGACACTTGGAAGATATACGTCAATAGTGAGTATACCAATAACTGAAATAGCACCTTTGTCAAATGCCATCTCAGATACATATTCAATCCTAGTGCCTTATGGTGGAATGAACTAAATATTGAGAATAACACTATACTATTTTGTTACCCCAACTGGATCTACACAATGGAGAAGTGTATCCCCAGCAAATAGCATACCACCAAGATAGTAGCCATCTGCACATACTTCCTTATCCCAAATACTCCTTTTCCATCACTGCCATGTTGCTTTTGTGAACTAATTGCATCTTAACTTCCTAATTCTTCAGAGTTCTACTAACAACATTAGAATCTTTAACTTTCAAGCTTAATAGTATCATTTTAATGGTTTCATAGAAGACTGATTGGCTCCCAACGGTCAACCTATATTGACCAGGGAATGGTCAACAAGGTCAAACTGCCTAAGAGTCAATCTCCGTGGAAGTATAGGGTTTTCCCGGGTCGGTATGTCCCGACGAGGTGTGATGGTAATAAAACGGGTTTGTGATCGGGTGAATTTGGATGGAAATAGGTATAAGGGTTTGAATGATTACACTAAGATATGAAGAATGAAAATAACTTATAAACACTATATAAACAATTACTGATGAACAGATACACTAAAAACGTGAGCTAAGTCTAAAAACGCGTTCGTTTGATTTAATTTTACGTAGACGTACGAAATAAAACGCGAGTTTTGTGAAATAAAATACCTACGAATATGAAAATTACATTTTTACAATCCTAACGATAAAAGAATTTTTTGGAAAATTAAAATTAATTTTTACACTATTTAATTAATTACTGTTTTCTAATTACTTATTAATTATTTAAAATACCCTAAAATACAAATAATTAGAAAATTAACCTAGAAAAATAAAATTTAAATTTGGAAAAATCCAAAATAATATAAAACTAATTTTAAGACTGAAAATATATTTTTGAGACTTTTTAAATAATTATTATTAATTTTTAACTATTTATTAATTAATAAAAACTAATATTAATTATTGAAAATACTAAATGAAAAGAGAAAAATATGAAAAAATTACAGAAATTATTTTATAGCTACAGGAACCTAGGAAAATTATCAAAATGAGATTTGCTTTTTGAAAAAGCTGAAAATAAGCCAAATGGCTTAAATAGAAGCTATCACTATTTTGAAATTTGACTTTTTTGGAATTTTCTTTTACAAAACTATTTATAGACTAAAAATAAACAACTTAAAAAAAAGAAGTTTGGCTGTGGATAAAAAAATAAGCACTTTGGACTCCTAAATGCTTAGCAGTCCATATATAAGTGCTTATTAGGACTTATTTAAGCTTGAGTAAGCTTGTAAAAAGCTACACAGAACAAATCAAAAGTAAATTAAGCTGCATGTAAGTTGAGTGCATAGAAAAGAAGCATAAACAAGCAATTGAGTACACTAAATAAGCCAAGAATCCAAATAAGCAATTCCAATTACCACCCATACCACACAGGCCAAGAATGCCAAGTAGCAGGCTATGTGGGGTCCACAAGGGAGCTTGGAAACCCAAACTTATAATGGATCTTAAAAGCTCAACTCCTTGGCTTTTCAAAAAGCCAGGGAATAAGCTCTGGGGCCCACTAGGTTGGTTAGGGGAGGGCTTGGAACATGGGAATATAAACTGAGTACTCAGCATACATGTGAGATTGGACCAACTTGAAATCACTAGCAGCCCTGGAAAATAACCTTCAGACCTCTAAATAAGCTATAAGCCCTCAAGACAAGCTTAATGGCTTTCTAAAAAACCAAAAAACATGTGGTGGGACCCACTAGGGAACTAGCTAAGGACTATGGAAGTTGGGTGAAAAATCTGATGCCCTGGTGCAGGGGATGAAAGTTTCAGACAGGCTCAAGTAAGCAGTTGGAAAAGCTATTAAAAAAATATGAAAAATAAGCCACTAATAGATTTCTAAAGATGAGCTGACACACATTAACTATCCAAAATATTAAATCCTGAATCAAATCACAAAATTCCCCAAAATTACTTGAAAATCTAAGATTATTCCTATATGTCCATTTTGACTTTTTGCATTTCATGCACAGTTGACTTAAATTGAAATTTGCTTGATCCTAATCTACCTAAAATGTTAAAATAAGGTTCAATGATACTTAACTGAGCTATATTAACAACATTTGAACTGAATTGGGTGCTTATGCAACTTGAAATTCAATCAGGGAACACATTGAGGAGTTAAAAAGGATAATATGGACTTTTTCTGAAACAACTCAAGTATTCATGATGGAAGTAACCTATTAGGGCCTGTCTAAACATGAAACAACCAGAAATAACACATGAAACAGACTAGAAAACTGCCAAACCTACTAATCCAAACACTCCTTTATGACATTGTTTTGGACAGTTACTGAAGCAAGTGATCAATCCAAGCAAGAAAACTGACAAATAGGCTTATACTAGACTACCATTAACTAACAATAAGCATACCAGACAATAATTAACCCTAAAAATTAGAAATCACAGTTAATGCTAAAATACATTTTTGAACTAAAAATTGGAATTCAAAATGCAAAACCTTGAATCCTGGCTTAACCAAGGAACCTTGAATCAGCTACCAACCCCTAGCTTGTAAACAAGATAGGTAAAAATCATTCTGCCAACTCCATTACTTTGAACTTCCATTAGCTTTCCACTTTATCAAACCAAGGCATTTTCTCATTTGTGATTATATGAACCTAGTTAATCCCCTTTTTTTATGTTTTCTTTTCTGTTTTTAGATCCTATATGAGCTTCTGAAAGAGTAATGAATTATAATAAGCTTGAACAAATTTTTACTAAAATTTGAGATTTAACTTGAAATGTGGAAGTCAGAACAAGGTCTAAGTGGCTAAGAAACACTGAAAACTTGCATTAATACTGAAAGGAGGTTACAAATTACACTAGTAAACTAGATTACATTACATGAAAACATTATAAAATTCGACATTGAATTATACTAAAAATCTAAAAATTAACTAACTATTGTCTCTGCTCCTTCTTCCCTATTTTATAATGACCCTTTAGGGTTTTTGAGACCCACAAAGCATTTCCCACTTTTGTCTTGAGCCATTGGATTGGTGGAATTTGATCCTGACCCTTCCTTCAATTTTGCCGCCAAAATGGGTTTTGGATTTTTCCTCAGATAATTGGAGCCAGGGATGAAACTTGGAGTGTTGTGTTTGTTTGGATAGGCAAGGGGGGAAAGGTTGAGTGTTGCAGGGTTGTAGCAGGCTAGGGGGTTATGATGGTGGAGTTTGGAGGGTAGCAGGCTATGGAGGGGGTGAGGTGGAAGTGGTCAAATGGGGGTGTTGACTGGGGAGGGAGTATATATTACACGGGGTGAGTTTTTTTATTTATTATTGGAGTGGGCTGGGAAGGTGTATGGGCCAAGGGGGGTAATGGATTGGGTGGGCTTTTGTTATTGGATTGGGTGGGAGTATTAGGTTGGATTTGGTTTAATAATAACATGGGATCCGTTTGGTGTGTAATGTATAGTCAACAAGGACCATTTATGTAAATGTTGCAAAGATGAAGGGGCTGAAATGTAAACTTCTCACATCTTTCCAAGGGATCATAATTGCCATGTTTCACTTATCAAAGGACCACAATTTACATTTTTTATTTTTACAACACCTGGGGACCAATTATGCCAAATTCCAAACTGCAGGGACCAAATATGTAATTTTCTCAAACTTGTCACCCAAGGATCGTTTTTGATAACATTTGACTTTTAAATGCCTTGGGTTGACTTTTCTTTCATTTTAAACCTTCAGGGACTAGTTTTGTCAATTTTTAAAACTTGAGGGACTGAAACTGCCAATTATGCAAACTTTGTTCGTTTTTCCTTTGTTTTTAAACATTTTGCATCTAAAACATATAAAACACAATTTTGAGATAATTTATGTATTTTGATGCGTTTCTGAGTGTTTTTGGATGTTTTGGCAGTTCAAATACGATAAAAATGATGAGTATTTACACACTCATCAAAGACCTTATAAAGCTCCTCCCAATTTTTAGTCTACCTTTAAAAATTATATTATTCCTTCCTTGACAAATGAGGTATACACAAGTAGCTAGGCATAGTTTTCTTAAGATACCATCAATTGATTTACCATTAGATTTCCCAGCAAACAACACTACAATGCCACCCCATTCCATTTCCCCACAATCCACATTAATCTTTGACTGAAAGTTAGACCACAACTTCCTTGCATAACTGCACTTAAAGAAAAGATGGGAGTATGAATCCATAGCACTTCAACACAAAGAACACACCATCAAATCATAAGACCCCCATTTCTTTATCCTGTCCTGAGTTGATAGTCTGCCTTGAATAGCTAACCAAAGAATAAAGGAGTGTTTGGGAATGTTCTGAGAAAACCATACCAGTTTGTACCAGCTTACATCCTCCTCCTCAGGTTGTAAGTCTATGTATGCTTGGCTAACAAAAAACTTTCCAAGCTTGCCCAATCTACTTTTCCAAACTAATTGATCTTCCTTGTTTGTGTCAATGACTGCATTATTCAATTGAGTAAAAGGGAATTTAGTATACCACTCACTAGGCTACATCCACACCCCATTCTCCATCATATATGCTACTTTGATATCATCATCAAGTCTTGCATTGTAAAGCTCTCTATAGGAAATGAATTTATATACGACACCAATAGGACTCCAATTATCAAACCATATATAAGCACTTCTACCATTACCCACTTGCATGACTATATGCTCACTAACTTCATGTCTCGATCAATCTCAATATGTTCCTCAAACCCCAACTATGTGCACCATCTTCATTAACAGACCACACACTTTTGCCTTTTCAGTTTAACTGTGCTGATCCATTTAACCCATAAAGATTTTTTTATCAACAGCCACATGCCATAAATGTTTAAAAATCATTGCTTTATTCCAAACACTTAAATTTTTCAGCCCTAATCCACATTTGTATTTTGATTTACAAACATACTTCCAAGCCACCTTAGCTTTGCCTTTAGACTCCTCATTTTGATTCCATAGAAAACCTTTCAAGAGCTTGTTGATTTCCTTAACATGTATAGATTCCAAAACTGAAGCTACCAATTGAAGTCTACCAGCATAGGACAAACATTTGTTCTTCCAATTAAAGACTCTACTTTTGACTTTATCAATGATATTGGCACATTCCTTCACCCCAATTCTTTTAGCAATCAGTGGAACACCAAGGTATTTAACAGACAATTTCTCAACTTTAAAAGGCAGTAAATGTAGAATACTCTTTCTTTCATCATCATTCATTCTTGTAGAAAACTAGAAGGGGGTTGAATAGTTTTACCGATTAAAACTTCTTTTTAAAATATTTAGATCGACTTCTGTCAATCCTTTTTAATGTATGAATATTGATAGTTAGATATGAAGTAAATATAATTACTTTTCTTTTTCAACTATTTAGTTTCTTTACTTAAGTGATAGATGTACGGGTACAAAAGTTTTGATTAAAAGAATATTGGTGTAAAATAAAAATAAACCCCAAAAAGTAGTGTATTTTTTGGTAAAAATCACATCCAGATCTAAAACAACACGGGTTGACCCGGTTTTCAAAATTGCTAGTATTACCCGGGTCAACCCGGTTTTAAAACAAACATCCTCCCCCTGCCCTGAAAGCCTGAACTGAAGGGGGAGAGAGAGTAGTAACTTCTTAACTCCAGACACCAACTAGTTGAGTCAGTTAGTCAGGGTTTCAAGATTTGATGAAAATGAGAGTTAATAGTAATTATTTGCAGCAAACTTAATCACAAAGAATAGCATGAGCATCAACATTGATAATAATAATAATTAACCCCAATTTCTTCTTCTTCCCACCTGATCTTTTTCAACCTAATGTCAACTGATCTTGTCCCGATTTATTCTTCTTAAGCAGCATTTCATTTCATTAGCTCAATTTAATTTACTTTTTTATATTTTATTGAAGTTGTTATAAATACTTCATACATTTCAGTTAGTTACCGCTTTGTTTACAAGTTGAATTAGATTAGTTTCTTTGAAACTTTACTGTTTTTGTAATAACCGGTTTTAGGCTTCAATAATTGAGTTACAAATTACTAAGAAAGTGTTCCGTTATACTTACTAGTATCACATTTTAAGAGACCATGGTTCAAACAGAAGAACATCTTGGGATAGCCAGGGAACACAAGGTTATAAAAGGCGTGAGGCGTGGTATGGCGGCATGGTCGCGCCTCAAGCCTTACGCGCCATGGCGAAGCCTTTACGTTTCTTAAGGCGTCACTAAAGTGGCAAAAAATATTTATAAATTTATGTATTTATAATTTTAGATCATATTACCCGTACTATATCTTTTATATAATAAAAGAATTACATCATTTCAGAGTGTTTTTGCAAAACCCTTCTCATCGAAAAAAAAATTAGACCAATAGGATATCTCGATTTTGCCACGTAGGCAAAATCAAGCAATATGATTGGTTAATAAAAATTGAAAATTGAATTGATTTTGGTCAAACTTTAATAAATTTGGTGGAGAAATTTGGTTAAGAAAAAAAATACATAAAAATATTTGTGTCAAATTTGTGAAAACAAAACGTAAAAAAATAGGAAGTAATTAATAAAACTTTAGTGGTTGAATTTTACAAAAATTATGTAAAGCTAAGTCTAAAATTACAAGTTTTCATATTTTTTAATAACTTTAGAAAAATAACAAATAACTCCTTACAGTTTATACCTATATACTTTATAAGATGAACTTTGTTTAAAATTACATAAGTATTATTATTATTTTTAAACTTTCATCTATTAAAATTTCAAAATTTTGTAAATATACGATTTAGTTTTAATATACGTTAAATATTTTTTAAAACTAATATTCATTTTAAACTTTTATCCATTAAAATATTTTTTTTACTATATACGTTAAATAAAGACTCATGTTATTTTATTTGAAAAGTTTAATTTATGTGTACATAAGCTTTAATATTAAATGCGGCTAAACTATTTTTAACTGAGAATATGAATATAAAATGTAAGCACGGATTATTGTGATATGAAAATAAATATACGTTATTTTACTTATAACAACGATTTATGAAATTCTTATTTAAAGTTTATATATGGATATCCAGAAAAACATTTCTAAAAAACTTTACGGAGCATATTTTAACATCATCAAGAGGACTTCTCTCACTACGAAAGGTTTCCCATGGATGGCATAATGATATATCTCCTATTCATGTTGATTATGTGCTAATAAACTCGCACATTTTGTACAACATGATATGAATAATTAAAGTTAAACAATAATATCAACCTTAACCCCAACATCTATGTCAGTTAAAAAAGTTAAATATTCAACAAACAAAATTTTTTACAATATATTATTATAATAGATATTAATACATTATAAAAAATCCTGGACAAGGTATTAGTTATACTTATATAACAATTTTCACGGGTAAATTCTTATATGTCAATATATTAAACTAAAATTTTAAAATAAATTTGAATTGTGTGTAAACCCCATGCGTGCACGGAACTTATAGCTAGTTAGACATTTAGACTATTACTTAATATATAATAACATGCCCATATATCAAATAGCCTAAATTTCAAATACTAGTTTAAAACAGTTTAAAAAAAATATAATAATAATAAAAAAATAATAAACTGGTTCAAAAAGTGACGTCATGCATTTTCAAAAGGCGCACATTTTCTTGCCTTATTTCACTTTTTTTGTCACGCCTAGATCAGCCGCGGCTCGCTCTTTACGACTAGTCAAATTCCTTTGTTACATCTAAAATCACACCCACATTTAAAACAACCCGGTTTTAAAAATTGGTATTACCCGGGTCAACCCGGTTTGAAAAGAAACATCCTCCTCCCCCTAGTCTGAACTGAAGGGAGGGAGAGTATTAACTTCTTTAACTACACCAACCAGTTGAGTCAGTTAGTCAATCAGGGTTTGAAGATTTGCAGCAAAGTCAATCACAAAGAAATTGGGCATCAGCAGCAACATTGATAATAGTGATCCCCAATTTATTTTCCGTAAGCATTTCATTCAATTAGCTCAATTGATTTTTTTTTTTTAAATTGAAGTTATATAAATAGTAGTTCATATACATTTCAGTTAGTTACCGCGTTTTGTTTGTATCTTTGCAATTCAATAATTAGCTTTGTTACTTTTATAGTCCACATATAATTGACTTAGAAATTACTAACTCACAATGTTCCATTATTATACTAGTAGTATCACATTTTAAGAGACCATGGTTCAAACCCAACATTTTGGGATAGCCAGGGAATACCGGTTAGGCGGCGTACATCAGCATAGCCAATAAGGTTCCACTTTCCCTAACAGAGATCCATCTCATTTAGGGGGTGTTTGTTTCGCCTTATTTAACTATATTATAAATTGAAAACCAAATAAGCCATAAGCCGAAACAAACACCCCCTAAAGCAGCTTCATCTCAATATTTGCTCCTTTCCTATTGATGAGTTTTTATCATGTTAATTCGAGTTTTTTTAGCAATATGGCAGCCAAGAGGTTGTGCCTCTGCTTAACTATTAGTTGATTGAGACATATGCTTCCTAGTAGTAGTAGTAGCAGCAGGTGTTATTTATTCCGGTTTGCACTATTGTAAACCACAATGTATGCATTTTATTAGCTCAATTAAATTTTTTATTTTTTTCAATTGAAGTTGTTATAAATACTTCATACATTTCAGTTAGTTACCGCATTTTGTTTATAAGTTTGCAATTCAATAATTAGGTTGGTTACTTTTATTGCACTTAGTTTCTTTGAAAGTTTAGTGTTTTTATAATAACCTGTTTTAGGCTTCAATAATTGACTTAGAAACCATGGTTCCGTTTTAGTCAAAGTGTTCCGTTATACTTATTAGTATCACATTTTAACAGACCATGGTTCAAACCAAAGAACATCTTGGGATGGCCAGGGAACACCAAGGTTATAAAAGGCGTGAGGCGTGGTCTGGCGGCACAGTCGCGCCTCAAGCTATACGCGCCATGGCGGAGCCTTTGCGTTTCTTAAGGCGTCACTAAAGTGGCAAAAAAATATTTATAGATTTATGTATTTATAATTTTAGATCATATTACTCGTACTATATTAGACATTTAGACCACTACTTAATATATAATTACCATGCCCATATATCAAATAGCCTAAATTTCAAATACTAGTTTAAAACTAGCCGAGTACCCGCGCCTAGCGGTAGCGGTGTCTAGTTTGACATATTTCAGCGGCGAGTAATTATCTTTCAAAAAATTGAATCTTTAAAGTGGGTGTTTTTTGTGTTTGATTTAAAGGTAAAAATTGCCTTTTACCGTTTGTTAATTTAGTTTTCAACGACCATAGTGTTATAAACTATGGAAAACTAGAAGGGAGGTTGAATAGTTTACCGCTTTTTAACTTAATTATCCTTTAAAATCTTTACGTTTCATTAAAGATATGAACTCAAATTACTTGTTAATCTTTGAAAAGCTTTACGTGTAATTAACGATTCTAACTAAAGACAATATGTAATATGCAAAGACAAAGTAAGAAACGATCAAACCACAACACGATTGTTTATCGTGGTTCGGCTACAAGGACTCTTTTTCCTTGCCCTACATCCATACCCCAAGTTTCCAAATCGAGAGTTTCAAGCACTAGTCAACAAGCTCCTTTCACGGTGGAGAAACCTTTACAACGTCGCTTATACTTTATCCGGTACAAAGCTAGATACCGAGTCCTAGTTCGAGGTAGAACCAACCTAACGTCGCCTATCCATTTTTTCCGACACTAAGCTAGATGTCGAGTTCTTTTACAAGGGTACAACCACTCCCGTTAGTTCTTTTACAAGGGTACAACAACTCCCGTCACACTATGTATTTTGAGGCCTAAAATACTAACCGATCACTTATACACAAGATACAAATGAAGTATAAACTACCAAAGTTTATACATAATAAAGCTAACAAGTCTTGCAACTTTTGAGCTGAAACTTGTAACTTTTTGGATGAACTTGTGAACTCCTTTGCTACATAAGAGAATCACACAAGTCAAATGTTACTGAGTTAGATGAGAGAATATGTGAAATATATGTCCTAAAGTGATGGGTAAAAACTAGCAAGTGGCTTGGTATTTATAGCAAAACAAACCAGCAGTCTGGCGGATCCGGCGGAACCCTAGAATGGGTTCCGCCCATGTACCCTGAGGGTTCCGCCAGGACTGACAGACAAGCTTGCCATAAATCTTTCCAAACCAACCAAAGTCACATCAAGTTATTACTTGGTCAACCACACATTGAATCAACATAAAATGCTTCCAAAATGTGTAAGAACTTATAGATAGTCAAACACATAAACTTTCCATAAATGTATGATGTGATGTAACATTTACTATATTAAGAAATAAGTAAATGTAATGTTTTATATGCAAATGTAAATGTATGTAAGACTTAAACTATAATCATGTTTTACTAAAAACTAAAGTTTACACTTTGTCGTTAACAAAACTTAGCAAATATCGTAAAATATAAATAACGTTTTTAGGCGATATTTGTATTAACATAAACTTTGTTTTCGGCGACCAATAGCGCTCTACCTAGTACCTAGCATTTTGTCTCATAGTATGATACTTGCCTATTTTGGGGACATCGATTAGGCTAATGACGATTCCACTCTTTACTAATGCACACTTGACGTAAATTGCAAAAATTCGATTTTCGATGCGATCTTTGCAATTCGCGAAGGCAATTTTTAAGGCGCACTTGGATCATTGAACATTAAACTGATTTGAATTGCATAATATTTTTACTTGGGCAATGAAAATAATATATCGCGACTTCATTACTATCATTTCATGTTTGTTTTTCATTTTGAAAAAAATCATATAGTCTATAACAATAAAATTTTCAATTTTAAGTTAAAAATTTTAAATTGAAATAACAACTCAAATTAGATAACAGAACTATATACTCTTTCTAAGGTACTTTTATGGTTTTTGACGTAATTATCATAATACGTGAGTACATTATTTAGATACTTAAACGGTTAAACCTATTTGTAACTCATAAGGGGGTTGGCAATGGGTGCGGGGAGGCACGGTACGGGGTGTTTCCCGTGCGGGAATACCGCCGCCGGTCACCTGTTACCGCACAGGGGAGCTTTTGTGGGGAAGTTTACCGAACGAGAATTAAAAAAAATTGGAACGTTGGAGAGTGAATTTCGACAGTTGGGGGATTAACGGTTTTTTTTTTTTTTTTTTTTTTTTTTTTTTTTTTTTTTTTTTTGAGTTTTAATAATTGCTCAAGTTTAAAGACATCTGAGTATGGGAGCGGCAGATGAAGAAGATGGAAGCAATGTAGGTCAAAGTGTCAATACTCAAAAGTAAGCCCACCTCCTTTTATCCCTTAAGGCCCAATTATTATTTGATTTAGATATAGTAAGCTCACCTCTTTTTATCCCTTAAGGCCCAATACTCAAAAGTAAATTTTCAAATTAGTTAAAAAAAATATAGTCAATTTTTAATAGAATTAAAAAAAAAAAAAAAAAAAAAAAAAAAAGAAAAAAAAAAGGAAGTGAATGAAGGGTGAGGGGTGTGATGCCAACAAAAAATGGGTGAGCGAAAGAAAAAGTGGGAGAATGATGTGGCATAAGGGGATTGATTGTAAGTGAGTGAAAAAATTTGGGATGAGGGGTGTGTTGCCAACCCCTAATACAAATTTCACACAATTTTGAAAAAATAAGTTCAACCTAAACGTCTATGAATTTTACTTTTGTCAACATGCTAACACAATACATTATCATCGATCCTAACCAAGTACATGCTTCTTTCGAGAGACCTATGCTATACATGTTACTTTGGATACAAAGTGTATTTTTGAAGAGTAGTAGTCAAACCTTCAATTTCTTTTAATCATGTTACAAAAAATTACTATATGCAGCCCCAAACACCCCCTAATTAGACTTAAGCTATGACAATGAGAAAATCCACAAAACCTGACTTTGGTAACAATATTTTTTCAATGATATAAGTGAAAATAGTAAAATGGTCAGGTTGATATTTGTTTTACTACGGTTAACTTGCTATGAGAGTAAGAGATAAATAACTCTAAGAGCACAGGGTACGCTTGCGCCGTGGGTGGCGCCGTCACCACCAGCCCAACAAAACCGACGGCGCACCGTACCGGTGGTGGCGCCGTCGGTGCTCGCGCCGTCCCAACCGCGCGTCGCCGTGGGCATTTTTTTTTCTTCTTTTTTTCTTGGATTTGAACGTTGACTGATTGAATATAAGGACTAGTTTTTTGAGGTTCTTGAATGTTGTTACAGGCTTGCAAATTGGAGAAGAAGACCAATTTTTGGTGTTTGCAATTTTAGTCCTTGTGGTTTTCTTTTTTACTTTTTTGTGTTGACAGTTTTAGTCCTTGTGTTTTTTTTATGCAAACTTTTTTTTCTTTTTTCTTTTTAATGTAATGTGTGTGTGTGTTTGTTTTTTTTAATTAACAAAGTTTATTTTAGTTAATATTCTGTATGTTTTATATTATGTAAATAAAAAAAAAATGGCCGACGGCACCAGAATTTCTGATGCCAACAGATACCCCTGAAATGTGGTGCCGTGGAGTTTTTTGCTGACGTGGCAGCAACTTTTTTTCACGGCACCAGAACGACGGCACCACTGTACCCAGTGCTCTAACAAATATTGCTATGCTTGTCTCAACTCTCAAGAAGATAACACCTGTATATTAATTTTTGGTTTTTGAAGTTTGAATTTACGCCAGCCTTTTGTTTCAAGTTTCCAGCTTTTTTTTTTCAAGTTTCGACTCTCGTTTTGAATTCCTGCCCGCCATCTTTTTGTTTCAAGTTCATTTTGAATTCACACCCACTCTCATTTCGAATGCCACACCATTCTAAAGTTCCAACTCTCATTCAAAATTTCTAACATAAAGTACATCCTTTTTTCACCTCAACGCCAATATGCATTTTTGAAAATAGAGAATTATAATTTTATTTGTTGACATGCTCCAAGCATGTTTTTCTTTTACACTTGTAAAAATTGAAAATTAAACCTCTAGTTAAGTTATAGTGGTCTCAAATAACATGAGATAAAATTTTCTTATACACCACCATTAAAGGAACATCATGCCATCAGCACATGTCCCGGATCTAAATACCACAAAGAAGCATCATTATTCACAAAAAATTATGAAAAACACAAGTTGGCCACAAAACTTTATAGGCCATTTTTTGCGATTACCGGTAAAAATAGCACATAACACCAACAAAATAACATTAAGGGTGCGTTTGGTATGCTGCGAGGAATGACAATGGGTATGAGTTTGATAGTAGTGGTGGGTCCTCAACTATGAAAGTTCCATTCCCCTCTAGTTTGAGGTATATGGAGTATGGATAATATTGAACTTTCATAGTCATAGTTGCGGGCCCTCTCAACTAAAACAAACATCATTAATCACTATGATAGTCATAGTTCCATTCCCTTAGTACCATACCAAACGCACCCTAAATCTCACAACTCAAACATGTCCATACAAAACAAAAGCACCACTAGTGCGCAAAACCAACAACTAAACAAAACATAACCAAGAGACCCATCTACTACTTGATAATAAGTTTAAAAAAAAAATATACCGTAAATCTTGAGCTTAAGCCCAAAAAAACCTTGAAGACACATATCAAACATACGTTAGAGTATACTTTAAAACTAACAACAATTCAACAAGAGATTTACGTTGCCTCAAATACATTATAAAACCCACAAAAATTCACGTGTACAATGATGAACAAAACCATGAAACAAAGAACATAAGCCACTTTAGATCTAGATAAAGATATAAGATTCACGTGTACAGTGGTGGTTTAGAGATAGAGAGAGGTGGTTCGGTTTAGAAAGAGAGTAGATAGGTTGCATGTTTATGGTGATAATTTGCACACTCAACTTTTTGATTGGACACTCTAATGTACAACCAATTAAAGCAGAATGTATAAACTGTACAACTGTTTAATGTATATTTTGAAGTCTCCCAATCAAAAAGTGAATACCCAATTATAAGAATGAGATGCCAGTTGTGTTGCCATATTTGTTAAGCTTTTGTAGTATAGATAGATTAAAGGTGCGTTTGGTATTCTACTATGGGAATGAGATTATGACTATGAAAGTAATTAAATGTGTTTGTTTAAGATGAGATGGCCCACCATTATGGTGAGGAACCCACCACTACTATCAAACTCATACCCATTGTCATTCACGGCATCATACCAAACGCATCCTAAATTTAAAGAATTCAATTTGAAAATCATGTTCCTAAATTATACTATTAAGTCAATCATTGCATTTCTTGAATCGTGTTCTTTTTCATTTCTTGTGATGTAAAGAATTCAAAAATATTTTCAACATTTCCTTTTTTAAGAAGTTTAAATATTTCACTTTTGAAGATTAACTTTCTCTCACCTTTGACCATATTTAAACATTCAACATTCAACATTTCAACATTGATTATCTTCTATTTATATAAACGAGTACCCGTGCATAGTAACGAGATTTATAACGGCAAATAGGGTTGACAATTTTTGTTCGACACGAAACCCGACATAAAACCGACACGCAAATTAACATGTTCGTGTTAAGTCTATAATAACTTTCGGGTCAGGTTTGGGTCGACCCAACTAACCTCTTTATTAAACAGGTCAGGTTCGAGTTGAAAATAAATTAAGCGGGTCGACCCGTCAACCTGTTTAAGATTTTTTTACATAAAGTAAAAACTATTTATTTTTTATTATATAGGTTACATGGGTTAAACAGGTCGACCCGCAAACCCGTTTAACCTATTTAACTCATGTATGTGCGTATTTTTGTATATAAAACGTGTTAAATGGGTCAACCCGAAACCCGTTTAACATATTCAACCTGTGTAACCTATTTAACCGGCTAACCCAAGTATATATACGGGTTAAATCAGACAGATTCGGGTTATGTGTAAACAGGTTAGGGTTGACATAGTTGACCTGATAATTTAAATAGTTCAGGTTCGGGTTGGAATTCTAGACCCGCTAACCTGTTAACCCGAACCCGACCCGAATTGCCACTCCTAGCGGCAGATAATTGTAGTGATATTTTGATTACACAAGTGGGAATTAAACATAATGTTTTGAAACCCGGTTCGACCCGGGTGGTTCAACTGGGTGAACCGTTCCGGTCGAAAAATTGGTCGATTTAAACCGGGTCAACTTGCTAGGTTGGGTCGAAAACGGGTCAAATTAAACGGTTCAACCCGTCGGGTTTGAAGCGTCCCGGGTTAACCCAGTTTGTGATTTGTATTAATTGGTTGTATTTAATTTGGTAGATATGTTTTTAATTGGTTGTACAATGTGAATAAATCATTGTACTTTTAAGTAATGTAGTGTTTTAATAAGAGTATTATTACATTTCATAATTTCTTTTAATAAGATTTTTCAAGATTTTCACTTTTCAAGATTGACCATTTTTTCAAGATTGATCATTTTTCCTTTATATAGACGAGTACCCGTGCATAGCAACGGGATTTTATAGTGACAGATCGTTTAGTGATAAAAAAAAGTTTATGTGTTATAAACGAAAAATAATAAAAGTTTGAACATTTAGAGATTAAACATAATGTTTTGAAACACGGTTCGACCCGTTCTGGACGAAAAATGGGTCGATTTAAATCGAGTGAACCCGACGGGTTGAGTCGAAAATGGGTCAAATTAAACTGGGTCCGTCGGGTTTGAAGTGTCCCAGGTCAACCCGGTTTTCGATGTGTATTAATAGTTTCATTTTGAAATATATGTTTTCGTATGGCTTTTATTAGTTAGACGAACCGGTGGCGACACCGGTTCCCGGTTGAACCCGTTGGTCCGGTCCAATTTTCAAAACTATATGTACCATTAACTTGTTAGCTTGTATGAAGCTTTGTGTGTTTTATTAATTTGTATAATGTGTACACTAACATTAGTTAGTGTGTTAATTATTTTATATTTAGATTATGTTGTAGCTTGTTTAAATTGTACATTGTGAAAATTTTATTGTACTTTTTAGTAAGGGGTGTTTTAATTGGTTGTTTTTAATTTGATATATATACTTTTAATTGGTTGTACAATGTGAATAAATTATTGTACTTTAAATTTGTGGGGTGTTTTAATAACAATATTAATTATACTATGCATTTCTCTCACCTTTAACTTTCAAGATTTGACCATACATTTTTTATAGTGACAAATAGTTTATTCGACAAATAGTTTATTCATCAAAAAAAGTTTATAGGTTATAAATGAAAAATAATAAAAGTTTGAATATTTAGGAATTAAACATAATGTCTTGAAACCCGGTTCAACCCGGGTGGTTCAACCGGGTGAACCGTTCCGGTCGAAAAATTGGTCGATTTAAACCGGGTTTGCTAGGTTGGGTCGAAAACGGGTCATATTAAATTGGTTCAACTCGTCTGGTTTGAAGCATCCCGGGTTAACCCGGTTTGTGATTTGTATTAATTGATTGTATTTAATTTGGTAAATATGTTTTTAATTGGTTGTACAATGTAAATAAATAATTGTACTTTTAAGTAATGGGGTGTTTCAATAAGAGTATTAATTATATTTCATAATTTCCTTAAGTAAGATTTTTCAAGATTTCCACTTTTCAAGATTGACCATTTTTCCTTTATATATAGTATAGATAAATGTAGTTAAGATAGTTTAAAAAAATATTATAATAATAAAAAATAAATAAATAAAAAATAAACTCGTTCAAAAAGTGATGGCATGCATTTTTTAAAAAACACGTCTTTTCTTGCCTTATTTCAAACTTTTTTGCGTCACGCTTAGATGAGCCGCGACTCACTCTGTACAACTAGTCAAATTCCTTTGTTACGTCTAAAATTACACCCACATTTAAAACAACCCGGTTTTAAAAATTGCTAGTAGTACCCGGGTCAACCCGGTTTTAAAACAAACAAACATCCTCCCCTCCCCTCCTGCCATGAAAGCCTGAACTGAAGGGAGAGAGTAGTAGTAACTTCTTAACTCCACACAGACGCCAACCAGCAGCAGCATTGATAATAATAATAATAATTAACCCCAATTTCTTCTTCTTCTCACCCGATCTTATCCTAATTTATTCTCCGTAAGCAACCACCTTCTTTCATTTAATTAGCTCAATTTTTTTTTTTTATTTTTTTTTTTATTTTTTATTTTTTTATTTTTTAATTGAAGTTGTTATAATAAGTAGTAGTTGATACATTTCAGTTAGTCACTGCCTTTTGTTTATATGTTTGCTGCAATTCAATAATTAGGTTTGTTACTTTTCACATTTAATTGAGTTAGAAATTACTTTAGTCAAAGTGTTCCGTTATTATACTTACTAGTATCACTCACATTTCAACAGACCATGGTTCAAAGGCTGAACATCTTGGGATGGCCAGGGTTTACCCGCATACATCATCATAGCCAATAAGGCTCCACTTTCCCTAACAGATATCCTTCACATTTAGGGGGTTTTGTTTCGCCTTATATAACTATATTATAAGCTGAAAACCAATTAAGCCATCAGCCGAAACAAACACCCCCTTAAAGCAGCAGCTTCATCTCAATATTTCCTCCTTTCCTATTCATGTGTTTTTATCATGTTAATTCGAGTTTTTTAGCAATACGGCGGCCCATCAGCCAAGAGGTTGTGTGTGTGTTCTACTCTTAGTTGAGATATACATATGCGCCCTAGTAGTACTAGTTGCAGGTGTCATTTATTGTGGTTTGCACTATTGTAAACGACAATGTATGCCATGCCTTGCCTACTCAAAGGACAGATAGCCCCCCTTGCAATACATTTTTGTAGCTTTATATGACATTAGAACCACCTTGCGTATGGATTCCGTTTGTTTACGGATGATTTTGTTGAATTGTAGGAATGGAATGCTCCAAGTGCTAACTGCTAAGCACGTACGTTTATTAGAGGGTGCTTTGCTTCAAGATATTGTGAGTACGTGCTGCCTTTTTATCATATATGTATAAAATTCATCTAAAACTTGTGTCGCTTATGGAATCTAATATCCCCTTTATAACCAGTCTGAGAAACAAAATTCGGATATATGGTCTCCGTTGCCTGACCAAGGATGGAAACCTTGTACAGACTCGGCTACCGTTCCATGTGAGATCCTTAACGTGCCTTTTTTACATTTTGTACTATGTCGTGAGTTATATAACCGTTTCTGTTTCATCTCCCAACATAATGTAATTGAATCCCGATGTTATTTTGTAAGCCATTCCAGAGAAATCACGGGGATATATTCAGGTGTTTCTGGATGGAGGATTGAACCAGCAGTGAATGGGGGTACTCTCTATCTTGTCTCTTAAACAAGCATAAGGGGGTGTTTGGCGTATGGGCTTATTCAACTTTTGAAAAGCTAGTAAGCTCAAATTTCATGTTTTATGAGCTTATCAACTTGAGCTTATGGCTTATTAAGTTCATAAGCTCATAGGCCTAAAAGATTGAGCTGCTTAGCTTTTCAAAAGTTCACTAAGCCCATACACCAAAAATATAAGCTAAAACAAACACCCTTTAAGAAAAAAGGCAAGTAAATAATAGTTTATATATATATTTTTTCTAAATTTCATGCCCCTGTGTTAAAGATTTGTGATGCAGTTGCTGTTGCTAAAATTCTAAACGCGACGCTAGTAATCCCGCATCTAGAAGTAAACCCGGTCTGGCAAGATACAAGGTACTTTTACGGCCACTATCTTGGCTTTATATTGTGTTTTTAAGTTCTTAACTTGCAGATTGGTGGTAAGATGTTATAAATAGTAGTTCATACATTTCAGTTAGTTACCGCATTTTGTTTATATAAGTTTGCAATTGAATAATTAGGTTACTTTTATTGCACTTAGTTTCTTTGAAAGTTTAGTGTTTTTATAATAACCTGTTTTAGGCTTCAATAATTGACTTAGAAACCATGGTTCCGTTTTAGTCAAAGTGTTCCATTTTTATACTTACTAGTAGCACTCACATTTGAAGAGACCATGGTTCAAAGGGTGAACATCTTGGGATGGCCAGGGTTTACCCGCATACATCATCATAGCCAATAAGGCTCCACTTTCCCTAACAGAGATCCTTGACATTTATAATGTCAGTTTTTTTAGCAATACGGCCCCCATCAACCAAGAGATTGTGTTGTGTATGTGTGTGTTCAACTCTTAGTTGATTTGAGACATATGCTTACTGTCAATTAGTGCATCTTTTAAGTTAACTTTATCAACAATTACATGAACATGTTCTAGTATCTTCCTTTGCTGGCATAATGCGACTTGTACTAATTTTCCAACTCCTTGGAAGGCCATTTATGTAATTCTGATATACTCACTTCTAGGATTCACTTAAGAATCATTAGAAGGCAACAACAAGCTTGGATACTCAATAAGAAAGAAAGTACTTGATGTTATTAATGGAGGAAAAAGTAGGTAAACGGTTACAATGGTTTGTTTCAGTAGAGTGAAGAGAGAATTAGAGAGGAAGTTATGAAAATCTGACTAAATGAAATGAAAGAGTACAACTACTATTTAAAAGAGGAAAGGGCACCAAAATCTCTTAGAGGTATGTGTGGAGACCTCACATGTGCAGTTAATCCCTTCCCCTTAAATCAGTGGCGGACCCAGGAAAATAAGATGTGGGGGGCAATTTTTTTTTTTTTTTTTTGACAATAGCAACAAAATGCGGAAGAAAAAAGTATGATCGAAATGATAAATCGAGTATTATTACTTGGAAATGAATGATTTATAAGGTTTGAGAGTGTTGAATATTAGATTTTAGTATGTAGGTGGGGGGAAATTTAATTTTTGGTTGGGGGGCACTTTCGAAAAAAGGTCAAAATTAAAAAAAAAATTACACTAAATCTTGTCTTTTTCGGCTAGCCATGGGGGGCGCCGCCACCCCAAACTCATAATCTAGGTCCGCCCCTGCCTTAAATTGTTCTTGTCCTCAAGAACTGAGATCAAATGTAGGAATCATTAACACTCCACTTTGATCACAAGTAGGCAGAACCACTGGTTGTTGCATTTCTTGAGTTGAGAGACATGAAAGACATTATGAATTTAGGACTGCTCAGGCAAAGACAACCTATAAGCCACTGCACCTATCTTCTCAATCACCTCAAATGGCCAATAATACTTTGAAGAGAACTTGTTCGGCTTGCCTTGTCTGATGGTCACTTGCCTGTGTGGTTGAAGTTTGAGTAAGACCCAATCACCAACCTTGAAGATTCTTTAAGATGGAACTTAAGCACCTTAACAGCTTCTTCTCTAGCTCTCAGTGACCTATCAACAGCTTTCACCCTGTTCTCCCCACCCAGATAAGGAACATGGATGGGTGGTGGTTGTCCATAAAGTACTTCAGTTCTGCCAAAGCCAACCATTTTGACCACTCCGTGGGCTGCTCACCAACCATACACCTCAAATAACCTTCCAAACACCTGTTCACAACCTGTGTCTGGGTGATAAGAGGTGGACATCAAGAGCTTAACTTGCAGTAGTTTGAACAACCCCTTCCAAAACCTACTCATAAAGATTGTACACTGTATCCAAGGACTGAGCTACTTGTGCATCAGTAAATGGATGGGAGAGAGGAATAAAGTGAGCATACTTGCTCAATCTGTCTACCTCCACCAAAATTTTATCTTTGCCTTGTGACTTTCGGAGAGCCTCAATAAAGTCCATTGAGACACTCTTCCATACTCCTTCTGGAATGGGTAGTGGCTGCAAAAGACCAGGATAACTTGCTAAGTCTCGTTTATTCTTCTGGCATACCAAACACTCCTTAACCATCTGCTTCGTTTCAATTAGTTGCTTACTGTGGCACCTTTTAAGTTAACTTTATAAACAATTACATGAACGTGTTTTAGTATCTTCCCTTGCTGGCACAATGCGAGTTGTACTAAGTTTCCAATTCCTTGGAGGGCCTTTATGTAATTCCGACGAAAAGTTATGTTGATTATGTATTATGCAAATATTTGCGTGTGGATTCTTTTTGTTTTACGAATGATTTTATTGTATTATAGGAATGGAATGCTCCAAGTGCTAAGCACGTTCGTTTATTAGACGGCAGTTTGCTTCAACAAATTGTGAGTAGGTGCTAACCTTAACACATATGAATAACGTTCATCTAAAACTCGTCTCAAGTCTCAACAGTTATCGTTTATGCAATCTAATACTCCATACCTTTTTTATAACCAGTCTGAGAAACAAAATGCGGATATTTGGTCTCCATTGCCTGACCAAGGATGGAAACCTTGTACAGACTCAGCTACAATTCCATGTTTGTTCCTTAACCAGCGTTTTTTACATTTTGTACTATGTCGTGAGTTATGTACCCGTTTCTGTTTCATCTCCAATCATAGTTTAATTGAATCCGGGTGTTATTTTTTAAGCCATTCCAGAGAAATCTCGGGGATATATTCAGGTGTTTTTGGATGGAGGATTGAACCAGCAGAGAATGGGGGTAAGCGCTATTTATCTCTCAAACAAACATAAGGGGGTGTTTGGCGTATGGGCTTATTCGACTTTTGAAAAGCTAGTAAGTCCAAATTTCATAATTTGAAGAAATAATGTTACTTCTTCATCAAATGTCAAATCAGCCTTCAAGAAAGACGATACATCTTCTTAGACCCAAATCAGTATCATCAAATGTCAAATCACCCTTCAAGAAAGACGATACATGAAATCTTCTTAGACCCAAATCAATATCATCAAAAAAATTTGGTATGCTGAGAATGGGCAAACTAGTATTTGTGGGCGTAAATAGATTAATGATCCTAAAAATACTTGGTTCCAAAATAATTCGCTATAAACATCACTGTTTGAACTTATGAAGTTTGTTACTTGGTCTTGGACCTACATCAACCATACCAAGGCTGAGTTTTTAGAAAATCAAACAGTCAAAACAGCAACTTTTACATAAATCTGCTTGCTTTATTCCTGAAACATAGGTATATGGTGGAGAGGCAAGAATTTCTGCACTGCGTAAACTGTTTCCACTTATGGATGACAAAAAAAGCCTTGCATCTGACAAAGAACGGGTAGAAGTTGAAGGAAAAGCGTCGTTATTAGCAGCTGTTGATTATTATGTCAGTATGCATACCGACATCTTCATATAGCTTCACCAGGCAATATGCACAATGCAATGGTATGTATGATTGACCTCATTCATCTTTGTTAAAAACTAAAAAGAAATATTTTTCTTAACATGTAAAAAGAAACCATACGCTATGTAAAAAGGAATTTCAGGTCATATATGAGAATAAGTATACACAAAATTAACCAAATGAGCTGTGGGGCATATTATAATCTCTATTTTTTTAAAGAAATATATCCGGAAATGACCCTATAAGACACAAAAAATAACTTTTGAGAAATTGCAAAGAGATAAAAAGTGCTGGATATATGTATAAATATTAGAATAAGTACACATTTTGCCTGAAGTTTTTGTTTTGAACATATTTTTTTGTGAAAATTTACAATTTCTTATTAGAAATGTTGAAAGTAATCTGAGTTTTTGCCAAATTTTGATTTATTAAGGAATTTTAGGTGTTTTGCAAAATTTAAATTGTTAGTTATAAGGTCATATCTGGATAGAGATGAATAAAATGTATAATTTATTCATTTGTATCTGGCTTTACACCAAAAGGTCAATTAGGTGTTTTCGAAAAATATGTAAATTTGACCGTTTTGCTGCACATTTTCATTAAAAATCGCTCATATTGCAAAATCTTTGTTGCATTTTCCAAAAAAAAATGATGTTTTTCTTTAGAGGCCGTTATTTCAACCCATTTAAATAAAAACGGATAAAGTCCGGTTGACTTATTCATGAGGATTACGGGTCAAGTATTTATTTTAATGATAAAGTGAACGGGTTGAATAATTGAATGTGGACTAAAGTGTATTCGAATTCAAAAAGACTTGGACAAAACTGTGTTGGTGGGCCCAAACACAACCCATTCTGCCCCAACCCGTCTAACGGGCCTTTTTGACCCTTTGCTTCGCTGACTGTAAAAATAAATTAGGATGCTTTAACAACTTGGAATCATCCATGACCCTTATAAAACAAATCATTGCTTCTTGTTTTTCAGCTAGGATATCGAGCATACAAAAACCTGAAGACTATCAGACCAAATATGGTGCTCTCGAGCCAGCTCTTTCTTAACGAAACTATGGAATGGCCTGAGTTTCAGTGGGCTAAACAAAACGCGCATGAGAATAGACAATCCACATATACCTATCCAATACCAGATTGTATGTGTCAACAACATTAGTTGGTTCTTTTTTCAGTTTTGTAGAGTTAGAGAAATGTCTGTAAACGAGCACGGATAATAGTACACCAAAAATTCGATATGTATTTTTGCTTCTCTCTCAGGGCGTTATGTGCATCCACGATATTTTTTATAGGGTCGCACGTCTGTAGGTGAATGATGCAACACTGGTTTGGTTTGCAAGTTTTAATCCAAATGTATGTTTTGCATGTGTATTTTATTGTTGTTGATTAGTTATATCGGATTTTGGTATACTAGATTTATTGTAACGTGTATATCTACAGGAGGGTGTTTTAGGCAACTTACACATAGTCAAATAGATTTAACTATACATGGACGCCACGTTATCAAGGAGTGAAATTATACACGAGAACAAGTATATGGGATCTACTTCGGATATTACAAGGATTGCCGCACGTCAACCATGGTTCCTATCAATGCAATGGTTCCTAGCCATTAGATATATTGCAATATGTCAATGTTTATTTGAGGACATGTATAACATTTTGCTAAATAAAGGTTTTCATCACGGTATATTTTTTTCCTCTCCACCTCCACGGCCCTGTAGAGTGTCCACAGCCGTGGTTTCAACTGCCAGTGGCGGAAATGGTATTGATATATTTGACAAGGGTTTTCACTCATTAAATATAATGTCACTAGAGTTTCTGCATGATTTCAAAGAAGAAGATGAATAAGAAGGTGAGAGTGGTGAGATAAAAGATTAAAAATTCAGTAAAAAGCAAATGCATATCATTTCATACTACATATAAGTTCACACATAATTAGTTTACATATGTGACTGTCACAATAAACATTCTACAATATTGTCATAAGTTGGTTCGACAGAAGTACAAAAAACAAATTAGCTAAATACGTTACAAATAGCCTTTCAAAAAAAATACGTTACAAATAGAAATAGTAAAACGATCAAGCAATGCAAGATAGGCAGCTTCTACGGAGAGCAATAAGCAAGTTTGAACACACATCGAGACCATTCACCAACTAAACTTAACGAAGAACTTGTTAGCGTTTCCCATTCTCCTTCAAGACCATTTCTTATCTCACAACATTTGAGGTCAGGCCAATTAGATTTGTTTTCCATCACCCCCATATCAATCAGCTTCAAGAAGTAATCAGCGGCTTTGATCCTCATTTGACGATGTGCCTTTACATACAGGGGGTTGGCAAATAGAAAACAATGCATCAAAGAGGAGTACCCACTAGTTAATAAACGCGCCTAGCTCGTTTAGACCGACTACGCTTGGTTCACTGTTTATAACAGAGTGCCACCTTAAAAACCAAGAAACTACTTTAGCTTATATGGAATTGAGCCACTAGTATGAAACTAAAATGCAATCGACAATAGAGAATCTTTGAAATCAGGTTCAATAGTTGCATTTTATCCATGGACCGTCTACCATCTTTTTGAATCTTTAAAATCTTTAACACAATAACTCAATAAGGGACCAAAAGTGTAACAATTGTTATAATGGATATCGTTTATGTAAATTTTGGTATTTAGAGACCAAAAATGTAACTTGGTATAAACTATAAGGACCAAAAATGTAACTTGGCATTATTTAGAGACCAAAAATGAATTTAGAAAACAAGGAAAGTGTGTTATTTACTCACCGACGGTGACAGGTTGTATTCAGGAAGATGTTTAATCTTTGTAGCCGACAAATCTAGACTCATCAAAGATTCTATCTGGCCAATGTCCTCAGGCAGCTTCTCAAGAAGAGCACAACCACGAAGGTTGAGAACTATCAGATGTTTTAACTTACAAATGCTATCAGGAAGATGTTTAATCTTTGTAGCCGACAAATCTAGAATCTTCAGAGATTCTAACTGGCCAATGTCCTCAGGCAGCTTCTCAAGAAGAGCACAACCACGAAGGTTGAGATGTCTCAGATGTTTTAACTTACAAATGCTATCAGGAAGATGTTTAATCTTTGTAGCCGACAAATCTAGACCCATCAAAGATTCTAACTGGCCAATGTCCTCAAACTTCCCAAGACAAGAACAGTGTCCAACATCCAGCAACCTCAGACGTTTTAGCATGCAGATGCTATCTGGAAGATATTCAATCTTCATATTTATCATACATAGCTCTTCTAAACATTCTAATTGGCCAAGATTCTCTGGTAACTTCTCAAGAAGAGCACAACCATGAAGGTTGAGATACTTCAGATGTTTTAACATACGGATGCTATTTGGAAGATGCTTAATCTTTGTAGCCGACAAATTCAGTCTCTCCAGAGATTCTAACTGGCCAATGTCCTCAGGCAACTTCCCAAGGCAAGAACAGCCTTCAACATTGAGCGACTTGAGACGTTTTAGCATGCAGATGCTATCTGGAAGATATTCAATCTTCATATTTATCACAAATAGCTCTTCTAAACATTCTAATTGGCCAAGATTCTCAGGTAACTTCTCAAGAAGATCACAATCTTGAAGGTAGAGATTCGTCAGATGTTTTAACTTATAAATGCCATCAGGAAGATGTTTAATCTTTGTAGCCGACAAATTCAGTCTCTCCAGAGATTCTAACTGGCCAATGTCCTCAGGCAACTTCCCAAGACAAGAACAGTCTTCAACATCGAGCGACTTCAGAAGTTTTAGCATGCAGATGCTATCTGGAAGATATTCAATCTTCTTACTCCCCACATATAGCCGTTCTAAACATTCTAATTGGCCAAGATTCTCTGGTAACTTCTCAAAAAGATCACCATTATCGACTTTGAGAAATTTGAGACATTTCAACATACAAATGCTATCAGGAAGATGTTTTATCTTTGTAGATGACAAACTGAGCTTCTCTAGACATTCTAACTTGTCAAGATCTGCGGGAAACTCTGGAATATCGTATTTGAGTTCAAGCTTTCTTAAGCATCGTAAACTACAAATCATGTCTGAAAATTTCTTAAAGTCTGTGCAAGCACATAGACCAAAACAAAGAAGCTTCTCAATAATTCCAACTGATGATGGTAGATTTTCTTCATATTTACAATCAAACTGAAACTTTGGGAGATTACTGTTGGGGTGCAATGGGCATAAATCTAGGGACTCGCCAACCAGACATAAACTAGCTAAAGACCGACTATCCACTGGTTCCAATTCACTACCAGGAACCTCAAATTTGGAAAACCTCAAACATGAGTTTAAGTTTAAGTAGACAAGTTTTCTTAGACATCCAACGGGAGCGTTAATTTCTACCAACTTATCACAACCTTCAAGATCTAACCTCTCAAGATTTGGAAACAGCTCAAGGTCAAGGCTCCTCAACCTTGATTTACGAAGTTCAAGGAATTTGAGATTTGGACATGCACTAGACACGTTAAGTTCTTCAAAATCAGCACAATCATTAAGAGATAATGTCTCGAGATTCGGAGTGAACCCAAGGTCAAAGGTTCTTAACTTTGAGTCACTGATATCGAGTTGCTTGAGCTCTTGACAGCTGACAGTCATGCAAAGTTTTACTAATTCATTAGAACTGAGAATTAACGTCTCAAGACTCGGAGTCATACTAAAGTCAAAGGTCATCAACTTTGACTCTTCAAGAGAAAGGAATTTGAGTTTTGGAAGAACCTGCCAGCAAAAATATGACAAAAAGATTAATATTAACGTATTAACAAGACCAATAAATTAATAGCATTATTACGAAACAACCAATCAACAATTATTCTACCTTTTTTTCGCCCTCTTTCCAAAGTTGTACCATTCTGCTGTTCTCCATTTCAAGTCCAACAAGATTGTTTGCTTGAAATGTTTTGGGTAAATACAAGAAAGGGTAATTCTGGCAATTTAGATATTTTAAAGAGTTTGTAAAGTATTGGGCGGTATTATCAAGATCTTTGGCATAATCTTGATATGGAAAATACACTTGAAGATATCTAAGTTGCTTCATTTTTCCAAGACCTTTCATAACAATTCCCGCATTTGTGTTCGAATAAAGAAGTTCTAAACACATTGTTTTTTTAGTACCCTGCAATACAAAAACAATGTCCAGAAACCTAGGGAAGTCAGAACAAATGCAAAAGTTTTAGTTTTCTCTACAATACAAGTAAACTGATCTTTACCTTGTCATCAGCCAATATATCTTCGATTTCCTCTTTAATCCACAGCCGGCTATGTTTGTTAGGTTCATTCGGGTGGTCACGACGAACAATGTTCTTTCCCATTTCTTCTATATGGTCATGCATGTCCAAATACTCATCATCATCTTCATCTTCATAAATAGTAATGAGAGATCTCTGCTGAAGAACTTTTAAACCATTTATAGCATGAAATCCACAGCATTCAAGAATAATCATCCTCTAGAAATATTTATAGCTTAATTCTAGAAATATTTCCTTATAAATATTTCCTTATAATCATCCTCTAGACTTGTATAGCTTAATTCTAGCTTTTCCTGAGTCTCCTTTAAGGGAATTTCTTTTAGTCTTTCTATGGCATCCTTCCATTCATGTTCATCTTTACCACAAAGAAATGAACCCAAGACTTTGAGTGTTAAGGGAAGACCAGCAGCATAACTTACAACTTTTCGTGACAGCTTTTCGAATCCTTGAGGTGGACTTGCCGTTCCAAATGCATGTCTACTGAGGAGAAAAATTGCTTCCTCATCTGATAAGAGATCGATATCTCGAATCTTCACTCTGTGATCGACCTTATCGATATCTCGAAAGTTCACTCTGTGTGCTTGCAATACTTGCTCATCTCTTGTTGTAACGATAATTCTACTTCCCTTCTTAAACCAGTTAGTCTCACCGGCTAACGCCACAAGTTGGTCTATGTGATTCACATCATCTAGAACAAGAAGAACCTTTATACCGCGCATCCTCTCTTGCATCATGTTTTTCCCATCATCAACACTATCTAGAGTGACTTGTTCATTTAGAACTCTTGAAAGGACTTGTTCTTGTAACTTCTTCAAACCAGACATAGAAGGTTCTATATCTTCCCTCACATTCGCAACAAAGCTTTTGGCTTCAAAATCAGCAGATAGACGATCAAAAACAGCTCGAGCTATAGTTGTCTTCCCAGCCCCTCCCATGCCTTTGATCCCTATCATCCAAACATCATCATCAATTCCCATTTCTAAAGAGTTAACAACATCCTTTACTCGAGTCTCCATGCCTACTAACTTTTCATCAAAGCCGGAATTGATGGGACGTAACTCTAGTAAAATCTCTCTAACAATTTTTTTGATGAACTCAGCTTCGTGCCTGTATGCATGGTAAAAGAAGATTCGGTTTAGCATACCCTATATCCCACATGAACCGTGTTTTAGATCCATAACATACAATTATATATCAAGCAAAAACCTAGTACTATACTACTATAATAATAATCTTTCACCCTTGATCCTTTTTAAACACATATTAGCAACAAACAAAAGTAATGAATATTGGCAAACATAGATATGATGAAGGAATTACCCATCAAGAGTGTTCTTGAGCTCCCAACCAGCCAGACCGGCTGCTTCTTTCAAAGCCTCTCTCCATTTCTCAGCAGCCTTTTCATTTTTATGTTTCACAAAAGCTTGACCAACAGCCCCAATTTGTTTTCGGACTTGGGTGGGTTCCACATCATAGAATACAGGGTAAGCAGTGTGGCCAGCCGTCTTCTGGCACTCCATAATCTTGACAAGTTCATCCAAACACCATGACGAAGAAGCATAGTTTTCGGAAAAAACAATGATGTAAAATTTGGAGTCTTCAATGGCTTTGATTAGCTCATCGCTGATAGGTTTCCCTTGATGGATTCTTACATCATCCTTGTAAGTGTAAATGCCTTTTGCCTTAAGAGCTTCATAAAGATGTCCGACAAAGTTGTTGCGAGTGTCTTCACCCCTGAAACTCAGAAAAACATCATACTTGAAGCTAGTTTGAATGGATAGGCTTGAAGTGGACGCCCCTGGAGTTATGGATGAAGGATCAGATAAACGTAATCTCTTGTTGGAGGACATTTCTACAAACTGATTGCAAAGATAAGTGAATGAAATGGATCGATAACCCTGATCAAAGCTAGGCGTTTACTCAAACAAACTTGATAATGTGAAAAGGTGATTGGTTAGGTGTAAATTATGTGAAAAAGTGTTTGTGAAATGATGTTAAGAAACAAAAGCCACTCATATGGTATTTTTTTTTTTTCAAAAAGAAAGATAAGATTGGCTGTTCTTTATATGGTCTTTTGGTCAATGATAAAAAGAAAGATAAGATTAAAAAAAGAAAAAGCAACCCTTAAAACATCCTCCTGGAAATTGCTTATTCATGTCAAAGTAATTTAATCTATTTCTCCAAAAAAAGACACAAATAAACTCATCAATTTATCTAACAACTTCTTAGAAACTGCTTAACATAAAGACTTGCTCCGACATTGTTACTATATAATTGTAAACTATTGTCCAGCCATTTATACTATATAATTGTTTTATCATTGCTACTATTAGTACAAAATTCGGGCAGGGTGGGCTTACTCGGAACCTGAGTTCCGCGAAAGTCTGTTGAACCTAATTTTCATATTAAGTATTGACGTTAAAAAGTATCACTTCCCTAGGATCACACAAAACACAAAATCCACAACCTAATCATTAAAACTGTTTTTCCTTTTTACCAAAAGCTAAGACTAGTAGTAGTGGTGACCATAAACTTGACAAAACAGCCCCGCCAACTCAGCTAGACCAAGTGCGTGACCATATGCTCGTAGAGTCGTAGTAGTGGTCAGTTGTTGGAATCATATAAATGATGTGGTCTTTTAAGGATGGTCATGTCAGACAAATAGAAATGTAGTAATAGCACTGTTAATATGAATCATAGGGGGTGTTTGTTTAAACTTATATGTGGGCTTATGAGCTTATTTGGTTTCGGCTTATATTTAATAAGCCCCAAATTTTTGGCTTATTTTGTGACTTTTGGGATTATATAATAAGCTTATTATATACGCCTATAAGCCCATGATTGTCAAAATAAGTGGGGAAATTGGGGGTTTTTGTAATATAAGGCGAAATGAAATAAGGTCATAAGCCTAAAATATAAGCTTAAACAAACTATTCATTTATATAGTCAAAGCTGGAAATCAACAAAAATTAAGAGTAAAAATTACAAACACTAGTGACATATAAGTAAAAGCCCTTGGAATAAAAATCAAGAAATTAGACATTTAAAATCATAACCTTTTGGTCACTGAAAACACAAAACCATACATAACCCAAAAAACATAATACTGTCACAACAAATTAATAAGCGGAAATCAAATCATATTAATTTTAAGTTATTATCTAACTAACAAATTATTAATATTTTAAATAAATAAACAAATAAAGAGTGTGGTTGATGACGTCACCTGTGGTGGAGATGGTAGTGGTGGCTAAAAGAGCTGAGTTTTGTTTTGACTTTTGATTGAATGAAAATAAGCGAATAGCCTGGTTTTTTACAATCGGGTTGACCCGGGTCTTGGCCGGGTTTTACTCTTTTTTCCCGGGTTTTACACTTTTTCTATTTTTAACAAGTAACTTGGTAAATTTGCTCAAATAAAAAAGTCTTCTACTCTAAAAAAGTAGTTAAGTACTAGCAACTTTCTTCTTTTACCTATTTTGTAGTTTTTTTTTTTTTTTTTTTTTTTTTTTCCTGAAGTTCATCACTTGTGCCTTCAAATCTGTAAGTACAAATGTACATTTAGTTACATTTCGGATTTTTAATAATTCTTGTCTCAATACATAATCACTTGTGGTTCTATTGTGTTCTTGGAATAGTGGGCGGCTGCTCGTGTGTTTATTAATGTAAACCATATGTTTCATTGATTGATAATGAGTACAATAAAGTGTATAAATAACATGCTAATGGGCCACTAATACAAATACAAGCCTATTGGGTTTAGCCCATAAATCGTCTACTAAAACCATAATTCATTTGTAAAACCGGATATAAATGAATGAATAAAATGTACAATTCATTCATTTGTATCCGGCTTTACACCCACGAGTCCATTAGGTGTCTTCGAAAAATATGCAAATATGACCGCTGCTCTGCATATTTTCATTAAAAATCGCACATTTTGCAAAATCTTTGTTGCATTTTCCAAAAAAAACTGATGTTTTTTTTGAGGCCGCTATTTCAACCCATTTAAATAAAAACACATAAAGTCCGGTTGACTTTTATTGATGAGGACTCTTAACTGTTGGAATAGTGGATAAATATTAATAAGTTAAATGTCTAGAATCGAACTCGAGACCGTGAGATTGCACACTTTACGTATGAGAATTAAAGTTTAATAATTTAATATAAAAAGTTATATTTAATTATTAATTACACAAAACAAATAAAGAATGTTAGTAATTGGCGAAAACTGACTAACGTACAAAGATAAGGACTATGGATAAAAAATAGAGAACCCTAAACTTTTTCCCTAAGTTTTGTATTCTATAAAAGCAAAGTCAAGGATTTTAATTGGATAGCTCTTGCACACGTTAAAATCCTAAATCGTTTCTTTTGCTCCTTCTTTGACTTTGTCGACATACAGTATACATGCATGTATGATCACATCTTATGCATGTGCATGTATACATATAAGTTAATGATTTCCTTGACTTCATGTTTGTGATTCGACAACTATAAAACACAAAGGGTTTTGTTTGGTGTTTTATTTTATTTGTCAATTAGTTTTGTTTTCTTAAAACAATAATGTTTTGTGTATATTTTTAACTAGCATTAACTTTAATTCGTTAATAGTACGTGTGTACAAGAACGTGGTACAATCACACTATTGATTGTATCTTGGATCGATTAACAAAACGGTAAGGGGTTAATCAATAGATCCCTAATTCATATAAACCCTAATTAGGGTTCTTCAAGAATTCAAGATTGCATACGGTACGTTCCTATTTATGTTTTTGTTAATAATTATATGTTATACTTGATCCATAGCTTCCGCATACGTGTATACTTTGATCATGATTTATTTATATGATAGTCATGTTATTTAAATTCTAACATTAACCTGGTCCTGAAATGTATTTGAATTAAAAAAGGCTTGGACAAAACTGTGTTGGTGGGTCCAAACCCAACCCATTCTGCTCCAACCGTTTGTTTCCCTGAATTTTATAACGAATCATTGTTCCTTGTTTTTTAGCTAGGGTATCGAGTATACAAAAACTTGAAGACTATCAGACCAAATATGGTGCTCTCGAGCCAGCTCTTTCTTAACGAAACTATTGACTGGCCTGAGTTTCAGTGGGCTATACAAAACGCGCATAAGAATAGACAATGTCAAGTTAGGTTAAGAAAGGAGACACAACCATATATACCTATCTCATACTAGATTGTATGTGTCAACAACATTAGTTAGTTCTTTTTTCAGTTTTGTAGAGTTAAAGAAACGCTTGTAAACGAGCACGGATAACAGTAAAACACATATTCGATATATATTTTTGCTTCTCTATGAAGGCGTTACGTGCATGCATTGTTTTTGCTTTTCAAAAACTATAAAGTTTCAGCTTTAATCACAGTATAGTTATTGTTTTTTTCCTCTCCTCTATCTCTAAGGCCTTGGAGACCGTCTCCACGGCCGTGGTTTCAACTACTAGGCGGAAATGGTATTGATATATATAACGAGGGTTTTCGCTCATTAAATATACTGTTACTATAAGTTCACACATATTTAGTTTAATTCTGTCACAATAAATATTCTACCATATTATCATAAATTGGTTCGACGGAAAGTACAAAAAACAAATAAGCTAAATACGTTGTAAATGGCAATAGTAAAACGATCAGATAGGCAGCTTCTGTGGAGAGCAATAAGCAAGTTTGAACACACGTTGAGACCATTCACCAACTAAACTTAACGAAGAGCTTGTTAGCGTTTCCCATTCTCCTTCGAGACCATTTCTTATTTCACAACATTTGAGGTCAGGCCAATTTCCAGATTTGTTTTCCATCACCCCCATGTCAATCAGCTTCAAGAAGTAATCAGCGATCTTGAGCCTCATGTGAAGATGTGCCTCTACGTACAGAGGCTGGCAAATAGAAAACAATGCATCAAAGAGAAGTATTGAGTTCACCAAACCATCTTCTTCAAATGTTTCAAACGAGAGTTTTTCAACATTGGTAGCCGGAAACAGGCCCCTTGTTCTCACATCATCAATGTTGAGCGCCAGACCATATTTTTCTAAACTTCGTATTACAATGTTAAACTTGCTTAATAAATTGAGGCATTCCCTCAACTTAAGAAAGAACAAATGATCGAGGAGACTAACCACCTGCAGAGTTAGCTCAATTTGCTCGGGAACAATGGTTGGAAACAAGAGACTAGGCACTGCACAGCTTGTGTATTGGAAAGAAAGTAATTTGGGAGCATTAACTTGTATTTATGTTGGCCTGAATTCATACAATAGTATTTTCAATCTCCGCAATGAACTAGATCTGATTTCCAAAATTTCCAACGTACACCACATGATATCAAGGGTTAAACTCTCAAGAAAAGGAAACTTTGTATTGATAATGTTACAAAATCCATCATCATCAAGGGTCCGAAGTTTTAAACATAACTCTCTCAAGCTCCCTATTGAATCTGCAATTGATAATGCAGGCGTATATAGTATCCAAAATGTCTCGTATAAAAGAGAACACAGACGTGGGACATCATAAATTTCCAAACTCGCATTATCATAATGACTACGTGGAGTTATTTGTAACTCTTGAAGATAAAGGAGGTTGTTTACCTTAAATTTATCCAAGCCTTCAAAAATTCTAAGGTTGATCTTTTCAAGCAACTTACAAGTAGATAGTAAGTTATGAAGCACATCTTCATGACTTATGTGCACATCAAGCAACTTTAGCACTCGCAAGTTCACACAAACGATCAAAGGATTACTACTAATGTGAAGGGGGTAGTTCTCCTTGCGAAGGGGAAAATCGTGTTTTATACTTAATGCATTTAGGTTCTCACTTGAGAATATCTCATCTAGCAAAGTAAATGAAGCAACGTCATCAACAAGTGCGAGGCAAAGCTCCTTAAGAGAACTGTTGGAAGCTACACGCTTAATAAACTTTTCAGCACGAGTAGATGACTTTGGCTTGTGGATGCCAAAGTGAATATCACATGATATGATCGGTATGTTGTCCCTGTGATACCTTCGTATGGTCCGTCTGATCAGCCTCAGGTACCTTCTTTCTTGCTGTTTAGTTACAGACTTTCGGGATCGCCAAAACCTGAGAGTGGGGATGGTAGACCAAGCGTGTAGCCATGACTTGGACAAGACGCATGTGCGGGCAGCATCTTTTGCCGGTAACAATGCTTGAATATGATGAATCAACTCAGGTACATCTTCTAGTTGCCGTCTATGGCACAGTTTCATTATCTTCACTTTCTCCATCTGTCACAAGAATAACAAAAGAAAATGAACAAGATGGTTATGTTCAATACACAAATAACTGATAATTCTGTTTAGTTAAACAGTTTAACCGTTAAACAATTAGAATAAGAGCCATTGTCTAAAATGACGACATCGAGGAACATGTTGACTCGATTCTGTATCCATTGTTTTAATACGCGCAGGAAGAAACCTCAACAACTTTGCATCTAAGCTAATAGAGTGAAATCTAAAGGACGAAGCGAACTTTGCATAAGGGGGTGTTTGTTTTAGCTTTTATAAGAAGCTTATTAGCTTATATAGCTAAAAGAAGTTCATGAAACTATGAAAGTGTTTAGATAAGGTTCTTGGTTTCCTCACAAAAGGTCAATGGTTCAAAGTTCAAGCCTTGCTAGGTGTCTACAGTTGGGGGTGGCCACGGAAGGGTCGGAAACGGTTCCGGGATTAACCCGGTGAGGCCGCGTACATGTGAGTCAAAAAAGGCTCGCCATCCCCGGGTAATCTTAACCACCATTTACCCGTAATAAACTTTAAGCTTATATGGGGGTTTTAGTAAGCCATGGGCTTATACGAGAGGTGTTATAGCTACTTTGGAATACGTCTTTTGTGGTCATTTTACCATCATAAGCTTTGTACAAATAGTGAACAAGTGTTTATTAGCCCATAAGCTGCTTGTATATGTTCAAGCTTATTTTGGGGCTTATGAGCTTTTAGGTTTCGGCTTATGCAAAATAAGCCGAAATCAAAAAAAGGCCTCTAACCTACCTCTCGCAAATAGTAAACCCAACTAATAAGGTTCTTTCGTTTCATCTGTCTAGGGGGGTGTTTGGGTAAACTTACAATGGTATCTTAAAGCCAAACACCCCTCCTAATACACAAAAATTAATAACAACTCAAAGGGTTAAGTAAAGAAATTAGTACCCTGTTAACTAAAAAGAAAGACAATATTATAAATAAACCTTAATAATTAAAATACAAACTACCTTGAATAGATTATAAACCTTAATAGGAATTAAAAGTTTTGATAAACCAACTTCTTACCTTGAAATTGAAGATCGGAAAAACATAAAAAGAAAGGAGAGAAATGTTGTTGCTTTCAAGGTGTTTTATTAGTACCACCACTGCATCATTTTATATTTTTATATTTAGGAAAATAGTGATATAGGTATTGTTTAGGACGAAACTTCTTTAAAATTTACGAAATAAGTTTTATTATTATTATTATTATTATTATTATTATTATTATTATTATTATTATTATTATTATTTAATATAATGAATTATTGTAAAAGTTGAAATATTTGAATTTAGTTTTATATATTTTTATACGATTTTATTAGCTACGACTTTTGACTTATGTAATAAGCTCCTCATTTCGCCAAATACTATACCACTATTTGTAAATTTTCACATCTTTAGAGTATACATCTTTGTAAAAAATTTAGGGCTATCTACATCTTTCTATAGCAGTTTTTAAACATTTTACACCCCTATGGATTCACGGTGCAAATGTTTTCCCGTTATTATCTAACGTGGATCCAACGTCAACAGTGTTTTCATCATTTTGTTTGTCCTAACTACCATCATCACCTTTTATTAATCCAGTTCACTTTATACTTCATTAATAGCCTACCAAATCTCCAAATAGAACAACGTTGATTATATTCAATCAAAGAATTTGTTGTTGCGTGTTACCAAAAATAATTCGTACTTTATGGATTGAACATAATTAAGGTTGGTGGTAACTTTGAAAAAAAAAAAAAAAAAAAAAAAAAAACCTCGCACGTGGGATTCATGTAAGTAGATAACGGAAAGTCATTTTACCTTGTTAGTCTCTAAAGATGTATATTGTTTGACTTTTGCCAGCGAAGAGATACGCAGGCTAATATTTTGGATAGAGACACGCTAGCAAATTACTGGCAGAAAACGAAATAGCATAACTAAAGTTACGAAATATCAAAGGTGAGTAGTCTTCATATATCAATGCACTTTCAAAACCCATCTATGAATTTTAGTTATTACTAATGGTAGAATATAAATGGACCGTAAAAAAAAGTTCACCCTTGTTCTTCTAGTTAAAATGTTTCAATAATCTCTCCTAGTCACTTATCAATAAAGATATACAATAAAAATGTAGTTTAACTGTCCTTTTTGATGAAAAGAAAAAAAAAATAAAAAAAAAATAAAGTTTGTTTAATTTTTAGCCAATAAATGAGTGATACTTCAAATTTGAACAAAATTTTTTTTTGATAGTTATAAACTAGATTCAATTTAAACCAAGAAAAATAGTTACTCCATATTTTTTAATTGGGAGAATTTCATATATCACCCTAAAAATTCTTGTAATTTCATATATACCCAATCCAGTTTGCAAATATCAAATATGCCCATTTGAAAAACATCAATATCATATTTGCCCATTTTCAAATATTTTAATTAAAACATGCTACTATATGACCATTATACCCTCTCTTTCATCTTATGCTAAAAAAGATAATAACAAACTCATCAACCAATAATTTCATATACACTGAAGATATTAACGATCAAACATTTTAACAAATTCTAAATTTAAAAGCAATTTCATAAACAAAGTTATTCAAAAACAATCTTGATAAGGAGTGTTATTTAAAAGCTTACAAAAATATTACAGTAACACATATTTATAAATACGCTAAAGTTAATATTATATAATTTGCATTACGAATTGCAATGAGAAGAGAACCATATGTTTTTTTCACAATGAGGTCCCAGTAACAAAATCTCTACCTTTTAATTGTTGATTTGAAAAGACAATATCTAGAATTTAAAAACAATTGCACTTCCATGTTCCAATAAATTCACAATTGCAGACTTCATATCGATGACTTTGTGGGAAAAGATGACGACCATTTCCATCTCTTGTTGTGGAGATTGGATCGATTTGTTTCGATGCTTGGTTTAGGGAAGGAGAACACAAGGGTATAATAGTCATAAATATGATAACATATAATAATGGGTATATTTGAAATTTAGATATAAGACTGGGTATATATGAAATTAGAAGAGGTTTTAGGGGGATATATGAAATTGTTCCTTTTTAATTTGAGAGGAGGAAAAAAAAAGAAAGGAAAAAAAAGAGATAAAAAACCTCCCAAATCACCACTTGTAACTTTTCACACATAAACTTGACAAAATTCCGCAAAAAAAATTGGATTAACCGCGCAAACCACAAAAAAGAATAGTTGTTTGGTATCCACGGGTCCGCAAAAAAATTACTAACATGTGGACTCATGGGTACAAAAAAAAAACAAGTTGGTTGGTACCAACGGGTTCGCAAATTCCGCAAACAAATGCACACACCTGTTGCCCAAATCATAGAACCTCTAGTATTATTTGATTCAGAGTCTAGTTTCAATTGTTTTTCCTGTTCAGGTTGGTTTTGACCCGATGAGCACACCTAATTGGTAAACAACACACATACACACGTATGAACACGACCAAGAATTGATCATTTACCAATGCAACACACTCCCAGCTCCACAATGATATACAAATCGTGGGATTTTTGCGAGATAAATACATCATAATCGATGCAAGCCTACTAAAAACCAGCTCGTTGCATCTCTAACCACACTACTCCCTGAGTTCTACATTGTTGCCCCATGTAAATACTTCATACCATGCCAGGATAGTGGCTCAGGCTCTCGGCATATACAAAAGCTTAAATGGTCAGGATCCTGGAAAAACCATTCTATCCAAGTCCACAGCAGATTCCAAGAGTGACTCACAAGAGAGCCACTCAGTGAATTGTCTAGAATCACCAGTGTTTTCGCTTTAGGACAAAAGGAAGAATTGAAGACGATGATTCCATTGAACTCATTTACTTACTGAGAATTGTTTTCGTTGTACTACTCGGCTTGAAACAGATTAGTGGTTTTTGGTTGGTTAAATTATACTCAATACCGTTGATACGACATTAGTGAGGCTTGGTAGTAATCATGCAGTGCCCCCGGAATAAGATCAACCATCTGTCACTCCAGGAAACATAGTAAAGCGGTAACTGTTCTTTACAGTCTTGCATATACTATTTAGCGACAAAATGCAAGCCTGAATTGAATGAATGAACGTATATGCAAAAAAATAAAAACAATCCTCAAGCCCAAAACAGCAATTGTAATAACAAATAACAAAGCCTAGTAGAATTGAAAATGGAAGAGAGGTTCAGAGGAGGCTGAATAAGACTAAAAAACCGCGGAGAAAAAGCCAAAGAATGTGAGCCAAGAGAAGCGCCTGACCTGATATGGTGGAGGAAATGGTATTGATATATTTAAGGAGGGTTTTCGCTCATTAAATATACTGTCACGAGAGTTTCTGCAGGAATTCGAGGAATAAAGTGGGAGTGGCTGGTGAGATAAAATCATTTCAGACATACATATAAGTTCTCACATAACTAGTTTACCTATGTCACAATAAACATTCTACCATATTATCATAAATTGGTTCGATGAAAGTACAAAATACAAATTAGCTAAATACGTTGTAAATAGAAATAGTAAAACGATCGAACAATACAAGTGAAGATAGGCAGCTTCTATGGAGAGCAATAAGCAAGTTTGAACACACATTGAGACCATTCACTAACTAAACTTAACGAAGAGCTTGTTAGCATTTCCCATTCTCCTTTGAGACCATTTCTTATTTCACAAGATTTGAGGCCAGGCCAATTTCCAGATTTGTTTTCCGTCACCCCCATATCAATTAGCTTCAAGAAGTAATCAGCGGCTTTGAGCCTCATCTGAAGATGCGCCTCTACGTACAGGGGATGGCAAATAGAAAACAATGCATCAAAGAGCGGTATTGAGTTCACCAAACCATCTTCAAATGTTTCAAATGAGAGTTTCTCAACATTGGTAGCCGGAAACAGGACCCTTGATCTCATATCATCAATGTTGAATGCTAGAACAGATTCTTCAAAGCTTTCTATTACAATGTTAAACTTGCTTGATAAATTGAGGCATTCCCTCAACTTAGGAAATAACAAATGATTGATGAGACTATCCACCTGCAGAGTTAGCTCAATTTGCTCGGGAACAATGGTTGGAAACAAGAGACTAGGCACTGCACAGCTTCTGTATTGGAAAGAAAGTAATTTGGGAGCATTAACTTGTATTTCTGTTGGCCTGAATTCATACAATAGTATTTTCAATCTCTGCAATGAACTAGATCTGATATACAAAATTTCCACCCGACACCACAGGATATCAAGGGTTAAACTCTCAAGAAAAGGAAACTTTGTATTGATAATGTTACAAAATCTATCATCATCGAGGGTCTTTAGAAATAAACATAACTTTTTCAAGCTCCCTATTGAATTTGCAATTGATAATACAGGTGTATGTAGTATCATAAATGTCACGTATAAAAGTGAACACAGACGTGGGACATCATAAATTTCCAAACTCGCATTATCATGACTACCTGGAGATATTTTTAACTCTTGAAGATAAAGGAGGTTATTTACCTTTATTTTATCCAAGCCCTCGGGAAGTTTAAGGTTGATCTTTTCAAGTAACTTACAAGTAGATAGTAAGTTATGAAGCACCTCTTCATGACTTATGTGCACATCAAGCAACTCTAGCACTCGCAAGTTCACACAAACGATCAAAGGATTACTACTAATGTGAAGGCGGCAATTCTCCTTGGAAAGGGAAAAATCGTGTTTTATACTTAATTTATTTAGGTTCTCACTTGAGAATATCTCATCAGGCAAAGTAAATGAAGCAACGTCAACAACGAGTGTGAGGCAAAGCTCCTTAAGAGAACTGTTGGAAGCTACACGCTTAATAATCTTTTCAGCACGAGTAGCCGACTTTGGCTTGCGGATGCCAAAGTGAATATCACATGTTACGATTGGTATGGTGTCCCTGTGATACCTTCGTATAGTCCGTCTGATCAGCCTCAAGTACCTTTTTTCTTGCTGCTTAGTTAAAAACTTAACGGATAGGCAAAACCTGAGAGTGGGGATGGTAGACCAAGAGTGTAGCCACGACTTGGACAAGACGCAGGTGCGGGCTGCATCTTTTGCCGGTAAAAATGCTTGAATATGATGAATCAACTCAGGTACATCTTCTAGTTGCCGTCTATGGGTCAGTCTCATTCTCTTCACTTCCGCCATCTGTCACAAGAATAACAAAAGAAAATGAACGAGATGGTTATGTTCAATATACATGATAACTAACAATTCTGTTCACTGCTGATTAAGATGGAAAGTTTGGGTGATTGAATAAAATGTGGAGAAGTAGTGTTTGGGATATTGTGGTTTTGATCAGAAGTGAAAGCTCTTAATCATTCATAACTATTTGGAGATGGAAAATGGATTAATATAACTAATTTTGATTAGCATTTTGGATACTCACCAAAAGTTCTCTGCTGGATATTCTTTAATCAGGGATGTTTGGGATAAAAATGAGTATATCATAAACAGAGGACTATTTAGATCACTACAGTGAGTTCAACACCTTGTATCTTGGAGTTTTTCTAATATGACTGTACCTTGCTAGTAACCATGCACTTCTAGTTTGGCCTTGGGAGGAAACTAGTGGGTACATGGTGAAAAGAAGGAGGTCTACATTGGAGAAATGTACCATAAAGAAGGGTTGTGCACTGTGAAGGGTAAGTGGTCTAGTAGGGTGGTGTAGGATGAGTGGAATAGAGAGGTGTGAAAGATGAACCTTCTTGGTCCTCTCAATACACCACCACAGGAGGTAAGGGTTGGCATCATGGAGGGTATGTGTTCCTAAGTAGTTGAAGCCTTCCTTAGAGAGGGAAATGTAGGCTACTTGGCAGAGCCCCCCATGGATGGGATATAGGTACCTAGTGAAGCCACACGCCATCTTCTGTCTATTCTATTGTGGTTGCAGGTTGAATGGATTGGATAGAAAGGTTGATGTGGAAATGTAGCTAGATGGTATGTGCAAAATGGTGAATTGAGATGACAAGCTCGCATGGTTTACATTATAGTGCAGTTTGTCTATTGGATTTGACCACTATATTGACAGTGATTGGAAGCTTGTTGACTGATATTGGATACCAATGGAATGTAGCATGTTATTGAATAGTATGTTTTAGCTTGATGTTTCTATATTGAATGTAGATGATATGAAAACTGAATGGGATTTCTCCATTCCAGTTTAAGTGGATTTTTGTAATTTGTTGATTGTTATAATATAATTCACCATTTTGCACCAAAAAAAAAAAAAAAAAAAAAAAAAAAAAAAAAAAAAAAAACAAACTTTAAGCTTATAAGCTTATATGGGGGTTTCAATAAGCCCATGGGCTTATACGAAAGGTGTTATAGCTACTTTTGAATACGTCTTTTGTGGTCATTTTACCATCCAGACTGCTTAGTACAAATAGTCAACATGTGTTTATTAGCCCATAAGCTGCTTATATATATGTTTAATAAGCTTATTTTGGGGCTTATGAGCTTATTTGGTTTCAACTTAGGGAGCATTTGTTTAAGCTTATTTGGCCAGCTTATGAGCTTATTGAACTTCTAAAAAGCTCATAAGCTCGAATTTTTGGGCTTATGAGCTTATAATTGTTGAACTTATAGTCTTAAATAAGTCATAAGCTCATGTTGATAAATTCATAAACCCAAGATTTTGAGTCTATAAGCTTTTCAAAAGTTCAATAAGCCCCCCTCCCCCCTGAATACACAAAAATTAATAATAACTTAAAGGGTTAAGTAAGACCCTGTTAACTAATACATCAATTCAAAGTATTTTTACTATTAAAAAAAAAAAAAAAAAAAAAAGGACAATATTATAAACCTTAATAATTAGTAAACGTTTTGATAAACAAACTTACCTTGAAATTGAAGATCAGAAAAATGTTGCTATGAAGGTGTTTTATTTGGTAAAAATAATTTATGGAAACTTTATATTTAGGAAAAGAGTACTGATATACGCTATGTTTGGCATCAGGGTTTATACTGTAGTTTAAGTTTTTAAAATAAGAGTGAGGACTCAAGACCATTAAACCACGCAACCAAATGTGAGGAGCTCACCGAATATGGAATCGTGCAAAAGTGGGCCCCTCTTTTGTTTTTATCAGTGTCGGCGATTAATCCTTAGGTGAGGATTAATCGCCCCGATTTTCATTAATCTGCCTTATTAATCTGTTTGGTCAAAAATCGGTCAACATACCGATTAATTGGATAAAAATCGGACAAAATTCGGATAAATCGGCCAACTTGGTTACGGATAGAAATCGGCCAAATCAAGCATAAATAGGCCAAATCGGAAAAAATCGGCTAGATTAGCCAAATCGGACACATAGTTTCAATATATTTTCGATGCTCTGCTTAAGAAAATATATTTTACAACGCTTCCACAAATCCCTATTAACAAATGACAATAACTTTAATACTTTAGCAAACTAATCTATGATGAGATACATAGTATTGAATATGCAGATTATTTATTTAAACAAGATGAGATAGTTTATAATCAGATTATGACTAGCATTAAATTGGATTCCTTTAAACACGTTTCTAGCAATATATTACAAGTGTTTATTAGCCCATAAGCCGCTTCTATATGTTTAGGCTTATTTTGGGGCTTATGAACTTATTTGGTTTCAGCTTATGCAATATAAGCCGAAATAAAAAAAAGGCCCCTAACCTACCTCGCAAATAGAACCCAACTAATAACGTTGTTTCATTGATTCTGCCTAGGGGGTGTTTGGGAAAACTTACAATGGTTTCTAGGGGGTGTTTGGTTTGATGGTATGGGGATGAGAGAATAACTTTGATTCCAACAAAGATGTTTGGTTTGTAGGTTTGGTTTTTGAAAATAGGAATGAAACCCATAAATGTAGGCATTTCCTAAACCCACCAAACATTTTGGGTTTCATTCCAATACCTATAGTCATACATACCCCAATGCAAATCAACAACCCCCTTAATTGATAAAGTATGCCCGATTTACTTAAAGCCCCCCACCCCCCTCTCTCTGAATACACAAAAATTAATACTGATAACTCAAATGGTTAAGTAAAGAACTTAATTAATGAACAAACTTACCTTGAAATTGAAGATCGAAAGAACATAAAAAAGAAAGAGAAATGTGGGTTTGAAGGTGTTTTATTTAGTGCAACAATAGTACTACCACTGCATCATTTTATATTTTGGAGATGGAGAAATCAAGTATTGATGGAAAAAATATATAGGTAACGACAACACAAAAAAGTATCTGAGTAACCTACATAAATGGTCCCTGTAGTTGCATTGTAGCACAATTGCATGTTTGGTCCTAAAACGCAATTAATTGCACCAATGGTCCTTGTGGTTGTCCCAATTGGGTAGATCGGTCGTTTCCTTTGACCAATTGTCAATCCAATTGGATGTTACGTCCATTTGCACTGTTAGTCTCTAATGGCATCATTTGGCAATATTAGTCCATTTAGCCAATAATCATTTGCAACGTTAGTCTTTCATACTAATAGTCGTTTTTAACCCCATCACCACCACCATTCGCTATCACCACTCACTACCACCACCAGCCACTACCAACCACCAACACCACTACCGCCCACCCCCACCCCCATTCACCACCACTACTCGTCACCGCTACCCACCCCCACCCCTATTCACCACCACTACTCACCGCTACCCACCCCCACCCCCACTCACCGCTACTACTCGTCACCGCCACCCACCCCCACCCCCACTCGCCACCGCCGCTCAGCACCCACCACCATCACTCACCACCGCCGCTCACAACCACCACTCGCCACCGTCATCACTCACTACCGCCACTAACCACCACTACCACCCCCATTCACCACCGCCAACAACAACCACTCACAACCACCAACCATCACAAGTGGGGGTGGTGGTGGGTGGTGGCAGCAAATAGGGGTGGTGGTTGTGAGTGGTTGGTGGCGGTGGTGAGCGGCTATGGTAAGTGGGGTAGTGGTGGGGGTGGGTGGCGGCTTTGGTGGTGGGGGTGGGTGGTGGCGGATGGTGGTTGGTGGGGGTAGTGAGTGGTGGTGGGGGTGGGTGGCAACTGGTAGTGGTGGGTGGCGAGTGATAGTGATGGGTGCCGGTAGTGAGTGGTGGCAGTGGTGAGTGGTAATGGTCGGTGGTGGCGACGAATAGTAGTGGTGGGTGGCGGCGATGGTGGTTGTGGTTGGTGGCGTCGGATGGTGGTTGGTGGCGGTAGTTGTAACCACCGGTAAAATTCCACCTTGTATTAAATTAAAATAATATTTTAATGAAAGAATATTTATCCATTTTCTACGTCTAATTTTATTTACGTATTTATTTATTTATTTATTTAAAGATTGAACATTATCAGTTTATCTGATCACAACGACTAGCTAATGTGACGTAACTCACATTCTCAATAAACGTGCTCATACGCGGACCGACACCAACTTGCCTTATGCTTATTTCAATTAAACTTTCTTATATGTCAAGTATAAAAGTTTTCAACTTTTATTTACCACTTTACGTTATTTCGTTAGCATACGATTATTAAACGTTCAAACTAAACGTTAGCCATTTTATTAGGGTTTCCACGAAACTTTTCGGGTTATTAAATTAACTATTAACTTTTATTTATTATCACTATATATTTTTTTAGCTTAAATAACGTTTAAAAACTTCGATAACGCGCGACTCAGTTTTATAATTGAGTATATTAATACTTTTTAACATTTTTATAAGCTTTATATTTTTATGTTACCCGGTTTTAAGTTTCGTGACTTAAGAATTTAACGTTAGCAATTACCGGAATCAAACTACACGCTCTTTTAATCCTTACTTTATAAAAATTACACGTTTCCTATGTTAAATTTCACAATCTTTACACGTGTTCTACTTATCTACTTTTACTTTTAGTTAGTATTTGCTTTGCCTTGTCATCCTACAACTAGTCATTGTCTAACACAAATATCTATAAACGAAATCAAAACCAGTTTTGTGTATTTCAGAAATAGCGCGCCATAGCGGCGCTATAGCGGCGTCATAGCGCGAGGCGTGGCCATCACGTTACGAAACAGGCCAAGGCGTCTTCTTAAAGCGTAGCGTGTTATGAAACGCGAGAAAGCATGGTAAGGCGTGCTATAGGGTGAAGCATGGCGCTTTATTTTGAAGCTTTTGTAGGATTTAATGATTTACTATTATTGGGCTAGAAGGAACTTGGGCTTGAGCTAACTTTATAAATCAAATTCTAAAAGATAATATAACAAGTGAATGTGAATCTGTGAATGTGATGTTTTATACCGTAGTTTTTAGGTTTTTACATTTTATCTTTTTGCAGTTTACTCTCACGGAGAAGGTTTTATTTAAAGAAATGACGAAAAATGCAATGATAGTTTAGCTTTTTGAGTTTATTTCTTATGTATAACGTGTTTTGTAAACTTGATGTATTATATATATATATATATATATATATATATATATATATATATATATATATATATATATATATATATATATATATATATATAGGGGGACTTTCTTACGAGAACCATTTTATCTGCGAGAACTGAGAGAACCATCAAAAACATACATGCACGCCTTTTAAAATAAAATAAAAATACATGCAAATCATCAATAATCGTAAACATCCACCTATGTTCTTCAATATCATTATGAACTCATCCTCTTTTTTACACTATATATATATATGAAATATGATATAAATATATAAATCTATAAAAAATTATGCCGCCTTGGTCACGCCTCAAAAAACGTTGTAGCTTCGTTATAGCTCGTATAGCTTGAGGCTTGGCTTCGCCGCCATGCCACGCCTCACGCTATTTATAACCTTGGCATTTCTTCTTCAAATCCAACGCCAGCATGCACTCTATATTAATGATTCATTAGTCTAGTTCCTTGATATTTTGTATATAGAAACTATTTTCATCTTTTTATACATATCACTTTTATTTCGCATTTTGAGGACAAAACAAAGTTAAATCTCTCTTATTTTTATGAGTACACCCCCGAACCAAAAGCAACCCCACGCCTCTTCTCTCATTGGTGAACTTGGAGGACAAGTTTGCTTGTGATTGGTGGATGAAAAATGTGCTTGACTTATCATACGAAAACACCACAAACACATAACACATTCATTTGCAATATCTATAACACACGTAGCATCTTCTTTAAAATATATGTGCCAACTTGCAAACCAAATAACTATTCTCTGATTAAATATATATATATATATATATATATATATATATATATATATATATATATATATATATATATATATATATATATATATATATATATATATATAATAAAAATACAGTTTAAAAAAAACATAATTATTATCGTGTGCTCACCAACCTAGTAGTTGTGGGTTCAAGCCTTTCGTTGAAAGCATATGTGAAATATATTATGAGATACGTGATATAAAAAAATTGAAGTTATCCAATAAAAATATAGTTTGACTGTTCTTTTTTGTCAATAAAAAAAATGTGAAGTTTATTTAGTTTTTAGCCAATAAATGAGTACTTCATATTTGAACCAAAAAAACTTGATAGTTATAACTTATAAACTAGACTAGATTCAATTTAAAAAGAAAAATAATTATTCTCAAATTTGAGATGACCTCTTTTTCAGTTTTGTATACATTTAAATCGTGGCATCTAATATCTACAGTGTCTATTCGATTCACGGTCAAGTTTCCAATCAAATAGGTTTAGATCAGTCCGGTTTCCATTATGCTGTATTGTATTTTTATGTTCAGGCCTAATTGGTGAACGACACACATACACGCGTATGAAAACGACCAAGAAATTGATCATTTAACAATGCAACAAACTCCTAGCTCCACAATGACATACAAATCAAGGGATTTTTGTGAGATAAATACATAATTGAAAAAACACTACCCATCGCCAAACATAACACTTTACCTGTTTTCTTGTTCTCTTTGTTCACTTTGTGTACTTCCTGACCCTAACGAAGCCTTGTCATCTTTCTGATCTTTGTTGTGTTGTTACTCGTAGTGGACCCACCACTCCTGTTTAGACAACTAGCCATTTCCTTCGACTCCGGGCCGGTAGGTCAACATATTGGTCCCATTTCATGATCCATTTAATCAAGTTAGCAAAAACATATGAACAAGTTATTTGTCTTTTTCTACTCATCCGTCCCATATTTATAGTCCACATTTTTTCCGGGTTGTCCTAAATTAATTGTCCACTTTTCAAAATAGACTAGACGAGTACCCGTGCATAGCAACGGGATTTTATAGCGACATATAGTTTATTGATAAAAAAAAAGTTTATAGGTTATAAATGAAAAATAATAAAAGTTTGAAGATTTGGGAATTAAACATAATGTTATGAAACCCGGTTTGACCCGGGTGATTCAACCGGTTGAACCGTTCCGGTCGAAAATTTGGTCGATTTAAACCGGGTCAACTTGCTAAGTTGGGTCGAGAATGGGTCAAATTAAACCGGTTCAACCCGTCGGGTTTGAAGCGTCCCGGGTCAACCCAGTTTATGATTTGTATTAATTGTTTTAATTGGTTATAAATGAAAAATAATAAAAGTTTGAAGATTTGGGAATTAAACATAATGTTTTGAAACCCGGTTCGACCTGAGTGGTTCAACCGGTTGAACCGTTCCGGTCGAAAACTCGGTCGATTTAAACCGGGTCAGCTTGCTAGGTTGGGTCGAAAACAGGTCAAATTAAACCGGTTCAACCCGTCGGGTTTGAAGCGTCCCGGGTTAACCCGGTTTGTTATTTGTATTAATTGTTTTAATTGGTTGTACTATGTGTATAAATCATTGTACGTTTAAGTAATGGGGTGTTTTAATAAGAGTATTAATTACATTTCATAATTTTCTTTAATAAAATTTTTCAACATTTCACATTCCTTGACTTTTCACTTTTCCACTTTGACCATTTTTCCTTTATAAGTAGTATAGATAAGGAATATTGATCAAGTTTACCATATTAACCTTACTTGGGTTTATTATTACAAACTTTAAAGAAGTTATAAATTAAGTTGTTAAAGGTAAAACTGTATTTTGTGTAAAAAGTAACAAAGAGAAAACTATAATGATGATGTTTTCTTAAACTTTGTGTTTTTTTTATCTGTAGACAACAATTTTAGAACGGAGTGAGTACAACTCAAGAACACGAGTTATGATTACTTTTATTTTTTCTCCATTTATTTCAAAAACATATAAACCATTACTTTTTTTACTTTTCCTTTATATATATATATATATATATATATATATATATATATATATATATATATATATATATATATATATATATATATATACTAGACTTCAAAGCCCGCCCGATAGGCGGGCATGACATATAAGCCCTCCCGGGCATATAAGCCCGCCCATGCCCGCCCGTTGGGCGGGCATGATTTATAATTATCGTTGGCATATTTTACTACATCGAAAGAAGAGTGGTAAAAAATGATTGAAAATTGTACATGTTGAAAGAAAAGGTTTTACCCATATTGCTATCAAATTAATCTCCAGATAACTATATAACTATGATTTATAATTATCGTTGTCATGACTTATAATTATTCCTTGGATAGTATTAGTTAACGCAAAATTATAATAACATATAAACGTTTGAGTTTGTGTTGATATTTCTTTAACTTAATCAAGTTGGTTTCCTAAATTCTACCTCTGTTTATAAGTTTATAAGTAATCAACGTATTAGAGGAGACTATAAAGATATTTTACTAAAATAATTCATCTAACTTCTTTTAATAGACAGTTAATAGATTATAGGTATTTGAAACCAATTTAGATAAACTTTTGACCCATTTGAACTTATTGAACCATTTGGTTCGTACGATTAAAGTGTTGATATATACAATATGAACCACTTTACGTAAACGAACCACATTAACTGGTTTTTGGATAAAATTCCCACTTCTAACAATAGTTGTGTTTTACTCACTAATTGGCGAAAAGCCAACTTTCAAATTAAACCGCACATTGCTGCAACATTACACCTAAAGTACTAATCAACAACATATTACACATAATCCCATTCTTAAAAACATCCCTCTTAAACAATACACCAAGTATATAAACAACAACAGGCATACATAACATGTACGTGCAAGATTCACATTTAACTAGGGGAAATTTACTTTATGAGTTGTAATTCGACATTGTGGTATTGCATACCCGTTCCATTATTTACTGAATCATCTACCTTGGCTCCAACCAAAGTCACAGCGAACGTCAAGTTTTAGGAATGTTTATGTTAAATGCCCATCTCTGAAAGCGCCTTTTGTAATTTGTCGAGGTTGCCTTGGAAGTAGTGGAACTCGAAAGCCGCGGACCGTTTCTGTAAACCATAGCAGTAAGAACTGATCAATCGCTTATTAATGAAAAGATTTATACTAAATTTTACTTAAAGAAAGCTAAATACTAACAAAATAAACTTTTAAATATTTGAACAATTCAATATATGTTTTGGGTCAGCTCTGATCTTAATATTAGAAAAAAGATTCATACCGCCAGGTTCAACGGAGCATCTTCTACATCAGTGTTATTGGCGCTTATCATATTAGACGATGGTTTAAGGAATAAGCAAGGCGACAGAATGAGATTGTTAGATTTAGAGTAAAAGAGGAGACTCAACGAATTTTATTAAGCCTGCATAATTGGCATACATGATATACAAACAAAGCACTATTCTGGATTGTTAACTCTGTTAAAAACACTTAACATTCTCCCTCAAGCATTTGCAAATTTAATAATGGCTGAATCTACATACTATTTTAGAGTTCGTATACCTTACATCCACTAAAAATTAGTCTAATAAACTATCTAAAAAAAATCTTGCTGATCAACTCATAGAAAATGTGGATTTAAATGAACACCCTGGGTGTAACTAACCAACGGCCACTATACATGTAATGCTATAAATTACTAAAGCAAAATGTGTTATTTAATAAACAAAAATAATTATCAGCTCAAACTTGTCTAACCTGTTACCTGAACTTGACACCTTTCATCTTGCTACCTTGACATATCATGTTTAAGAAGGAACATGGTTACCCTGTTGTTTACTTTCAGTCCCCATGCGCCATCCTAAGATAAAAAAAAAATGAATTACTCAATCAGCATACACATTTTATTAATCACGGGCTACTTGAAGGATAAGATAGTGGGGAAAATATAAAAAAATATATGTGTATAGCGAACTCCATTCAAGAAACATGCTCCAGCAATCAAACAGTACATATTATCAATTGAACTTCGTGAATATAAACTTTGTTAACTTTGCATCACAAAGAGCCTCAAAAACCGATTCTTTTTTCATTATCTCATCACCAATCAATTAAAATTTGATCCCCATATCTACCTTGTTGTTTAGGCCATCAAAAAAAGTTGTTGATTCATCTACTACATGCTTCTCATTCATTTGCTAAAACTCACAAGCCAGATTCACCTCTTGGGCTCCTGGCCTCCTGTTGTATTTGCCATAAAAGGACCTACTTCATCTCCCCTTTAGTATTCCTAAAAAATGCATTAATAAGCAATCGCAAACAACCCATTAAGACCCGTTGATATTATGGCAAAATAGATAGTAATGAAAAGGATATTCTTAATATGTTTTTAGTATTTCCAAATGCCTACACAAAGAATTGCCTATGTCAAAAAATATTTAATCTCACTTCAATCGATCATAAAAAAAAATGTGGTAAACAGTTGGGTTGGACCGGGTATCCTAATGGGTAAAAATGAGTTCAGGAGTTTCTTAAGCAAAAGAACCTTTAAATCATCTTACGAAAGACTTTCATTATCATTGTTATGTTGTAGATTTAATAATAAAAACACCAACTCTTATATAAATTTTATAAAGTTCATGTAAAAAGACCAGAGACAAATTGATTCGGTCCGTTCCGTTTTGAGGTAGCAAATATGACTCGTTTAAAGTTGAACCCATTTTCACGTATGACCCGCCTATCTTGACACTTCTAGTTGGATACGCATCTCTTCTTACATCTATAATTTAACCACAATATAAGTGTTGGTATCTATTTTCTAAAGTAAAACAACATGAAATCTCCTTAAGATGATATAATATGATAAAAGTGAGTACCACATATTGACTCTACTTGTTATGTGAATACAAGTCTGACCATCAGAAAAGTAATCAGAACAGTAACATTGTGATCATCTCAACTTATATCAGTTGTTTGACTCATAATGCTCAGCGTAAAATTGGTTAGTAGTTAGTAATCTCAACTAATATCAGTTGTTTATTTGACCCATACACCATCTGTTGAGATGGTCAAAAAATTTTAAAACACACGATGAAGAATGCTCATGAAACGTTATTCTCACTGATTATTTAAAACTATTGTTTCACAAACAAATAATAACAATCTCAAACACACTACAAACTGTATACCAGTTGTCTCATAACACCATAAACAAATAAGCAATTTCTAAAAAGCAATCCCAAACACCCCTAAGGTTCAATACTGACAAAAGTATGTTCCAATTGTATAATTTTATCCCTTACACTGCCTAATAAAAAGGAACCTATACTGAATCAAATTAGCAACTGACCTTTAGATGAGAGTGTTATGAAGAATGTTGATGATTCAATGGTGTGCATCGGAGGAACCAGAAGATGGCTTATCAGAAACACCATTGTCCTCCTCATCATCGCCTTAGATTTGTGCCAGAAGTTGATACCCCGAAAACCCACCTACACTGGAACTAAATCTAGTTATAGGAAATGGATAAAGGAGAGCTAGGCCTTGATGCTGATCAATCCCCACACCGGAGAAAAGATATTGGTCCACCCAGGCACAAACCTGAGGCGTGTTACTGGCAAAAAAACGGCGACAAAAAAGGCGTAGGTTGCGCTAAACCAGACACAAACCCATTCGGAACACCGTCCCCACTTCAACTGAATAAGCATTATTTGTTCACCTCTAACTTCATTTTCCAACCGAATAAGCTCAACCTTCACCGAGTCCTGTAGCAGATCCTTAAACTCGTCTGACTCTATGCTACGACCACTGGCTTCAAATTTTACAGTATTTTCAAACTTTATAATAGTGATTATACTGTAAAACTTTAGTACAAAAGAACAACGGAGATAATTCATAAATACTCAATTTTTCGTAAACTTGAGCATTATCTTTATGAAGATGACAGCTGTTTCTTCTGTTGCTCACTGATTTGAGCAAACTGCATCACATATTGAAGTTCAAATCAATGAATAATCATAGTAAATGTAGGATTATTAGATTTTTGTGTTGAGGAAAACCTTTAGTTTATGAGGTATCATCCAATTCGATTGTTCAGTAACCGTAATAATACCTACAAAGATGCACATTAGTAGGCATAGATATAAGATAAATTTTAAATAGGGCAGAAAAGGGGGTTTAAGTTGCTTGCAAAAGAGGTGGCTTTAAGAACTTAACTGCTAAAATCAAGAGAACTTAACTGCTAAAATCAAGGTTTTAGAACCCGTGCCATAGTTGTTTAAGCCGATTGTTGTAATACCTTAACAAATGCATCTTTGACCAGTGGGTTTGAAGCTGCTACTCTGAGCAGTAATGTCAAAGTCATTGACTAATCTGCCACAAGAATTTTAAATAATATCTCATAAGGGGCATCATTTGTAGAATAAAAAAATATTTGAATCATACAACATTCTATTCTTTCGGTTCAAAGATGAATCCACCCTCTTCTTTCACAATGACGACCCCCACAACAACATCCCTAGGGAGAAAATCAAAACCATTATTGTAATGTGAACTCACAAAACCTTGCCTGAATATAAAAAAAATACAGGAAAGTAAAAAGCCGCCCATACCAAGGACCACCAAATCCGAGCTTAAAAGATCAATCCTTCCACATGTAACCCCACAGAGACCCAATGCACAAGAGCCTCCCATCCTCAACTATCTCACCTAATTAAATAAGATATTTGATACCTTAAGTCGTTTGTTACTTATATAAAATTTCAAATTAAAAAAAATGTTTCGGTCTTACCTTGTACAGTAGGCTATTGATTCTATTTGTGGTGGCATCCAGACTATTTTATGCATGACAATAACAAAGGTTCAGTAAAACAAAAACATACATTATGAAAGCTTCAAGAACAGTAAAACAACAACTATCTTTATTATAACCTGAAAAAAACACATTAAAATCATTAAAACCCTAAAATCGTGATGGAGTTTTCTTCATGGAGAGAATCTTGATGATTAGGGTTTTTCTTGTGAAAAATGGACGTCCGGGTTTTTTTAATAATGGTAAAATGTTTGTATGGGATTATTATTGTAAAAGATTTGATACTTATCTTATTAACATGGTCAATATTTCGTTGTAGGGGTTTATAGATTTTGTTTTGCAACATTAAATCAAAAAAATATGTTGCTCTAGTGGTAATCTCTTTTGCTAATCTTACAAACAACCCAATTTCGAATCTCAACATGGTCATTTTTTATTAATTCCGAATTTTAGATCATGAAAAAATAAATTCCAAAATTCTAAAAAAAAAGGGTGCCTACTTGGACTTAATAGTGATGACTGATAATGAAATTCTAAAATAAATTATCAATTTACAAAATTCATTTAAAAATTAAAAAAATAAATACATGTAGTGTACATGTGATGACATGGCAGATGACTTGGCTGAAATTGAATTACTGGGCATTGACTGAACAATGACCGGGCATTTCCTTCAAATGCCTCCTGTTATATATATATATATATATATATATATATATATATATATATATATATATATATATATATATATATATATTTCATTTTCCTTTTTGTTTTTTCTAAATCAAGAACAAAGTGTATGCTTCTTTTTAAATTAATTTGGTGTTTAAAGTGCTGGGTGTCAATGACTAGAGAGTGTCGTGGGTACCGAAAACCCAAAAAGTAGTGTATTTGTTTGGTGAAATCAGTAGAGTAAACAATGAAAGGAAATGACACCCACATTTTAAAACAACCCGGGTCAACCCGATTTAAAAATTTGTTGGGTTAGCCCGGTTTTAAAACAAAGATTTGATCCACCAAAGATTTGATGAAAATGAGAGTTAATAATAATAATTATTATTTGCAGCAGCAAACTGAATCAATCGCAGCGAATAGCATTGGCATCAACAGCATTTCTGATAATAATAATCCCTAATTTCTTTCTTTCAACCTAATCTCACCCGATCCTATCCTAATTTATTCTCCGTAAGCACCCCACCTTCGCTCACTTCATTTATATAATTCATACATCGATTCTTGAATTTATTATTTTTTTCTTTTTTTAATTGAAGTTGTTTTTTCTTTATGAATTTGCAATCTATTTTTGTGGATCAAAAAAAAAAAAAAAAAAAAAAAAAAAAAAAAAAAACTACTCCAGTTTCTTTGAAAGTTTACTGTTTTTGTAATAATCGCCTTCAATAATTGACCTAGAAATTACTAAGTCAAAGTGTTCCGTTACCACGGTTCAAACCTCGTTGGTGTACCGGTTAGGCCGCATACATCATAGCCAATAGGTAGCCAATCCTTGACATTTAAATTTTAATGCACCAATATTTGCTTGTTTCCTGTTAATGTGACTGTTTTAGCCCATCAACCAACAGCTTCTGTGTGTGTTCAACTATTAGTTGAGACATATGCTTCCTAGTACTGCTAGTAGTAGGTGTTATTTATTCCGGTTTGCACTATTGTAAACCACAATGTATGCCATGCCTTGCCTACTCAAACTACAGATAGCCCCCTTGCAATATATTTTTGTAGCTTTATATGACATTAGAACCAGCTTCATCTTCAATAATGTTATAGTATAATTTTGCCCGCTTCCTATTAAAAGTGTTTTATCATGTAAATTTCGTAATATCACATATGCTGCGTACTAGTATTATAGTTGCTTACTGGGGTAGGTACCTTATAAGTGAACTTTATCAACAATTACATGAAAGGTGTTTTACTATCTTTCCGTTACACAAACTAATGCTTACATGCTGCGAGGTGCTCTACCAAATTTTCATCTCCTTAGGTGACCTTTTTTGTAAAGTTATGCTCATAATGTATTATCCGAATATTTGTTGAGCGCTTTGCGTATGGATTCCGTTTGTTTACGGATGATTTTGTTGAATTGTAGGAATGGAATGCTCCAAGTGCTGAGCACGTTCGTTTATTAGACGGCACTTTGCTTCAACAAATGGTGAGTAGGTGCTAACCTTAACACATATGAATAACGTTCATCTAAAACTCGTCTCAACAGTTACGTTTATGCAATCTAATACTCCATACCTTTTTTATAACCAGTCTAAGAAACAAAATGCGGATATTTAGTCTCCGTTGCCTGACCAAGGATGGAAACCTTGTACACACTCGGCTACCGTTCCATGTGAGTTCCTTAACCTGCGTTTTTTACATTTGGTTCTATGTCGTGAGTTATATAACCATTTCTGTTTCATCTCTCATCATAATGTTATCAAATCCCGATGTTATTTTTTAAGCCATTCCAGAGAAATCTCGGGGATATATTCAGGTGTTTCTGGATGGAGGATTGAACCAGCAGAGAATGGGGGTACGCGCTATTTTGTATCTTAAACAAGCATAAGGGGGTGTTTGGCTCATGGGCTTATTCTACTTTTGAAAAGCTAATAAGCTCAATTTCAAGGCTTGTGAACTTATCAACTTGAGCATCTGGCTTATCTAATTTACTATGCTCATAGGACTAAAAAATTGAGCTTATTAGCTTTTCAAAAGTTGAATAAGTCCATACGCCAAAAATACAAGCTAAAACAAACACCCTTTAAGAAAATACGTAAGTAAATAATAATTTTTACTTTTTTTTTCTAAATTTCATGCCCCTGTGTTAAAGATTTGTGATGCAGTTGCTGTTGCTAAAATTCTAAACGCGACGCTAGTAATCCCGCATCTAGAAGTAAACCCAGTCTGGCAAGATACAAGGTACTTTTACGGCCACTATCTTGGCTTTATATTGTGTTTTTAAGTTCTTAACTCGCAGATTGGTGGTAAGATGTTACGTTTACTATGCAGTTCTTTCACCGATATATTTGATGTTGACCACTTTATTGAGGTCTTGCAAGATGAAATCTCCATAGTTAAAAAGCTCCCGAGCATGTACTCTTGGAGCGCAAGGGATTACTATGGTTCTGGCATACGACCTACTAGAATCAAAACGGCTCCTGTTCATGCTTCTGCTAATTGGTATCTGGAAAATGTGCTCTCAATGCTAAATAGGTTCGTGATAAAATTTTCTTTGACAATTGTAATTCAATTCTAGCATAAACAGGTCAAAGTTATTGTTTTTTTCAGTTTCTGCTGTAACTTGATGATTCAATGTGTCGCTATCTGATCTCTTGCCTGATATTATGATTTTAGTATACCTTTTAACAAAAATATTGACTGTAATTTATGGGAAGTGTCTAAGTAGTAGCCAAATATGTTCGATAACCATCACAAGTAAGCTTCCAAAAAATGATAAATTTCCCAGAATATGCTCATACAGCGCTTCTTATTAATATATTGACTGTATAAAATAGTAACAGATGTCATTGCATTATGTATAACTAATCAATTTGACGCATTATTGTACAGTGTTGTATATATTATTGAGACAAACTGAACTGTTATATCTAACAATTGCAGTTCTAATGTTTCAGTCATGGAATTGCTGCTATTGCCCCGTTCTCTCACCGTTTAGGTTTTGATAACCTACCTAAGGAGATTCAGCTTCTTTGATGCAAGGTTAACTTTCAAGCATTAGTTTTTGTTCCTCACATCAGAAGACTAGGTGACACCCTTGTTCAACGCCTTCGAAGCTCTTCGACTACAAACAAAGGAACAACAAACGATGTAATGGAGGATGATAGGGGAAGCGGAAAGTTTATCGTTTTACATCTCCGCTTTGACAAAGTACGTCTCCTTCCATGTTTCTCCATCATGATCTTTAGAATGTATATTTAGCGACTTTGTCTTATTTACTCTAAATGGTTCTTTTTTCACCTATGTTTTACCTACTTGATTGTATGTATCTTTTGTGATCCAAGAGTGGCACCAAGTGGGTCAAAAGGGGTCGGGTTGACCCACCAACAATGTTTTGTATTTCATACTTCTATAAACGATTTTAAAAGGGTTTTAAAAAAATCATCACTAACATAATATTCCAATTTTGTTCCAATCAAGTTATTAGGAGGTTATAAACACGTGAATGTGCTTTTTATAAGAACGGTTTGATCCGTTGTGGTAGCAATTTAGGCTCATTTAGTTTTGAATCAATTCATGCTATGTTTTTATCTCTAATTGGTAAACTCAAAAATGAATAGCGTGAAAGGAAATGAGCCAGATGGGTTGAATATCGTCCAAAGTGCATTTTTAAATTTTAATCCTTAAAATCTCTTAATAAATCATTTTGTATTAAAAATTTAGACTTATATCATAATAATCTAATTTTTGTAACCATGTGTGCCACTGATTATATATAGTTAAGCTAAAACTGGACTGAAAGTGGTTCTTGTCAACCTTAACTCCACCCCTACCAAAAAGTATACCAGGTTCACCCGTTACCTATCGTGCCCATATTGCCACTTGCCACTTGCCACCTCGATTACTTTTGCATAAGTTACAAATAGGTGATTGTGGGACTATGAAGGACATGTTGTTTACAATATTTTTATCGAATAGGATATGGCAGCCCATTCAGCTTGTGATTTTGGTGGTGGAAAAGCTGAAAAGTTGGCACTTGCAAAGTACCGCCAAGTAATATGGCAGGGAAGAGTTGATGAAAACTCAGTTCACTAATGAAGAGTTGAGACATCAGGGACGATGTCCACTCACTCCTGAAGAAATTGGACTGCTTTTGAAAGCTTTGGGCTTCAACAATGATACACGCCTCTATCTTGCATCCCACAAGGTAACTTCTAATCCACCCCATGGAAAATTTCAACTTTTAGTACTCATTTTACCTGAAATTTTTGTTTTGAACATATTTTTTTGTGAAAATTTACAATTTCTTATTAGAAATGTAGAAAATAATCTGAGTTTTTGCCAAATTTTGCCATATTAAAGAATTTAAATTGTTAGTTATAAGGTCTGGATAGAGATGAATAAAATGTATAATTTATTCATTTGTATCTGGCTTTACACCAAAAAGTCAATTAGGTGTTTTCGAAATATATGCAAATTTGACCGTTCTGCAGCACATTTTCATTAAAAATTGCTCATATTGCAAAATCTTTGTTGCATTTTCCAAAAAAAATGATGTTTTTCTTTAGAGGCCGCTATTTCTACCCAATTAAATTAAAACGGATAAAGTCTGGTTGACTTATTGATAAGGAATCTAACGAGCCAAATATTTAGTTTAATGAAAAAGTGAACGGGTTGAATGTGGTCTGAAGTGTATTCGAAATTTCGAATTCAAAAAGACTTGGGACAAAACTGTGCTGGTGTCCAAATCCAACCCATCTAAAGGGCATTTTTGACCCTTTGCTTTGCTGACTATTAAAATGAAGTATGATGCTTTAACACCTTGGAATTATCTATGACCCTTACTTATAAAACGAATCATTGTTCCTTGTTTTTCAGCTAGGGTATCGAGCATACAAAAACTTGAAGACTATGAGACCAAATATGGTGCTCTCGAGCCAGCTCTTTCTTCACGAAACTATGGACTGGCGTGAGTTTCAGTGGGCTATACAAAACACGCATAAGATTAGACAAGGTCAAGTTAGGTTAAGAAAAGAGACACAATCCATATATACCTATCCCATACCAGATTGTATGTGTCAACAACATTAGTTGGTTCTTTTTTCAGTTTTGTAGAGTTAGAGAAGTGTGTGTAAACGAGCACGGATAACAGTAAAACACAAATTCGATATGTATTTTTGCTTCTCTTTTGAGGGCGTTATGTGCATCCACGATATTTTTTATAGGGTCGCATGTCGGTAGGTGAATGATGCAACATCTGGTTTGGTTTGCAAGTTTTAATCCAAACGTATGTGTTGCATCTGTATTTTATTGTTGTTGATTAGTTATATCGGATTTTGCTATACTAGATTTGTTGTTACGTGTACATCTATGGGAGGGTGTTTTAGGCGACTTACACATAGTCAAATAGATTGAACTATATATGGGTGTCACTTTATCAAGGAGTGAAATTATACGACACACCCATCACCGAGAACAAGTATATGGGATCTACTTCGGATAAAACAAGGATTGCCGCACCTCCACGGCCCTGGAGACTGTCCATAGCCTTGGTTTCAACTAGGGGTGTCATATAGGTTGATCCGACCTGACACGAACCCGATAAGGCCTTATAGAGTCGAGTTGATTCGGGTCCAATATACCTTATCGGGTCAACCCGATAGCCTAATAGGGTCGGGTTAGGGTTTTAGCTAGTTTGTTATCGGGTTAACCCGATAAGACCCATTAATTTATTAAACATTTTTAATTATTCAACTAAAGCCCATTTATGCATGACTTGTGAGTATGAGAACTTACTATGTTCTTTTATTTGGTATTGTCTTTTTTTTTTTTTTTTTTTTTTTTTTTTTTTTTTTTTTTTGTATTATCAGTTTAATTTGTTGTTTGTAACTTTGAAATTTTGAAGATTAATATATTAACATACAAGACTTCTTTTGTCTAGCATACAACAATTCGAAATTCAATTGATTTGTTTCATATTATATATACTACGTATCATCAGACAGTAGAACGAAAGATAACAAGATCATTTCAATAAGTAGTAATGAATACAAGATTTTATGGTATAGAGCAAGATGATGATGACAAGATTTTATGTAGTTCGGATCACAAGATCAATGTTTCTCATGTGAGTTATCAAAGCTTCAATAACACGAAAGTTTATTGATGAAAATGAATATTCAAACATGTTGCTCTCTCGTGTTATCAAAGCTTCAATAAGTAGTTTATTCATACTCATAGAAAATAAGTAGTTTATATTTAAATGATGTAAACGTGGTTCTTCAATAACACGAGAGGTGATTCATACTCATCAAAAATATGAATATTCAAACATCATTTTGACCAAAATCTAGACCTACGTGGTTCTTCAAGAACTATTTATATAGTATTACAAATTTTTTATGATCAGCCTTACTTTTTTTTTAACAACCAACCTGATAACCCGATAGACCCAACCCGACAGCTTACCGGATCGGGTTGCGGGTTAGTTTTTATTGACACCCCTAGTTTCAACTACTAGTGGAGGAAATGGTAGTGATATATTTGACGAGGGTTTTCGCTCATTAAATATGATGTCACTATAGTTTCTGCATGATTTCAAAGAAGATGAATAAGGCGAGAGTGGTGCGATAAAAACACAGTAGTAAAGCACATGTAGATCATTTCACACTACATATAAGTCACACATAATTAGTTTACCTATGTCAATATTATCATAAGTTGGTTCGACAGAAGTACAAAAAACAAATTAGCTAATACGTCATAAATAGGAATAGTAAAACAATCAAACAATGCAAGTGAAGATAGGCAGCTTCTATGGAGAGCAATAAGCAAGTTTGAAAACAAATTAACGAAAAGCTTGTTAGTGTTTCCCATTCTCCTTCGAGACCATTTCTTATTTCACAACATTTGAGGTCAAGCCAATTTCTAGATTTGTTTTCCATCACCCCCATGTTAGCTTCAAGAAGTAATCAGCGGCTTTGAGCCTCATCTGACAGGGGTTGGCAAATAGAAAACAATGCATCAAAGAGGAGTACCGAGTAGTTAATAAACGAGTCTAGCTCGCATAGGCCTATACTCGACTCGACTCGGATCACTATTTAGATCCGCCACTGCTTGATTCGGCCATTTATGCCAGAGTGCCACCTTAAAAACCAAGAAACTACTTTAGCTTATATGGAATTGCACCATTACTATAAAATTAAAATGCAGTCGACAATAGAGAATCTTTGAAAACAAGTACAATACTTGCATTTTATCCATGGGTCGTCTACAGTAACAGAGCTAGAATTTTAGTTTTGGGTGGGCCAAATTGCAAAGTAACACTTAGCAAAATGTAACATTATTAAATAATAACTTTATTCTAATCGCTACTAGACAACTTTAGAAAAACAAAATCATATACTTGAATTATGGTTTAAACCTATATACAAGTAACTTGAATTATAAATAGATTAATTTTAATAGAAGAATTCTATGATATGAAACATTTGTATGCGTCTCATTAAGAGAGAAAAAAAATATGATGACACAAAATTTGATCAAGTAATTCAATTGTAACACTCGTATGTTTGTTTAGGCTTCAATATATAAATGTCAACAAGTATTTTTTTTTTTTTCAACCGAAGAAAATGTAAACAAGTTTACTAATGAGATTTTGGGTGGGCCAAAGACATCAAAATTGATCAAGTAATTCAATTGTGCATAGGAATATTTCGATATCCGTGGAAAATGTAGGAGCTTTGGGTTGGCCATGGCCCACCATACCACATGCCTCCTCGTCTACCATCTTTTTGAAACTTTAACATTTTTAATGGATACTCATCAAAAATAAGGGACCAAAAGTGTAACAAGATTTATAATGGATACCATCTCTATGTAAATTTTGGTATTTAGAGACCAAAAAATATAATTTGGTATAAACTATACGGACCATCATGTATTATTTCATTCCATTAATTTTTGTTGGCCAATATCAAATTCAATATTAAAATAAAAGAAAAATGAATTTAGAAAACAAGGAAAGTGTGTTATTTACTCACCGATGGGAAGAAGGTCTCGAGATGCACTGATATACAGATCTTTGAAACATTCTAATTTTCCAAGATCCTCTGGTAGCTTCTCAAGATGAGCACAATCATCAAGGTAGAGATGTGTCAGATGTTTTAACTTACAAATGCTATCAGGAAGATGTTTAATCTTTGTACCCGACAAATTTAGACTCTCGAGAGATTCTAACTGGCCAATGTTCTCAGGCAACTTCCCAAGACAAGAACAGTCTCTAACATCCAGCGCCTTCAGCCGTTTTAGCATGCAGATGCTATCTGGAAGATATTCAATCTTCTTACTCCTCACATATAGCCATTCTAAACATTCTAATTGGCCAAGATTATCTGGTAACTTCTCAAGAAGATCACCATAGACATGGAGAGATTTGAGACATTTCAACGTACAAATGCTATCAGGAAGAAATTCAATCTTGTTACTCCTCACATGTAGCCTCTCTAAACATTCTGATTGGCCAAGATTCTCTAGTAACTTCTCAAGAAGATCACCATTGACTTCGAGAGATTTGAGACATTTCAACATTCGAATGCTATCCGGAAGATGTTTAATCTTTGTAGCTGACAAACCTAGACTCTCCAGAGATTCTAACTGGCCAATGTCCTTAGGCAACTTCCCAAGACAAGAACAGTCTCTAACCTTGAGCATCTTCAGCCGTTTTAGCATGCAGATGCTATCTGGAAGATATTCAATCATCTTACTCGTCACATATAGCCGCTCTAAACATTCTAATTGGCCAAGATCCATTGGTAACTTCTCAAGAAGAGCACAATCATCAAGGTTGAGATACGTCAGATGTTTTAACATACAGATGCTATCAGGAAGATGTTTAATCTTTGTAGCCGACAAATCTAGACTCTCCAGAGATTCTAACTGGCCAATGTTCTTAGGCAACTTCCCAAGACAAGAACAGCCTCCAACATCGAGCTTCTTCAGACGTTTTAGCATGCAGATGCTATCTGGAAGATATTCAATCTTGGTACTCCTCACAGATAAATATTCTAAACATTCTAATCGGCCAAGATCTTCAGGTAGCTTCTCAAGAAGAGCACAACGAAAAAGGTACATACAAATGCTATCATGCAACTTCCCAAGATAAGAACAGTGTTCAACATTGAGCGACTTCAGACGTTTTAGCATGCAGATGCTATCTGGAAGATATTCAATCTTGGTACTCACAGATAAATATTCTAAACATTCTAATTGGCCAAGATTCTCTGGTAACTTCTCAAGAAGAGTACAACGTTGAAGGTAGAGATTTTTAAGATGTTTTAACTTACAAATGCTATCAGGAAGATGTTTAATCTTTGTACCCGACAAATATAGACTCTCAAGAGATTCTAACTGGCCAATGTCCTCAGGCAACTTCCCAAGACAAGAACAGTGTTCAACATTGAGCAACTTCAGACGTTTTAGCATGCAGATGCTATCTGGAAGATATTCAATCTTCTTACTCCACACATGTAGCCTCTCTAAACATTCTAATTGGCCAAGATTCTCTGGTAACTTCTCAAGAAGATCACCATTATCGACTTTGAGAGATTTGAGACATTTCAACATACAAATGCTATCCGGAAGATGTTTTATCTTTGTAGATGACAAACAGAGCTCCTCTAGACATTCTAATTGGCCAAGATCTTTGGGAAACTCAGGAATATCGCAATTGAGTACAAGCTTTCTTAAGCATTGTAAACTACAAATCATGTCTGAAAATTTCTTAAAGTCTGTGCAAGCACATAGACCAAAAGAAATAAGCTTCTCAATATTTCCAACTGATGACGATAGTTCTTCATATTCACAATGAAACTGCAACTTTGGGAGATTACTGTTGGGGTGCAATGGGCATAAATCCAGGAACTCACCAACCAGACGTAAACTAGCTGAAGGACGACTATCCTTTTTTTTCAATCCTCTAAAGAAAACATTAAAACAGGAAAACCTCAAACATGAGCCTAAGTTTAAGTAGACAAGTTTTCTTAGACATCCAACCGGAGCGTTAATTTCCACCAACTTATCACAACCAACAAGATCTAACTTCTTAAGATTTGGAAGCAGCTCAAGGTCAAGGCTCCTCAACCTTGAATTATGAAGTATAAGGAATTTGAAATTTGGATATGCACTAGACACATGAAGTTCTTCAAAATCAGCACAATCACTAAGATCTAAGCCCTCAAGATTTGGAAGAAGCTCAAGGTCAAGGCTCCTCAACCTTGATTTACGAAGTTCAAGCAATTTGAGATTTGGACATGCACTAGACACCTGAAGTTCTTCAAAATCAGCACAACCAATAAGAGATAATTTCTCGAGATTCGGAGTTAACCCAAGGTCAAATGTTCTTAAATTTGAGCGACTGATATCGAGATGCTTGAGCTCTGGACAGCTGACGGGCATGCAAAGTTTTACTAATTTATCAGAACTAAGAATTAACGTCTCGAGACTCGGAGTCATACTAAAGTCAAAGGTCACCAATGCTGACTTAGAGAGAGACAGGAATTTGAGATTTTTGAGAACCTACCAACAAAAATAAGACAAAAAAAGATTAATATTAACGTATTAACAAGAGTGATAAATTAATAGCATTATTATGAAACAACCAATCAACAATTATTCTACCTTTTTTTCTCCCTCTTCCCAAAGTTGTTCCATTCTGGTACAATACATATCAAGTCCAACAAGATTGTTTGCTTGAAATGTTTTGGGTAAATACAAGAAAGGGTAATATGAACATTTTAGATATCTTAAAGAGTTTGAAAAGTATTGGCTGGTATCATCAAGACATCCCGCATCTCTTTCATTATAATCTTGATACGGAAAATACACTTGAAGATATCTAAGTTTCTTCATTTTTCCAAGACCTTTCATAACAATTCTCGCATTTGTGTTAGAATTACGAAGTTTTAGACATCTTGTTGCTTTAGTACCCTGCAATACAAAGACAATGTCCAGAAACCTGGGAAGTCAGAACAAATGCAAAAGTTTTAGTTTTCTCTACATTACAAGTAAACTGATCTTTACCTCGTCATCAACCAATATATCTTCAATTTCCTCTTTAATCCACAGCCGGCTATGTTTGTTAGGTTCATCCGGGTGCTCACGACGAACAATGTTCTTTCCCATTTCTTCTATATGGTCATGCATGCCCAAGACCAGCTTACCATCATATCTAGAAGAAATAGTTATGAGAGATCTCTGCTCAAGAACTTTTAAACCAATTATAGGATTAAATCCACAGCATTCAAGAATTCTGATTGCAACTTCTCTGGGCAAGCCTTTCAATATGCATGCAATGTCTAGAAACATTTCCTTATAATCATCCGCGAGACTCTCATAACTTAATTCTAGCTTTTCCTGAATCTCCTTCGGTAAGGGATACTTTTCTAATCTTTCTATGGCATCCTTCCATTCACACTCATTTTTACCACAAAGAGATGAACCCAAGACTTTGAGTGTTAAGGGAAGACCAGCAGCATAACTTACAACTTTTTCTGACAGCTTTTCGAATCCTTGAGATGGAATCGCCCTTCCAAATGCATGTCTATTGAGGAGAAAAATTGCTTCCTCATCTGATAAGAGATCGATATCTCGAATCTTCACTCTGTCATCGACCTTATCGATATCTCGAAAGTTCACTCTGTGTGCTTGCAATACTTGCTCATCTCTTGTTGTAACGATAATTCTACTTCCCTTCTTAAACCAGTTAGTCTCACCGGCTAACGCCACAAGTTGGTCTATGTGATTCACATCATCTAGAACAAGAAGAACCTTTGTACCGCGCATCCTCTCTTGCATCATGTTTATCCCATGAGTAACATCATTCACAGTGACGTCTTCTTTCATCACATGTGAAAGGACTTGTTTTTGTAACTCCTTCAAACCAGACATAGAGGGCCCTGAAACTTCCCTCACATTCCCAACAAAGATTTTAGCTTCAAAATCATTAGATAGACAATTAACAACAGCTAGAGCTGTAGTTGTCTTCCCAAGCCCTCCCATGCCCTTGATCCCTATCATGCGAACATCATCATCAATTCCCATTTCTAAAGAGCGAACAACATCCTTTACTCGAGTCTCCATGCCGACCAACTTTTCATCAGAGCCGAAACTGATGGAGCGTAACTCTAGCGAAATCAATCCAACAATTTCTTTGATGAATTTAGATTCGTCCCTGTGTGTACATAAAAACAAGATATATTTAGTACTATAATAACAATCTCTTATCCACGCATTATCCTTTTTCAACACATATTAGCAAGAAACAAAAGTAAGAAATTACCCATCATTGAGCGCCCAACCAGCCAAACTGCCTGCTTCTTTTAGAGCCCCTTTCCATTTCTCAGCAGCCTCTTTCTCTTTATTCTTGGAAAAGGCATTTTCAACCGCCCCGATTTGTTTTCTCACTTCAGTGGGTTCCACATCATAGAAAACAGGGTAAGCAGTGTGCTCATCCTTCTCCTGGCACTCAATAATTTTGACAAGCTCATCCAAACACCATGACGAAGAAGCATAGTTTTTGGAAAAAACAATGATGTAAAATCTGGAGTCTTCAATGTCTTTGATTAGCTCATCGCTGATAGTTTTCCCCTTACGGATTTTAACATCATCCTTGTAAGTGACAATGCCTTTTGCGTTAAGAGCTTCATAAAGATGGCCAAGAAAGTTCTTGCGAGTGTCTTCACCCCTGAAGCTTAAAAAAACATCGTACTTAAACCTCTTTTGAATGGGTGTAGTTGAAGTAGAAGCCATTATTTTTGGTGCCGATGAGTTAGGAGAAGATTCTTCTTTTTTTGGTTCAGATGAGTTTGAAGAAGATTCTTCTTTTTTTGGTTCAGATGAGTTTGAAGAAGATTCTTCTTTTTCTGGTTCAGATGAGTTTGAAGAAGATTCTTCTTTTTTTGGTTCAGATGAGTTTGAAGAAGATTCTTCTTTTTTTGGTTCAGATGAGTTTGAAGAAGATTCTTCTTTTTCTGGTTCAGATGAGTTTGAGGACGATTCTTGTTTTTTTGGTTCAGATGAGTTAGAAGAAGATGCCTTTGAATAAAAGTAATATATCAAAGTTGAAGATGCCATTAGCATAACTCCTAATAACGCTATGGATGAAGATGAGTTAGAAGAAGTTATGGATAAATGATCGGAGAAGAAACGTAATAATCTGCTGAAATACATTTCTACAAACTGATTGCAAAGAAAAGTGAATAAAATGGAAAAAAAAAACAACTTGATAATGTGAAGGTGATTGGTTGGGTGTTGTAAATTATGATGAAACTGATATGGTTGAAAGAGTTTATGTGAAGAAACAAACTAGTTCCAGCTGCAGTGATGTGTAGAAACAAAAGCCACTCATATGGTCTTTTGGTCAATGAAAAACAAAGATAAGGTTCACTGTTTAAAAAAGAAGGATGAGCTGTTTGAAAAATAAAGATAAGCCCATGGTCTTTTGGTCAGTGAGAAAGAAAGATACAAGAGTAAATTACACCATTGGTCCCTGAAGTTGTGCCGGATTTCAAACGACATCTTTTTCAATAAGCAAAATATTTGACATTTAAAAAGTCAAATATTGACTTTTAAAGTAATACATTTGTGCCTAGATAAGCAGTTTTGTTTATAATTATTTAGGAGTGAAATAAGTTGAACAATTGTAAATGCAACAGAAGATTTGACATTTTTAAAAGTTGAATGCTGACTTTTCTTAGTAATATACTTGTGAATTCACTTGTATAGTATGCTTGGATGGAACTGTTCCTGGGTATCATTTTTCTTGTGGATGGTGTACGGGTGCAAACAGCTGGCTTGTTCATTTACAGGTTTGTTTTGGTGATCTTGATATAAGCTGCAAAAGTATAGAAATTTATCAACAAAAACTTGTGATTTTTGAGAATGAGTGCCCAAACAGCATATGAGCACGGAACCAATTTTCCAATTTACCTATTTTTCAAACAGCCTCTTTTAATTATTTAACCACATGCTGCAACCTATATAATTAAAAAGTATGGCAGATAATTACAACAAATTACTACAGTAGAAACTGTGGATCTCGGCTAGGTGTTCTTTGAAGAATTTGGACTGGAGCTGCTTGAATTCTAACCCTACTGCTTCATTTGGTTGTTGAATTTATGCTTTCTAAAGGGTTGACATGATAAATTACAAACTCTTGTAAAATGTTTCTTTAAAAGTGTTAAAAGTTGATCGAGAAAGAATACTGAAGAGGCTTTATTAACACATTATAAGCTACTCTAGATAGTAATTAGGCTTTACAGATCAACTTTTTACAAACTGTGTCACAGCTAAACTACTACTAATGAGCCTATTGAACAGTCATATACTCAAATTATCATTTACCAAGGATAAAATAGTTTTTCTGTTATTTAGATAATATCCATTCAAAATAATTATCAAGCAGTGTATAAATAACCGTCAAATCATAAGCAACATTAAATCAATATGTCACAGCAAACAATCACGTACGATCTTGTAATATCATAAAGCAATTACATTTGTTCCAAACTACCTCCTATGATATTATCAAAACTTATATTCATATTAATCAAAATCAAATAAAACATACACTATGTAGTACCGGTGTGTATCCAACAAGTACAAAACTCCTCATATCAATCTATCCTTAATAAAATTATGCACTCAAATTAAACATGATAAGATTTTAATCTTTTTGGTTCACGAACCTCGTAAGAATATAGTCATACAGTTAAAAAGGGACGAGTTTGAAACCCATTTGACTTGGTTTACTTGAGCATCATCTTGGGTTTGAAAATAAAACTTTTAGCTAATATAACCTGTTAGTAGATAGTTTTCTAATTCTAAATTGAATATGCAAACAGTAAACATCTTTTTGGGATTGCTTGTTAGAAATTAAGGGCATGCTAATCTTCATTTGACTTGTTCGAATCATATAAATGATGTGCTCTTTTAAAAATGCTCATGTCGGCTGAGCATCGGTCCCAGACCGGACCGACCAAGACCGAGACCGAGACCAAATTAGCCTAAAAGCCGAGACTGAGGACCGGACCGAATGTGGTCGGTCCGGTCCGGTCCAACAAGGCAAAATAGTCGGTTTGTGTTCCAGACCAGACCAAGACCGAGACCGAATTAGCCCAAAAGTTGAGACCGAGGACTGGACCGAATGTGGTCGGTCCGGTCTGGTCTCGGTCGGTCCGTCCGATCTGTTCGGGTGGTTTGCTCAGCCCTATGTCAGACAAATACAAATGTAGTAATAGCAGTGTTAATATGAATCATAGGGGGTGTTTGTTTAAGCTTACATGTGGGCTTATGAGCTTATTTGGTTTCGGCTTATATTTCATAAGCCCCAAATATTTGGCTTATTTTGTGACTTTTGGGGTTATATAAGCTTATTATATACTTATATAATAAGCCCATGATTGTCAAAATAAGTGGGGAAATTGGGGGTTTTGTAATATAAGGCGAAACAAAATAAGGTCATAAGCCTAAAAATATAGCTTAAAGAAACACCCCCATAATAAAAAGATTAGCATGAATCGTATCAAAACTATTCATTTGTATAGTCAAAGCTAGAAATCAACAAAATTAAGAGTAAAAATTACAAACACTTGTGACATATAACTAAAAGTAAAAGCCCTCCTATATCTGATTCGAATAAAATCAAGAAATTAGAGATTTAAAATCATACCTTTTGGCACCGGAGGAACTTTTAAGGGACAGTTGTGGGTAGCTAGATATAGCGACTTATGTGTAGAAGAAATATGAACGGAAAGACAGGAATAATGAAGAAGATGAGTCAAGGCCAAGGTAGTAAAAGACAAAAGAGCTAGCAGTAGCAGTAAAAGATGAATTGAAAAAGTATCTTTTTACTTTTCTTTTTATTAATTTCCTCTTAATAAAAGACAAAAGAGCTACTAGTACATGTAATTTATTTTTTCGTCACTTCATCCGTCTCATATTAAATGTCTATTTTTTATTTTTTGAGTCTTTTTTCTTAAATTTTAACTTTAATTTTTTTATTATATAATACTTTATGAAAATTATATCAACGCAAATACATTTAAAATCAAATTCATTTGTATATTTTGCATCAAATATTATATAATACAAATAAAAATAATTAAAGTCAAAGTTAATAAAAAAAATGCTTTAAAAATTCAAAGTGAACATTTAATATGAGACGGATGTAGTATTTTTTTATTGTTTCACTAAATAACTTTTTGATATGTATAAGACGGATGTAGTATTTTTTTATTGTTTCACTAAATAACTTTTTGATATGTTGTTTATGTTTTATGATATTTTGTTTGGGGAAATCGAGTAAGGATCAAATAAGAGAATAATTAAAGTAAGAATGATAAAAAAGTAATTATAATCACATATTTCAGATGATATCTACAAAAATATATGCATCTTACTTATTTGAAATATGTGGCTAGAATTACTTTCTACAATTCTTATTTTAATTATTCTTCTCATTTCATCCCTTCTTCCATGAGGAAATCATGCCTACAATTGCCTTCTTTTCTTTATAAAAAAAGAGAAAAAAAATATAAAATTAAATTCCTTCATTACATCACATATACATGTTTTCCCCTTTTATACAAACAAAAGCAAGCAATTGTGATGCGTGGGAATCGCAACAGGCTTTACCTCTCGAGGGATCTCGGGAAGCTTACAACCCCCATCAGGCAGTGTACCTGATCGTTGTAGTATAGTATAGTGACAAGTACCGGGGGATTGATCGTTCAGCTTAGGAATAGTGTCGCTAGGATTAGAAAACCTAAATACTAGTTCTAAAGGTGAGGGATGATTATTTTTGTATTTTTATGTTTTATGGAAAGCAAGTAAAAATCTCAGGTTTTGGAAGAGTGGGCGGAATTAGTTGCTATTCAACTAACCCAAAACTAAGATGCAATCAAAATAAAATACTAAAAATGAAATTAAACTAATTTATACTAAGGTTGTGAGCAGTAATTGAAAGTACGGTTGGATGGTGGACCGTTTGGTTGGTAACGATTAGGCGGATTGGAAGAATTGGGTTGATTTTGTTTCCACCTAAGGTTTGGGTGATTTTTCCAAGAGGGGTTGTATGAATCACCATAAGTGTTTGGCTCGGGCTTGAAAGTGTACCACTTATCTCCCGCTTCGTCGGTACGCGTGGATGCGTAGTCCGCAAAAGCTGTTCCGGGGAGTTCCACACAATCACGAGTGTCATGGGGACCACTACATAATTCGCATGAAGAAGTGATTTTATTCACTTGGCTTGAAGGCTTCGGAGCTTCGTAAGATTTCATGAGAAACTTGACTTGGTCCTCAAGTTCCATGATCCTACGGTCGGGAGTGCTAGAATTGTTCGAAGGCAAAGATATTGCCTTGACCGTTTTGTTCAAATCACGGGGATCATTCCAACTTTCGTTGTCATAGAGAGCAAGATCTTCTATGAGTTCCCATGATTGTTCCGCACTAAGATCACGTAGCTTACCACCGGCCGATTGGTCAATGGTTCGCCTCGTGGAGATGTCGATATGGTCATAAAAAATTTGGACTTGGAGCCAAAGATCTATGCCATGATGAGGGACTTTTTGGAGTAAGTCCTTGAAACGAGTCCATGCTTCATAAAGAGATTCATTTTACGTTGTTGGAACATCAAGATGTCATTCCTAAGCTTAGTAGTTCTCCCCGGTGGGAAAAATTGAGCAAGGAAACGAGTGGTGAGATCATCCCATGTGGTGATGGATCCCGCGGGTAAACGCTCAAGCCATTGACTAGCTTGATCCCGTAGAGAGAATTGAAATAGGCGTAAACGGGTAGTCTCTCTAGTTTCAACACCTAGGTCTATGGAATCTACGATTTTGAGGAAGTCCTTAAGATGTTGATTTGGATCTTCGGAACGAAGTCCATGGAATGCACATCCGCTTTGCACCAACCGGATGGTGTCGGATCGCAAGGGGGTCACATTGTCTCCGGTGAGCTCAATGGTGTTTCGGTAGCCTTGGTGGCTAGGTCGGGAATACTCTCCTAAGGTTCGGGGCCTAAGGGGTTCAAGTGGTGGGTTTTGTTGTGGTGGGATGACGGGTTCAAAGATGTTACCACCTTCCATGATGTCGGATGGTAAAGAGTTACGAACAAAGGCACGAAGAAATAAGATAGACTAAAGAAGACCTAAAAATAAAAATAAAATCTTACTAGAAAGGAATCTAGCAAGTAGACCTAATAAAAAGAAATTCTAACCTAGACAATAACTATTCCCCGGGCTGCGGCGCCAAAAACTTGATGCGTGGGAATCGCAATAGGCTTTACCTCTCGAGGGATCTCGAGAAGCTTACAACCCCCACCAGGCAGTGTACCTGATCGTTGTAGTATAGTATAGTGACAAGTACCGGGGGATTGATCGTTCAGCTTAGGAATAGTGTCGCTAGGATTAGAAAACCTAAATACTAGTTCTAAAGGTGAGGGATGATTATTTTTGTATTTTTATGTTTTATGAAAAGCAAGTAAAAATCTCAGGTTTTGGAAGAGTGGGTGGAATTAGTTGCTATTCAACTAACCCAAAACTAAGATGCAATCAAAATAAAATACTAAAAATGAAATTAAACTAATTTATACTAAGGTTATGAGCAGTAATTGGAGAAAATGTGTTTACTTAGATTTCACTACTCCCTAGATATCTTTTACACGTTAATTACTTGTTACAATTGCATGGATGATGGATCGTATTCCTTAATACCATTCATGGGGTGGCATACAAAACTCCCCAATTCTATGAGCTCTTATCTCCTCCTACACCATGCCCAGCACAACTATAGGGATTGTAAACAGTGGCTCATGCATTAAATACAACCAATAAAGACCTAGTACGCCTCGGTTCATGTTTCTTAAGACGTTCAAGCATGTTACCATTTGGAGATCTGCCAGTTTTCTTAAGCCTAACATATAAAATCATTCATCCAAAACAAGAATAAACAAGTAATCAACACATAATCAATATCTAGGTTTCATTAGATCTAAGCAAACACAAAGGAGATCTAGCCTAGCATAATGGAATTGAGACAAGAACAAGATATAGACAACCAACACAGACATATTGATTGAATTAGAAGAACACTTATCTCAATTACAATGCAAGGTATCAAGGGTTTGAAACCCTTGAAAAACCTGTAAAAGTTGCACCAAAATCGTCTTTAGGGTTTCTCCAAAACTTCTCTCTTTTTATGTGAAAAACTAGAAAACTATATATAGGAAAATAGGGATGACGGCGTCAAGAACAAAGGTGTGACGCCGTCATCTCGCCGCCAAATACTTCCTCGGACGGCCTTGATCTACTTCTGACGCCGTCAAGGCCTAGGCCGTCACACAAATTACTCTTGACGCCCTGTGTGTGACGCCGTCATCAACTACGGATTTTTATTATTGAGGTTTGACGCCGTCATGGAATTACTCTTGACACCGTCACCTACTGTTCCCAGCATGGAAAATTGAGACTTTGCCGTTTTCTTCACTTTTATGCTCCAAAACGTCCAAAATGGCTTCTTTTCCAGAATTCACTCTCCAAGTACCTAAAATCACAAAAGGAACGATTTAGGGCAATATTTGATCAAATAAAGTCGGATTCGGGCTTAAATGACCCCCTAAAAACGGATCATTTTTCGCCTCATCAAATTGCCTGCTTGAAAAACCGGTCATGATTTTACCATTTTGTTTTAATACATGTTTACTTATAAAACTCCCTTTCAAAGGATTATGTAAACTAAATATCATATTTTGTTGGTCTCATTCTCAACAAAATAAGTAATACACTTTGCTTATCCTTTAGCATATTGTTATTTTAATTGTAGTTTGTCCGGCTCCTCATAAAAATTATTTTGCGAAAGAGACTAACAAATGTGTTTTTGGTGCTGCACCCAATTAAAATATCTGGATCCGCCACTGCATCTATTGGTTCTAATTTTGTAAATTTCAGATTCGAGAATTTGAGTGTAAAATAGTTATCTTCTATTCGTTTTATCGTTTACGGGCTTATATTTCTTATATAGATTATGTTAGAGTTTTACAATCAATATAGCACATACGCGGAAGCAAGGATCAATAATAACACGTATAAAGATAACTAAAACATAAATAAGAACATACCCGAAGCACTTCAATAAACCTTGAACTTGTGTAATATAGATCAATGATAAACCCCTTACCGTTTTGTTTATCGATCTCTTGATAATTACTAAAGTAAGTAATTACCTCGTTCTTGTACACACAAACTACCAACGAATAAAGGTTTATGCAAGCAAACGAAAACACCAATTTTGGATTAACCAAAATCGACCCAAATCCCTTAGGAGGGGGTGAGTCGATCGGCCAAGAAAGAAAACAAGAGAGAAAAGGTTTTAGGGTTTTATGTGTGTGCACAAAAGATATGAAACCCTAACCCTTGGCCTTGTATATATATTAGAGTAAACTTGGAGGACAAGTTGGATGTGGGTTGGGTTTCCCCTCCCTTGCTCGACCGGCCTAGGACACCCCAAGGGTGTTCTAGATCCTTCTTGACTCCTAAATTACATTATAGTCCTTATCTTTCGTTACTAATGATAGTTAGTCCATACGGTTAATAACTAACGACCATTTAGTCCATTAAGTGTTCATACTAATATATATATATTCGATACATATTATATATATATATATATATATATATATATATATATATATATATATATATATATATATTAATATACATTATTCTTGTTTGTAATGTGTGCAATCCCGAGGTCTCGGGTTCAATACTAGTCATTTATGTTAATGCATAATCTGGCGTGGACTGATTCAACGACTCTCCTTGGGCCGTTAGTCGTCTTCTCGAGCCCTGAGTAGACCTGTCAACAAAGAGAACCCGTTAGGAGTGGACCCGAGGCCGTAGCCCCGGGATCCACCTCCGACGGTCAAGTTAGTGTCGATGCGTAGTAGCATATATGAGAATTAGGTTTAGGATAACCTGTTGTGTTCTGTTGTGAATGGAACCCCAGCCCTATATTTATAAGGCATGGATTAGGGTTTAGGCGTAGAGTGGGCCGCTGTCTGCCGGGCCTGGCCCATGTAGGATCCAGTCCGGACCATACGTCCACAAGCCCCCCAAGTTTAGTATGACATAGCGCGTGGCTATGTTATGCTAGACTTAAGTTTTGTTCATGGCCGCGTAGGCCCAATCAATTATGACGGCATGGCCCATGTGTGCGCAACTTGTGTGCACATGGGACGGACCATACTGCGCAGCCCAAATGCGACAGTGTGCACTGGGATTGCGATTGTCTCACAATGGTGAAGGTGGATCTCGTATGCTGCATCCTGGGTAAGGGCGTACCTTTTTACCAGTAGCGATGCAACATGGTGCGACAGAAGACGTGCTTCTGTGGCAGAAGTGCACGCTGTGCGCGACAAGGATGAGCGATATATGCAACAGAGGTGCGCGTTGTGCGCGAACATTACATTTGTCTTTACAACCGTCAGAGGACGTCTCCCCTGCGGCAAGATGGTGCGAATATTTAAATCCATCTTTGTACAGGGCTTGCAATACCTCTTACGTACGATCTGCTTCCAAATATGCCTACGTGACTTGTACGGAAACAATGGTAGTATATACGTGATTGGCCCTGAACTAGTCAACTTTATTAGTCAACCACTTGTGAATGGTCAACCGTAAAAGTCAAACTAATCAAGCCAATACTCCGTGGATAGTGTAGTGTTTCCCCGGGTCGTTAAAGTCCCAGCGAGATTGAAATGGTGCTTTTGAAATCGTTTATGAGTGAGTGGGACTGAGGACAGTAGCCCAGATGATATGGAATTGATTTTGCTACTGTTATTTTGGTATTGGTACACAGATATAATATTCACAAAAATCAGATACCAGATATATGCACAAATTCACAATTAAGATCACGTAACGGACTGGAAAAGTGGGTTTTTTGGTACTTATCAAACTACAGGGGGTGCTTTTGACACTTTTTGAAACTTAAAATTAAAAATGAAAAATGAAATTATGAAAATGATTAAAATACTATTTAAATATTATTTAATTAATTAAACTATTTAAAATCTAAATTAAAACCTAATTTAAATAAACTAAAAATGACAAATGATTTAAATTAAACTAAAAATTAACAAAAATAATTTCTAAACCTAAATTAGAACTTGAAGAAAGTATAAAAAATAAAAATAAATATTTTTGTCTTTTTCTGGTTTTGTTATTAATTAAAAACTATTTAACTTAATTAAACTAATTAAACTACTTTTAATTTATATTAATACTAAATTAACTTAGAAAATTAAGATAAAATTTATAAAATTACTTAACCATCACTGGAATCCTACAAAATTATAAAAACTCTAAAAATTATGTTTTAAGATTAAACAACTAATTATTTAACTTTTAATTAACTTAAGTCTATTTTAAACAAATAAAATAAGGAAAATAGAAAATGAACAGTAGAATCTCAAATTATATTTTCTAAAAACTTATTAGACTATATTAGAGCTAGGAAAATTATAAAAACTAAGTTTAACCTTATAAAAACTAAATAAGATATTTAATACTTAATATTAATTAATAATAAAGAAAACTAAAATTAAATCTAATTAACACTAGATGACAAAATAAAAATCTGAAAAAATTATCAAAATTACTTCACTATATAAGGTATTTAATAAAAATATAAAAACACTAGTGACTTAATTTAAATCTAAAAATGAAAATTAAAATTAAATTGAATTAAATAGAAACTATCACTTATTTTAACTTTGGATTTTTTGGATTTTTCTTTTACAGAACTATTTTATAACTTAAAATAACAAACTTTTGTGAAAACACTTTTCAAGATAGCTTATAAATATGCTATAAGCACCCCCTTGGCTTACACAGTTGACTTATGTTGACTCTGTGGTCAAATGAGGTCAAATGGCTTTGGATGGGGTCCACAATGGTAAAAGTGAGTACCAACAAGCTTAACAATCACACATAAGCCAGAAACAACAACAATTGATCTCAAATAAGCTGATTCAAACCAAATAAGCACTTTTGCAACTTGAAATTGAACTCAGAAATGGGACAATCTTTATGGCTATTTCCAGGTGGGGTCCACTGAGTCTTAGGTCAAAAAAGTGGTCAATGCCTGATCCCTGGTAGGAGGGGGGTTGAGTAAACTAGCTTATGGGTTGTGGGACCCACTGTGGTGGTCACAAAACCACCTCAAAGTTGATGGTGTGGGTGAGTCTGCTGATGTGCAGGGCACAACCTTGCCCTGCAACTTACTTTCAAAGCTTGTGGAAGCTTATAGAAAATGTGCAAAAATAGAACCAATGTAGGACTTAAAAGTTGAGGTGATAATGTATGATTACAACAAATTTCAGCCCCTCAATCAAAGTACACAAATCACAAATATTCTTGGAATTTTTGCAAAAATCCGAGCAATGGTAATTTTGACTTTTTCTCTAATGATCCTAAGTTGACTAAACTGAACTTTATCCCTACTCAACTGATTGATTGTGTCTTAACAAGCTAAAAGGAAACTAGAATTGCTGAAAGTGGTCACTAATGAGCTAGTACACAAGGATTTGAGCACCAAATCCCTCACAGTTAGCTGTGAGGGCAAAAGGACTTGGATTTTGACTTTCTTGCTTTATTACACTAGATATTAGGTTTGGTTTAAACTGATTTGATACTGAGAAGTATTTTTCACCCAAAGTTAACCAATAAAACTCTCAGGATCACAATGAAATTGCTAGATCCAAACACCCCTTTGCACACAGTTATGAAAGATGTTTAATGAGTTTTACTTATTTAGCATTCAAATCTGTTTCCAAACTCTTAAATATGAATCCCTAAGATGATTAAAACTCAGAACACATATTACATACATTAACTTCACAAGAAAACAAGGTATGGCTGTTTAGGCACTTTTGAACACAGATTATGGTTTAACAAGGGATTACTAATGATAAACGATTAATTTTTATCACACAATCTAACTAACAACAAGCAATCAACACAAATTCCACATAACAACAATTAATCACAGAAATTACTAGATATTAAAATTTAAAAGAAATTTCAAATTGAACAAGTCTTACAAGATTGCCCTCAGCATGAACAGAGGGCTTTCCTTATGAAGCCTATCTTTAGATAGGCTAATTCCAGCTCCAAATTTGCCCTTTTCCACTTCATAAACCTGCAATCAAACTCAAGAACACACAAGTTGACCAATGTTGACTTTTTACTCCATTTTTGATTTTCTTTACTAAGCAGTGTTTTAAGAATCTCTACAAGCTTGAATAAGCTTTAGGGAGCTTATATGAGCCTAACTCAGTCCATAATCCCACACACCATTCACACTTGAACAATTCGAATGCCTTGAAATTGAGTAAATTGCAAAGATGAGAATTAAACTTGAAATTTGAGATTTTATAAATTCAAAAGGTTCACATTACACTACTAATACTGATACAATACTTGAATTAGAAAAGATTAGACTAATTTGCTTGAAAATTTAAATTCGATACAACATTTAACTAAAATAAACTACACACTGCTTCCTTGCAAGTCTTCTTCTATTTATAGCCAAGGATTAGGGTTCCCAGCATCCTCCTCATCATTTCCCACCTTTCTCTGGCTTCTTTGGTCCAATCTCAGGGTGCCACGTGTTTTGGCGGGAAAGTTTTCTTTTGCAAATTGATTCTGATAACGTGAAATGGGGAAGAAGCATTAAATGTGGTGTGAAAGGGTAGGTGTAGGGAGGTGATGATGGGTTTTGCAAGTGGTGGTGGTGGGCAATACCAGGTGGTATTGGTCTGTGAGGAGGGGGTGGTTTTGGTGGGAAGGTGGTAATGGAGATGGTGGTGTTTGACTGGGGTTGACCAGGTCAAACGTTGACCCGGGTCAATATTAGTGGTGGACTGGGCTGAGTGGTGGACTTGGTGTTTTTGGGCCCAAAATGGATTTAGGTTTAGGATTGGATTTGGTTTAGCTTATTTTTGGATCCGGTTTTAGTTTATTTCACACAAGGACCTATTTTGTAATTTTGGGAAAGTTGAGGGTGTAGTCTTGGCATGTTTCTAATTTGTTTTCAAGGGTGTATAATGCCATATCATGAATAGTACAAGGTCCTTGATGATTTTTCAATTTATTTTTCACCAGGGACTGAAACCGTCAAACTTTCAAACTTCAGGGACCATTTGTGTAATTTTCACCAAACTTTCCACCAAGGACCAATCCTGTCATAAAAGGTTAGTGCAAGGACAAAATTTGTTTTTCTCAAAGTTTTTCATATCCCAGGGACCATTTTTGACAATTTTCAAAGTTCAGGGACTAAACTTGACATTTTGTGAAACTTTTCACCAAAGGACTATTCATGTAACTTTTTGATTTATAAGGACCTTTGGTGACTTTTTCAAGTTTTTAGAATGACCAGGGACTAGATTTGACAACTTTTGAAAGTTGGGGGACTGAAACTGCCAATTATGCAAACTTTGTGCGTTTTTCATCTGTTTTTGGTATTTTTGCATTTGAGACATGTAAAACACTTTACTGGGATATTTTCACTATTTTGATTCATTATTGAGTATTTTTGGATGTTTTGGCAGTTCAGAAATGGTAAAAATGATGAGTATTTACACACTCATCAATCCCCCACACTAAAACATTGCTAGTCCCTAGCAATCTTTTGAGAAAAACTTAATGGATTTGAAACTCTTTACCAAAAGCCATCACTTCTGGAGTAGCCAGGCGTAAGAACTGTGGCACACCTGATAACCGTGTGATTTTGAGCAAACCACCAGCTGTCAACAGATTTGATTTGTCTTTACCAAAAGCCGTTTTCTTCTGGACTAAGTCGACATCTTGGTGAGCTGAATACCAATTATGGATTTTCCACTGCCTTTACCACAAGCCATAATCTTGTGGGCTAGCCAACTCATTTGCTTATGAGGATACGGGGGAGCTGAGGAACCATACAATTTTTGGCAAATTGCCAACCATCAACGGGTTTGAGATGTCTTTACCAAGAGCCGTTTGCTCCTGGACTAGCCAATCCATTTGTCATTTAGACTTTGGCGGACTGATTACCACAAAAATTTTTGAAATAAAGTGAAAAATTTTTTTGAATAATTTAGGCCTAAAAATGGGGGTACTTAGAAAGTTTTGTGATAAAATTCGCAAGAATCCCCCCCCCCCCCCCACTAGAACTGAATATTGTCCTCAATATTCAAAGTCCCGGCTATTATGCCGAATCTCTGAACGGGAAAAGCTAATATTCGATGCTAACTGTGGAAATTTGGATTTTATTTATCTGTACATACAATCTTTTTTTTTTTTTTTTTTTTTTTTTTTTTGAGAAACTTACATACATATTTACTTTTCAAACGGTGGGGGACGGCCACTCCCCCACACTAGGGTGGTAGAAAGTAGAAAGAAGTCAGAAATACGGGTGAAAACCCATATATGCTGCTAATTTTTGTTCACCGAGTCACTAGCTTGACTCGATCCCCGAATTCATTGGTCCATGGGGAAAGTTTGGAGATCCGGGACAACCATGGGTGGTATTTCCTCTCCAAAATAATGTTTCAATCTATTACCATTCACTTTGAAGTTGGGACCTTCGGGTTGAGGTAACTCAACAGTCCCGTATGGGTAAACTTTAGCAATAGTGAATGGTCCAGTCCATCGGGTTTTTAATTTCCCCGAGAAGATCTTTAATCTTGAATTGAAAAGAAGGACTCTGTCACCGACGTTGAAAACTCGGTTCTTAATTTTAGAGTCGTGAATCTTCTTTGTCTTTTCTTTGTAGATCAAAGAGTTCTCGTAGGCTTGATCACGAAGTTCGTTTAATTCATTGAGTTGAACCTTACGGTGATCACCCGCTTTATGAAGGTCGTAGTTAGCATGTTTCAAGGCCTAGTAGGCTTTGTGCTCAAGCTCGATCGGTAAATGACACGCCTTCCCGTATACAAGCTTGTATGGAGTACACCCGATGGGTGTTTTGTAAGCTGTACAGAAGGCCCAGAGTGCATCATCTAGTTTATCCGACCAGGAAGCACGGTTTTCACCTACTGTCCTCTCAAGAATCCGTTTAATACCACTGTTGGAAACCTCCACCTGCCCACTTGTTTGGGGGTGATACGCGGTGGAAAGACGATGAGTAACACCGTACTTAAGCATGACTTTTGCAAATTGATCATTGCAAAAGTGAGTACCGCGATCACTAATGATGGCACGTGGGGTTCCAAAACGAGCAAAGAGGGATTTCAAGAATTTCACAACAACTCGGGCATCATTAGTGGGTAAGGCCTTAGCCTCAACCCATTTTGACAAGTAGTCAACAGCCACGAGTATGTATTTGTTTCCACGAGAAGATGGGAATGGCCCCATAAAGTCAATACCCCAGACGTCAAAGATTTCACAAACTTGAATAGCATTTTGTGGCATTTCGTTCTTTTGTGAAATATTCCCGTGACGCTGACAAGCATCACAGGCTTTGACTAACTCGTAGGCATCCTTGTAGATTGTGGGCCAATAGAAACCGGAATCAAACACCTTTTTTGCGGTGTAGTTAGGACTATGGTGGCCCCCGGTGGGTCCAGCATGGCAAGCCTTGAGAATATCAGTGGCTTCCTGTCCGTATACACATCGCCTGATGACTTGATCGGCACATATTTTGAAGAGGAAGGGGTCGTCCCAGAAGTAATGTTTAACGTCTTTGAAGAATTTTTTCTTTTGTTGGGACGTCAACCCTTTCACTATGAAGTTACCCGCATGGTAATTTGCAAAGTCGGCAAACCATGGGGTAGTAGAGTCACCACGAAAAGCAACCGCATTGAGTGTCACGAGAGGAAATGTTTCATTTATTTCCTTTTTCTCGGACACATCTTGATGAGGGTTCTCTAATCGTGAGAGATGATCAGCAGCAAGGTTCTCGGCTCCTTTTTTATCACGGATAATGATATCAAATTCCTGAAGGAGGAGAACCCAACGGAGAAGCCTCGGCTTTGCATCTTGTTTTGCAAATAGGTATTTCAAAGCCGAGTGATCTGTGTACACTACGCATTTAGTCAAGATTAAATATGACCGGAATTTCTCAAAGGCATACACCACAGCTAGGAGTTCTTTTTCAGTGGTGGTGTAATGACCTTGAGCCTCAGTCATAGTTTTGCTTGCGTAGTGTATGGGCTGAAAGTATTTTGCTTTTCGTTGCCCCAAGACCGCACCTATGGCAAAATCACTAGCATCGCACATAAGCTCAAAAGGTTGGTCCCAATCGGGGGCAACAAGAATCGGTGCCTCGGTAAGCTTTTTCTTTAATGTTTCAAAAGCTTCGATTCACTCCGGAGAGAAGATGAAAGGAGCATCCTTCTCGAGGAGATGGGTCATAGGCCGGGCAATCTTAGAAAAATCTTGGATAAACCTACGGTAGAAGCCGGCATGACCCAAAAAGCTCCTAACACCTTTTACGGTGGTGGGATGAGGTAATTTGGCAATGACATCGATTTTAGTTATGTCAACCTCAATCCCGTTTTTTGAAATTTTATGGCCGAGGACAATGCCCTCCTTGACCATAAAGTGGCTCTTCTCCCAGTTGAGACTTAGATTCGTTTCTTTGCAACGTTTAAGCATTTGTTCCAAGTGGGAGAGGCAAGTCTGAAATGAATCCCCGATGACTGAAAAGTCATCCATGAATACCTCCATAGTTTTCCCGATCATGTCGGAAAAAATAGACATCATGCACCTCTGGAACGTGCCTGGTGCATTACATAAGCCGAAAGGCATACGTCTGTAAGCAAAAGTTCCGTGGGGGCATTTGAAGGTAGTCTTCTCTTGATCCTGGGGATCAATGGGGATTTGGAAGTAACCCGAGAAGCCATCGAGGAAGCAGTAGTATTCATTCCCCGCAAGTCTTTCGAGCATTTGGTCCATAAAAGGGAGAGGAAAATGGTCTTTACGGGTGGCTTCATTTAACTTTCGATAGTCAATACAAACACGCCAACCCGTGACCAAACGAGTTGGAATCAACTCGTTATCCTTGTTGATGACAACGGTAATGCCACCCTTTTTGGGAACACAATGAATTAGGCTAACCCAAGGACTGTCAAATATAGGGTAAATCAATCCCGCATCAAGAAGTTTAAGAACTTCTTGTTTGATAACTTCGTGGATTTTGGGATTTACCCTTCTCTGATGTTGCACAGCTGGCTTAAAGTCATCCTCCATTAATATTTTATGAGTACAAAAGTTCGGGGTTATGCCCTTAATGTCGGAGAGTTTCCAAGCAATTGCTTGCTTGTTTGACTTAAGAACCTTTAGGAGTGTAGCTTTTTCCTCATCTTTTAAGTCTTTGGCAATAATGACGGGTAATTTATTATCACCCTCCAGAAATGCATATTCTAGATGAGGAGGCAAGTCCTTGAGCTCAACCTCGGGAAAGTCTTCAGTTATTTCAACATTTTTGACTTCCGCTTTATGAAGTATTTGTGGAGACGGAGAGGGTGAAGGATCGTCATTTAACAATCTTTCAAGGAGAATAATGTCCCCCTCCGGGTCAAGATAGTTTTCATCAACCCCACTTGGGATTGAGCTATCTTGAGCAAGAAAAGCCTCGACCTCTTCCAGAAGGAAGTCACTTCCCTCAAACGGAGTGAGGGAAGGGGAAGAGTCGGAAATGATAGGGTCATTAGAAAGACTGCCACTGGATGAGAAACCAAGGACCTCTTGAGAATACTCCTCAGACGCAACATCGATGATATCAATTCGGTTAACCGTTTCAGCGTCATAGTTGGAGGAGTATCTTGAAGTCTGATCAAGATTGAATGTGATGGCTTCGCCACCAACACGTAGAGTGATTTCTTCTTCGAATACATCGATTAAAGCACGACCCGTTCTTAAGAATCCCCTCCCGAGAATGAGAGGAACTCTTGGGTCAGCATCGAAATCAACAATCACGAAATCTGCCGGAAAATGGAACTTTCCTACTTTCACAAAGATATCTTCGGCAATGCCGAGAGGACGGGATATAGTACGGTCTGCAAGCTCGAGTGTCATGCAGGTCGGAGTGAGAGTAGGTAGAGAAAGTCTTTTCCAGACTGAGTAAGGCAACAGGTTAATGCTTGCGCCAAGATCGGCCAAGGCAAAGCATTCAACCATCCCAGGGAAAATACATGGAATGAGAAATTTCCCGGGATCTCCAAGCTTTTCGGGAAGCTTTTTCAAGAGCACTGCAGAGCAATGTTCATTGAGTGAAGTTTTTGCCATCTCACAGAGTTTTTCTTTGTTGCTTATCAGATTTTTGATTGTCGAAGCAAACTTAGGCATGAGGAGAAGAGCGTCCGCGAAGCTAATATCGAAGTGTAATTCTTGGAAAATTTGATAAAATTTTTCCATCTGATGATTAGCTCTTTCGCGGTTCTTTTGATCATTCACACGTGAAGGATATGGAATTGAAGGCTTAGGATCATTCTTTGGGATTTCATCAGAACTCACAGGAGGATCAAATACAACTTTCGGCTTACGAGCCGGGGCCTGGACAACTTGAGGGTGGACGTTATTGATACCTCCATTATTAGTAGGAAGTACCGTGTCTGTAGTAACCTCAGGTTCACGTTCCGCTACCTTAGGAGGAGAAGAATAGGTAGAGGGAATCGCGGGTCCATTGTATGATACCCCACTTTGGGTGGTGATCGCTTTGACATCGCCCCTCGGGTTAGCGATCGTGTTGCTTGGTAGTGTACCCGAGCCCGAGGGTCGATCATTTAAAGACTTCTGAAGTTCAGAGATCTTGCCGATCAATAACCGATTCGTTTCCTCTTGTGCTTTCATGAATTGTTTTAGCACTTCATCGGAGGAAGACGAGGGTGGAACAACGTTTTGATTTTGAACAGGGGGATTTTGAACACGGTTGTTTTGAAAATTCCCTTGGTTTTGATTGTTGTTACCCTGAAAATTGTTTCTCTGATTGAAATTACCCTGATTGTAATTCCCTTGATTCTGGTTTCTTTGAAAATTTCCTTGAAAACCTTGGTTTTGATTACCATTTTGAAAATTGTTTTGATTAAACTGGCCTTGATTTTGGTTCGGGTTTTGGAAATTTGAGTTTTGACCTTGGTTAAAATTCTGATTCGCGTTACGGTTTTGATTTTGGTTAAAACCTGGAGGTCCGAGAAAATTGTTGGAACGATAGCTTAAGAGATTACGGTCCCCTTGCGGTTGGTAAGAATTACCCCCCGTATTGTAGGAACCGTTAGCAGCATAAACGTTCTCTTGAGGAAGGTCAGCAGTAGCTGGACACTCGGAATACAGATGTGGGCCCCCACAAGTTTCACAACTTCGGGCCACGGCTTTCACTTGTTGATTTTGAACCTGATGTTGTATCGTTTGGTTCATTCTCAACACAGCCGTAGAAATATCATCCATCTTTTTGGTAAGAGCAATTATTTCAGGAGATGATGATGAGGGAGTAACTGAATTACATGACGCATCCCTCTCCGCAGAGGAATCCCAAAAGTTATGATGGGCAGTCATGTTCTCGATTAAGTCATAGCACTCCTCGGGACGCCTTTTCATAAAGGTCCCACCAGCAGCAGCATTGAGAATGTCTCGGTGCCTCAATGTCAGACCATTATAGAAGGTATCTATGATGGTAACTTGTAACATATTGTGGTTAGGGCACCGATCAATAGCTAGCTTATAACGCTCCCAAGCCTCAAAAAGAGACTCATCGGGACGTTGCCGGAAGTTGCTGATATCATTTCGTAACTTGGTAACCATGGATGGTGGAAAATATTTTGCTAGAAACTTGGTTACCATTTCATCAAAGGTACGAATAGAATTCTTTGGGAGTCGGTCAAACCATGCAGTGGCATGATGGGTGAGAGAATAGGGGAAGAGGTACAGCCGGAGGGCATCATCGGTGATACCATGCTGTTTCATGCTTTGGGTGACCGTAAGATATTTGTCAAGATGCTTGTTGGCATTGTCACCCGGTAATCCGTGAAATTGACACGAATTCTGGACTTGTTGGATTATGTGATGTTTGAGGCCAAAGTTCGCAGCCCCAATAGTGAGTGGTGCAATAGGCCCACCCCGCCCTTGCATGGTAGGTTGGCACAGCTCCTCCATCGTTCGGAGATCGGGAGCTGGCACATCCCTAGGAGGGTCAGGGGGTGGTAATGGTGGTGGTGGCCCAGCGGCCATTTCGGTTTCTGTATCAGAACGTAGCTCGGGTACGTCTTTCTGTTTTTTATTCTTTGCTTGAGACCGAGTGCGCATGCACTAAAAACAATTTTTCAACACAAGTTCGAGGCAAAACCACAGTGAACTTAAACCAATAATCACAAGTGAGCAGCTTCTTTGAAAAAGGTACACTACTCACAGGGATACAAAGGCAAGTTTTAAATCTTAAGTTTGGGAACTTATTATGTTCACACCCCCAGTTGGTAGGTGTTCAGCCTTGGTTTGCGGTGGTAAGATTTTATGTATTTATTATTTTGAAAAACTGCTTTAGGCTTACGGGTGTGTGTGCAGAAAACTTGGGAATTATTTTTGGAACTGATTTGTTAACCGAAATCGTTCTTTTAAGATTACTCGCAGGCTGGCGGGAGGAAGTAAATAGGTTTCCTCTTCAGTTCGCAATTTAATGTCAGAACTTACCTTAAACCAACTGTTTCAGGTTGTAATCTTAAAGGAAACGAAGTAATTTAACTTCACAGTTTGTTTTGTTGTTTTTGATTTTTTTGGTGTTTTTAACACTTTAGGGAAAGTGTTAATGAACGTTTTTGATGTGATTATGTTTTTACAAAACTTTTTACAAATTTGTGTGAAATTTGTATGGGGAGGGTTTTGAAAACCACTTAACTTAAAACGATTTTGTAAAACACGCAACAACCTCCCCGGCAGCGGCGCCAAATTTTGATTGGCCCTGAACTAGTCAACTTTATTAGTCAACCACTTGTGAATGGTCAACCGTAAAAGTCAAACTAATCAAGCCAATACTCCGTGGATAGTGTAGTGTTTCCCTGGGTCGTTAAAGTCCCAGCGAGATTGAAATGGTGCTTTTGAAATCGTTTATGAGTGAGTGGGACTGAGGACGGTAGCCCAGATGATATGGAATTGATTTTGCTACTGTTATTTTGGTATTGGTACACAGATATAATATTCAGAAAAATCAGATACCAGATATATGCACAAATTCACAATTAAGATCACGTAACGGACTGGAAAAGTGGGTTTTTTGGTACTTATCAAACTACAGGGGGTGCTTTTGACACTTTTTGAAACTTAAAATTAAAAATGAAAAATGAAATTATGAAAATGATTAAAATACTATTTAAATATTATTTAATTAATTAAACTATTTAAAATCTAAATTAAAACCTAATTTAAATAAACTAAAAATGACAAATGATTTAAATTAAACTAAAAATTAACAAAAATAATTTCTAAACCTAAATTAGAACTTGAAGAAAGTATAAAAAAATAAAAATAAATATTTTTGTCTTTTTGTGGTTTTGTTATTAATTAAAAACTATTTAACTTAATTAAACTAATTAAACTACTTTTAATTTATATTAATACTAAATTAACTTAGAAAATTAAGATAAAATTCATAAAATTACTTAACCATCACTGGAATCCTACAAAATTATAAAACTCTAAAAATTATGTTTTAAGATTAAACAACTAATTATTTACCTTTTAATTAACTTAAGTCTATTTTAAACAAATAAAATAAGGGAAATAGAAAATGAACAGTATAATCTCAAATTATATTTTCTAAAAACTTATTAGACTATATTAGAGCTAGGAAAATTATAAAAACTAAGTTTAACCTTATAAAAACTAAATAAGCTATTTAATACTTAATATTAATTAATAATAAAGAAAACTAAACTTAAATCTAATTAACACTAGATGACAAAATAAAAATCTGAAAAAATTATCAAAATTACTTCACTATATAAGGTATTTAATAAAAATATAAAAACACTAGTGACTTAATTTAAATCTAAAAACGAAAATTAAAATTAAATTGAATTAAATAGAAACTATCACTTATTTTAACTTTGGATTTTTTGGATTTTTCTTTTACAGAACTATTTTATAACTTAAAATAACAAACTTTTGTGAAAACACTTTTCAAGATAGCTTATAAATAAGCTATAAGCACCCCCTTGGCTTACACAGTTGACTTATGTTGACTGTGTGGTCAAATGAGGTCAAATGGCTTTGGGTGGGGTCCACAATGGTAAAAGTGAGTACCAACAAGCTTAACAATCACACATAAGCCAGAAACAACAACAATTGATCTCAAATAAGCTGATTAAAACCAAATAAGCACTTTTGCAACTTGAAATTGAACTCAGAAATGGGACAATTTTTATGGCTATTTCCAGGTGGGGTCCACTGAGTCTTAGGTCAAACAAGTGGTCAATGTCTGATCCCTGGTAGGAGGGGGGTTGAGCAAACTAGCTTATGGGTTGTGGGACCCACTGTGGTGGTCACAAAACCACCTCAAAGTTGATGGTGTGGGTGAGTCTGCTGATGTGCAGGGCACAACCTTGCCCTGCAGCTTACTTTCAAAGCTTGTGGAAGCTTATAGAAAATGTGCAAAAATAGAACCAATGTAGGACTTAAAAGTTGAGGTGATAATGTATGATTACAACAAATTTCAGCCCCTCAATCAAAGTACACAAATCACAAATATTCTTGGAACTTTTGCAAAAATCTGAGCAATGGTAATTTTGACTTTTTCTCTAATGACCCTAAGTTGACTAAACTGAACTTTATCCCTACTCAACTGATTGATTGTGTCTTAACAAGCTAAAAGGAAACTAGAATTGCTGAAAGTGGTCACTAATGAGCTAGTACACAAGGATTTGAGCACCAAATCCCTCACAGTTAGCTGTGAGGGCAAAAGGACTTGGATTTTTACTTTCTTGCTTTATTACACTAAATATTAGGTTTGGTTTAAACTGATTTGATACTGAGAAGTATTTTTCACCCAAAGTTAACCAATAAAACTCTCAGGATCACAATGAAATTGCTAGATCCAAACACCCCTTTGCACACAGTTATGAAAGATGTTTAATGAGTTTTACTTATTTAGCATTCAAATCTGTTTCCAAACTCTTAAATATGAATCCCTAAGATGATTAAAACTCAGAACACATATTACATACATTAACTTCACAAGAAAACAAGGTATGGCTGTTTAGGCACTTTTGAACACAGATTATGGTTTAACAAGGGATTACTAATGATAAGCTATTAATTTTTATCACACAATCTAACTAACAACAAGCAATCAACACAAATTCCACATAACAACAATTAATCACATAAATCACTAGATATTAAAATTTAAAAGAAATTTCAAATTGAACAAGTCTTACAAGATTGCCCTCAGCATGAACAGAGGGCTTTCCTTATGAAGCCTATCTTTAGATAGGCTAATTCCAGCTCCAAGCTTGCCCTTTTTCACTTCATAAACCTGCAATCAAACTCAAGAACACACAAGTTGACCAATGTTGACTTTTTACTCCATTTTTGATTTTCTTTACTAAGCAGTGTTTTAAGAATCTCTACAAGCTTGAATAAGCTTTAGGGAGCTTATATGAGCCTAACTCAGTCCATAATCCCACACACCATTCACACTTGAACAATTCGAATGCCTTGAAATTGAGTAAATTGCAAAGATGAGAATTAAACTTGAAATTTGAGATTTTATAAATTCAAAAGGTTCACATTACACTACTAATACTGATACAATACTTGAATTAGAAAAGATTAGACTAATTTGCTTGAAAATTTAAATTCGATACAACATTTAACTAAAATAAACTACACACTGCTTCCTTGCAAGTCTTCTTCTATTTATAGCCAAGGATTAGGGTTCCCAGCATCCTCCTCATCATTTCCCACCTTTCTCTGGCTTCTTTGGTCCAATCTCAGGGTGCCACGTGTTTTGGCGGGAAAGTTTTCTTTTGCAAATTGATTCTGATAACGTGAAATGGGGAAAAAGCATTAAATGTGGTGTGAAAGGGTAGGTGTAGGGAGGTGATGATGGGTTTTGCAAGTGGTGGTGGTGGGCAATACCAGGTGGTATTGGTCTGTGAGGAGGGGGTGGTTTTGGTGGGAAAGTGGTAATGGAGATGGTGGTGTTTGACTGGGGTTGACCAGGTCAAACGTTGACCCGGGTCAATATTAGTGGTGGACTGGGCTGAGTGGTGGACTTGGTGTTTTTGGGCCCAAAATGGATTTAGGTTTAGGATTGGATTTGGTTTAGCTTATTTTTGGATCCGGTTTTAGTTTATTTCACACAAGGACCTATTTTGTAATTTTGGGAAAGTTGAGGGTGTAGTCTTGGCATGTTTCTAATTTGTTTTCAAGGGTGTATAATGCCATATCATGAATAGTACAAGGTCCTTGATGATTTTTCAATTTATTTTTCACCAGGGACTGAAACCATCAAACTTTCAAACTTCAGGGACCATTTGTGTAATTTTCACCAAACTTTCCACCAAGGACCAATCCTGTCATAAAAGGTTAGTGCAAGGACAAAATTTGTTTTTCTCAAAGTTTTTCATATCCCAGGGACCATTTTTGACAATTTTCAAAGTTCAGGGACTAAACTTGACATTTTGTGAAACTTTTCACCAAAGGACTATTCATGTAACTTTTTGATTTATAAGGACCTTTGGTGACTTTTTCAAGTTTTTAGAATGACCAGGGACTAGATTTGACAACTTTTGAAAGTTGGGGGACTGAAACTGCCAATTATGCAAACTTTGTGCGTTTTTCATCTGTTTTTGGTATTTTTGCATTTGAGACATGTAGAACACTTTCCTGGGATATTTTCACTATTTTGATTCATTATTGAGTGTTTTTGGATGTTTTGGCAGTTCAGAAATGGTAAAAATGATGAGTATTTACACACTCATCAATACGCTGGTAGCCCCCCAAGTTGGATGGTGCTACTATTGTAGGAGCATTAAACTTATTTATTCAAATCCTGAAAAATACTCAATGCAAATATTAGAAGTATATGCCGCGAATCGCAACATAGAAAACTTAATGAGGTAAAAGATTAGCGTGAATCAATATATAGCACATAGCATATAAGAGAAATATTAGTGCGAATTACACCTATCGTGAGGTTTTACAAACTATATAAGAGAAGTAGCACGTAGCTAATATGCGAACGCAGTGCGCTCATGGCGATTTTTCTTTTTTATTATAATAAAAACAATGGCGCGGATGGATGTACCATGACCGCGACTAATAGTTTCTGGTGCACGCACAGACGCAGATAGATTTATCGTGACCGCATAGACACTAACGTTTTGTGGATGATCGCAGAGGACCACGGCTTTTTGTCTCGTGCGCTCATGGCGATCGACTAGCATCGTGGTACCTGTACGTGACAGTGCGCTCGTGGCGCCAATCTGCGAAGATTTCTGAACGCACGGCCTAACGCGGGTAGATTTATCGTGACTGCGTTGTTCGCGGCTAAAAGATAAAATAGATCCGATCGTGCGGACTTTGCGCGTGGCTATAGATAAAATCGTGTTTACCAAGTTTAAAAGATTTATGTAAAATCTTTTAAATATTTAAAAGATATTGCGAGATTTACTTGTTGTAAATAATGATATACATTCAATTAAAGCAATGGTTGATGATAAAAGAGATATCAAGTTAAAAGATCCTAGTACTGTGTACAAGGAAAACAAAACCACACCAATAAAGAATGAATATCTTTTGAAATCAGCCGTATGCTTTTGACCAAAAAAATGAATATCTTTACTATTAGGTTTTGTTGAATATCGTATATTATTTTGTGTCTGTGCATCGTGTACTAGCAGAAAATAAAGAAAGAATACCGGCCTTTGAACTCGATGGTTGCTTTCCGGTGATGTGAGAACACGAAACTTGTCGTAGTCATGTCCCACGGATGGCGCCACTTGTTGATGCATAATCTGGCGTGGACTGATTCAACGACTCTCCTTGGGCCGTTAGTCATCTTCTCGAGCCCTGAGTAGACCTGTCAACAAAGAGAACCCGTTAGGAGTGGACCCGAGGCCGTAGCCCCGGGATCCACCTCCGACGGTCAAGTTAGTGTCGATGCGTAGTAGCATATATGAGAATTAGGTTTAGGATAACCTGTTGTGTTCTGTTGTGAATGGAACCCCAGCCCTATATTTATAAGGCATTGATTAGGGTTTAGGCGTAGAGTGGGCTGCTGTCTGTCGGGCCTGGCCCATGTAGGATCCAGTCCGGACCATACGTCCACAATTTACATATTAATATTTATACGTTACTTTTAACAGCTCCCACTCGTATATCTATTAATAGTAAATTGACATTGGTTGGCGTCTTGCAACACTCCAATGCCCTCAGTTCGACTCGAGTTAGGTTTCCTGGAAAACCTTTAATGATTCATCATTATTATTATCCTTTCGCCTCTAATACTACATTAATAAAGATGTGAGGTTCTTTATTAAATTCTGTTTCTCGTCTCTTTATGATTGAACAAAATTACCAAAACATCTGAACGTATTCCAGATAGACTTTGGGCGTGGCCACGCAAACATTTTGTCAACCCTACGAGGGGCCCAGCAGTATTAAACTTCTGAACAAATCAGAAGGAACGAATTCTCGCTTGACTACAAGAATAACCCATGGACTTTGTAACAATTCTGAAAACAACCCTTATGACTTCCAATTACGGTAAGCGGTAGATTGTTCCACAAAATGCACTACATCCATGACACTTATCTGGTATCTCAAGTCTCAGGATAACTTTAAATATGATTCTCACAATAAATTTAAATCATATTGTTGGGATAAGTCCAATACTCAATTCATTGAATATCATGTGAAATTGGTATGTCTACGCATCAATATACTTTCAAGTATATCCTTAACCAATACTCAAAATTGTCTTAGTTTAATGATATTCCCATATCATTAATCAACAACGGACTATTTAGAATAATAAATTATTCATGGATCTTAAACATGCAAATATAGGATATATTATTAAGACAATGAATAAATAAACATAACCAATACTTTATTTCATTAAAATTAATAATTGTACATTACATCCCTTATCCAAATACTAATCACAAATGGGCATGAAACTATCAGCTAATTTAAGTCCTATTCCTTCAGCATGCTTGTAAAGCTTGGTGCCAGGTAAAGGCTTTGTAAATTGATCAGCTAAGTTTTCATCTGTGTGAACTTTGAGCATTTCGATTTCACCTATCTCAACTTGTTCTCTGACATAGTGGTGCTTAATCGGGAAATGTCTGGTGCCTTTCATGATTCCAGGTTCATTGGCAAATGTAATTGCAGCTGAGTTGTCACAATACATTTTTATAGGTCGCTGAATCGAAGGCATAACCCCAAGCCCTGAAACAAACTTCCTAATCCAAACTGCTTCCATTACAGCTTCTGAAACAGCTATATACTCACTTTCTGTAGCAGACATCGCTAATACACTCTGCTTTATGCTCCTCCAATCAACAGCTCCTCCATTAATGACAAAGACATAACCCGTCTGAGACTTCGTATCATCTTTATCACCTTTCCAAGAAGCATCGCAGTAACCTGTTACATCAAGCTTTGCAGATGGAGTACCCCCATAAACCAAGAACATCTCTTTAGTAGCCCTAAGGTACTTAAGAATATTCTTAACAGCAGTCCAGTGTTTTTCACCTGGATTCTGCTGATATCAACTGGTTAAATTCTGAGCAAACGCCACATCTGGCCTTGTGCTTTTCACCGCATACATAATAGATCCCACAGCCGAAGCGTAAGGGACTCTCTTCATGCGTTGCACCTCTTCAGGTGTTGAAGCACAAACTTTATTGCTCAAGCCATGTTGCTCTTGCATCGGCAAATATCCTTTCTTGGAATTTTGCATATTGAATCTCTTCAATATTTTATCAATGTAAGCACTTTGGCTTAATCCAATTAATCGCTGAGATCTATCTCTATATATCTTGATTCACAGAATAAATGCAGCTTCCCCTAAATCTTTCATGGAAAAACAACTTCTAAGATATGCCTTAACCTTTTGCAAACTCAGAATGTCATTTCCCATGATCAATATGTCATCGACATATAATATAAGGAAAATTACATTACTCCCACTAGCTTTGTGATATACACATGGCTCATCAAGATTTTGAGTGAATCCATACTTCTTAATTTCACTATCAAATCTCTTATTCCATTGTCGTGATGCTTGCTTTAATCCATAAATGGATCTTTTAAGCTTGCATACACGATCTGGGAATTCTGGATTCACAAACCCCTCAGGCTGCGCCATATAGATGTCTTCATCTAGGCTACCATTTAAGAAGGCGGTTTTGACATCCATTTGGCAAATCTCATAGTCATAGTAAGCGGCTATGGCTATAAGAATCCTAATAGCCCTTATGTCAGCTACAGGAGAAAAAGTCTCCTCATAGTCAACACCAAAAGTTTGAGTATAGCCTTTAGCTACCAAACGGGCCTTATAGGTGTGTACAATGCCATCCATATCAGTCTTTTTCTTGAAGAGCCATTTACTCCCAACTAGCTTGGCACCCGGAGGTAGGTCTACCTCTTCCCAGACTTCATTGTCTTTCATGGATTGCATTTCCCCATTCATAGCTCCCTGCCATTTTTCCTTTTCAGGACTATTCATAGCAGCTTTATAACTTGTAGGTTCATCGAGATTCCCTATCAAGTTGTCATCACACTCCATGTTAAGACATAGACGTGTAGGAGCCTTCACAGATCTAGAAGACCTGCGAACGGGAACCACTTCAACTTCAGGTGGAGGACCTAAACTTTCAGGTTCCTCAGGAAGTTAGCTAGTGTTTTTAGAAGGTGTTACATCTTCATGATCGTCTTCCAGATCATATACTCTCCCACTGAATTCTTGAGATATGAGCTCCTTTTCTAAGAAGTCTCCGTACCTTGCAACAAAAACTTTGTTTTCAGTTGGGTAATAAAAATAGTAACCCAAAGTTTCCTTAGGGTAACCTACGAAGATGCACTTTACAGATCTTTGTTGGAGTTTTTCAGCTGAGTCACGTTTAACATACGCCTCACAACCCCAGACCTTTAGATAAGACAAGTTAGGAGCTTTTCCAGTCCATACCTCATATGGAGTCTTATCAACCTTCTTTGTTGGAACCATATTTAAAATGCGAACTGCAGATTCCAAGGCATAATCCCAAAAAGAGCAAGGAAGAGTTGTTAGATTAAACATAGATCGTATCATATCTTGCAATGTACGATTCCTTCTTTCAGATACACCATTTTGTTGTGGAGTATATGGAGAAGTAAGGTGCTGGACAATTCCCTCCTTTGCTAAGTAATCTATAAACTCTTGACTCAGGTTTTCACCACCTCTATCGGATCGAAGAGCTTTAATCTTCTTTCCTAGTTGCAACTCTACTTCTGCTTTAAACATTTTGAATGTTTCAAATACCTCATGCTTATGTTTAAGTAAATAAACATAACCATAACGGCTGTAATCATCCGTAAATGTTAAGAAGTAGCTAGCACCTCTCCTTGACACATGTCTAAGTGGTCCACACACATCTGTGTGAATAAGACCAAGTAGATCATTAGCCCTTTCAATCCTATTCTTAAAGGGTTTCCTTGTCATCTTCCCAGCAATGCAAGATTCGCACTTATCAAATGATTCATCATTGATCTTTTCTAAAAGCCCATCATGTTGCAGCTTTTTCATGCGATCTTTGCCAATGTGAGCAAGTCGACAATGCCAAAGATAAGATGAATCCAGACCTTTCTTGATTCTCTTATTGTTGATGCTATACATTGAATTATTTGTAACAATAGCATTATCATTATTATTCATATCAATTTCAAAGACACCATTCACAGCAATAGCATTAAAATAAAAAAAACACCATTTAAAGAAACCGAAATTCCATTGCTAGAAATAGTATGCTTAAAACCAAGGTTCAACAAACATGAAAATGAAATTACACCTCTAACAATTGACGGTGCATAATGACAACTATTTAAAGATAGTACTAAGCCCGAAGGCAACACTAAATCATAAACTCCTATAGCTTCAACTCCTGCATGCGCTCCGTTACCAACGTGCAAGAATTGTTGTCCATAGGCCAGCTTTCTCTCAACTCTAAACCCCTGCAAGGTATTGCAAATATGAATGCCACATCCCGTATCATATACCCATGAATTCAATTTAGGAGTAAGAGTGAATAATTCAATCATAAAGAATGCACCTGATGAGCTGGGGTTACCAGCTTCATTCCCCTGCTTCTTGAGTCGCAAGTCATGAATGTAGAGAGGACAATTGCGCTTCCAATGGCCCTTTTCATGACAATGGTGACATGCCTGATCCTTCTTGTTTGGCGAATTCACCTTTTTCTGCTTAGGCTGATGTTGCTTCATCTTGGGTTCAGGTTGATAGGCAATGACCTGCTTGCCTTTGTTACCTTTCCCTTTGCCTTTGTTCACATGCGATTTCTTCTGGATTCTCCCACCATGAATTGCCAACACTTGCGGGGTAGGAGCCTTGACCTTGGCTGGTAGACTTTTCTCATAATCAACAAGCAATGCGAGTAATTCTGAGACTGTCTTCCCCGAGCAGTGCATGTTGAAATTCTGCACAAAACCAGCAAAGTCCTTGTTAAGGGCCCTATTGATCAAGTGCACTTGCACATTCTCGGGGTAACTAAATCCAATTCTGTGAAGCTGATCAAAAGATTCCTTCATCTCAGTCACATAATCTTCAACTGGTTTACCATCACCATGCTTGCAGTTGTGGAGCTTGTCCAGTTCATCATACAATTCAACTGCAGGAGGTTTCTCATAAGATTGCTGAAGTACTTCAAGCATATCTTTTGGGAAAAAGTACTCAAACTTCTTTTGCAATTGAGCACTCATGCTAGTGAGCATTAAACACGCAACCTCATTAAACTTAGCATGTGTCGCCCTCCATTCTTCCTTAACTGCTTCTGCTGCAGTAGCAGCAGGTTCAGCTAGGCATTCATCGGTCAAGTATTTGATCTTACCGGTCGACCTCAAGACAATTCTAAGCGAGCGGTACCAATCATTGAAATTCTTTCCAGTAAATTTTTCTCTCTCAAGATGACTCTTGAAAGCAGAAATCACAGATGGGGTATCGGGTTGAGCCATATCTACAGATAAAAGTTCAAACATTAGTATTTTCGATAATAAATATCTTCAAGAAAATAAAATACCCATTAGCTATATTCATATAACCACCAAAATTTTCTTGAAAACCTAGGATCTAACTTTATATAGTTCCACCACATCAGTTGATCTGCTAGTAGTGAAAGTACAAAAGATAGTAATCTGTCGAACAATAATTGGCAAACTAGATTTCCAATTCCTAGATCATTATGGGAATTACATCAAATTGATTCATCAATTTGTCTTGTAAGCATGTTTCATCCCATCTCATGCCTTAAGTTCTAGGTCTCACGCACAACTTAATTAAGTCGTCTACCTTAGAAACTGTAAAATTACAATTATGGTCTCACGCATTAAAAGAATTTTACCTTGTTATAGTAATTTAGCCTAGGTCTCACGTTTACTAAATTAAAATTCCAAGTGTTCCTTATAGATAGATGGCATGTAACTTAAATTATAAGGGTATTTATTTTTTATGTGTAAATCAAAATATGTATAAAGATGCATGCACTCATCTTTATAGCATAAGTTTTCAAAACCTTTTTATTACCAATTCGTGAAATTAATACACAAAGTTTTACTTGAGGTTTAATAAACCCTAAGATGACTTTCTACAATTATGATTTTAAAAGTAATTCGTTTAAGACATATTCAAGATTGTGATAACCAAGGCAGACTCTAAGGCTCTTTTCTAAGCCTTCAAATCACGGTTATGAATATCGTCTTAAAGGACTTAATTTTAAAAGCATATTTGTACAAAACATCAATCAAACAAAAGTTTATGGATTCAATCTCAAAATCATGTAATAAAGTATGAATTTTGCTAGTCTCGCCTGGGAGCTGATTACCGTGCGAATCGGACCACTAGCGGCACATAAGACCTTGCAAGATTCTTACTTTATCACTTTTGTTTCACCGTTATTAGTCCATATTATTTTCTTTTATAAAAATCACCCTTTTTATTGCTTACATCAAGTCAAACAATAAAAACAAGTAATTAAAAGAAAAATAAACAACTAATAATAAAAACGTGAAACAATTAGCCACATGCAAACCTTATTAAAAAGATACTAATAAAATCAATTCTAGGTATTATAACGCATGTAATCAATTAAGGCCTTATCCTCTTAATGGAGGAGAGTCACATACATTGACGTATCAATTGCGTAAGCCAAAATCAATATACACACCACATAGCATATTAATTGATTTTAATATATTAATTAATTGGAGTCTTCCCCAATTTTAGATCTATTTAAAACATGTGACAAATAAATAAACAAACAAGATCCATGACTAACATGCATGTTTCGTCATGGATTAAACCTAACAATTAGCACATAGGTCACAAGTACGTGCACAAAACCGGTTTAAGACCTAGGGTTTCTATATGATTACAATTTAATCAAGAAAACTACAAACCCTAATTAGGGGTTTTAGTGGAAATCGACCCCCCCCCCAAAAATTAGGGTTAGGGTTTAAATTTTATTAAAAAAAAATTAAAGAAAAACCCTAGAAAACATGTATCTAAAACAATTAAAGATCCGATTTTTATTACGTTTTAGTAATCAATTACATGTTATCCATGGCTAGTGATGCCACTGTTAGAGTTTGACAATCAATATAGCACATACGCGGAAGCAAGGATCAATAACAACACGTATAAAGATAACTAGAACATAAATAAGAACATACCCGAAGCACTTCAATAAACCTTGAACTTGTGTAATATAGATCAATGATAAACCCCTTACCGTTTTGTTTATCGATCTCTTGATAATTACTAAAGTAAGTAACTACCTCGTTCTTGTACACACAAACTACCAACGAATAAAGGTTTATGCAAGTAAACGAAAACACCAATTTTGGATTAACCAAAATCGACCTAAATCCCTTAGGAGGGGGGTGAGTCGATCGGCCAAGAAAGAAAACAAGAGAGAAAAGGTTTTAGAGTTTTGTGTGTGTGCACAAAAGATATGAAACCCTAACCCTTAGCCTTGTATATATACTAGAGTAAACTTGGAGGACAAGTTGGATGTGGGTTGGGTTTCCCCTCCCTTGCTCGACCGGCCTAGGACACCCCAAGGATGTTCTAGATCCTTCTTGACTCCTAAATTACATTATAGTCCTTATCTTTCGTTACTAATGATAGTTAGTCCATACGGTTAATAACTAACGACCATTTAGTCCATTAAGTGTTCATATTAATATATATATTCGATACATATATTATATATATATTAATATACATTATTCTTGTTTGTAATGTGTGCAATCCCGAGGTCTCGGGTTCGATACTAGTCATTTACATATTAATATTTATACGTTACTTTTAACAGATTACATGACTATTCAATCGACTTTCAATTACCAAGAAGTGCATTTTGAACTTCGATAACTTTGGCCCCCCACAAAAAATGTAGAAGTTTCGCCACTGCCTTTTGCTCATTGAAAGGGTTTTTGTTCTTCCGCTAAAAATATGATGAACACCTTCGAAACACTAACATCAAACCTTCTTGGGAATGTTGTTTGTGATCGATGATGTTGTGTCAGATCAAGAAGAGAAAAGAGGTTTGGAAGTGTAGATTATTTTTATTTTTATTTTATGTTTTTCCTTTTAATAAGAGCATCTCCAATGTTTGCTTTTTATGTATCTTTTGCGCTAAAATAGTGCAAAAAGTACAACAAAACCTCTCCAAATGCATTAAACTTGTGCACTACTTTAGTGCAATGAATAGTAAAGCTCAAAAAGCATCAAATATAGTGCAATACTATTCATTGCACTAAAACATCTAAACTTTCTCTTTTAACCCTAGAAACTTTCACTTATAAGTTATTACCCAATAAGTTATTCTTCTTTCCCATTAATGTTCTATTCAGTACTTAATATGGTGTACAAACTACAAACAAAGATATGGGTTGTGTATACGATAGAAAATAAATGTATATTGTATATGTTAAAAAACTAGTTTTGATAAAATATTTGTTTCCAAATAAAATGTTGGTATCCAACAGTCCTTGTAAACATAGACCTCACAAGATTACCTAACCATTATCCTATAGAGATTATCGTATTTATTATGAAAGAAAGAATTTAGAGGAAAGATAATGTGCACCACTTTCTAAAATAACGTAAACCACTTTTGTTTTGCTTGTGATACGTGTACCAAAACCAATTTGCAAAATAATGTACACCAATATTTATTTTTAGCTTATTAATTTCATTTTCATATGTTGGGAAGAACGGAAATAGTCATCAAATAGGTTGTATTTTGACGTATGGTACTCTGTTAGTTTGTGTTCGCATGATATCAAGTTATATGTCAAATATTATCAATTTTGTGTTTCTTTATAAGCCAAACAAGTTAAATAGGCTAATTAAAAAAGATTTAGTGTAACATTTAGTGCACAAATTGGAATACAATTTTTTAGTGAGAGCATATTCTTATAAAATTCCTATTTTGCTCTAAAATAATGCAAAGTTATAATGCATACATTGGAGATTCTCTAAGAGAATGGAGATAGGCATAAGACTCGTCTTTTTTTAAATTTACAAACCGGTCCAAAGGTATAGATATGAAGCCATTAAGTACATGTGTATTTCTTAAGTTTTTTCTGCATCTAAAGTGTAAAACGAAAATCAGATCTTTTTTATCAAATTAGGAAACATTTAATTTTTTTTAGTAAACCTATCTTTTGTCTTCAAATTTGTGTCACACTGTTATGCACCTTAGAGCATTGGCAATGGTAACATGAGTTAAATTTTAACACACTGTCACGTCAGCGCTACATCAGTTTTAACCTTTTCACCTTAACTAAAAAAAAAAAAAAAAAAAAAAAATTATAACTCAACCTTAACTCAACATTTTGGGCCCGACTTTTTTATTCTTTTCCAATTATTTAAACAAAATACAAATTAAAACAAATTACATTTTTATTTAAAACAAATCACTAAAAATACAAATGTTATTTACTTAAAAAAAGGACTAAACCGTAAATACAGAAAATGTTATTTACTTTAAACAAATAACCACAAGGACTAAAACATAAATAACGAAAACCACAAGCACTGAAAATGTAACTTTGCAAAAGTTATCTTCTTCTTCGGAGTGAAACCTACAAACACACATAACACACACACACGTTATTATACAAACACACCAAAATACCCAACAAAACCCACAAAAGTAATTTATATCGGAAGAAAAAACCCATTTAAAGCGTAAGCTTACCCCTTTATTTGTTGATGTTTTGTGTAGGTGTTTGTGATGCAAGTAAGGCTTTGGTTAAGGCCTTTGATGGAAAGTAAGTGGATTGAAAATATCGGATTATGCATAGGATTATAGTGCTAGATGCCGAGCTCGAGTCAAGGTTGAAACCCCAAGTGTTTAATTTGATTTTAAATGCTGTTTTGAAGTGTTTGAGGTCAGGTCATGGTGTTGAAATAATGGTCGTGTGTCTTAGTAAAAATGTTGTATTGAAAGTGTATGCAAACAGGTCAAAAAGGGGTGTTTGGTAAAACATTTGTCGCGTTGTAAAGTACGTGCTTAAGGGTTGTTTAGACCACAAATGTTTATGAAAATGAAGTTATATGTAATGTAAATAAATTCTGGAAGTTTTGGTGTCGTTTCGAGTTATAGAAGTTGTTTTCCGGAAATTATACAATTGCAGAAAATTGGCTAAAAGTGCAAGTCAGGACCATACGGTCGTATAGTATTCTTCCATACACCGTTTGCTCTAAACTCAGAATCTGTTTTTATGGCCATACGGCCATATAGTATTTTCCATACAGCCGTATGGTACTTTTCCATATTTTTGTCGGTTTTAGTAGATTTTCTAAAAATCATATCTCACAAACCATAAGTCGTTAGAAGACGTGCCACATGTCATTTTAAAGGTATTTGAGTCTAGTTTCTTCTAAAATATTCTCAAGGGCTGTTTTATAATAGATTTTTATCAGTTTATAAAAGAGTAACAAGAGGTCCGTTTGAGTTGATTCGTTTCTGTGTAAAGTTTTAATTTTTGGTCAAATCGAACACGGACTGTAACATATTACTTACAGTTATACACCTATATTAAAAAATGTGTTTGGTGCATTTTCTGACAGTTTTCTCTCTCCTCTCTCTTATTAAACCAATCACCCGCTGACACGTCAGCGAGTGGATTTTTTGATGAATTTTGTGAGTGGTTTTAGCATCTCTCTTATATTTATTACTTAAAAATGTGTTTGAAAAGACGATAGAGCTGGTTTTGTCAACATGACATCACTTGGTATTACACTTAACAACACTCTAACCCCAAATGCTTATTACACCTTCCCCCTACCCACCACCACACCTCCCAGGGGCTGGACCTTAGTGTTGGCCACACTTGGCACATGCCACACATAATTTCTCTACTGAACTTGATATTTCATATATAAAACTTGTGTATAACATCACCTTTATCTTCGGTTCATATAATTGTTCTAGGAACTCTTTTAGGTGGTGTTTCTTTTCCACTTAGTGGGTAGCTTCAAACATTTGTTTCCTCTTATTGAAAAGGTCCATAAAAACATCTCTCAATTAGGAGGCTAACCCAAACCACTTAATATAATAAACAACCCCTTAGTTTACCCCTTGATGTTGCGTGTTTCTTTTAAAATATGCTTTTCAGTTTAAGAATTTGCTTTGTTATACTTTGAACTTTAGTTTTGTTTCTTTCTTAATTTGTCTTCTAACTTAAAAAAATGCCATACTTTACCCATCAAGTTTAATATTTTTAAGATTTTACAAAATGTGACACACACGCACACGTAACAAATCGAGTTATGGATTGTGCTACACATGACCAAAATTTATGGATCCACCACTGGCCCTCCCCTCTCGCACGCAGTCTCATTTTTTTTGCCAACTTTATTATGTGTTTGGTTTGCCTTTTTTTTTTTTTTTTTTTTTTTTTTTTTTTTTTTTGTGGGATCTTTTTTTTATTAGGTCTTTTATTTTATTAGGTCTGTGTGTGCCGGGGGGGGGGGGGGGTGGTTTTTTAAAGTGTGTATTTTGATGTGTTTGATTTGGTGGTCACCACTACACCTGTTTGGTGATGGGTTTGGTGGTGTGCTAAGTGATGTGTTTGGTGAATGGTGACTCTAGTCTAAAAACTTAGACTTATACATATTGAACCACCTAATAACCCACCGACCCAAGATAGCTAATGTTCCAGACCATGCCATGAAAATCGACAAATCATGAACCGAATTTGTAACGTCTTTTGATAGATCTTATACAAAAATATTTCGTTCAATGAATAAAACATCTAAAATGAAATAGCATAACTAAACATGACTAGTCTTCGTATATTATTGCACTTTGAACAACCCTTAAAGTATTACTAGCGGTAGAATATAAATGGAATGGAAAACATCTCACAAATGTTCTTCTAGTTAAAATGTTTAAATAATCTCTCCTAGTCACTTATCAATGAAGGTATCCAATAAAATTATAGTTTTGGACCGTTGATCACTCCTAGGTTATGTTGTATAAAAGGTGAATTTTTATGTGTTTGATTTGGTGGTGTTCGTGGTGTGCTAAGTGGGGTGTTTGGTGAATGGTGACCATTACCATTAGTCTAAAGACTTAGCGCCTGTTTGGTTTGTTGCTACGAATGATAATGGGTATTATATTTGGTACGGGATAGAATGACAATAGAATGAAAATGTGTGTCATTACGATTGTTTATGTTTAGATAACAAAATATGGTATGAAAAAATATATAGATATTTGAGTTTTGTAGTGAAAAAGAGAGGGCCCAACGGGAATGAATTTTATAGACACCAAATTGATGTGTAATGAATCTATAGCTATAATATACCCATTTTATTCCCAGGCCCACTAATCAAACACCTTGAATCGGAATAAAATCCTTAGACCCATTTCGATTGGGGGAGACCAAACGAACCCTTAGACTTATACATATTGAACCACGTAATAACCCACAGACCCAAGATAGCTAACGTTCCGGACCATGCCATGAAAATCGACACATCATGACCCGAGTTTGTAACGTTTTCTGATAGATCATAAGCTTTGACACAACCTTAAAAATCCAAGGACATCTTAAACAAAAATATTTCATTCAATGAATAGTAGAATAAAACATCGAAAATGAAATAGCAAAACTAAGCATCATAGGTGACTAGTCTTTATATATTAATGCTCTTTGAACAACCATCGGAGTTATTATGTGACAACCGGCAGTTTAGGGAGCTATTTTAAAAACCCGCATTTCAATTTAAGTTCGTTTATAATTTTTATTTGAAATTTTCATTTCACAACGAACTTGTAAGACCTATTTTATGGATATTTTATTTAATGACGTTATGGAATTCGTGAATTATGTTCATAATTCATTTTTGATTATATGATCGGTGATGTATATTCGAATTCTCACTTGGTACTACGTTGACTTTGGCACTAGGATAACCTAACGACAATTTTATGATTCGTCTTAACGAGTCCGATATATTTTTAATTATTTACGAGAGGTTCTCGAGTGGTATGGAAGTTTTTAAAATGAGTTCGGGTTCGGGCCACATGTTTTTACAATAACCCGCGTTACCCGCTCCACCGTAATAATAATATTATTATTACTATTATTATTATTATTCTTATTATTATTATAACTTTTATAAAAAAAAAAAAAAAAAAAAAAGTTAATATAGGTGTGTTTGGTCCGGTTCTACACACACACAAACACAAACTCACACTCACTCATTTCTTATCTCTCTCTGATCTATTTCTTCCCCATCTAAAACCCTAGCCGCCGCCGACACTATTCCGGCCACCACCGCCGCACCTCCGACCCCACAACAAAACTAACACCACCAATTTATTCCTCTCCTTCCCCTCTTTCTTTTGGTATAAGAAACGCGCCCTAAAACCATCATTAACACCACCAAATCTATAGTTAATCATTCGAATTTGTGATACTTTTCTAGATCCGTGCTTTTGGAGGATTTAGAAGGTGAGGAGAAGCTTTTTCATGAGTTTTGGGAGCCACGAATTGGTTCTATTCGTGGCTACACGAATGATTTATTGGAGAATCGAATTGATTTTTAAATGGAAATGATTGTTTTGTGATTAAAAGATTGTTTGGTATCCGGGTTTCGTGGTTTGGGTCGTGGTCGACTTGGAACCGAGAGCAAAGCTCTCGGCTTATTTTTATTTTTGGTCCGAAGCCTTGCGTGGCTTTGGTTCGTGGTGATGTTTGATTGATTTGTTTTGTTGTCGAGGGTGTTGTGACCTCGACCCGATGCTAGCCGAGACCATGTGGTCTCGGGGTTCTTTTCTTGTGCTCTTTGACCATACCGAAACCCTCTTAGGGGTTCTCTTTGGGTGTGGTTCGAGCCTATGGGCTCGTATGGTCATGTGGTTCGACTCTTTGAGTCGCGGCTTTTAGCCGAGTTCCATTCTTGTTGCCATTTGACCATTTGGGTCGAATGGAGTATATGATTCTTGGTTAAGCTCAAGTGAGCTATATGATACTTGTGGTTGGTTCGAGTCTAAACGACTCGCGGTTCGGAGCCGAGACTCAAGTGAGTCGAGGGCTCGGGTCGGCTTGGTAAACCGACCCACACATTAACATGGTTAATGTTATATACTTGTATTGATAAGTGTGAACTTATTTATTTGTTGTTGTGGTATTTATTTTCTCGGCCGTATATACATATGGGTCGAATTGGATATGGTTTTCGATATTGAGAAGTTGTTGTCGATTGGTAAGTGATTGGGGACCGATTGTGAGACGGTTGTTAGATGACGGAGATAGGTTAGTCGGGTGCCGTAGTCGGACCCTCATGTTGTAGCCCATGGTTGAGATTGTGATTGGACGGAGATTTGTTATTTATGACTTTTGCTTATTATTGGACTTGGACAATGAGCCGAGAGTCATGACTCGGACATATGACCATTTCGTATAACTCAATAACTATTAAACTTGAAACGAGAATAATAAAACTCGTAATAATAATTATTGATAATATGAACGTTTATACGAAAGTATATACGTGAATAACGTATATATAACTATATAAACGCGTATATTACTAATAATAATAATCACGAGTCGTATTATAAATAATACGCTTAGATATATATTAGGCTACGAAAGTGGCGTAATAATATTAAACGTATTATTATTATAAAAATTATGATATAAAACGGGAAACTCCCGACAATTATGAAACGTTTAATAAAAAGTCATTTCGAATATATAACGAATAAACTTATTGAGTTAGGCGAAATTGTTGTCACTCGGGTCCAGGTAAGTTATTATTTGCGACGTTCGTGTTGTCACGGATATATGACGACTAATATAGACGTTTTCTATAAGTAAATAACCGCTTAACCGTAAGGATGAGCCGGGTTATTTAGCTATATGAAACGAACATATTAGTGGGCATCGTATCCTACGACGCCCATAGGTTGTAGTATATGTAAAGGGTAATAGATTTCGGGTGTATATATCGGGAAATCTGGCCAATTTGACGATATATATGAGGAATTTATTAAACTATGATATATACTATATAGTAAATATGTGCTATGTGCTTTATATGTGCGTTAGATTGGGTGTAATCTTGGAACGGTATATTACGTAAATAAATATGAGGATTATCAAATCGACGGATTTGGTAAACTTTGGCGATTTATTTAAATGATATATTGGGCTAATATTAGATCTATAGTTTATTTTATCTTTCTATGTGTAATCTTGATTGGTTTGTTTTGAGTCGACCCACCACCCGTATGGATACCAAACGCAAATACACCAAACTAATACGAAATGGATTTTCGGAAATAAAACGGATTCTCGTCCAGGTTTGGGAATAGTATATACATTTGGAAATGATTTCTGAAAGAGTTAATATTGTTAGGTCGTGCCAAGTCCGTAGTTGCTGTTTCGTGAGTTATCATACATCTTATTTCTACCTACCTCGTCTTGCTATTTTCTAGACTTGAGGTGAGTCATAGCCCCACTTTTTACTCTTGAACTATGTTTTCAACATTTGGGGTGAGAAACGTGCAAATTATTTATGTGGACTGTTATCGCTTCTATATTCTTTATAAAACTTGCTATGCATATGGACTAGGATGTATAGTCAGCTTTAGTCACTTCTTATGTGTACTATTCAAGGTTGGCTTATGAATTATTGTCAGCTTTAGTCACGCGGTTCGTGTGTACTATTCAAGGTTGATTTATTTAGATACTGTAGTGTGCACCTATAGGTTATTAATACTTCGGAGGTTATCCGAGTATTTATTGGTATTGCGGGGGTTACCCGAATATCTATGTTGTTACGGAAGGGTATCCGTGTGTTTTGGTTATTGCGGAAGGGTATCCGTGTGTTATGTTGAGAGCGGAGGGTATCCGCAGGCTTTTAGCGAATCCTTAGTCTAGCTAGCAAGCGTTTTGCGTATATGTCCACTATATTATTAGTTGAATTTAAACCTATGATCTCACCAGCGAAAGCTGACTTTTAGCACGTTTTCTCAGGTAATTAAGTGTTGAGGTGCATGCTTGGATTGGAAGGCTCGGCTAAGGCACACGGTTCATGGATCTATTTTTCTAAACTCTGATAATTAAATTTGGACCTATTGTTATTTTATTTTGGGCCTGACTCTGAATGATGTTGGGATGAATGTAAACCTTAAAACCCCGTTTTGGTTGTGTTTCTACTATGTTTACTTTATCTCGTTCTATATTGTCTTGTGTTGGATACCAATCCCCGTAGCACCCCGAAAGCTTGTTGAGTCTTCCGCTGTATCGAATTTTGGGGGTGTTACAGATTGGTATCAGAGCCAAGGTTATAGAGAACTAGGTAAATAAACGCCTAAACTATAACCGTATTTTTTATAGAAAATGCTCCTTGACTACCGCCCGCCAGCCCGCCAAGCCGAAGCATCTTCTATTATTTGAGGTATTACGAGATATTTGAGATGATTGCTAGATTTGGGATTTATTGAGATGATTTGAGGTTTATGGATTTTAGTAATAAGATGGCGTTCTTGAGGATTTATATGTTCTATATGTTTTATAAACATTTTTAGGAATGCGGTGTTTGAAATTCTTTTATTAAGATTATATGGTATTATTTGATGTGTATATTTGGTACGATTTTATGAGTTGTGATTTAAGTTGTTTTGAAACACTTACACCTACCCTACGCCGTTGTCACATACTATGGCCTCCCATATGCCCGATGTCATCGAGGACATTCTTACTGCACCAGTTTTACCTACACAGTTCACTATGGCATCTGATGACCCTTACCAGATGGCCATGTCTTCAGCTATTGTGTCACAGGCAGCTTCTACTTCAGCACTACCTGCTGCATCTACGCAGGGACCCTCATCTTCTCTAGGGCTCCCTGGTACATCGAGGCAGCTTACTCTTCATCAGGCTTTGGCTCGTGTGGCACCACGCTTTGCCCACCGAGCTACGGCACGCATGTCGGTACGCCCTACTCCATCACCTTTACAGATTGATGCTCATTCTCTTCTGTCTGAGGCGCCACCCACATCATTGCGTCGTCGTCCTAGATCACCTACTACATCATCACATGGTTCACCTAGTAGGAGACGACGAGTGATGAGGTACTCTTCCGATGAGGAGGAGGAGTACGAGGGTGAGAATGAGGCTGATGACCCTGAGCGGGAGGATGACCCTCAGGAGGCTGAGCATGGTGATGATGATGACCCTGAGGAGGAGGATGACCCTCAGGAGGATGAGATGCCTGATGATGATGATGATGAGTTAGTACCACCAGCTCAGGCTGAGGAGCCTGATTCACCTGTACACCCGATTGAGCCCGATTCACCTGATCATCCATTCTTGTTTGAGTTGCCACCCGGTAGTCCCGTTGAGTCGGATGCATCTTCGGAGGTTTCTGCTGAGCATGCAGAGTTGGGTGAAGTTGGCAGGTTGTGGGCTCGGATTACTGAGCTTAGTGACAGAGTTGCACGTGTATCTGATCGACTTGAGAGAGTTATTGGAGAGTTTTTAGCGGATTTGAGAGTTGATTTGACTGTCGCTGTGGGCAGGGCTACTGAGCTGAGGAGAGTTATGATGGATGTCCACGAGCATATCGATAGTTTGCAGCGAGGATTCGTTACTGCTCGTGAGGCCGACCGCAAGCTTTGGCAAAGGAATGCCGAGCTAGAGAAGGAGGTGGCTGACCTCAAGAGAGACCGAGATACCCATAGCGTGGAGTTAGGATCGTTATGGAGGGATCTTGATGGCTTGAGGCAGGAGTTGAGGATTCTCCGTCAGCCACGTGGCTAGTTGTTTGAGTTATATTATCTTGTTGCTTTCTTAGCCGAGGAGTGTTCGGTTAGAAAAGCTAGTTATAATATTTTGATGTATTTTGTTCGGTATTCGTCTCTTTCGGAACGATTAGTATGTTTTGTGTTATCCGTTAGTTGGAACGATGTTAGATCGCTATTGTATGGTTGATGGTTATTAGTATATGGTATTATGTGAATTTGGGTGTTATGGGAATGGAGTCCTTATTCGCGTATTTGTTGTTACGTGGCATGTTGTTGCTATTCTTTCCATGACTTGATTTAGTTGAGATGTTTTGTTGAGCATATCGATAAGTTCCATTGGAGACTCATGAACTTGTGTGATGTTGCAGATCAATGGCACCCCGTCGAAACCCTGTTAGGTCTACCAGGACTGGTCCTGCAGTGACTACTCCTGCTCGTCGAGGTCGTCGACTTACTCGAAATGTTGAAACCCCTACTCCTGACAACCTGGACACCACTAACCGTAACAACAGGAATCAAAATGTTGATGTTCAGGGAGACAATGGTCATGTTCCACTTAATGCACCTACTGTGGATCAAGCAATGATCAACCAACTCGTGGAGCAAAGAGTTGCTGAACTACTCGCTGAGTCAAATCATTCCAACAATTCTGCTGGAACTTTTCCACCTGTTCGTGTTAATGGATGTCAATACAAGGAATTCAAGATTTGTGGACCCATTGAGTTTGGTGGAAATGAAGGAGTGGTTTACTTAGTCAGATGGATTGAGAAGACTGAGTCAGTGTTTAATGTCAGTGGTTGTGCGGAGAATGCGAAGGTAAAATTTGCTTCTTTTACTTTCAAGGATGAAGCTTTGACTTGGTGGAACAACTACCGAAATGCAGTTGGGAGTGATGTAGCATATGCTATGACTTGGGAGCAATTTAAGTCCTTGCTGATTCAGACTTATTGCCCAAGGAATGAAGTCAAGAAGCTAGAGATTGAGTTTTGGAACCACAAGGTGAAAGGTAAGGATATGGCGACTTACAATCGTCGTTACCAGGAGTTAGCCTTGTTGTGCCCAGATATGGTGAAAACTGAGACTCAAAAGATCGAGAGGTACATTGATGGTTTGCCAGTAGCTACGAGGAATGATGTAATTTCCGCTAGGCCTGCAAACATCCATGAGGCAATTACAATTGCTCAACAACTTATGGATTCGTTGGAATTAGAAGAAGCTGATAAGGAGAAGAATGGAAAGAGAAAGAGAGACCGTCACTCTAAGAGTAATGATCACCGAAGCAAGAGACAAGCTAAGGCTTATGCTATTGGGAATGGAGATAAGAAGAATCAGAATGGTGATGCACCCAAGTGTGATCGTTGCCATCAGCATCACACTGGATGGTGTAGTGTGAAATGCCAGAATTGCTCAAAGAAAGGACATACAACTAGGGACTGTAGAGCTCGACCTCTTGCAATGGTTCAAGCTGCTCCTGAGATGAGAAACAAGGCAGATGTTACCTGTTATGGGTGTGGAAAGAAGGGACACTATAGGAATGAGTGTAGAGAATTGTGGAACCGTGGAAATCAAGGCTCGGGTGGTAATGGGTACAATTATGGAAACCGTGGAACTGGAGGAAATCGTGGACGACAAGACAATGGGGACCAACGTGTGGAAGCTGGAGCTGCTCAGGGAAGAGTGTATGCACTCGGGAACGAGAGAGGAGAAGATCCGAACGTCGTTACTGGTACGTTCCTTCTCAAGAATCGTTATGCTTCCATACTATTTGATACTGGTGCCGATAGGAGTTTTGTGTCCACTACATTTGCGCCCTTACTAGAGAAACCCCCAATGGCCTTAGGAATTGGATATGATATTGAGTTAGCAAATGGAAACATAGAAAGGATTAATACCATCATTCGCGGTTGTACGTTAAATTTCTTGAACCACCCTTTCAACATAGATCTTCTACCCGTCACGTTAGGAAGTTTTGACGTAATCATTGGTATGGATTGGTTGTCGAAATATCGTGCTCAAATACTTTGCGACGAGAAGATCGTGCGTGTACCATACGGAAAGGAGGTCCTAAATATATTAGGAGACCGGAAGGATTCTAGGAGCCCATCCCGATTAGCAGTGGTTTCGTGCACTAGGTTACCGAAGCTAATGGAGAAGGGATGTTATCTTTTCTTAGCTCAAATTTCTGAGAAGGGAGAGACGAAGAAAAAGGAAAGGTGCATTGGAGATGTGCCTATAGTTCGTGATTTTCCTGATGTGTTTTCGATGATTTGCCGGGAATCCCGCCGACTAGACAAGTGGAGTTTCAGATTGAGTTGATGCCTGGTGCTGCACCTGTAGCACGAGCACCTTATCGTCTTGCACCTACCGAACTGGAAGAGTTGTCGAAACAATTGGCGGAGTTAGCCGAAAAGGGATTCATAAGGCCAAGTTCTTCACCTTGGGGAGCCCCCGTCCTATTTGTGAAGAAGAAGGATGGATCGTTTCGTATGTGTATTGATTATAGGGAGTTGAATAAGTTAACGGTGAAGAATCGATACCCGTTACCTAGGATCGATGACTTGTTCGATCAACTTCAAGGATCGAGTGTGTATTCGAAGATCGATTTGAGATCGGGATATCATCAACTTCGAGTTCGCGAGGAGGATATTCCGAAAACGGCTTTCAGAACCCGTTACGGGCATTACGAGTTTCAGGTGATGCCGTTTGGGTTGACTAACGCACCAGCAATATTCATGGATCTCATGAATCGTGTGTGTAAGCCATACTTGGATAAGTTCGTGATTGTATTCATCGATGACATTCTGATTTATTCAAAGAGCGAGAAAGAGCATGAGGAGCATTTAAGACTCATTTTGGAATTGCTCAGGAAGGAGAAACTCTATGCCAAGTTTTCGAAATGCGAATTTTGGATTCCGACTGTACAATTTTTGGGTCATGTGATTGATAGACAAGGAGTCCACGTGGATCCTGCAAAAATTGAGGCGATAAAAGATTTGGCTGCACCTACAACCCCAACCGAAGTTCGTCAATTTTTGGGCTTAGCTGGTTATTACCGAAGATTCATCGAGGGATTTTCAAAGATAGCTAAACCATTGACCAAATTGACTCAAAAGAGTGTTACGTATGAATGGGGAGATAAAGAAGAGGAAGCGTTTCAATTGCTTAAGAAAATGTTGTGTAGTGCTCCTATCTTAGCGTTACCAGAAGGTAACGAGGATTTCGTCGTCTATTGTGACGCCTCACATAAAGGTTTAGGAGCCGTGTTAATGCAACGAGAGAAAGTGATAGCTTATGCTTCCCGACAGCTCAAAAAGCATGAGAAAAACTACACTACCCATGATTTGGAGCTCGGTGCTGTGGTTTTTGCTTTAAGAATATGGAGACATTACTTGTACGGAACAAAGTGTGTTGTATTTACTGACCACAAAAGTCTACAACACATCTTGAATAAAAAAGAGCTCAATATGAGACAACGACGTTGGATCGAGTTGCTAAGCGATTATGATTGTGAAATTCGCTACCATCCTGGTAAAGCAAACGTTGTTGCTGATGCTCTTAGTCAAAAGGAAAGAGTACCACCGTTACGAGTTAGGTCATTAGGAATGACTATCGTATCGCCATTACCATCTCAGATACTCGAAGCTCAAACGGAAGCGTTGAAAGCAGAAAATAGATCTGCCGAGAATATATTTGGGATGGCTGATAATGAGAAAGGATTTGTTAAGCGTTCTGATGGATTATTATGTTTTGGAGATCGGATTTGGGTACCTTTATATGGAGAAATTCGAGAATTGATTATGCATGAGTCGCATAAGTCAAAGTACTCCATTCATCCTGGTTCTGATAAAATGTACCAGGATCTTAAGAAGTTCTATTGGTGGCCAAATATGAAGGCAGGTATAGCATCGTATGTTAGTAAGTGCTTGACATGCTGATGCGTGGGAATCGCACCTTGCTTTACCTCTCGAGGGATCTCGCGAGGCTTACAACCCCCACCAGGCAGTGTACCTGATCGTTGTAGTATAGTATAGTGACAAGTACCGGGGGATTGATCGTTCAGCTTAGGAATAGTGTCGCTAGGATTAGAAAACCTAATTAATAGTTCTAAAGATGAAAGATGATTATTTTTGTGTTTTTATATTTTAATGAAAGCAAGTAAAATCTCGGGTTTTGGAAGAGTGGGCGGAATTAGTTGTTATTCAACTAACCCAAAAACTACTTTATAACTAATTAAACTAATGAAAATGAAATTAAGCTAATATTAAACTAAGGTTGTGAGCAGTATTTGGAGAAGTTGTGTTTACTTAGACTTCATTACTCCCTAGATATCTTTTACATGTCAATTACTTGTTACACTTGTATGGATGACGGATTGTATTCCTTAATACCATTCGTGGGGTGGCATACATAACTCCCCAACTCTATGAGCTCTTATCTCCTCCTACACCATGACCCAACACAACTATAGGGATTGTAAATAGTGGCTCATGCATTAAATACAACCAATAAAGACCTAGTACGCCTCGGTTCATGTTTCTTAAGACGTTCAAGCATGTTACCATTTGGAGATCTGCCAGTTTTCTTAAGCCTAACATATAATATCATTCATCCAAGAACAAGAATAGACAAGTAATCAACACATAATCAACATCTAGGTTTCATTAGATCTAGGCAAACACAAAGTAAATCTAGCCTAGCATAGTAGAATTAAGATAAGAGCAAAAGATAAACAACCAACACATAGACATATTGATTGAATTAAGAGTATACTTATCTCAATTACAATGCAAGGTCTCAAGGGTTTGGAACCCTTGAAAAACCTGTAAAAGAGGCACCAAAATCGTCTTTAGGGTTTCACCAAAACTTCTCCCTCTTTAATGAAAAAACTAGAAAACTATATATAGGAAAATCGTCCTGACGGCGTCAAGAGTAAAATCTGACGCCGTCAACTCGCCGCCATACACTTCCTCGGACGCCCTAGATCCAATTGTGACGGCCTATGTGACGCCGTCACCACCTACGGTAAATTAATCTTGGCCACTTTGACGCCGTCATCTCTCCATCTGACGCAGTCACCAGCTACGGTAAAATATTCATCTTGTCTGACGCCGTCAAGAGCAAACCCTTGACGCCGTCACCTTGTATTTCCAGCTTGGATTTTTGGTACTTTGTCGTTTTCTTCACTTTATGCTCCAAAAACGTCCAAAATAGCCTCTTTTCCAGAATTCACTCTCCAAACACCTAAAATCACAAAAGGAACGATTTAGGGCAATATTTGATCAAATAAAGTCGGATTCGGGCTTAAATGACCCCCTAAAAACGGATCATTTTTCGCCTCATCACATGCGCCAAGGTTAAGGCTGAACACCAGAGGCCGTCAGGACTACTAACGCAACCAGAACTTCCAGTCTGGAAATGGGAGCGGATTACTATGGACTTCATTACCAAATTACCGAGGACAGCTAGCGGTTGTGACGCTATCTGGGTAATTGTGGATCGTCTGACAAAGTCTGCTCATTTCTTAGCTATTAGTGAAGATGATAGTGTGGATAAGCTTGCGAGGTTATATGTGAAGGAAATTATTTCGCGTCATGGAGTCCCGATATCTATTATTTCGGATCGTGATAGTCGTTTTACGTCAGCTTTGTGGCGATCACTTCAAACGGCTTTGGGGACGAGGCTTGATATGAGCACTGCATATCATCCCCAAACCGATGGTCAAAGTGAGAGGACCATTCAGACGTTAGAGGATATGCTTCGTGCATGCATCATAGACTTTGGTAAAGGCTGGGAGAAATATTTACCCCTTGCGGAATTCTCCTATAATAACAGCTACCACACAAGTCTTAAGGCTGCACCATTCGAAGCTTTGTATGGCAGAAAGTGTCGTTCGCCTATTGGTTGGGCAGAAGTTGGAGATAGTCAACTTACAGGCCCTGAGCTTATTTTGGAAACTACCGAGAAAGTAACTCAGATTCGTGATCGGTTGCAAGCGGCTAGAGATAGGCAGAAGAGCTATGCCGATCAGAGACGTAAACCTTTAGAGTTCCAGGTTGGAGACAAAGTAATGCTGAAAGTCTCGCCTTGGAAAGGTGTAATACGTTTCGGGAAACGTGGTAAACTCAACCCACACTACATTGGACCATTCTTGATCTTAGAAAGAATTGGGCCCGTGGCTTATAGGTTGGAATTACCGTCCGAACTGAGCAAAGTTCACGACGTGTTTCACGTGAGTAATTTGAAGAAATGTCTTTCTGATGAAATGCCCGTCATTCCAATGAGGGACATTCGTGTTGATGAGAAACTGAATTTCGTGGAGGAACCGATTGAGATTTTAGATCGTGAAGTTAAACGACTCAAGAGGAGTCGCATTCCGCTCGTCAAGGTTCGTTGGAATTCCCGACATGGACCAGAATATACGTGGGAACGTGAGGACGAGTTCAGGAAGAGATATCCGAAGCTTTTCACTTCGTAGATGAAAATTTTTCCGAGTGAAACCCGGGACGGGTTTCCTTCTGAGACGGGGAGGATGTGACAACCGGCAGTTTAGGGAGCTATTTTAAAAACCCGCATTTCAATTTAAGTTCGTTTATAATTTTTATTTGAAATTTTCATTTCACAACGAACTTGTAAGACCTATTTTATGGATATTTTATTTAATGACGTTATGGAATTCGTGAATTATGTTCATAATTCATTTTTGATTATATGATCGGTGATGTATATTCGAATTCTCACTTGGTACTACGTTGACTTTGGCACTAGGATAACCTAACGACAATTTTAAGATTCGTCTTAACGAGTCCGATATATTTTTAATTATTTACGAGAGGTTCTCGAGTGGTATGGAAGTTTTTAAAATGAGTTCGGGTTCGGCCACATGTTTTTACAATAACCCGCGTTACCCGCTCCACCGTAATAATATTATTATTATTACTATTATTATTATTATTCTTATTATTATTATAACTTTTATAAAAAAAAAAAAAAAAAAAAAGTTAATATAGGTGTGTTTGGTCCGGTTCTACACACACACAAACACAAACTCACACTCACTCATTTCTTATCTCTCTCTCATCTATTTCTTCCCCATCTAAAACCCTAGCCGCCGCCGACACTATTCCGGCCACCACCGCCGCACCTCCGACCCCACAACAAAACTAACACCACCAATTTATTCCTCTCCTTCCCCTCTTTCTTTTGGTATAAGAAACGCGCCCTAAAACCATCATTAACACCACCAAATCTATAGTTAATCATTCGAATTTGTGATACTTTTCTAGATCCGTGCTTTTGGAGGATTTAGAAGGTGAGGAGAAGCTTTTTCATGAGTTTTGGGAGCCACGAATTGGTTCTATTCGTGGCTACACGAATGATTTATTGGAGAATCGAATTGATTTTTAAATGGAAATGATTGTTTTGTGATTAAAAGATTGTTTGGTATCCGGGTTTCGTGGTTTGGGTCGTGGTCGACTTGGAACCGAGAGCAAAGCTCTCGGCTTATTTTTATTTTTGGTCCGAAGCCTTGCGTGGCTTTGGTTCGTGGTGATGTTTGATTGATTTGTTTTGTTGTCGAGGGTGTTGTGACCTCGACCCGATGCTAGCCGAGACCATGTGGTCTCGGGGTTCTTTTCTTGTGCTCTTTGACCATACCGAAACCCTCTTAGGGGTTCTCTTTGGGTGTGGTTCGAGCCTATGGGCTCGTATGGTCATGTGGTTCGACTCTTTGAGTCGCGGCTTTTAGCCGAGTTCCATTCTTGTTGCCATTTGACCATTTGGGTCGAATGGAGTATATGATTCTTGGTTAAGCTCAAGTGAGCTATATGATACTTGTGGTTGGTTCGAGTCTAAACGACTCGCGGTTCGGAGCCGAGACTCAAGTGAGTCGAGGGCTCGGGTCGGCTTGGTAAACCGACCCACACATTAACATGGTTAATGTTATATACTTGTATTGATAAGTGTGAACTTATTTATTTGTTGTTGTGGTATTTATTTTCTCGGCCGTATATACATATGGGTCGAATTGGATATGGTTTTCGATATTGAGAAGTTGTTGTCGATTGGTAAGTGATTGGGGACCGATTGTGAGACGGTCGTTAGATGACGGAGATAGGTTAGTCGGGTGCCGTAGTCGGACCCTCATGTTGTAGCCCGTGGTTGAGATTGTGATTGGACGGAGATTTGTTATTTATGACTTTTGCTTATTATTGGACTTGGACAATGAGCCGAGAGTCATGACTCGGACATATGACCATTTCGTATAACTCAATAACTATTAAACTTGAAACGAGAATAATAAAACTCGTAATAATAATTATTGATAATATGAACGTTTATACGAAAGTATATACGTGAATAACGTATATATAACTATATAAACGCGTATATTACTAATAATAATAATCACGAGTCGTATTATAAATAATACACTTAGATATATATTAGGCTACGAAAGTGGCGTAATAATATTAAACGTATTATTATTATAAAAATTATGATATAAAACGGGAAACTCCCGACAATTATGAAACGTTTAATAAAAAGTCATTTCGAATATATAACGAATAAACTTATTGAGTTAGGCGAAATTGTTGTCACTCGGGTCCAGGTAAGTTATTATTTGCGACGTTCGTGTTGTCACGGATATATGACGACTAATATAGACGTTTTCTATAAGTAAATAACCGCTTAACCGTAAGGATGAGCCGGGTTATTTAGCTATATGAAACGAACATATTAGTGGGCATCACATCCTACGACGCCTATAGGTTGTAGTATATGTAAAGGGTAATAGATTTCGGGTGTATATATCGGGAAATCTGGCCAATTTGACGATATATATGAGGAATTTATTAAACTATGATATATACTATATAGTAAATATGTGCTATGTGCTTTATATGTGCGTTAGATTGGGTGTAATCTTGGAACGGTATATTACGTAAATAAATATGAGGATTATCAAATCGACGGATTTGGTAAACTTTGGCGATTTATTTAAATGATATATTGGGCTAATATTAGATCTATAGTTTATTTTATCTTTCTATGTGTAATCTTGATTGGTTTGTTTTGAGTCGACCCACCACCCGTATGGATACCAAACGCAAATACACCAAACTAATACGAAATGGATTTTCGGAAATAAAACGGATTCTCGTCCGGGTTTGGGAATAGTATATACATTTGGAAATGATTTCTGAAAGAGTTAATATTGTTAGGTCGTGCCAAGTCCGTAGTTGCTGTTTCGTGAGTTATCATACATCTTATTTCTACCTACCTCGTCTTGCTATTTTCTGGACTTGAGGTGAGTCATAGCCCCACTTTTTACTCTTGAACTATGTTTTCAACATTTGGGGTGAGAAACGTGCAAATTATTTATGTGGACTGTTATCGCTTCTATATTCTTTATAAAACTTGCTATGCATATGGACTAGGATGTATAGTCAGCTTTAGTCACTTCTTATGTGTACTATTCAAGGTTGGCTTATGAATTATTGTCAGCTTTAGTCACGCGGTTCGTGTGTACTATTCAAGGTTGATTTATTTAGATACTGTAGTGTGCACCTATAGGTTATTAATACTTCGGAGGTTATCCGAGTATTTATTGGTATTGCGGGGGTTACCCGAATATCTATGTTGTTACGGAAGGGTATCCGTGTGTTTTGGTTATTGCGGAAGGGTATCCGTGTGTTATGTTGAGAGCGGAGGGTATCCGCAGGCTTTTAGCGAATCCTTAGTCTAGCTAGCAAACGTTTTGCGTATATGTCCACTATATTATTAGTTGAATTTAAACCTATGATCTCACCAGCGAAAGCTGACTTTTAGCACGTTTTCTCAGGTAATTAAGTGTTGAGGTGCATGCTTGGATTGGAAGGCTCGGCTAAGGCACACGGTTCATGGATCTATTTTTCTAAACTCTGATAATTAAATTTGGACCTATTGTTATTTTATTTTGGGCCTGACTCTGAATGATGTTGGGATGAATGTAAACCTTAAAACCCCGTTTTGGTTGTGTTTCTACTATGTTTACTTTATCTCGTTCTATATTGTCTTGTGTTGGATACCAATCCCCGTAGCACCCCGAAAGCTTGTTGAGTCTTCCGCTGTATCGAATTTTGGGGGTGTTACATATTACTAGTGGTAGAATATAAATGGACGGAAATAAAGCTCACAAATGTTCTTCTAGTTAAAATCTTTAAATAATACCAAAGGGCTTGTGTCCCAATGGTATCATTTATTGTGTAAGAAGTTTTTCAACAAAATGGTTGTGAGTTTAAGTCCTGCTTAAAACATGTGAGATAGTTTGTGATCGTATAGTGTGAGATACTTAGTTGCCTTTCTTAAAAAAATGTTTAACTAATCTCTCGTGATCACCTATCAATGAAGGTATCCAATAAAAATGTAGTTTGACTGTCCTTTTTAGTTATGTTATATTGTATTTTTATGTTCAAGTTGGGGTTTTGACCCGATGAACACGCCTAATTGGTGAACAACACACATATACATATGAACCCGAAAATAAAAATAGATCATTTACCAATGCAACAAACTCCATGCTCCACAATGATATACAAGTCGTAGGATTTTTGCAAGATAAATACATCATCATAAACGATGCAAGCCTACTAAAACAGCTCCTTGCATCTCTAACCACACTATTCATAGAGTACTACATTGTTGCCCCGTGTATATACGTCATACCCTGCTAGGATGGTGGCTCAGGCTCTCGGCATATATAAAAGCTTAAACGGTCAGGATCCTGGAAAAAACATTCTATCCAAGTCCACGCAGATTCCAAGAGTGACTCACATGTGAACCACTCGGTGAATTGTCTAGAATCACCAGTGTTCTCGCTTTAGGACAAACGGAAGAAGGTTGGACCAGTCCCATTTCAACGACGGGTGGAGGAATTGGTATTGATATATTTAACGAGGGTTTTCGCTCATTAAATATACTGTTGCTAGATTTTCTGCATGAATTTGAAGAAGATGATGAATGAGAGGGTGAGAGTCAGATAAATAAAAACAGAGTAGTTGACCTATGTCACAATAAACATTCTACCATATTATCATAAATTGGTTCGATGAAAGTACAATATACAAATTAGCTAAATACGTTGTAAATAGAAATAGTAAAACGATCGAACAATACAAGTGAAGATAGGCAGCTTCTATGGAGATCAATAAGCAAGTTTGAACACACATTGAGACCATTCACCAACTAAACTTAACGAAGAGCTTGTTAGCATTTCCCATTCTCCTTCGAGACCATTTCTTATTTCACAACATTTGAGGCCAGGCCAATTTCCAGATTTGTTTTCCGTCATCCCCATATCAATTAGCTTCAAGAAGTAATCAACGGCTTTGAGCCTCATCTGAAGATGTGCCTCTACGTACAGGGGCTGGCAAATAGAAAACAATGCATCAAAGAGGAGTACCGAGTTCTCCAACAAACCATCATCTGCGAATGTTTCAAACGAGAGTTTTTCAACATTGGTTGCCGGAAACAGGACCCTTGTTCTCACTTCATCAATCTTGAAAGGCAGAACAGCAGATCTTAAACTTCCTATTACAATGTTAAACTTGCTTGATAAATTGAGGTATTCCCTCAACTTAAGAAAGAACAAATGATCGATGGGCTTATTCACCCACAGATTTAAATCAATTTGCTCAAGAACAATGGTCGGAAACAAGAGACTAGGCATTTCAAGGCCTCCGTACCGGAAAGAAAGTAATTTGGGAGCATTAACTTGTATTTCTGTTGTTGGCCTGAATTGACTAGACACTATTTTCAATCTTTGCAACGAATTTGATCTGATATCCAAAATTTCCACCCTACACTGTGTGGTATCAAGGGTTAAACTCTCAAGAAAAGGAAACTTTGTATTGATAATGTTACAAAATCCATCATCATCGAGGGTCAGAAGTTTTAAATATAACCCTCTCAAGCTCCTTATTGAATCTGTAATGGATACTACAGGCATAGAACGTATCCTTTGTGCGTCATATGAAAGTGAACACAGACGTGGGACATCATAAATTTCCAAACTCGCATGATCATAATAACCAAGATGAACTATTTTTAACTCATGAAGATAAAGGAGGTTGTTTACCTTTAATTTATCCAAGCCTTCAAAAAGTCTAAGGTTGATCTTTTCAAGTAACTTGCAGGTAGATAATAAGTTATGAAGAAACTCTTCATGACCTATGTGCAGATCAAGCAACTCTAGCACTCGCAAGTTCACACAAACGATCAAAGGATTGCTACTAATGTGAAGGGGGTAGTTATCCTTGCGAAGGCACTGCATGAGAAAGGAAATATCGAGTTTTATACTTAATGTATTTAGGTTCTTACTTGAGAATATCTCATCTGGCAAAGTAAAAGTAAATGAACCACCGTCATCAACGACTGTGAGGCAAAGCTCCTTAAGAGAACTTTTGAAAGCTACACGCTTAATAAACTTTTCAGCACGAGTAGCCGACTTTGACTTGCGGATTCCAAAGTGAATATCACATGTTATAATCGGTATGTTGTCCCTGTGATACCTTCGTATAGTCCGTCTGATCAGCCTCAAGTACCTTCTTTCTTGCTGTTTAGTTAAAGACTCACTGGATTGGCAAAACCTGAGAGTAGGGATGATAGACCAAGCGTGTAACCATGACTTGGACAAGACACAGGTGCGGACTGCATCTTTTGCCGGTAACAATGCTTGAATATGATGAACCAACTCAGGTACATCTTCTAGTTGCCCTCTATGGTTCAGTTTCCTTCTCTTCACTTTCTCCATCTGTCACAAGAATAACAAAAGAAAATGAACAAGATGGTTATGTTCAATACACAAATAACTGACAATTCTGTTTAGTTTAACAGTTTAACCGTTAAACAATTAGAATAAGAGCCATTGTCTAAAATGACGACATCGAGGAACATGTTGACTCATTCTGTATCCATTGTTTTAATACGCGCAGGAAGAAACCTCAACAACTTTGCATCTAAGCTAATAGAGTGAAATCTAAACGACTAAAGCGAACTTTACATAAGGGGGGTGTTTGTTTTAGCTTTTATAAGAAGCTTATTAGCTTATATAGCTAAAAGAAGTTCTTGAAAGTGTTTAGATAAGGTCCTTGGTTTCCTCACAAAAGGTCAAGGGTTCATATCTCGCTAGGTGTGTACATTTCGGGGTGGCCACGGATAGGTCGGAAACGGTCCCGGATTAACCCGGTAAGGCCGCGTACATGTGACTCAAAAAAGGCTCGCCCTCATAATGAAGTTTAAGCTTATATGGGGGTTTTAGTAAGCCCATGGGCTTATACGAGAGGTGTTATAGCTGCTTTGGAACACATCTATTGTGGTCATTTTACCATCATAAGCTTAGTACAAATAGTAAACTAGTGTTTATTAGCCCAAAAGCCGCTTCTATATGTTCAAGCTTATTTTGGGTCTTATGAACTTATTTGGTTTCGGCTTATGCAAAATAAGCCGAAATAAAAAAAGCTTAACATGAACCCCCTAAGCTAACTCGCAAATAGTAAACCCATCTAATAATGTTGTTTCATTTCATCTGTCTAGGGGATGTTTGGTTAAAATTACAATGGTACCTTAACGCCAAACGCCCCCTTAATTGAATACACAAAAATTAATAATAACTCAAAGGGTTTAGTAAGAAATTAAAGGCAGTAGTACCATGTTAACCGATAAATAGTAATGGATCGGAGCATATATACACATCAATTCAAAGTATTTTTACTTAAAAAAAAAAGACACTTATAAACCTTGATAATTAAAAGTTTTGATGAACAAACTTCTTACCTTGAAATTGAAGATCGAAAAAAGAGAGAAATGTGGGTTTTAAGGTGTTTTATTTAGTGCAAAAATGAAGTATTGTTGGAGATAGTACCACTCTTTTCATTTTATATTTTGGAGATGGAGAAATCAAGTATTGTTGGAGATAGTGTAAATCGCAGGTATCGACAACACAAAAAAAGTATCTGAGTAAACTACATAAATGGTCCTAAAACGCAATTAATTGCACCAATGGTCCTTGTGCTTGTCCCAATTGGGTTGACCGGTCCTTTGACCAATTGTCAATCCAATTGGACATTACGTCCATTTGCACTGTTAGTCCATAATGGCATCATGTGGCAATGTTAGTCCATTTAGCCAATAATCATTTGCAACGTTAGTCCTTTATACTAACGACCGTTTTTAAACCCACCACCGCCACCCACTTCCACCACCACTCCCACCACTCGCTACCGCCACTTACAGTCGCCACCACTCACTCTTGTTTGCTTGTTGTTTCATCCTGTGTTGCTATATCGTGTTTTCGAGTATCAATTAATGAAAGAAAGAATAAAAAATGAAATGAAAGAGAAAAAGTTGTGGTTAAAGAAATCTGATTTGGTTGATTTTATTTTCTACCAAAATTTAGCTAAATATCTTAACTACTTAATGCACAAAGTCTTTAAGCATTAATTACACTAAGATAGTTGAAAATTAACGAATACAAGTTTTCATGTGATGTGTACAATTGGTACATCAACACATATATCAATTAAGTTATCAACACCACAATTGATGATACTACCCTCTTGGAAAAATTCAATTAAAATAACCGATTATACAAACCAAGCAAGCTATTAACCAAATAAAACTTTTGTCATTGGTTATAATCTTTAAACAAACAAACTAATCCATTAAATTATTGTCAAAAAATGTATAAATGAAACAAATTATTAGGATTATTTATTTATTTATTTTTATTTTTTTAAGTGACTTTAAATTAATAACGGTTGGGTTTAGAAGAGTGACGTAAACCCCCAAACATCCTCCCTCCCCTGCCTTGAAAATAAACTTCTTAACTCCAGACAGACACCAACCAATTGAGTCAGTCAGCGAGCCAGTCAGCCAGTTGAGTCAGTCAGCGAGCCAGTCAGGGTTTCAAGATTTGATCAACCCTGAAATTGAAGGCTAATAATTATTTGCAGCAGCAAAGTAAATCGCAGAGAATAACATTTGCATCAACAGCATTTCTAATAATAATCTCTAATTTCTTCTTCTTTCAAACTAATCTCACCCTATTATTAGAAATTAGGAAATGCTGTTAGAGGTATGTGTGAGTTTTGTGGAGAGCTCAGGTATTTGTCTTTTTCTATATATATATATTTTTCAAACAATGAAAGTTAAGCACACCTATTGCATGACATGAACAAGTTATTTGTCTTTTTCTACAACTCAAGAACATGAGTTATGATTACTTTCATTTTTCTTCCATTTACTTCAAAAAGATATGAACCATTACTTCCTTTACTTTTCCTTTTCTATATATATATATTTTTTTCATTTTCCTTTTTGTTTTTTCTAAATCGAGAATTAGTGTATGCTTCTTTTTAAATTAATTTGTTGTTTAGAGTGCTCGGTGTCAATGACTAGAGAGTGTCGTGGGGACCGAAAACGCTACCCTATGGAGCGAGCTCAACACCGCGAGTGGCGCCATAAGTTCTGGCATTGTACTGGCCAACCAAGAATATAATTTTTTTAACTTTTTATTATTATTTTTAGTTATTTTACTTTTCTTTTCCTTCCTAAATTAATTACTTTCTTCAATTAAGTGATAGATGTACGAGTTACAAAAGCTTTGATTAAAAGAATAGTGGTGTAAAATAAAAATAAAACCCAAAAAGTGCTGTATTTGTTTGGTAAAATTAGGGTGCTTTTGTTTCAAAGAATGGAATGGAAATAACAAAGGTAAAGGGAATACAAAATATAAATGAATAGAATGAAGATTATAATTGCTTGGTTTAAGAAAAATATATTGACCTTCAAAATGGTGGTGGTGACTGTTGATTTAAGAAAAACAGATTAACCTTTCAATTTACTGAGTAATGTCACAAACTCACAATCCTTACCCCCAATACCCCAACCAAGCAACCCCATCAATATTAGGATAGATTCAAAGTTTGAAACAATGAAAAGAAATCACACCAACATTTAAAATAACCCGGTTTACAAAATTGGTATTATCCGGGTCAACCCGGTTTTGAAACAAACATCCTCCGCCTGCCCTGAAAGTCAACTGAAGGGAGGGAGAGTAGTAACTCCAGACACCAACCACTTGAATCAAATGAGTCAGGGTTTCAAGATTTGATCCCTCCTAAAACAGTTGAATCAATGAAGAAGGTTAATAGTAGTAATTATTTGCAGCCAAATCAATCGCAGAGAATAGCATTGGCGTCAGCATTCTTAATAATAATAATAATCCCCAATTTCTTCTTTTTTTCAACCATCTCTCATTTTATCAATTGAATTTAGTTTTATTTCTAATAACAACTTATTGCTTCCAATCACTAAGTAGTTTTTTTTTTTTTTTTTTTTTTTTTTTTTTTTATTATTTTTTTTTATAATAAAGTCAAAGTGTTCCGTTATACTAGTATCACTCACATTTGAAGAGACCATGGTTCAAACCAAACATCTTGGGATGGCCAGGGTTAGGCCGTGTACATCATCATCATAGTCAATAAGGCTCGACTTTCCTCGATCATTGACATTTAAACCAGCTTCATCTCAATATTTGCTCATTTCCTATTAATCTGTTTTTGTGATGTTAATGTCAGTTTCTTTAGCAATACGGCCGTCACCCAAGAGCTTGCGTGTGTCTTCAAGTGTGTGTTTGAGACATATGCTTCCTAGTACTAATAGTAGTAGACTACTAGTAGTATTATGTGTGTCAATTAGTTGCTTACTGTGGCATCTTTTAAGTTAACTTTATCAACAATTACATCAACGTGTTTTAGTATCTTCCCTTTGTGCCATAATAATGCAAGTTGTACTAATTTTCCAACTCCTTGGAAGGAAGGCCTTTATGTAATTCTGATAGACTCACTTCTAGGATTCACTTAAGAATCGTTACAAGGCAACAACAAGCTTGGATACTCAATAAGAAAGAAATGAGATCGAAAGTACTTGATGTTATTAATGGAGGAAAAAGTAGGTAAACAGTTACAATGGTTTGTTACAGCAGAGTGAAGAGAGAATTAGAGAGGAAGCTGTTAAGAGGTATGTGTGGAGAGCTCACGTGCACCTCACATATGCAGTTAAAGCCACACACGTACCCCTCACACGCCAACACTTCACACACATATCTTTGCTCATATCAATCCCTTCCCCTTAAATTGTTCTTGTCCTCAAGAACTGAGATCAAATGTAGGAATCATTAACACTCCACTTTGATCACAAGTAGGCAGAACCACTGGTTGTTGTCCTGCGTTCCTTGAGTTGAGAGACATGAAAGACATTATGAATTTGGGACTGCTCAGACAAAGACAACCTATAAGCCACTGAACCTATCTTCTCAATCACCTCAAATGGCCCATAATACTTTGGAGAGAACTTGTTCTGCTTGCCTTGTCTGATGGTCACTTGCCTGTGTGGTTGAAGTTTGAGTAAGACCCAATCACCCACCTTGAAGATTCTTTAAGATGGAACTTAAGCACCTTAACAGCTTCTTCTCTAGCTCTCAGTGACCTATCAACAGCTTTCACTCTTTTCTCCCCACCCAAATAAGGAACATGGATGGGTGGTGGTTTTCCATAAAGTACTTCAACGGGAGTAGTGTTAATAGAGGACCGGTAGTTGGTGTTATGCCACAGTTTTGCCAAAGCCAACCATTTTGACCACTCAGTGGGCTGCTCACCAACCATACACCTCAAATAACCTTCCAAACACATGTTCACAACCTCTGTTTGGGTGATCAGAAGTGGACATCAACAGCTTAACTTGCAGTAGTTTGAACAACCCCTTCCAAAACCTGCTCATAAAGATTTTGCCCTATCAGATACAATACAATGCTTCAGACACACCATGTAGTTTGTACACTGTATCCAAGAAGGACTGAGCTACTTGTGCATTAGTAAATGGTTGGGAGAGAGGAATAAAGTGAGCATACTTGCTCAATCTGTCTACCACCACCAAAATTTTATCTTTGCCTTGTAACTTTGGGAGTGCCTCAATAAAGTCCATTGAGACACTCTTCCATACTCCTGGAATGGGTTGTGGCCGCAAAAGACCAAGATAACTTGCTAAGTCTCGTTTATTCTTCTGGCATACCAAACACTCCTTAACCATCTGCTTCGTTTCAATTAGTTGCTTACTGTGGCACCTTTTAAGTTAACTTTATAAACAATTACATGAACGTGTTTTAGTATTTTCCCTTGCTGGGACAATGCTAGTTGTACTAATTTTCCAACTCCTTGGAAGGCCTTTATGTAATTCCTACGAAAAAGTTATGTTGATTATGTATTATGCAAATATTTGCGTGTGGATTCTTTTTGTTTTACGAATGATTTTATTGTATTATAGGAATGGAATGCTCCAAGTGCTAAGCACGTTCGTGTATTAGACGGCACTTTGCTTCAACAAATTGTGAGTAGGTGCTAACCTTAACACATATGAATAACGTTTATCTAAAACTCGTCTCAACAGTTATCGTTTACGTAATCTAATACCCTATACTTTTTTTGTACCCAGTCTGAGAAACAAAATTTGGATATTTGGTCTCCGTTGCCTGACCAAGGATGGAAACCTTGTACAGACCCGGCTACCGTTCCATGTGAGTTCCTTAACATGCGCCTTTTTTTTTTTTTTTTTTTTTTTTTTTTTTTTTTTTTTTACATTTTATACTATGTTGTGAGTTATATAACCGTTTCTGTTTCGTCTCTCATCATAATGTAATCGAATCCCGTGTTATTTTTTAAGCCGTTCCAGAGAAATCTAGGGGATATATTCAAGTGTTTTTGGATGGAGGATTGAACCAGCAGAGAATGGGGGTACGCTCTATTTTGTCTCTTAAACAAGCATAAGGGGGTGATTGGCGTATGGGCTTATTCAACTTTTGAAAAGCTATTAAGCTCAAATTTCAAGTCTTATGAGCTTATTCAACTTGAGCTTATGGCTTAATAGTAGTTCATACATTTCAGTTAGTTACCGCGTTTTGTTTGTATGTTTGCAATTGAATAATTAGGTTACTTTTGTTCACTTAGTTTCTTCCAAAATTTAGTGTTTTTGTAATAACCGTTTTTAGGCTTCAATTAATTGAGTTAGAAATGTCACACCCCCAAAATCGGGTCCAGCGGAAGCATACGTGTAGCTGGGGTGTAACTCAATTGGTATTACAACACAAGTTCAAAAATGGTTTTCACTTAAATCATTTAGAATAAAATAGTTTAATCAAAAATGTTAAATTTACATTGTTAAAAGTAGTGCGGAAGTAGGCCCTTAAAATAGTTTAAAACGGTCCCCAAATTAATAATCAGAGTCTTCTATGACCATGCCATGCCCTGCCAAAACCTCCAGTAGCGTGCCATTGGTTAAAACCTGAAAATACATGCTATAGTGTCAACACGAGGTTGGTGAGTTCATAGGGTTTGTTTAACAAGTAAAGTATATAGAAAAATGATCACACGGCAAAGGCATCGTAAATCCACTCAGTTGCAAGTCCCGCCATAAGAGACTTGCAACCTGTGTGTTTACAACCCACTGCTAAAATAGTTTATGTCTGGTAGTCAAACACCTGTGGTCAATATAGTTCGCAAATATAAGTACCGCATATATAATAAATCAAGGCCGCTCCGAACAGGGGAGACTTGAAGTCACTCCGCCACCTAGGCAAAGAATTATTAGTCACTCCACCATGGCGAGAATTATTAAGGATGCTCTGAACAGGAGAGACTTTATAGTGTTGCTCCGAACAAAGGAGACTTAGCACGCTCCACCAATAAGGTGAGACTTTAGGGTTAAGAACGCTCCACCAATAAGGTGAGACTTTAGGTCATAGCACGTACAGTACATTAAGTTCAAAAGTTCAAAACAAGTTATAAGGTCAAATGAGTTCAAAGAGTCAAGTAGTAATTTATGTAAAAACGAGCATGTATTCTCCCCCAAAAAGTTAACAAAACAATGTAAAAGAATAGGGGCTATGACTCACCTGGTGCGATAGCTACGATGACAAAAGTGGACACACAGAAATGAGGTACGATCTCTAACCGCAACCTAATATGAATGATAGTGATCTACTTAGATCATGAAATGATTTAATGAATGCACATGCACATGATACCTATACCACTCGTAACTTGGAAATAATAGTTATAGTCAAAGTAAAGTATTTTTCATACTTAAGAAAAATAAGTCCAACTAGGCTAATAAATACTTGTCGTAATATATCGTATATAAAAACGTTAGTGTTATATTCCTTGTTTTGAAAACCTTAAGATATCGTCTAGTAGTCGCATAAATAAACCTTGGGTCGTACGTATTTCGTTAGTTAAAAATAAACTCCTTGAATAAGAAATCTAGAAAATATATTATTTTGTACGTAGTTATATTATTTTCTAGTAGTGACTATATATATATATATATATATATATATATATATATATATATATATATATATATAGTTTTGACGATTTTAAAACATGTATAACTTGGTCGTTTTAAGTTCATTTTCCTCGTTCTTTATATCCACGGATTCGTTTTAGTATATACTAATATATTTTCGATAGCTCGGTTCCTCTAGGTTACGTTTAACGCCTCTATTTGCCCGTCGAAAACTGTCAAACAGCATGCAGTTTTTCAGAAAATAGTTTTCGTCGTTAAATTCGGAGAATCATATCTCCTTCGTTATTAACTCGTTTTAATCCGTTCTTTCGCCCACGGCTTCGTTTTTGAAAGTATTTTCTAAATCTCTAGCCCAATGTTACCCGGAAACCCCTGAGTCTTCTGGATTGGTCGATTTGGGACAGTAGGTAAATATATATGTTTAAAATCCATTTCTAGTGTTTCAAACTAGTTTCTAATCCAACCAAACCACTTTCAATCACCACAAATCTAGTCTAATCTACCATACACCTTCTTAGGGTGTCATGGGTTCCTAAACATCATAAATCAAGTGGATCTAACAAGGATCTAACTATAATCTATTTTTAGGGATCTTGAATGGAAATCATATGATCACAAAGATAACATGAAGAAATTATGAAAAAGAGTTTGACAACTTACTTAGAAAGATTATAGAGCTTGGATGAGTAAAACCTAAGAAACCTTGAGTTTTTATTTCAAAACTCAAACAAGGATCAACAAATGAGCTAGAATAAATCTTGATCTTGGAAAATTTGATGTTTCTTCTTGGTCTTGTGGCTTGGCCGGTTCATGAGAGGAGAGAAAGAAAAGATGAGAACTTTTTCTAGTTGATATTTTGTGGAAATGAAGGTAAGTATATAATGTATGATATATATATAGTAGGTTATACAAAGTTTTGGACAAACATTAAATGGTTAGTAAGATTTTTAATTGTGTAAGGTTGATTGGTATGGTAGGGTGGATGAGTATGTAAGAATTCTTGAACTTTGGTGTAGTTTAGGTAGATATTATTAGTTTTAGATGATACCGGGTACCGAGTTAACTAAAAATAAATTGTAACGAGATAAAATAAAATATAATGAAGTTGTAAAAATTGTAAAATAATATTCCTGATGAGAATCGGAAGTTAAAATAATGATCGGGTTGAAATATCGCAAACCGACGGAGTTATAAGCTTCGGCCGGAAAACGTAACAGTTGATTTGAAAACACCGGGTAAATTAATAATATAATTTTTTTATATTATTATTATGAGTATAAAAATGTGTTAGGACCATAGTTGGGATTGTCGGATCAATTATTCAAAATAATAGCTCATAAGATAACGTTTATTAGGTAAATAACCGTACGTATACAGAAATGACGCAACTCACGCATAAACGACAAATTTTCTCCGGAGGTGAATAGTGTTTTATGAATAGTAAAATTTTTGAACGCTTCTCAGAATCACAAACTGACTCCGAAAAAGATGAATAGTAAAATGATGAATAGTGATCGATGAATAGTAACCGATGAATAGTAAATGTGAAAGTTCGGGAAAAGACCAGAATTTACGAGTTGTGACAAGAAATTACTAAGTCAAGGTGTTCCGTTTTTATACTAGTAGTAACACATTTTTAGAGAAGAAACTCCAACAAGGCTCGACTTCCCCTAGGTAACGGATCATTCATATTTAAAGCAGTTTCTTCTCAATATTTGCTCATTTCCTATTAATGTGTTTTTATCATGTAAATTTCAGTTTTTTAGCAATGCGGCCCATCAACCAAGAGGTTGTGTGTGTGTGTGTTCAACTCTGAATTATTGAGACGTATGCTTCGTAGTACTGGTAGTAGGTGTTATATATTGCAGTTTGCGCTATTGTAAACGACAATGTATGCCATGCCTTGCCTACTCAAAGGACATATAGCCCCCTTGCAATACAATTTTGTAGCTTTATATGACATTAGATGACCTTTTTTGACGCATTAAGTTACAGTATTGCTAACAATTGCAGTTCTAATGTTTCAGTCATGGAATTGCTGCTATTGCCCCATTCTCGCACCGTTTAGGTTTTGATAACCTACCAAAGGAGATTCAGCTTCTTCGATGTAAGGTTAACTTTCAAGCATTAGTTTTTGTTCCTCACATCAGAAGACTAGGAGACACCCTCGTTCAACGCCTTTGAAGAAATTGGACTGCTTTTGAAAGCTTTGGGTTTTAACAATGACACACGCCTCTATCTTGCATCCCACAAGGTAACATCTAATCCGCCCCGTGGAAAAAAATCAGCTTTTGGATCCATACACCATTTAAAGGAAATTATTTGACTATTTTTTGTTAATTTGCACATAATTTGATTTTTTTTTACTGTCTGATAAAATCTGCACAATTTGAAGAAATAATGTTACTTCTTCATCAAATGTCAAATCACCCTTCAAGAAAGACGATACACAAAATTTTCTTAGACCCAAATCAATATCATAAAAAAATTTTGGTATGCTGAGAATGGGCAAACTAGTATTTGTGGGCGTAAATAATGATCCTAAAAATACTTGGTCCCAAAATAATTCGCTATAAACGGCACTATTTGAACTTATGAAGTTTATTACTTGGTCTTTGACCTACATCAACCATACCAAGGCTGAGTTTTTAGCAAATCAAACAGTCAAACCAGCAAATTTATATTACCGGCTTGCTTTATCCCTGAAACATAGGTATATGGTGGAGAATCAAGAATTTCCGCGCTGTGTAAACTGTTTCCACTTATGGATGACAAAAAAAGCCTTGCATCTGACAAAGAACGGGCAGAAGTTGAAGGAAAAGCGTCGTTATTAGCAGCTGTTGATTATTATGTCAGTATGCATACCGACATCTTCATTTCAGCTTCACCAGGCAATATGCAATGCAATGGTATGTATGGATGACCTCATTCAGCATATCTCTATTAAAAACTAACAGTAGTGTTTTCCTTGGCATGTATAAGAGAAACCAAATAAAAAGGAATTTTAAACATTTTTGATTTTTTTTTACAGAAAATTAACTAAATGAGCTGTGGGATATTCTCTATTTTTTTATTTGGATATATTCTGGAATGACCCTATAATTCGCAAAATTAACCTTTTAGGAAACAGCAAAAAGGTAAAAAGTGCATAATATTTAAAATTGGTTTGAATTTAATTTTTCACACTTTATTTATTTTTTTATTTTTTTTTGTGATAATTTATGATTTTTTATTGAAAATGTGAAAAATATTCCACGTTTTTGACTTATTTGAGAATTTTAGTTGGTTTGCAAAAATTTAATTTGCTAATTTTAAGGTCATTTGTGGATATGGATGAATAAAATGATTATTCATTCATTTGTATAGGGGATCACACCAAAAATCCATTTAAGTGATTTTGAAAATATGCAAATATGACGGTTGTACTTCACATTCCTATAGAAAAGTGCTCATTTTGCAAAAAAAAATCTTGCATTTTCAAAAAGAATTATGTTTGCTTTAGAAGCCCCTATTTCAACCCATTTAAATAAAAACGGATAAAGTTGGTTAACTCTCTTATTGATAAGGAATCTAACGGGCCAAACATTTAGTTTAATGAAAAAGTGAACGGGTTGAATGTGGTCTGAAGTGTATTCGAATTCAAAAAGACTTGGGACAAAACTGTGATGGTGTCCAAATCCAACCCATCTAAAGGGCCTTTTTGACCCTTTGCTTTGCTGACTATTAAAATGAAGTATGATGCTTTAACACCTTGGAATTTATCCATGACCCTTATAGAACGAATCATTGTTCCTTGTTTTTTCAGCTAGGGTATCGAGCCTACAAAAACTTGAAGACTATCAGACCAAATATGGTGCTCTCAAGCCAGCTCTTTCTTAACGAAACTATGGAGTGGACCGAGTTTCAATGGGCCATACAAAACGCGCATAAGACTACACAAGGTCAAGTTAGGTTAAGAAAGGAAACACAATCCATATATATATCTACTTAATACCAGATTGTATGTGTCAACAACATTAGTTAGTTCTTTTTTCAGTTTTGTAGAATTAGAAAAGCTATAGTGTTCTAAACTGCTATTCATTCTGTCATGCCTGTAAATGAGCACGAATTATAGTAAAAGACAAATTCAATATATTTTTTTGCTTCTCTGAGGGCATCACGTGCATGCACAAGTTGTACCAAATTGATTAACCGATATTTTTTATAGGGTCATATGTCAGTAAGTGAATGGTGCAACATGTGGTTTGGTTTGCAAGTTTTAATCCAAATGTATGTCTTGCATATTTTAGCGTTGTTGGTTAGTTATATCGGATTTTGGTATACTAGATTTGTTATTATGTATAGATTATTGGAGGGTGTTTTAGGCGACTTAAAGATTTAAGTCAAATAGATTGAACTATGAGACCAGGTTATCAAGGAGTGAGATAATACAACTCACCCAAGACAATTATATGGGATCTACTTCGGATATCACAAGGATTGCCGCACATCCACCCGTGGTTTCTATCAATGCCACGGTCACTGATGGTTCCTAGCCATCGAATTTTGCAGTATACATGTATTTCATTTTGCGCAATAAGCATGACTTATTTTTGCCAACAATTGTCATGTTATGCAATTTTTTCTTTTCATACACCACCCTTTATGAAGGTGAAACAATTAGGGGCTGGCATAGTTTGGTTTTGCTCGGTTTTTGCGTAAAAGTGAAACCAATCCCTAAATATTTGGTTTTTGCTTTTATGAAACCATTCTGTTTCAGTTTTTATCATAGTTTGGTTCTATGATAAAAGGGAATGGCGCTGGCTGGTTCTAACTGCGGGACCACCGTTGGCGCCACCCCCGTAACCGTGCGCCATTCGTCTTTTTGGACTGCTACCTTGGGCTAAGCTTTGGCTCAACCACACCCCCAGCTGGCCAGCTCTAAATACTAAATTAACTTTGGCCCATCTTAAAACTTCCAGATCTAAATTGTTTATACAAAATTCGGCCCAAACACCCAAGTAGGTATATTTAACCTAATTTTAACCCTAATGTACACACACATAAAACATGCGCCTCTCTTTTCTTTATACATATTTCACAGCCACAAAAAAAGATGTTGCAACAACAAGAAACCTAAGAAATGATAACTATTGTTGAAAACTTAAAGGGAATTGGCTGTGGACCCACATATTTTCTACTTTAACTTTAATCCCAAATTCTCAAAACCCTCCAAACAAACGCACCCTTATAAATGAAAATAAATATTGATAGAAAAAATTGGATTTTTGACTTTTTAATTTCCGGTTGGGTTTAGAAGAGTGACGTAAACCACCAAACACCCTCCCTCCCCCTGCCCTGAAAATAAACTTAACTCCACACAGACACCAATAATAATCCCCAATCAGTTGAGTTTTGGGGGCATTAGCATTATTTACAAAATCAATCGCAGAGAATAGCATTAGCATCAGTATTGATAATAATAATAATCCCCAATTTCTTCTCACCAGATCCTATCCCTATTTATTCTCCGTATGTAAGCAGCATTTTTTCATTTTATTATTTAACACCCGAGTCTATGCTTTATTATTATCATTTCATTCATTTACTGTATTTATACATTTCAATTTCTGTTTATAATTGAATTATTAGGTTACATCAATCAATCTACTTTTATATCTTTTATAATAAGTTATTATTACAAAATTTATAGAAAAAATAATAATCAATTACTTATAACTGTTTTCGTTAGCTTCAGCTGGTGCTGCTTATAGGAGCTTTTACTTTTAGACATGTTTGCCTAACTAGCTGACCAGCTGGAGGGGAGGGAGCTTATGACACTAAAATGACAAAATAAAGTAATTAGCTGTTTCAAAAGTAAAATGACTAAAATGACATAATATCAAACAAAATTTCAGTTATGAAATTTTGAAGCTACCTTATTGTTATTTTAGAAGCTCACCCCCGAAGTGAAAGTATTCAGTTATTGTAAATGATAGGTTATGACTTACAATAAGGAATGCAATATGTTTTTTGGTAGCTTCATATGGGGCATTAGAAGCACCTTTAATCGGTCTATATGATATATTATCAACAATTACGTGAAGAACGTGTTTTAGCATCTTCCCCTGCTGCTTGCATAATAATGCGACTTGTTCATCTAAAACTCGTCTCAACAGTTATCGTTTATGTAATCTAATACCCCATACTTTTTTTGTAACCAGTCTGAGAAACAAAATTCGGATATTTGGTCTCCGTTGCCTGACCAAGGATGGAAACCTTGTACAGACTCTGCTACAGTTCCATGTGAGATCCTTAACATGCCTTTTTTACATTTTGTACTATGTCGTGAGCTATATAACCACTTCTGTTTCATCTCTCATCATAATGTAATCGAATCCCGATGTTATTTTTTAAGCCATTCCAGAGAAATCACGGGGATATATTCAGGTGTTTCTGGATGGAGGATTGAACCAGCAGAGAATGGGGTTACGCTCTATTTTGTCTCTTAAACAAGCATAAGGGGGGTGTTTGGCGTATGGGCTTATTCAACTTTTGAAAAGCTATTAAGCTATGATTTCAAGGATTATGAACTTATCAACTTGAGCTTGTGGCTTATCTAAGTTCATAAGCTCATAAGCCTAAAAGGTTGAGCTTATTAGCTTTTCAAAAGTTGAATAAGCCCATACGCCAAAAATATAAGCTAAAACAAACACCCTTTAAGAAAAAAACGCAAGTAAATAATAATTTTTGACTTTTTAATTTCCGGTTGGGTTTAGAAGAGTGACATAAACCCCCAAACATCCTCCCTCCCCCTGCCCTGAAAATAAACTTAACTCCACACACACACCAATCAGTTGAGTTTTGGGGGCATTAGCATTATTTACAAAATCAATCGCAGAGAATAGCATTAGCATCAGTATTGATAATAATAATAATCCCCAATTTCTTCTCACCAGATCCTATCCCTATTTATTCTCCGTATGTAAGCAGCATTTTTTCATTTTATTATTTAACACCCGAGTCTATGCTTTATTATTATCATTTCATACATTTACTGTATTCATACATTTCAATTTCTGTTTATAATTGAATTATTAGGTTACATCAATCAATCTACTTTTATATCTTTTATAATAAGTTATTATTACAAAATTTATAGAAAAAATAATAATCAATTACTTATAACTGTTTTCGTTAGCTTCAGCTGGTGCTGCTTATAGGAGCTTTTACTTTTAGACATGTTTGCCTAACTAGCTGACCAGCTGGAGGGGAGGGAGCTTATGACACTAAAATGACAAAATAAAGTAATTAGCTGTTTCAAAAGTAAAATGACTAAAATGACATAATATCAAACAAAATTTCAGTTATGAAATTTTGAAGCTACCTTATTGTTATTTTAGAAGCTCACCCCCGAAGTGAAAGTATTCAGTTATTGTAAATGATAGGTTATGACTTACAATAAGGAATGCAATATGTTTTTTGGTAGCTTCATATGGGGCATTAGAAGCACCTTTAATCGGTCTATATGATATATTATCAACAATTACGTGAAGAACGTGTTTTAGCATCTTCCCCTGCTGCTTGCATAATAATGCGACTTGTTCATCTAAAACTCGTCTCAACAGTTATCGTTTATGTAATCTAATACCCCATACTTTTTTTGTAACCAGTCTGAGAAACAAAATTCGGATATTTGGTCTCCGTTGCCTGACCAAGGATGGAAACCTTGTACAGACTCTGCTACAGTTCCATGTGAGATCCTTAACATGCCTTTTTTACATTTTGTACTATGTCGTGAGCTATATAACCACTTCTGTTTCATCTCTCATCATAATGTAATCGAATCCCGATGTTATTTTTTAAGCCATTCCAGAGAAATCACGGGGATATATTCAGGTGTTTCTGGATGGAGGATTGAACCAGCAGAGAATGGGGTTACGCTCTATTTTGTCTCTTAAACAAGCATAAGGGGGGTGTTTGGCGTATGGGCTTATTCAACTTTTGAAAAGCTATTAAGCTATGATTTCAAGGATTATGAACTTATCAACTTGAGCTTGTGGCTTATCTAAGTTCATAAGCTCATAAGCCTAAAAGGTTGAGCTTATTAGCTTTTCAAAAGTTGAATAAGCCCATACGCCAAAAATATAAGCTAAAACAAACACCCTTTAAGAAAAAAACGCAAGTAAATAATAATTTTTGACTTTTTAATTTCCGGTTGGGTTTAGAAGAGTGACATAAACCCCCAAACATCCTCCCTCCCCCTGCCCTGAAAATAAACTTAACTCCACACACACACCAATCAGTTGAGTTTTGGGGGCATTAGCATTATTTACAAAATCAATCGCAGAGAATAGCATTAGCATCAGTATTGATAATAATAATAATCCCCAATTTCTTCTCACCAGATCCTATCCCTATTTATTCTCCGTATGTAAGCAGCATTTTTTCATTTTATTATTTAACACCCGAGTCTATGCTTTATTATTATCATTTCATACATTTACTGTATTCATACATTTCAATTTCTGTTTATAATTGAATTATTAGGTTACATCAATCAATCTACTTTTATATCTTTTATAATAAGTTATTATTACAAAATTTATAGAAAAAATAATAATCAATTACTTATAACTGTTTTCGTTAGCTTCAGCTGGTGCTGCTTATAGGAGCTTTTACTTTTAGACATGTTTGCCTAACTAGCTGACCAGCTGGAGGGGAGGGAGCTTATGACACTAAAATGACAAAATAAAGTAATTAGCTGTTTCAAAAGTAAAATGACTAAAATGACATAATATCAAACAAAATTTCAGTTATGAAATTTTGAAGCTACCTTATTGTTATTTTAGAAGCTCACCCCCGAAGTGAAAGTATTCAGTTATTGTAAATGATAGGTTATGACTTACAATAAGGAATGCAATATGTTTTTTGGTAGCTTCATATGGGGCATTAGAAGCACCTTTAATCGGTCTATATGATATATTATCAACAATTACGTGAAGAACGTGTTTTAGCATCTTCCCCTGCTGCTTGCATAATAATGCGACTTGTTCATCTAAAACTCGTCTCAACAGTTATCGTTTATGTAATCTAATACCCCATACTTTTTTTGTAACCAGTCTGAGAAACAAAATTCGGATATTTGGTCTCCGTTGCCTGACCAAGGATGGAAACCTTGTACAGACTCTGCTACAGTTCCATGTGAGATCCTTAACATGCCTTTTTTACATTTTGTACTATGTCGTGAGCTATATAACCACTTCTGTTTCATCTCTCATCATAATGTAATCGAATCCCGATGTTATTTTTTAAGCCATTCCAGAGAAATCACGGGGATATATTCAGGTGTTTCTGGATGGAGGATTGAACCAGCAGAGAATGGGGTTACGCTCTATTTTGTCTCTTAAACAAGCATAAGGGGGGTGTTTGGCGTATGGGCTTATTCAACTTTTGAAAAGCTATTAAGCTATGATTTCAAGGATTATGAACTTATCAACTTGAGCTTGTGGCTTATCTAAGTTCATAAGCTCATAAGCCTAAAAGGTTGAGCTTATTAGCTTTTCAAAAGTTGAATAAGCCCATACGCCAAAAATATAAGCTAAAACAAACACCCTTTAAGAAAAAAACGCAAGTAAATAATAATTTTTGACTTTTTAATTTCCGGTTGGGTTTAGAAGAGTGACATAAACCCCCAAACATCCTCCCTCCCCCTGCCCTGAAAATAAACTTAACTCCACACACACACCAATCAGTTGAGTTTTGGGGGCATTAGCATTATTTACAAAATCAATCGCAGAGAATAGCATTAGCATCAGTATTGATAATAATAATAATCCCCAATTTCTTCTCACCAGATCCTATCCCTATTTATTCTCCGTATGTAAGCAGCATTTTTTCATTTTATTATTTAACACCCGAGTCTATGCTTTATTATTATCATTTCATTCATTTACTGTATTCATACATTTCAATTTCTGTTTATAATTGAATTATTAGGTTAGATCAATCGATCTACTTTTATATCTTTTGTAATAAGTTATTATTACAAAATTTATAGAAAAAAAAATAATCAATTACTTATAACTGTTTTTGTTAGCTTCGGCTGGTGCTGCTTATAGGAGCTTTTACTTTTAGACATGTTTGCCAAACTAGCTGACCAGCTGGAGGGAGCTTATGAGACTAAAATGACTAAATAAAGTAATTAGCTGTTTCAAAACCTCACTTTTCAAAAGCTATTTCAAGTAGCTTCTATAAAAAGAAAGAGCTGATGAAATTTTGTTGCCAAACAAAAGCAGCTACCTTAGTATTATTTTAGAAGCTCACCCCCGAAGTCAAAGTATTCAGTTATTGTAAATGACGACGATGTAGGTTATATGACTTACAATAAGGAATGCATTATGTTTTTTGGTAGCTTCATATGGGGCATTAATTAGAAGCCCCTTTAATCGGTCTATATGAGTGGCCCAGAGGTTGTAGGTTCAAGTCTTACTTGAGGCATATGTTTATCTGTCAATCTAGCTGCTTATCAGACACTTTCTCTGTTGTACCTTATAATGTTAACTTTATCAACAATTATGTGAAGAACGTGTTTTAGTATCTTCCCCTGCTGCTTGCATAATAATGCGACTTGTTCATCTAAAACTCGTCTCAACAGTTATCGTTTATGTAATCTAATATCCCATACTTTTTTTGTAACCAGTCTGAGAAACAAAATTCGGAGATTTGGTCTCCCTTGCCTGACCAAGGATGGAAACCTTGTATAGACTCGGCTACCGTTCCATGTGAGTTCCTTAACCTGCGTTTTTTTATATTTTGTTCTATGTCGTGAGATATATAACCGTTTCTGTTTCATCTCTCATCATAATGTAATCGAATCCCGGTGTTATTTTTAAGCCATTCCAGAGAAATCTCGTGGATATATTTATGTGTTTCTGGATGGAGGATTGAACCAGCAGAGAATGGGGATATGCTCTATTTTGTCTCTTAAACAAGCATAAGGGGGTGATTGGCGTATGGGCTTATTCATCTTTTGAAAAGCTAATAAGCTCAGATTTCAAGGCTTGTGAACTTATCAACTTGAGCTTGTGGCTTATTTAAGTTATAAGCTCATAAGCCTAAAAGATTGAGCTTATTCGCTTTTCAAAAGTTGAATAAGCCATATGCCAAAAATATAAGCTAAAACAAACACCCTTTAAGAAAAAACATAAGTAAATAATATTTTCTCTAAATTTTTTGCCCGTGTTAAAGATTTGTGATGCAGTTGCTGTTGCTAAAATCTTAAATGCGACGCTAGTAATCCCGCACCTTGAAGTAAACCCGGTCTGGCAAGATACAAGGTATGTTAACGGCCACTATCTTGGCTTTATATCGTGTTTTTAAGTTCTTGACTCGCAGACTGGTGGTAAGATGTTACGTTTACTATGCAGTTCTTTCACCGATATAATGATATATTTGCTGTGGATCACTTTATTGAGGTCTTGCAAAATGAAGTCTCGATAGTTAAAGAGCTGCCGAGCATGTACTCTTGGAGCACAAGGGATTACTATGGTACTGGCATACGACCTACTCGAATCAAAACGGCGCCTGTTCATGCTTCTGCTAATTGGTATCTGGAAAATGTGTTGCCAATGCTAAATAGGTTCGTGATAATCTTTTCTTTGACATTGTACTTCAGTTCTAACACAAACATGTCAAAGTTATCGGTTTTCTCAGTTTTCTGCTGTCATTTGATGATTTAATGCGTCGCTATCTGATATCTTGCCTGATATTATGATTTTAGTATGTATACTTTCACCTTTTAACAAAAATATAAGTGCGCCACTTAAAATTTATCTGTTTGTCCTGCCGAAGCTGCAATATTTGTATGGACACGTAATTTATGGAAAGTGTCTAAGTAGTAGCCAAATGTATTCGATATACATCACACATATGCTTCCAAAAAATGATATTTCACATAATATGCTCATACAGCGCTTGTTGTTGATATTTTGACTGTATAAAATAGTAACAGAGGTCAATTTGACGCATTATGGCACAGTGTTGTTTATATCATTGAGACAAACAGAACTATTATATCTGACAATTGCTGTTCTAATGTTTCAGACTTTCAGTCATGGAATTGCTGCTATTGCCCCATTCTCGCACCGTTTAGATTTTGATAACCTACCAAAGGAGATTCAGCTTCTTCGATGTAAGGCTAACTTTCAAGCATTAATTTCGTAATATCACATAGGCTGCGTATTATAGTTGCTTACTGTGGTACCTTATAATGATGCGACTTGTACTAATTTTCCAAGTCCTTAGAAGGTCTTTATGTAATTTCTATGTAAAGTTATGCTGATTATGTATTATGCAAATATATGTTGAGCACTTTGCGTGTGGATTCTTTTTTGTTTACGGATGTATTTTCTTGAATTGCAGGAATGGAATGCTCCAAGTGCTAAGCACGTTCATTTATTAGAGGCTGCTTTGCTTCATCATATTGTGAGTACGTGCTGCCTTTTTATCATATATGTATAAAATTCATCTAAAACTTGTGTCGTTTATGGAATCTAATATCCCCTTTATAACCAGTCTGAGAAACAAAATTCGGATATATGGTCTCCGTTGCCTGACCAAGGATGGAAACCTTGTACAGACTCGGCTACCGTTCCATGTGAGTTCCTTAACCTGCGTTTTTTTTATATTTTGTACAATGTCATGAGTTATATAACCGTTTCTGTTTCATCTTTCATCATAATATAATCGAATCCCGTTTTACTTTATAAGCCATTCCAGAGAAATCACGGGGATACATTCAGGTGTTTCTGGATGGAGGATTGAACCAGCAGAGAATGGGGGTACGCGCTATTATATCTCCTATTTAAGCATAATGGGGTGTTTGGCTCATGGGCTTATTCTACTTTTGAAAAGCTAATAAGCTCCAATTTCAAGGTTTATGAACTTATCAACTTGAGATTGTGGCTTATCTAATTTACTAAGCTCATAGGCCTAAAGTTGAGCTTATTAGCTTTTCAAAAGTTGAATAAGTCCATACGCCAAAAATACAAGCTAAAACAAACACCCTTTAAGAAAAGACGTAAGTAAATAATAATTTTTACATTTTTTTTTTTTAAATTTCTTGCCCGTGTTAAAGATTTGTGATGCAGTCTCTGTTGCTAAAATCTTAAATGCGACCCTAGGAATCCCGCATCTAGAATAAATACCGTTTGGCAAGATACAAGGTATTTTTACGGCCCTATTTGGCTTTATATCGTGTTTTTAAGTGCTTAGCTCGCACACTGGTGGTCAGATGTTACGTTTACTATGCAGTTCTTTCACCGATATATTTGATGTCGACCACTTTATTGAGGTCTTGCAAGATGAAGTCTCGATAGTTAAAGAGCTGCCCAGCATGGAGCACAAGGGATTACTATGGTACTGGCATACGACCTACTAGAATCAAAACGGCGCCTGTTCATGCTTCTGCTAATTGGTATCTGGAAAATGTGCTCCCAATGCTAAATAGGTTCGTGATACAATTTTCTTTGACAACTGTAATTCAATTCTAGCATAACTTGATGATTCAATGTGTCGCTATCTGATCTCTTGCCTGATATTATGATTTTAGTATACCTTTTAACAAAAATATACATGCGCCACTTGAGATTTATCTGTTTTTGGTTAAAAACCGTTGAATATATATTATCTCAAACAAGGATCTACAATACAAAGCATTCAAAAAATGTGTAAGGACAATCCCAAACACCCCTTAGAATCTAAATTGAAACATACAAATGACATACAAAGCTAGAATCAAACACATTCAAGCAAAAACATTCCAATCATCCATCCTAAAAGATTTATTCATAACTATCCTTTTGAAAAGTTCAAATTCCTCAATAATCCTTCCGCTTCTTTCCATTTTGAACTGTTCAAATTCCACACTCAGGCTCCCAACTCTCCCAATTCATTCACAGTAATACATTTTGCAATTCCATCCAATTCATTTGCTACCATCTGTTGAGCCATACCTGAAGTGTCTTCACATACATCTTCAACTTCAGTAACTTCAATACCTTCTTTATTCCACATAGCTTCCCATTGGTCTTTAAAATATTCGAACATATCTTGTGACCATTTCTGAGATTCCTCCAATGGAGGCTGCCTTTTGAATTTCACATACTTATCAACAACATCTTTCTCATTGGTGCTTTGTGTTCCCAACTCTACATCATTATTAGCCTCTTCCAAAATTGAAAACTTATTAGGACTTTTAGGATTTGGTTGTTTACCCTTATCACCTTCTTTTGGGCCAGACTGCACATTCTCCTTTGTGTGTTCTATTGGTCTGAATTCCATCTATTCTTTCTCATTACATTACCTCCTCCAAATGCCACATTTCTATTAGTCTGATTAGTACTCATTCTTGTGTTCTTTTTTGCTTGTTCATGCCTGTTTTGTGCATCTGTATGATTATTTCCTGTATTACTCTTAGGGGGTGTTTCTTTTTTCTGTTAGCTAAGAAAATGGGTCCGCAAATCCATTTTTAATATTATTTCTTTTCTAAGTGGGACCCACTATTTCCTTTAGTTGGTCTATATCCACAAGGCATGAATTGGTCTATATCCACACACTCTCTTAGCTAACAAAAAAAAGAAACACCCCCTTAGCACCCTTTTTCACCACCTCAACAAACCCTTCCTTATCATTATTATTCCTCACCTTATCTCCCTTGTTTCCATTCTCATCACCCACTTCTCTAGGCCTCTCAGTGCACTTAGACAAGGTATTTCCAAACACACTACAATGGCTGCAAACCGGTGGTTTCCAGTCATATTCCACATTAACAAATTTTGAGCATTTGGCTTCACTTTTTCCATTCTTATAGCAAATTTCAACCTTGTCTTTTAAGTCTCTATCAGCATTAACCTCAACTAAGACCCTTCCAGCTCCTTCATTTGGCTTCACTTTTACCATTCTTATAGCAAATTTTAACCTTGTCTTTTAACTCTGTATCACAATCATTATCAGTAATATTCTTAGGCGTATGTTGAATTGAACTACTAGCAGTAAGAAATACCTCATTCAGAGTGGGAAATTCATCAGCCTTTATCTCCTCCATTCCCTTCTCTAATCCCACACTTGTATCCCTGGCCTCACCACACCCATTCATCTCATTTCCTCCATTGTTGACCTCAACATTAGCATCGCAACATTATCATCCCCTTCCCCTGAACCACTGTTATCCCAGCATGTACTCTTGGAGCACAAGGGATTACTATGGTACTGGCATACGACCTACTCGAATCAAAACGGCGCCTGTCCATGCGTCTCCTAATTGTTATCTCGAATATGTACTGCCGATGCTAAATAGGTTCGTGATAATCTTTTCTTTAACATTGTACTTCAGTTCTAGCACAAACATGTCAAAGTTATTGTTTTTCTCAGTTTTCTGCTGTTGATGATTTAATGCGTCACTATTATGGTTTTAGCATGTTTGCTTTGTCTGATACTTTCACCTTATAAAAAAGTATTCGTGCGCCACTTAAAATTTATCTGTTTGTCCTGAGGAAGTTGCAACATTTGTATGGACACGTAATTTATGGGAAGTGTCTAAGTAGTAGCCAAATGTGTTCGATATCCATCACAAATACGCATTATGGTACACTGCTTCTTGTTGATATATTGACTGTATAAAATAGTAACAGAGGTCATTGCATTATGTATAACTAATCAATTTGACACATTATGTTACAGTGTTGTTTATATTATTGAGTCAAACAGAACCATTATATCTAACAATTGCAGTTCTAATGTTTCAGTCATGGAATTGCTGCTATTGCCCCATTCTCACACCGTTTAGGTTTTGATAACCTACCAAAGGAGATTCAGCTTCTTCGATGTAAGGTTAACTTTCAAGCATTAGTTTTTGTTCCACATCAGAAGACTAGGAGACACCCTCGTTCATCGCCTTTGAAGCTCTCCTACTACAAACAAAGGAACAACGAACGATATATTGGAAGATGAAAGGGGAAGTGGAAAGTTTATCGTTTTACATCTCTGCTTTGACAAAGTATGTCTCCTTCCATGTTTCTACATCTTTATCTTTAGAATGTAAAATTAGGCCGGCTTTGTCTCCTTTACTCCAAAATTAATTCTTTTTTCACCCATGTTGTTAACAACTTGATTGCATGTATCTTTTTATGATTCGAGAATGGCACCAAGTGAGTCAAAATGGATCGGGTTGACCCACCAACACTTTTCTGTCTCTCAGTTCTATACATGATTAATCCCTTGAAAAAAGTTTTACAAAAACCACTACTAAATTTTTCCAATCAAGTTATTAGTAGGTTATAAACACTTGATATGCTTTTGACAAGACATGTTTGATCCGTCTGATTAGCTTTTTTTTCCTTAAATTTCTCATCTGCCTATGTTGCAACTTCATCACCTCCTCTAATTCCCCTCCACTGTGATCAGTACTTCTAAGCCTGTGATTTCTCATTGGTGGTAGCAATTTAGATTCATTTAGACTGAATGGGTCAATTCGTGTTCTGTTTTATCTCTAATGGATGAACCCAAAAGAATAGCGTGAAAGGAAAGGAGCCAAATCGGTTGTATATCACTCAAAGTGTAGCTATAATGCATAAAATTTCTTAATATATCGAAATAATTTATTTTTTTTAATCATGTGTGACACACTGATTATAAATAGTTTTGTCAAAAGTGGACGAAAAGTGATTCTGGTCAACGTAACCCCGTCCCTACCAAAAATTATACCCGTTTTGACCTGTTATGTATGTTGCCACCCGGATTAGTGTTGCATATGTCACAAATAGGTGATGGTGGGATTATGAAGGACATTTTATTCACATAATATTTTGGATTAGGATATTGCTGCCCATTCAGCTTGTGATTTTGGTGGTGGAAAAGCTGAAAAGTTGGCACTTGCAAAGTACCGCCAAGTAATTTGGCAGGGAAGAGTGATGAAAACTCAGTTCACTAACGAGGAGTTGAGACATCAGGGACGATGTCCACTCACTCCTGAAGAAATTGGATTGCTTTTGAAAGCTTTGGGCTTCAACAATGATACACGCCTCTATCTTGCATCCCACAAGGTAACATCTAATCCACCCTATGGAAAAATGCAACTTTCGGATTCATACACAATTTGGTTGATTGTGCACATAATTGGAAGGTATTATTTGACTATTTGTTTACATTTTCACAATTTGAAGAAACAGTTTACTTATTTATCGAATTTCAAAATTAACCTTCTAGAAAGAAAAACATGGAATTTCTTAGATCCTAATTAATATCAACGATTTTTTTGCTATGCTGATAATAGGCAAACTAGTATTTGACTATTTATGACCTACATCAACCACAAGAAGGCTCAATTTCTAGCAAATTAAACAGTAAACCAGCAAATTTTACATAGAGAAAATTAACTAAATGAGCTGTGGAACATATTATAATCTCTACCTATTTTATGGAGTATATCCTCAAATGACCCTCACTCCCTACAAAAGGCTGGAGGTCCTTTTCTACCTTAGGTAGAACCGGAAGCAGCCTCTCTACCTTATGTAGGGGTAAGGCTGTCTACATATCAACCTCTCCCATACACCGTGGAAGACGGTATTGGGACCCATAACCCGTGGAAGACAGTATTGGGAGTTACTTTACTTTTTACTTTTTATATCCTGAAATGACCCTATAAGACGCAAAAATAACTTTTAAGAAATTGCAGAGAGATAAAAAGTGCTGGATATATGTATAAATATTAGAATAAGTACACATTTTTTGAACTTTTTTATTTATTTATTTATTTATTTATTTATTTATTTATTTATTTTGTGAAAATTTACAATTTCTTATTAGAAATGTAGAAAATAATCTGAGTTTTTACCAAATTTTGACATATTAACGAATTTTAGGTGTTTTGCAAAATTTAAATTGTTAGTTATAAGGTCATATCTGGATAGAGATGAATAAAATGTATAATTTATTCACTTGTATCTGGCTTTACACCAAAAAGTCAATTAGGTGTTTTCGAAAAATACGCAAATTTGACTGTTCTGCTGCACATTTTCAATAAAAATCGCTCATATTGCAAAATCTTTGTTGCATTTTCCAAACAAATTATGTTTTTCTTTAGAGGCCGCTATTTCAACCCATTTAAATAAAGACGGATAAAGTCCGGTTGACTTTTATTGATGAGGATTACGGGTCAAGTATTTAGTTTAATGATAAAGTGAATGGGTTGAATAATTGAATGTCGGCTGAAGTGTATTCGAATTCAAAAAGACTTGGACAAAACTGTGTTGGTGGGTCCAAACACAACCCATTCGGCCCCAACCCATCTAACGGGCCTTTTTGACCCTTTGCTTCGCTGACTGTAAAAATAAAGTAGGATGCTTTAACAGCTTGGAATCATCCATGACCCTTATAAAACGAATCATTGCTTCTTGTTTTTCAGCTAGGGTATCGAGCATACAAAAACAAAACCTGAAGACTATCAGACCAAATATGGTGCTCTCGAGCCAGCTCTTTCTTAACGAAACTATGGAATGGCCTGAGTTTCACTGGGCTATACAAAACGCGCATGAGAATAGACAAGGTCAAGTTAGGTTAAAAAAGGAGACACAATCCATATATACCTATCCAATACCAGATTGTATTTGTCAACAACATTAGTTGGTTCTTTTTTCAGTTTTGTAGAGTTAGAGAAATGTGTGTAAACGTGTACGGATAACAGTACACCACAAATTCGATATGTATTTTTGCTTCTCTCTAAGGGCGTTATGTGCATCCACGATATTTTTTATAGGGTCGCACGTCTGTAGGTGAATGATGCAACATCTGGTTTGGTTTGCAAGTTTTAATCCAAATGTATGTTTTGCATGTGTATTTTATTGTTGTTGATTAGTTATATTGGATTTTGCTATACTAGATTTGTTGCTACGTGTATATCTATGGGATGTTGTTTTAGGCGATTTACACACTCAAATAGATTGAACTATATATGGACGTCACACTATCAAGTAGTGAAATTATACGACACACCCATTACCGAGAACAAGTATAGGGGATCTACTTCGGATATCACAAGGATTGCCGCATGTCAATCATGGTTCCTATCCATCACATATTGCAATATGTCAATATTTATTTGAGTACATGTATTTCATTTTGCTCAATAAAGGTTTTAATCACAGTATAGTAATCGTTTTTTGCTCTCCTCCACCTCCACGGCACTGGAGACGGTCCACAACCATGGTTTCAACTACTAGTGGAGGAAAAGGTATTGATATATTTGATGAGGGTTTTTGCTCATTAAATATAACGTCAATAGAGTTTCTGCATGATTTCAAAGAAGATGAATAAGATTGAACCATATATGGACGTCATGTTATCAAGTAGTGAAATTATACGACACACCCATTACCGAGAACAAGTATAGGGGATCTACTTCGGATATCACAAGGACTGCCGCACGTCAATCATGGTTCCTGTCAATGTCATGGTTCCTAGCCATCACATATTGCAATGTCAATATTTATTTGAGGACATGTATTTCATTTTGCTCAATAAAGGTTTTAATCACAGGTTTTTTGCTCTCCTCCTCCATGGCCGTCCACAGCCGTGGATTCAACTACTAGTGGAGGAAATGGTATTGATATATTTGTCGAGGGTTTTCGCTCATCTATACTATATTATAAAGCATTTGAGACATTCCTAAAATAGAAGGCTTAAAAAATTAAGATTCAACACTTTTGGCAAATTTTAATAAGTACATCTATAATAGCATTGGTTGCAACCCTTTAAAGCACTTTTTGTATACAAGTTTTTTTTTTTTTTTTTTAAATATAAAAAGAAAATACAAAGTAATTTAATGTAAGAAAAATAAAAAAAACGTCTACAACAATAATTACCTAATAAATGTTATTTTAAAACACCCCTAATATGAAGAATACTTGTTATTATACATATTGTACAACATAATAAAACACACAAAGCTTCATATAATTTATATGTAAAAACAAGTTAATGGTACATATGGTTTTAAAATACGGACCGGACCAACGGGTTCAACCGGGAACCAGAGTCACCACCGGTTCGGTCAGCCCACAAAAATCGTCCGAAAACGATATTATTAAATCAATAGAGTTTCAAAATGCATACTAATTTGCAATATTCAAAAAAGTATTATTAAATCGCAAGAGTGCATCAAGAATCAACATATACATCTTTTAGAATTGTTTTGATAAAACTTACCGTAAAAACTAAAAACTTTGTTTTATAAAAATTGAACAATTTTTTCAAAGCAAAGTATGCTAAGTGCTAAGTATATATTTTATATTTATTAATATAATAATAATTATACTAATTAAATAACCCACATGACTTCTTGAATATGTAGTTTTTTTTTCTCTCTTTATAAGTAGTCTTTTACTTGTATCATCCTTCTATGTGGGATGAATATAACTATAATATAAGTGATTTTTAAAAAATTTTATGGTGTTATTATTTAATGATAACTTGTGACTACGGGTTATTGTCAACTAATTTAACCTCATACCTTTACAATATAACAACTACCGACTCAGTATTGTCATAATATCACGTGGATGATCTACAGTTTTTATATGAAAAATATTGTTATTATATAAAATGATTCAAAACTAAAATTGTTGTCATCCGTATATTTATGTATCGTAAAATATAAAATTAAAATAAATTTTCGCTAAATATTACAATTGCATGGTACCCGCCGCTACGGGTACCCTGCTAGTTAAATATAATGTCACTAGAGTTTCTGCATGATTTCAAAGAAGATGAATAAGAAGGTGAGAGTGGTGAGATATAAAATATTAAAAACCCAGTAGTAAAGCACATGCAGATCATTTCACACTACATATATGTTCACACATAATTAGTTTACCTATGTCACAATAAACATTCTACAATATTATCATATAAGTTGGTTCGATGGAAGTACAAAAAACAAATTAGCTAAATACGTTATAAATAGAAATAGTAAAACGATAAACAATGCAAGTAAAGATAGGCAGCTTCTACGGAGAGCAATAAGCAAGTTTGAACACACATCGAGACCATTCACCAACTAAACTTAACGAAGAACTTGTTAGCTCATTTGAGGTCAGGCCAATTTCCCATTCTCCTTCAAGACCATTTCTTATCAGAACATTTGAGGTCTGGCCAATTTCCAGATTTGTTTTCCATCACCCCCATATCAATTAGCTCCAAGAAGTAATCAGTGGCTTGGAGCCCCTCATCTGAAGATGTGCCTCTATGTACAAAGGGTTAGCAAATACAAAACAATGCATCAAAGAGGAGTACCGAGTAGTTAATAAACAAGCCTAGCTCATTTAGGCCTATACTTGACTTTGTTCGGATCGGTACACCCTGTCTAGATCCACTGCTTGATCCGCCGTTTATGCCAGAATGCCACCTTAAAAACCAAGAAACTACTTTAGCTTATATGAATTGCGCCATTAGTATGAAATTAAAATGCAATCGACATTAGAGAATCTTTGAAAACAGGTACAATAGTTGCATTTTATCCATGGACTGTCTACCATCCTCTTGAAAGTTTAACATCTTTAACACAATAAGGGACCAAAAGTTTAACAAGTTTTATAATGGACACTGTTTATGTAAATTTTGTTATTTAGAGACCAAAAATGTAATTTGGTATAAACTATAAGGACCAAAAGTGTGTTATTTACTCACCGGTGACAGGTTGTATTCTTTATCTCCCATAAACACAAAGCTTGGGAGATGCAGCGATATCTTCAGGTAGCTTCTCAAGAAGAGCACAACGACAAAGGTAGAGATACTTAAGATGTTTTAACTTACAAATGCTATCAGGAAGATGTTTAATCTTTGTACACGACAAATTTAGACTCTCCAGAGATTCTAACTGACCAATGTTCTCAGGCAACTTCTCAATATAAGAGCAGTCTGCAACATTGAGCGACTTCAGACGTTTTAGCATGCATATGCTATCTGGAAGATATTCAATCTTCATACTCCACACATGTAGCTCTTCTAAACATTCTAATTGGCCAAGATTCTCTGGTAACTTCTCAAGAAGAGTACAATGGCGAAGGATGAGATGCGTCAGATGTTTTAACTCACAAATGCTATCAGGAAGATGTTTAATCATTGTAGCCGTCAAATCCAGTCTCTCAAGAGATTCTAACTGGCCAATGCCCTCAGGCAACTTCCGAAGACAAAAACAGTCTCTAACATCGATAGACTTAAGACGTTTTAGCATGCAGATGCTATCTGGAAGATATTTAATCTTTTTACTCCTCACACATAGCTCTTCTAAACATTCTAATTGGCCAAGATTCTCTGGTAGCTTCTCAAGAAGAGCACAACCACGAACGTTGAGATAATTCATTTGTTTTAACATACAAATGCCCTCAGGCAACTTCCCAAGACAAGAACACTCTCCAACATCGAGCCACTTTAGACGTTTTAGCATGCAGATGCTATCTGGAAGATATTCAATCTTCTTACTCCTCACATATAGCCACTCTAAACATTCTAATTGGCCAAGATTCTCTGGTAACTTCTCAAGAAGATCACCATAGACTTGGAGAGATTTGAGACATTTCAACTTACAAATGCTATCCGGAAGATGTTTTATCTTTGTAGATGACCACCAAAGCTCCTCTAGACATTCTAACTTGCCAAGATCTTTGGAAAACTCTGGAATATCGCATTCGAGTTCAAGCTTTATTAAGCATTGTAAACTACAAATCATGTCCGACAATTTCTTAAAGTCCGTGCAAGCACATAGACCAAAAGAAATAAGCTTCTCAATATTTCCAACTGATGACGGTAGATTTTCTTTATAATTACAATCAAACTGAAACTTTGGAACTGTTGGGGTGCAATGGGCATAAATCAAGGGACTTACCAACCAGACATAAACTAGCTGAAGAACGACTATCCTTTGGTTCCAATCCACCAACGGAACCCACAAAATAGGAAAACCTCAAACATGAGTTTAAGTTTAAGTAGACAAGTTTTCTTAAACATCCAACGGGAGCGTTAATTTCTATCAACTTATCACAACCTCTAAGATCTAACCTCTCAAGATTTGGAAACAGCTCAAGGTCAAGGCTCCTCAACCTTGATTCATGAAGTTCAAGGAATTTCAGATTTGGACATGCACTAGACACATGAAGTTCTTCAAAATAAGCACAATCATTAAGGGATAATGTCTCGAGATTCTGAGGGAACCACAGGTCAAGGTCAAAGGTTCCTAACTTTGAGTCACTAATAATTAACGTCTCAAGACTCGGAGTCATGCTAAAGTCAAAGGTCGTCAACGCTGACTCATAGAGACACAGGAATTTGAGTTTTTTGAGAACCTACCAACAAAAATAAGACAAAAAAGATTAATATCAACGTATTAACAAGACCAATAACTTAATAGCATTATTAGGAATTATGCAAAACAACCAATCAACAATTATTCTACCTTTTTATCTCCCTCTTCCCAAAGTTGTACCATTCTTCCGCTACTCATCTCAAGTCCAACAAGATTGTTTGCTTGAAATGTTTTGGGTAAATACAAGAAAGGGTAATTCGAACATTTTAGATATTTTAAAGAGTTTGAAAAGTATTGGCGGGTATCATCAAGACATCCCGCATCTCTTTCATAATAATCTTGATATGGAAAATACAGTCGAAGATATCTAAGTTGCTTCATTTTTCCAAGACCTTCCATAACAGTTCCCGCATTTGTGTCCGACTCACGAAGTTCTAAACATATTGTTTTTTTAGTACCCTGCAATACAAAAACAATGTCCAGAAACCTGGGAAGTCAGAACAAATGCAAAAGTTTTAGTTTTCTCTTCATTACAAGTAATGAAGTAAACTGATCTTTACCTTGTCATCAGCCAATATATCTTCAATTTCCTCTTTAATCCACAGTCGGCTATGTTTGTTAGGTTCATTCGGGTGCTCACGACGAACAATGTTCTTTCCCATTTCTTCTATATGGTCATGCATGCCCAAGAACTTATGATCATATTCATTAGAAATACTATCATATTGAGAATAAATAGTTATGAGAGATCTCTGCTCAAGAACTTTTAAACCATTTATAGCACGAAATCCACAGCATTCAAGAATTCTGATTGCATCTTTTCTTCTCCAGCCTTTCATCATGCATGCAATGTCTAGAAATATTTCCTTATAATCATTCTCCAGACTTGTATAGCTTAATTCTAGCTTTTCCTGAGTCTCCTTTAAGGGAATTTCTTTTAGCCTTTCTATGGCATCCTTCCATTCATGCTCATCTTTACCACAAAGAAATGAACCCAAGACTTTGAGCGTCAAGGGAAGACCAGCAGCATAGCGTACAACTTTTCCTGATAGCTCTTCGTATCTTTGAGATGGAATCTCCCTTCCAAATGCATATCTACTGAGGAGACAAATTGCTTCCTTATCTGTTAAGAGATCAATATCTCGAATCAAGTTCACTTTGTGAGCCACCAACACTTGCTCATCTCTCGTTGTAACGATAATTCTACTTCCCGGTTTAAACCAGTTAGGTCCACCGGCTAACGCCTCAAGTTGGTCTATGTGATTCACATCATCTAGAACAAGAAGAACCTTTAAACGGCACATCCTGTTTTTCATCATGATTTTCCCATCATCAACACTATCGAGAGTGACTTGGTCATTTAGCACTCTTGAAAGGACTTGTTCTTGTAACTTCTTCAAACCAGACATAGAGGGTTCTGAATCTTTCCTCACATTCGCAACAAAGCTTTTGGCTTCAAAATCAGCATATAGATGATCAAAAACAGCTCTAGCTGTAGTTGTCTTCCCAGCCCCTCCCATGCCTTTGATCCCTATCATGCGAACATCATCAATTCCCATTTCTAAAGATTCAACAACATCCTTTACTCGAGTCTCCATGCCTACTAACTTTTCATCAAAGCCGGAATTGATGGGACGTAACTCTAGTAAAATCTCTCCAACAATTTTTTTGATGAATTCAGCTTCGTGCCTGTATGCATGGTAAAAGAAGGTTCAGTTTAGCATACCCTATATCCCACATGAATCGTGTTTTAGATCTATAACATACAATCATATATCAAGCAAAAACATAGTACTATTCTACTATAACAATATTCTTTCACCCATGATCCTTTTTAAACACATATTAGCAACAAACAAAAGTAATGAATATGGCAAACGTAGATATGATGAAGGAATTACCCATCAAGAGTGTTCTTGAGCTCCCAACCAGCCAGACTAGCTGCTTCTTCTAGAGCCCCTTTCCATTTCTCAGCATCCTCTTTCTCTTTATTTTCGGAAAAGGCATTTTCAACCGCCCCACTTTGGTTTCGGACTTCAGTGGGTTCCACATCATAGAAAACAGGGTAAGCAGTGTGCTCATCCATCTTCTGGCACTCCATGATCTTGACAAGCTCATCCAAACACCATGACGAAGAAGCATAGTTTTTGGAAAAAACTATGATGTAAAATTTGGAGTCTTGAATGGCTTTGATGAGCTCATCGCTGATAGTTTTCCCTTTATGGATTCTTACATCATCCTTGTAAGTGTAAATGCCTTTTGCCTTAAGAGCTTCATAAAGATGGCCAACAAAGTTCTTGCGAGTGTCTTCACCCCTGAAGCTTAAAAAAACATCATACTTGAAGCTAGTCTGAATGGATAGGCTTGAAGTGGATGCCCCTGGAGTTATGGATGAAGGATCGGATAAACGTAATCTCTTGTTGGAGGACATTTCTACAAACTGATTGCGAAGAAAAGTGAATGAAATGGATCGATAACCCTGATCAAAGCTAGGCGTTTACTCAAACAAACTTGATAATGTGAAAAGGTGATTGGTTAGGTGTAAATTATGATGAAATTGAAGCTGATAAAAGAGTTTATTATGTTGAAAAAAAGAAGCCCATTCATATGGTTTTTTTTAGTCAATGAAAAAGAAATAGAAGATTCACTCTTTGAAAAAGAAAGATAAGCTGCCCACTCATATGGTCTTTTGGTGGATGATTAAAGAAATATAAGATTCAACAAAAAAACAAAACAATACATCTTCTTGGAAACTGCTTTTTACACTCAAAGTAGTAATTTAATCTATTCCTCCAAAAAGACAAATAAACTCATCAATTCATCTAACAACTTCTTAGACTTTAACATATAGATTTGCTCCGACATTGTTATTATAATTATTTTTTCCAAGTATGAGCTTCCTTGTAAACTATTGTCCGACCACTTATACTATATAATTGTTTTATTATTGCTAATGTTAGTACAAAATTCGGGCAGGGTGGACTTACTTGGAACCTAGGTTCCGCGAAAGTATGTTGAACCTAATTTTCATATTAAGTATTGACGTTAAAAAGTATCACTTCACTAGGATCACACAAAACACAAAATCCACAACCTAATCATTAATACTAATTTTCTTTTCTACCAAAAGCTAAGACTAGTAGTAGTGGTGACCACAAACTTGACAAAACAGCCCCGCCAACTCAGCTAGACCAAATGCGTGACCATATGCTCGTAGTAGTGGTCAGTTGTTGGAATCATAAAAATGATGTGGTCTTTTAAGGATGCTCATGTCATACAACTACAAATGTAGTAATAGCACTGTTAGTCAAAAGATTAGCATGAATCGTATCAAAACTATTGACCAATATCACATTCATTTATATAGTCAAAGTTAGAAATCAACAAAAGTAACAGTAAAAATTACAAAACACTTGTGACATATAACTAAAATCAACAAAATTAGAGATTTAAAATCATACCTTTTGTTCTTCCATTAAAAAAAATGATGAAATGAAAGCATCTCGGGAATGTTGTTTGTGATGGATAAAGTAAAAACTAATTATAAGAAATGATGAAGAAGATAACTAAACGGATTATCGGCCGCTGTTTTGGATGATCAGGTTCCGGCGATGACGTCATTCGTTATGGAGTGACCGGAAATATGATTATTTTGGATCAGTTGTTCAAGGGAGTGTTACCTTTTGGGAGTTTGGACTCTGTCTAAAAGTACCAAATTACCCCTTTACTTGCAAAACGTACTAGAAAAGTTGTTGTTAACACCGTAAATCATATTCAAAACTATTACTCCAATTGGGTAAGTTGACCCCGAGTTATACCATAACTCCCCGCCACGTCAGCGTTAAACATTTTAATTTGATGCGTTAACTTTAGGGGGCGGTAAAGTAACTCACCTTAACTTCCCTGCGTTATTATATAACTCACCCCCAAAAGTCATGTTACAAGGGCCAAAAGTGTAATTTTTTTTACACAACATTGCTTTAACGCACGTTAAGTGCATAACTCACCGAGTTAACGCACCACCTTAACGCAGGTGTCGGTAACATATCTCACCCCAAAAATGAGGTGCGTTAAGGTATAACTCGCATGGCATGGTTAACTTACCGCATGCTCTAAAATAATTGTCTTCCGACAAAAAACATACAGTTTAAGAAAAATATAACTATTATTGTTTTCTCTCTTTTACTTTTTGCTGAATGATAGTTTTACTCTTAACTAATTAATTAATTTCTTCTATAAAGTTTGTAATATTAATTTCAACCAAGGGTAATATACTAATATGATAACCTCAAACAGACTTTCCTATCTATTTTTAGTAGTAAACAATTATATTGTGATATTCAAAAAGGAAACATGAACTATAAATTTGAGACAAAGGGAGTAATATCCGGGATACACTTATGAAGCAAGAAATGTTATAAACTCAAGCGATATATTTAAGCTTTTTAAATGGTTGAATTGTTAGAGTAAAAAGTATCTATAAACTTTTAGTCTTTGAAGACACTTGTAGGACTCGGCTTTTTTTAGTGTGATGTAAGAGAGTTTATTCATGGCTTTTCTAACCACAACTCTATAGGTTGTGTTGATACAAAAGTTGGGCATACCTGGTTGTTGGGCTTTGCTCTTATATCAATTCGTTCCTTAGCACTTTGTTACCTGCGTACTAAGAAAAATAGAACAACACCGTTAGACTTATCGAGGGATTGTCTCCCCCGATTAGACTCCGGCGTGAGAGTAAGTAATCGATTTAGGTTTTAGTTGAAGAGTTAGGGATTATGTAAATGGTACCTTGAATGGGAATCGTATGATTCTATATATAGGGGCTAAGAAACCGTGTTTCTTGCTCCTCACTCTTCGCACGCATGGTGCTTATCCGAGGTAAGGATATCTATTCCTTGAATAGATAATCCTTATCGTGTACCCGGTGGGTTAGATTGGGCCTTTGGGCTTCATGAGCCCAAAGCGTTGATACTACGGCCCATACCATTGTCATGGTAGCCCATTCGTGATGGGCTTAGGTGTAAGTAATGTCTATCATTTGGGCTTGCGGCCCAAATATAGGCTATACGTCATCATGTCCCCCCAGTCTAGTGTGCGCGGCGCGTAGCCGCGGGTACTGGACTTAATATCAGCAGCGGTAAGCGTGGCGGGAGATTGAACAAATTGTTACCACCTTTTTTGAAGGTGTAATGCACCTAATAGGTTCAAAATAGATGCCTCGAAAATCGGGGGTGGTGTCCACGTATCTCTTGGAATTCGGGAAAAAGTGCATGTACCTTTCCAACTTCTAGCCACACATTCACTGTGAGTGGGTTCCACGTGGATAGGGATTAGGGTTTTTACCACCCCTATATAAGGGTCACCGCCCCCCTTTTTTACACACACAGTAAACACACACACAACTACTATTCACCTTCTTCTTCATTTTTAGAGCGTTTTTTGCAAGAAAACCTTTTAACCTTCGTAGGTAATCTTTGTGTGCGTCCGCTTAGGTTTAATCATGAAAATGGTCGCTCAGTTAGATGAGTTTCGCTCTGCGATGTCTGTTGAGGACGTTTTGCATTTTTCTTCCGACTATTTTGTGCCTTTGGATGTACGTCCAGAGGCGCCAGATGTCGATGCGTGTATAGCCAACTTCCCCGAAGGGAAGATAGGTTTATACACGAAATTTTTTGAGTACGCTAACTACCGCGTAATGCAATTGGTGATCGTCGCCTACCAATTGAATCTACTATTGCTAGCAGATCAACTGATGTGATAGTAGAAGCACAATGTGGATCTTAGCCTTTTACGTAAATTAATTGTTTTAAATTGTAAACATGGGGTAATTAATTTATAAAAGGATAATTATCGAAAATACTAAATATGAACCTTGAGAATTCAATTAATGAATTAATGCAACACAAATCGTAAACAAAAGTTTGTTCTTTTCTTGTTAAAAGGATCAAACTAAGTCTTCCTTTCCTTGTAAGAAAGAGACTTATTCCTATCCTTTTCCTTATGAGGAAAAGCCATAATAGGAATATTTGAATTATCCTAATTCTAATCAAACTCAAAGCACACATACTCTAGAAATCGTGATGTCTTGTAAAGTCAAAATGGTTAAGTATGTTTGCACATCTTATTCTTTCAAGTTCATTTTATAACCCTAGTTTTGGTTTTGAAACCTTCAAGAAATATAAGATATTTGGATAACTATAGAACATGTTTTCTAAAGCTACCAAACTAATATGAGTTAAAATAATTAGAAAACGGAAATATCAATAAACCGAAAAGTGGTAAAGGCAATTACTAGCATGATTACCTAGCAATGTGTCTTAACCCGATAAACATGGAGGAACTGCATGCCTAATTTTCAAGTTTAAAATGATGGCTAGCCCATCATCTATATATTAGAACTTGATGCTCTTCCTTGAATACCTAAGTAAATGTTTACTAGTCAAAGTGACTCACATTAGCAATAATGTGTAGATATTCAAAGAAAGAAGGAAAGTATCCAATCGTCACTCACTCTCCACTGGTGATGTAACACTTATAATGTTGTCTAATCCAGTGGGAGCTACGTGTTTATAAACTGGTGATGAAACACATGTTATGTTTTCTAATCCAGTGGGAGCTGTAAGCTCCATTAACTTAATTGTTGCCCATCTTATTTCTAGATTGTCTTGAAATAATACATTACTTTCCACATGTGAAGCATCATAGTTTTTATGAGAACCATAGCATAAATTTTATTTGATAACTATCTATGACATTGTCATATTTGCTTGCATAATGTTGTGCCATGCACAAGTGGGAGAAATCTTAATTGTGTGCAAGGTACAACATATAACAATATGACTAATGGTTTTTCTTGACTGCAAGATAAGAAAATAAGGTTCTACTAGGACTTATACACATAAAATGTATGTTGCCCTAATTAGAAAAAATGTCAAGATAACATGAAAGTTACTTCAACATATTTGCTGAATTGTTTAGTAATTATGATTATGTCTTCTTGTAAATTCATAATCATGAAGTATGTAATTAACTTGAAATTACTATTGAGGCCAATTATCGGCACTCATAATTACTTTAGTTGAATATGTTTAGGTCTCTTGTAAAGACATAAACATCAATTCCGTTAATTGTTGAAAGACTTATAACGTAAAGTAAAGACGTTAATTTGTTATGTCTTCTTGTTAAAGACATGTACACTTACGACGTATAATAAAATATTTAATGTTTATGTTCCTAGTTAAAACATACACATGAAGTCATTGACTTGGTCAAAGACTTTAAATATAAAGTATGCAGTAGGCTAAAAATACTATTGATGCCATCTGGTATGACTTGGTTGGCAGATACGTAAGCCAAAGAGTATAAGTTCATCTAATGAGTTGTGTGATAGTCTCACAATATCTATCCACGTGGAATACCAAAACTTTATGGTATGTCCATCATGGATATTGTTTGATCTTTGATGACTTAAACTCTTTTACCTCAAAAGCAATCAAGGTTAGAAAATTGGATGTGCCATGCGTACACCCAATATGGTTCCAACCCAGAAGGAATTTAGACACCATTGTATTATGGAATGGGATGAATCCCATTATGTCTTGATTGAAGTTCTGAATTTGTTAAATACCTAAGAGTAAGTAATTAACAAACTAGAATCAAGAACTAACGATGTATTTTGGATGTCCCACTTGAAAACAATTTATTGTTATCAAGATGCTGAGTACTTGGAGATTAGTCTCCACTTACAAAAGCAAGTGGGAGCACCTTTAGATCTTGAAGTTATTCAAGAGCTAAATACACAACCTTCTGAGTACACTTGCTAATGTCATACTAAGGTTGAACATGCGTATGTTAAACCATAGATTGATATATCTCATTCATAAATCCGCAAGGATACCCCTAACACTTGAATGATATATTTTTTATATCAATGTTAAGGGACATAAGTTGGAGGATCATAGTGAACCTGCTAACTAAAGAGATGCATTATCAGATCTTGAATCTGATGAATAACTCAAAACTATGAATGTTAAGATGCAGTCCTTTGAAGATAATCACTCATGGAGCTTGATTGATCTCTTACCAAATCAGTTAGACTGTGAGGTTTAAAATGAGTTTCTTGAACAAGAAGACTCATAAGGACAAACTTGTACACATATTTAATGCATGCGTAGTAGAAGGAGTTTACTCATACTCAAGAAATTGATTATGATTAAATCTTCATACCTACAAACATTAAATGTATAAAGATGATTAATTGTCATACTTGTTTTCATGTAAATGAAATATGACAATAGAATTTTAGAACACTTTTGATTACTTTTGCGAGGACGATGAGTAATCAAAAGGGTTTATGAATCTGTATAATCTTTATTATGTATACAAGACAAAAGAATCCAGGTGTGGATTAAATCATGCATCTAGGAGCAGATATCTTAAGTTAATTACGAAATCATTAATTTGATTTTGATTAAATAAGATTACTCCTGAGTACTCTGAGAGCAAGTAGGAGCAATGCATTTATTTTCTTAAATTTCATATGTTGTTAACATATGAGAAACAATATTCCATCTGAGCTAGACTTTAATCCTTAGCCTGGAATGAAGTTTCACTTAAGGAATTTAGAAAATAAAACATACAACCTTGTTGCATGTGTTTATTAGAATAAACATAGGCGGTTAATAATCTAAACACAATATGACATGTCATTGAGAGGAGTCTCAATGATCAATCTAAATAAAAACAAATTAAACATATATGTTTTATACCTTTGTAGCGTGCACCGGGAATCACCAACAATGTCACAACACCACGAATGGAATATGAAACCCAAGAGATCAATAAGGTTGATCTCCTCTATGTGTGAAACACACTACACCTCCTTGGTTACCCCTTTGATGCTAGTCCTTAACCCCGTAACCTTTCTAATGCCTTTGAATGATCAAGATTCAAAGCAAGAGATGATGAAAATCAAAACCCTAGGTGGGTTTGATTTCTTTGCCGTGACTTTGAGGGAGAGAGGGAGGAGAGAATTTTGGTAAGTGGTTAACCAAATATGAGGAGATCTCTCCCATATATTCTTGACCAAATTCAAAACCAACCACCCCTTGAAAACCTCCCCATAGGCCGGCCACCATAATGGGCTATATGGGCCTCCCATATTTTTTTCAAGTCCAATGAATAGAGTCCATTACTTATTCATTAGAAGCCCTATATTGTTTCCTAGTTACGTAAGGTTATTTATATATCGTAAGTACTATAAACACGACATATAAAGTGGTACCTAAGTGTATATGTGTGTGACCCCATAGGCTCACATATGTCTAGCCATATAATTATTTATTATGACACGAGCATACTCCAACAGCTCCCACTTGCGACGTCATAATAATCAAGTAATTATACAAGCAAAGGTTAGCGTCTAGCAACACGCCAATGCCCCTAGAAATATGTGAGGGTAGTTTCTTAAACGTCTCAATTAAAAGGTTTAAAGTGTAATTTTGGAAATATAAGGGTGTAAAAGGTAAAGTTATGAAACCCTAAGGACCAAATGTGTAAATATGTTAAAAGATACTTTGATTCCATTAATAATGATTCAACTTTCTAATTATGGAAACTTTCTAAAAGTGGAAACTTACTATTTATGGAAACCTGCTAAAAGTGGAAAGTCACTTTAAATGGAAAGTTACTAAAACTGGAAAGCCGACTAAAATGAGAAATCTGAATTGAATAAGTTATTAATAACAAGCCGACCATTAATTCGTGTAGATTCGTTGAAGAAGGAGTGTTCCCATATGCTTACGTATGTTATGATTTTCGATGGCGATTGAGGTACATATATTCTGACCTTTCTCAAAAGGTTTCTCATGATCTCTTTCATATTCTGATCCGTTAGTTCCCAAATTGATGCCATTGCTATGATCCCCTTTACTTGAACTTTCTCTGTTGATCCCACTTGATATGACCTCCGTTATGAAACCATGCTATGAAAACCTTTTAATTATGCCATGGAAATGTTTTGAGAAGAACCGATTTGAAAAGATGTTTATAAATGATGCTAAATTTCTTTTTAAAAGAAAGGTTATTTAACTTTCATGAACCCTATATTTTGAAAGACCATTTTTATGAAAACTGTTTTAAAAGATTATTTAAATTGGACTTTTAATAGAAACTTTTGAAACGGACTTTTGAACTGAACCATGAATTGATTTTTGAATATGAACCTTGACCTGATAGACTCTGATTGGACCTTGAATACTATTTCTGATATGAACCCTTTGTTATGAACTGCTATTATGAACCTTCGATATGATTCTGAGATACACCTTTGCTATATGACCCTTTTGTATGATATGAGACCTGACTCTGAGTTTGATACCCGAGCCATTTCTGTTTTCCCTACCTATGGAGGTACCATAGGCATGTCTGTGATGCACCACTGGCATGACTCATGTGTGGGTGAGTGATTTCTCACGCCGTCCCTTTTTATGATTACTATTATGGCCATTATGACTTTGAGTATATGACTTTGAGATTGACTTTGAGTAAGGGGCGTATGGGTTGCAATCCTAGATCTGTTCTGTTTAGTGGATTTAACTATGACTTTGAGGTGACTGGTACTGTGTGCTATACATGCCTTTCACAATTTCTGGGAGTTCGCTACTCCACCCATTTGAAGAATGAGGACACCCCTCATATTATCTGATTATCTGAGAGGACTCTCCTCTATATGATTATGAAGAATTATGGTATTGACGGCTTATATGATATGATATGTTTCTGGGCTCGTGGTAGATGACTATCCCTTCTTCTTTCTATTCTATTACTCTTTTATCTATTCCTTATTCTATTTCCCCAATGCACTACATTTCAGTTCTGTTTCATTATCATTGCTTTGTATATGTATCTGTTCACTGGGCTTTTTAAGCTCAGCCGCATTTCCTTTTCCTGCGGCAGGTTTTAGTAGGAAGTTGGGTTATGGGAAGAGAGTGTGACTGAACTTAGAAGACTATGCTTTGGACTAGAGACGATTAGATGAAGTTTCACTTTATTAGACATAGTATTTATTGTTTTGTAACCTTGTAGTTTCAGATTTTCGTTTGTAACCCTGAATTTCGTTGTATGTATGAATCATATGCTTGTGTTTGTTCTGATATGTCACTGTAATGTAATACTTCTACCCTAGGGCTCCAATTTTTTCCTCATAGGACGACCCTTTAGGGGTCTTATGATCTGCACTTTTTGGTCCCATGGCCATTTGTTATGCATATGCTAATTGGTTACTTGTCGGGTACGTAAAAAATGGCTTAAAACGCGTGTTTTTGATCGGTTTTTGAAACGGTTTTAATTCAGCCCCTAAGGCCATATTTTCTGTGGTTAAATGGTATTTGGAAGGTCCTAATATCAGTGGGTTTTTACCCTTAAGTCATAGGAAACACGTACCTAACGGGGTTTTAATTCTTGTCAATTAATTTCTTCGTTTTCGTTGGTTAACAATTTAATTCTTGTTATTATTTTGTTTTCCATGGCAAATACATGCATGTTTGTCCATGGAGTTAGCCAACACCATGTTTTCATTCATAATATTATGGTATTATTATGTTTATATGCAAAGCCGATGAAAACCTAGACCACTTGTGCATTGAATGGTTGTTTATGTTGTTTAATTTCGTGTTTTGGGGTTTTGCCATTGTTTCGGCATTTATGTAATTATATTCTTTTGGTTGTAGCCATTGTTTGGGCACTTTTACAGTAGATTAAAAGTAGATTAATTGTATTTTACTTTCAATATAATGTAATCGTGGCTTGGTGGTGAAAGGCGAAAGAGTTAAAGACGTTTTTGCCGAATAATGACTGCTGGAACACCAGTTGGTAAAACGGAGTTTCCCGGTGATTGGTAAGGTCTTTTTGGCTGAAATTTTTTTTGCAGGTACCCAAGACATGGGCCTACAACTTTCTAGTTTTGAGCTAAGCCCGGGGAAGCCTCCTTCATGGACTTTTGGGCCCTCTAACACAGAAATTCTGGAAGGACAGAAACTTCTTTTCATGTGCATCATGGGCTTCCAACTTGCTCTTGATTGTCTTGGAGCAAGTGGGAGTCCTCCGTGTGGTTGTGTGGTTTGTCCCTAGTTGACTCTTGGTTGTCGTGATGGCTCACGAGACCAAGCATAGGTTTTTTTCATCGGTTGAGGCTTTGCATATTGTGGTTGTGTGTTTGTTTTGCTTTTTATATATCTTGTGATCATATGTAAATTGCAAATAGTTTTCTATAAAACTTAAAACGAAACACAAACCATTTTAAAGCTAAGTCATATGATTTAGTTTTTACTAAGTTTTTGAAACTTAAAATCATTGTTTTATAATAACACCTTAACTTGTTATGTATGTTATTTTATTTATGTATTGTCCAAACTTTATTATCTATGTAGGATTAATATTAGTCATGAAAATGGACAACTTGACACACATAAATTAAAACAATGATTAGACTTAAGTTAAGAAAAGTTTTTAACTTGTGCTACGAAGGATGAATGCATGCTTCTTTCGTACACCTTTTGATTCATATCAAAACTTTTACCCGTCAAAATTTAAGTCATGCCGTCCAATATTGAGAACACTTGCAATTACCTTTTGCCTATGCGTGGGACCTAGGTTGAATTGTAACCCAAGGTGACTATTCTCTATGCGTGAGACCTAGATATATTCTCGCACGTTCTCAAATTGGATGACTTAATCGAGTTAAGCGGTGAGACCTTGACCCGAGGCAAAGATGGGACTAAACATGCCTACATGACACTAGTTGTTTGACACTAGATGCCATGAGTCCCATAAGGATCTAAGAGTTGCACTTGTAATGCAATTGGTGATCGTCGCCTACCAATTGAATCTACTATTGCTAGCAGATCAACTGATGTGATAGTAGAAGCACAATGTGGATCTTAGCCTTTTACGTAAATAAATTGTTTTAAATTGTAAACATGGGGTAATTAATTTATAAAAGGATAATTATCGAAAATACTAAATATGAACCTTGAGATTTCAATTAATGAATTAATGCAACACAAATCGTAAACAAAAGTTTGTTCTTTTCTTGTTAAAAGGATCAAACTAAGTCTTCCCTTCCTTGTAAGAAGGAGACTTGTTCCTATCCTTTTCCTTATGAGGAAAAGCCATAATAGGAATATTTGAATTGTCCTAATTCTAATCAAACTCAAAGCACACATACTCTAGAAATCGTGATGTCTTGTAAAGTCAAAACGGTTAAGTATGTTTGCACATCTTATTCTTTCAAGTTCGTTTTATAACCCTAGTTCCGGTTTTGAAACCTTCAAGAAATATAAGATATTTGGATAACTATAGAACATGTTTTCTATAGCTACCAAACTAATATGAGTTAAAATAATTAGAAAACGGAAATATCAATAAACCGAAAAGTGGTAAAGGCAATTACTAGCATGATTACCTAGCAATGTGTCTTAACCCGATAAACATGGAGGAACTGCATGCCTAATTTTCAAGTTTAAAATGATGGCTAGCCCATCATCTATATGTAAGAACTTGATGCACTTCCTTGAATACCTAAGTATATGTTACTAGTCATAGTGACTCACATTAGCAATAATGTGTAGATATTCAAAGAAAGCAGGAAAGTATCCAATCATCACTCACTCTCCACTGGTGATGTAACACTTTTAATGTTGTCTAATCCAGTGGGAGCTACATGATTGTATTACTGGTGACGAAACACATGTAATGTTCTCTAATCCAGTGGGAGTTGTAAGCTCTATTAACTTACAAGTTGCCCATCTTATTTCTAAATTGTCTTGAAATAATACATTACTTTCCACATATAAAGCATCATAGTTTTTATGTGAACCATTTCATGAATTTTATTAGATAACTTGTCGCGTTCCTGATGTTGCTTCCTGAAATGTTATCAATAAAATTGTTATGCATGATTCATTATAAAAGCGATAAAGTTCTACATATCTATATTTTGATTTTGACTAAAATCATATGTTATCTGTGACATTGTCATATTTGCTTGCATAATGTTGTGCCATGCACAAGTGGGAGAAATCTTAATTGTGTGCAAGGTACAACATATAACAATATGACTAATGGTTTTTCTTGACTGCAAGATAAGAAAATAAGGTTCTACTAGGACTTATACACATAAAATGTATGTTGCCCTAATTAGAAAAAATGTCAAGATAACATGAAAAGTTACTTCAACATATTTGCTGAATTGTTTAGTAATTATGATTATGTCTTCTTGTAAATTAATAATCATGAAGTATGTAATTAACTTGAAATTACTATTGAGGCCAATTATTGGCACTCATAATTAGTTTAGTTGAATATGTTTAGGTATCTTGTAAAGACATAAACATCAATTCCATTAATTGTTGAAAGACTATAATGTAAAGTAAAGACGTTAATTTGTTATGTCTTCTTGTTAAAGACATGTACACTTACGACGTATAATAAAATATTTAATGTTTATGTTTCTAGTTAAAACATGCACATGAAGTCATTGACTTGGTCAAAGACTTTAAATATAAAGTATGCAGTAGGCTAAAAATACTATTGATGCCATATGGTATGACTTGGTTGGCAGATACGTAAGCCAAAGAGTATAAGTTCATCTAATGAGTTGTGTGATAGTCTCACAATATCTATCCACGTGGAATACCACAACTTTATGGTATGTCCATCATGGATATTGTTTGATCTTTGATGACTTAAACTCTTTTACCTCAAAAGCAATCAAGGTTAGAAAATTGGATGTGCCATGCGTACACCGAATATGGTTCCAACCCAGAAGGAATTTAGGACACCATTGTATTATGGAATGGGATGAATCCCATTATGTCTTGATTGAAGTTCTGAATTTGTTAAATACCTGAGAGTAAGTAATTAACAAACTAGAATCAAGAACTAACGATGTATTTTGGATGTCCCACTTGAAAACAATTTATTGTTAATCAAGATGCTGAGTACTTGGAGATTAGTCTCCACTTACAAAAGCAAGTGAGAGCACCTTTAGATCTTTAAGTCATTCAAGAGCTAAATACACAACCTTCTGAGTACACTTGCTAATGTCATTCTAAGGCTGAACATACATATGTTAAACCATAGATTGATATCTCACATTCATAAATCCGCAAGGATACCCCTAACACTTGAATGATATTTTTTATATCAATGTTAAGGGACATAAGTTGGAGGATCATAGTGAACCTGCTAACTAAAGAGATGCATTATCAGATCTTGAATCTGATGAATAACTCAAAACTATGAATGTTAAGATGCAGTCATTTGAAGATAATCACTCATGGAGCTTGATTGATCTCTTACCAAATCAGTTAGACTGTGAGGTTTAAAATGAGTTTCTTGAACTAGAAGACTCATAAGGACAAACTTGTACACATATTTAATGCATGCGTAGTAGAAGGAGTTTACTCATGCTCAAGAAATTGATTATGATTAAATCTTCATACTTACAAAAATTAAATGTATAAAGATGATTAATTGTCATACCTGTTTTCATGTAAATGAAATATGACAATGGGATTTCAAAACACTTTTTGATTACTTTTGCGAGGACGATGAGTAATCAAAAGGGTTTATGAATCTGTATAATCTTTATTATGTATACAAGACATAAGAATCCAGGTGTGGATTAGATCATGCATCTAGGAGCAGAAATCTTAATTTAATCATTAATTTGATTTTGATTAAATAAGATTACTTCCGAGAACTCAGAGTGCAAGTAGGATAAATGAATTTATTTTCTTAAATCTCATATGTTGTTAACATATAAGAAACAATATTCCATCTAAGCTAGACTTTAATCCTTAGCCTGGAATGAAGTTTCAATTAAGGAATTAAGGAAATAAAACATAAAACCTTGTTGCATGTGTTTATTAGGATAAACATAAGCGGTTAATAATCTAAACACAATCCGACATGTCATTGAGGGGAGTCTCAATGATCAATCTTATATGATGAGATTGAATGCATGAATGGAAACCTTAAGTTTAACTAAAGGATTCATTATGTAAGTCATATTATGTATTAGATTATTTATATCATTTGCATGAATGCAAGATGAGTTGATAACAACAAATATCTAAGTGAAAGTCGTTAGATAATTGTTAAATGAACAACCTAATGGACCTGCAAAGGACCAAAGATTTGTTCAAACGTTTAAGGATATTTGAGGAGCTCTGTTATGTTTTCATTCATTAATGCTTATATAACTGAGATGATGCTCAACCCTAGTCGTAGTAGGATGACATCATGTATGATGACACCTCTAACTAGATGTGCTCGATTGAGAGCATTAATGCATTATACATTAAAAGAATAAGAATACTTTACAGTTTGGAAAACTGTTATTATGACTGTCTAAAGTAGGTGTTTTGCTAGCTTCATACACACTATGGAATGTATTGTTGCAATACTCGTATTGTACTTGATTGCACACATACAAAAGGACAATCATCATTCAAAACTTTTTTTGAATTTTGAAACAAGTATTCTCAAAGTTTACTCAGATGACTACTTGTTGTCTTGTACAACAAAATTGATCATGGTGGAAACATTGGATTCCGATCTGTATGTAGTCTTGTGCATATCTGTTTTTAGTATTTGGATAATGGAACTGTAAGCAGTCGTATTATATAATGAATTGATATACCGGGTATTATCGTCTTCATTTATACTACTGTGTTCTATATTTGCATGTTTAATCCATGAATAATTTATTTATTCTAAAATTGTCCATTGCCAGTTGACGATACGGGAGTATCATCGAATTAAGGCAAATGTGAGCATGTTGGTGATTTATTTGCCAAACTCATATGTTGTTCATTGTGATGAACATTGGACTGACCCAACCTTCGAGAATTCACTGCATGGATCGGCGTCAATAGTGAATCTCGTAAATGGTTATGTCTCTTATCCTTAGACTTGAGATGCAAGTAGGTCTTGCATGTGCGGCATTTTATTCTTTGATATGGTTAAACGCTGTCCTGAATAAGGTAGTTATAAAAACCATTTTCAGGAGTGATTTGAAACACATGAATGACACGTGCAGTCAAAATAGGATTTGTTCCTCCACATGTCATGGAGTTAGATACTATTGGGCCCCTCGATGAATTGAACAGATGTTTGTATGGCCGTACCCAAATGAGATTAAGATGAATCTTAATTCACTTGGTAATCTTGTTCAATATCTAAATCGAGAAACAGAATAGTTGAACAAATGGAATGACTTTGATCCATGTATAGTGTTCAACATAGTATCTGTAACAAAAGGAAAGATGGCATTAAAACCATTTAATTGAGACGTTTAAGAAACTACCCTCACATATTTCTAGGGGCATTGGCGTGTTGCTAGACGCTAACCTTTACTTGTATAATTACTTGATTATTATGACGTCGCAAGTGGGAGCTGCTGGAGTATGCTCGTGTCATAATAAATAATTATATGGCTAGACATATGTGAGCCTATGGGGTCACACACTTATACACAGAGACACCATTTTATAGATTGTATTTATCGTATTTACAATATATAAATGACTACGTAACTCGGGATCGCTATTGGGCTACTAATAACTAAGCTAGTACTTAGTTTATTGGATTGGACCAACAAATGGGCAAGCCCATTTAGGGACCCCATGGAAAGCCTAGGTGAGAAATGAACAAGGGAGAAGTTTAAGGTTGCTAAGTGTAAATTTTATGATGATAAGTGCTAATTGATTTGGTCATATCTCATCAAAAAAATTACATTAACAACTTACCAACTTTCTCTCCCCCTCCTCTACCAAGGAACCACGAAATAACACACACCCATATTAGGGTTTTGTGTTTTTGATCTCATCTAACCTTATTCTAGTGTAGTTCAAGGCTAGATCGCGTGTTACGGGGTCAAGACTAGCATCGGGTGGTGATCTATGACGTGTAGTGTGTTTCCATCATAGAGGTGATCTATTTTGGTCACTTGGTTTCATAGGAGGTTCGTGGTGTTGGTGATGGTCTCCATACGATTCAACCGATCACGCTACAAAGGTATAATTGTTGTTATTGTTATTGATTGATCATATGGCTATATGGATCCTTGTATGGTGATGTTATCCGCTGCGCTTATTTGTTTTATATATGTTTTATTTTCATACATCACCTATACTGTATAGGTGCGGCGAAGGTGTCGAATTTTGAGATAAACTGCCGTTTACTAGCGATAGAACCAACCGTGGACTTGTTCCGCTCCTTTTACCACTCAACGTGGTCGAACGGTTGGGTATCCTTTGCGAAGCGCCCGAGGGCGTTTCAGTGTTATACGGAAAAAGTTGACGCACTTAAGAATTGGAGGGAATATTTCTTTTGGGTAGACGACGTGGTCTTTCCCTCCAATTTTGAGTTTTATACTCAGGCATCCTTACCAAGGGATGGGCGTCCCGCACCCGGTTCATATAGGATTGCTGACGCGCAGACATTAGATGCCAATCGATTGGCCATTAACCCCTATCCGGAGGAGTTTTTGGTACATGTAGGATTGAGTCGCGCGTATTTTGGCGCAGCAGATGAGGTTCCCACTTTCCTAAGTGAGGATGGCCGGGGTGGGTGTTCATCCTTTGTAATTGTTTGTAAGTTTTTCATTCTTTATCTTCGCGCATTTACCAACTAATCTTTCGTTGTTTTCTTGCTTCATTTTCATATGTGCAGAGATGGACTTGTTCGCGGTGGTGAAGCTTGATAAGCCAAAGCAGGTCACCATAGGGGTTCGTCCCTTGAGGGAAGGGGAGCCGCCCCTGCTTGACGCGACCGCGGGGCATTTGACTGTTCTGCCCTCGGCGATCCCTGAGGATACGCCCCCACTCCTGGTGACTCCTGTGCAGACTGTAGCTCCAGAGGTAGTGGCGGAGCCTACTGAGAAGGCGGTGCCTGAAGTGGAGGTGGCGCACGAAGAGGCGCGCTTAGGGTCATCTGATAGCATCCGGATCCTGAAGCCTGAAGAGGTGCTGAGAGAGGAGGTTGCGCAGAGTTCAAAGCGCAAGGCCGAGGCTGGTGGGAGTGGTAATAGGAAGAGGCGCCGACATGTCATTGGAGACGCGGAGTCGAACGCAGAGGAGACTTCGACCTCTGGCGCTCAATTGAAGGTGGATGACGCTTCCCCATTTTTGTAAGTGTGAATTAGTTGTCCTCTCTCTTTTTCCTTTTTATATTATATTATTATTATTACTTGTTTTCCTCTCCGCATAATGAAAACAAGGAGGGGAATACCAAGGCTGTTGATGGTGGTGAGGCGCAGCAACTAATTGATGAGTTGGCTGCGACTACTGCCCGTCAGGCTGAGCTGGTGGCGCAGCTGAAGGGGAAGTGTGCTGGGGAAAGTCGTGCTCTAGCCCAGAAGGAGGAGGAGTTGGGAAAACTTCGCGCGCAACTGGCGGACGCGCAAGTGGAGCTTGGGGAGTCAAGGGCGTATGCTAAGAAAATCGCCCAAGACAAGATGAGCATTTTGGCTGATCTGCTATATGCGAGGGCGAAGCTTGAGCAGATAAAGGCCAAGACGTCGTGGTCTGTGTCGTTCCTTGAGGAGAAAAGGTCAGAGCATTATGCTAGGCTTCAAGAGTTCAAGGAGCGCATGGAGAAGACGCTCGTGGTGTATGAGGAGAAGCTGCGTGCCCTCAGCATCGAGTATGACGAGGAGCTGTACCCTCATCTTATGTCTACGATAGCCGAGCGCAGGTATTCTTACGCCCTTGTCTTTTAAAATTGCTTTACTGCCCTATTGTGTATCTTACCTTATTATCATTTTGTGAATGCAGGTGGTTGATCAGCCATGGGCTTCGTCTGGCAGCTCTAAGTACTTTAGAGTCTGCGGAGGTGGTGGAAGCCTTTGGGAAGGTTGTTCACTGCGCAATGGCGCGTGGCCGTTCGCAGGCCATGGAGGAGCTCCGTGAGGCCAAGTTGTTGGAGAAGGACTTGGCGGAGTTTCCTGGTTATAGCTCAACGGCGTACGATGAGCTAGTGCAGGCGATGGCGGGGCTGAAGGTTCTTGAGCTGCCGCATATAGGGAAGTTGGAGCGCGACCAAGATGACCCCATAGATGTGCTAATGGCGGGTCTGACGTTGCAGCGTCATCTTGGGGAGAATGCAGAGGAGGAGTTAGATTATTATCTAAAGCCTGATGTCTCGCAGCTTCAAGTTCCAGTTTTTGCGCGGCCCCGTGACATCCTCAAGCCTTTTGCTTTGGAGAAGGAAGTTCCCTTGAAGGAGGTGCTGGAGCGTCACGAGCAAAGGGTTGCCATAAAGAAAGGTATTAAAGGCAAGGCTGTGATGTGCGGCATCAGTGCTGCGCACCTTCCTCGATCTGATGGCGTGGCTGTGAGTGTTCCAACCGTTTCGCTCAAGGATGCTATAACCTTGAGTAAGCTGAAGGAGGCGGGGAGTTCCGCCGCTCCAGAAGAGAGCCATGATCATCGCCATAGCATATAGGTTGTTTGTAAATTTATGTATTTTTCCTTGTAATTTAATAAATATGGAATAAGATACATTTTGTTATAAGTTCGTAACTTAAATATACTTGCATTGTTTGCTAAGTTTGATTATTTTGTTATAAGTTCGTAACTTAAATATACTTGCATTGTTTGCTAAGTTTGATTATTTTACTAAGTCTTTTAAGTGCGTGACTTAAATATACTTGCATTGTTTGCTAAGTTTTATTATCTGACCAAGTGTCTTGGCTCGTTATGTTGCTAAGCTCGTACGGTGTACTTGGTATATGCGCATCCGTCGTGGGGTGCGCACGCGAATCTTACCTCAACGTCTCGAGAGTAAGGCGCTTAGCAAGGATTCGTGATCCAATGTTGATGGGTTTGCAACCCTCTTATTCAACAAGTCAATTAGTAGGTTAACTTATCCTTTATGCCTTCGTGGGTCTTTAAGTGGTGCATGCACGCCATGTAGGCAAAAATATAAGATAGACAATATTGACATATATGCAATAAAGTAAAAGTGCGCTATGGAGTTAGCTAGAAACCATAACATTTTATTAATACTTGCAAGTTTATTGAAAAAATAGAAAATAAAATTCCTAAAAAAGAAAAGAAAGACAAACACTTATTGGGCACCTCGTAGGGTGTGAGGGTGTTTGTATAAGGGTCGTAGCCTAAAAGTAACATTTTTTGAGATTACAGATGTTCCAAGTGCGCGCCAGGTCATGACCTGCCATATCGCGCAACCTGTATGCGCCGTTGCCGAGCGCGTCCGTGACCTCGTATGGTCCTTCCCATTTGGGTCCGAGCTTGCCCGTGTCTTCTGCGTGGCTTGCGTCATTGGCGCGGTAAACAAAGTCCCCTGGTCTGAATGAAGTGTTTTTGACTTTTGCATCATAATACTTCTTCATTTTAGCCTTAGCCTTTGCTTCTCGTATAGCTGCACGTTCGCGTCTTTCTTCCAGTATATCTAAGTCTATGCACCGTTCCTCGTCATTTGTTGTGACGTTGACCTCTGCTGTGCGTATGGTTGGCATTCCTATCTCAGCTGGTATGACGGCTTCTGTTCCATAGACTAAGGAAAATGGCGTGTCGCCAGTACTGGTTTTGATTGTCGTGCGATGCGCCCACAAGACATGCGAGAGCTCATCTACCCATCTTCCTTTATGTCTGTCAAGACGCGCTTTTATTCCTTCGCCTAGACTGCGATTGGCGCACTCAACTAGGCCATTGGTTTGTGGGTGTTTGACTGAAGCAAAGTGTTGTGTGATGTTCAAATTGGTGCACCAATCTTTGAATGGGTTATCACAGAATTGTTTTCCGTTGTCCGATACGATCTCACCTGGTAGGCCAAAGCGACAGACAATATTGTCCCAGACAAAGCGTTTGATTTGGTTTCCCGTAATGTTCACCACAGCTTTTGCTTCGATCCACTTTGTAAAATAGTCTATGGCTACGATGAGGAACTTTATTCCTCCCGCTGCGACGGGGAAGGGTCCTGCGATGTCAATACCCCATTTGTAAAATGGCCATGGTGAGGTGATTGGTGTTAGCTCGTGCTGTGGTCGGCGCGGAATAGGCCTATGTACTTGGCAGTTGCTGCACTTTCTTATCAGGTCGCGTGCATCGCGGTGCATTGTTGGCCAATAATATCCTGACCTTAGAGCGCTTGCCACCACGGACCGTGGCCCTGAGTGCATACTACATGACCAAGCATGAATTTCGCGGAGTACGTAGTCTGCTTGGAGGGGTCCAACACATCTGAGCCATGGTTGTAAGAAAGATCGCCGATAGAGTACGTTGTCGTGTAATTCGAATCGTTGCGCTGTGCGCCGTATCCTTCGAGCGTCTTTATTATCTTGGGGTAGGATTCCCTTGCTAATAAATTCGATGATAGGTGTCATCCACGTAGGATCTTGTTCTTCTATCACCGTTGATATCTCCATATCCAAGATTGACTTGTTTTTTAGGGTTTCCACCAATACCTGTTTTGAAAGGTGTGCGAAGCTTGTGGATGCAATCTTGCTGAGTGCGTCTGCCTTCCTGTTATCTCCTCTAGGTACCTGTTTTATTGTGAACCTATCAAAGTTTTTGATCAGAGATTTTGTCTTATCTAGGTATTGGATCATGTGGTCATCCTTGGCTTCGTATTCTCCTAACACGTGGTTAGCGACTAGCCGAGCATCTACATTTGCTTCTAGATTGCGTACACCCATTTGGATTGCAATGCGTAGTCCGGCTAGCAGAGCTTCATATTCTGCCTCATTGTTTGTGGCTGTGAACTCAAAGCGTAGCGCATAGGTGAATTCCATACCTTCTGGATTTGTAAGAATAAGGCCTGCGCCTGATCCATCTGCGCATGAGGATCCATCGGTGAACAATGTCCAAGGTTCCTGTAGGTCCGTTTTAGCTGCAGATGTTGTGCTGTCGCCCTCTGGCTTCTCCACGATGAAATCAGCTAAGACTTGTCCTTTGATAGCAGTGCGCGGCCTGTATGAGATGTTGTACTCACTTAGCATTACACTCCATTTTTGTAAGCGTCCTGATGCGTCTGGTTTAGAGATAACTTGTTTAATTGGCTGATCAGTGATTACTGCTATTGGATGCGCTTGAAAGTATCTGCGCAGTCTTTTTGCTGCGAACACTAGAGCCAAGACCAGTTTTTCCATGGCACTGTAGTTAACCTCTGTTTTCTTTAAGGCTTTGCTTACAAAGTATATTGGTGTCTGGACGGAGTCTCTGTCTGTCAATAGTACTGCGCTAACTGCTCCATGGGTTGCTGATAAGTACATGATTAGTTCTTCCCCTGGTCGCGGTGCGACTAGTTTGGGAAGAGATGCCAGATGGTGTTTGAGTTGTTGGAAAGCTTCCTCCGCTTCGTTGGTCCAGCGAAAGTCTCCCTTTTTTGTGCACTTCGTGAGTGTTTTAAAGAGGGGAAGGGATTTGTCTGCTGACTTAGATAAGAAGCGATTCAACCCTGCCAACTTTCCATTCAGTGACTGGACTTCTTTGAGTGTGCGCGGGGAGGGGAGATCAATAACAGCCTTTGTCTTCTCTGGGCACGGTTTGATTCCATCGGGTTCTATTAAATATCCGAGGAACATGCCTTCAGTTGCGCCAAAGGTGCACTTTTTAGGATTCAACTTCATGTTTATCCGCCCCAACGTTCGGAATGTTTCCTCGATGTCGCGCACCAATTCGTCCTCTGTATGGCTTTTTATAACAAGGTCGTCAACGTAGACTTCCAAGTTGCGGCCTACTTGTTTTTCGAAAGCTGTGTCCACCAGCCGTTGGTATGTCGCGCCTGCGTTCTTTAAGCCAAAAGGCATTTTTGTGTAGCAGTATACCCCTTGACTGGTGTGGAAAGCTGTTTTTTCTTCATCTTCCACTGCCATTTGGATCTGATGGTACCCTTTATATGCGTCTAGGAAGCACTTGAAGGGGTATCCACATAAGGATTCGACCTTCCAGTCTATCTCTGGCAATGGATAGCAGTCCTGCGGGCATGCTTTGTTGAGGTCCGTGAAGTCCACGCACATCCTCCAACTACCATCGCTCTTTTTTACCATAACTGGGTTAGAAAGCCAGTCGTGGTAGTACACTTCGCGCATGATGCCCGCATCTACTAACTTGTGTACTTCTTCCAAAATAGCCTTTGCACGATCTGGGGCCTGGCCGCGCTTCTTTTGTCGTATTGGAGGGTATCCTTGTCGGATTTGTAACTTGTGCTCTGTGATAGAGCGAGGTACTCCTGTCATATGCTTTGGTTCCCATGCAAAGATGTCTAGGTTCTTTTGCAAGAGTGTGCATACGGCTGCTTTACCTTGTCAGATAAAGATCCTCCAATCGAAACTTGTTGTTCCGGATAATCTGGGTGAATAGCGACCTTTAAATTTGGCGTTTTTTCCATGCGCTGTTCTGGAATAGTCTCCGCTTCAGTTGTTGCTGCGATGCATTCTCTTGGTGGTACCGTTGTGTTATAGAGAGTGACCACTCCTCCTTCAACTGGGAATTTGAGCATTCCGTGTGCTGTTGATGGTACTGCGCGCATGGATGATATTCCTGGTCTTCCAATTATACCATTGTATGGTGAAGGAGATTTTATTACCATAATGTTTATCCATGTCGCGGTTGAGTGTTGTTCATCTCCTACGACCACCAATAAGCGTAACTGCCCCATGGGCCAAATCTTTTCTCCTGTAAATCCTGTTAGTGACATTGTAGCTGGTATCAACTGACTTTGGATTTCAGGTCGCAGCCTTTTGAAGCAGTGATCATACATGATGTCTGCGGATGCTCCTCCATCAATATACATGCGGTGGATGTCGTGTCCCCCTGTATGTATTTCAATGGTCAGAGGTTCCACGACTGCGTTGTCCGCAGCTAATGTAGGGAAGGATATCTCTTTTTCTGGAGAGAATTTTTGGCTGACTTTCTGCTTTATCTTGCGCTGCCATGATTGTATCATGTATATAGTATCAGCCTTTTCCTTTGGGGGTTCTTTCTTGCCCCCACTTCTCTGTCTCTCTTTTCCTTCCTTGATGTTTTTTACGAGGTGGTCCATCCTTCCTTCTCTAACTAATTTTTCGATTAGTTGTTTCAGTTGGACGCACTCGTTGGTTGTATGGCCCTTTTGGCCGTGGTACTCGCAGTATCCACTACCTAGGCGCTTTTCTTCTGCCGTGCGCATTGGTGGTGGTCTTGGGAAGTTCGCACCTTCTGTTGCAAATATCTCCCTTGGAGTTTTAGTTAGAGGGGTATATTTGTCGTTGTCTCTTCCACTACGGTAATTCCTGCTGCGGTTGTTTTGATCATTGGATTGTTTCCGCGGCTGTTCTTGTTGCCTATAATTTGAATATCCTTTCTTGCTGTCCGCAGCAGCTGCTTCTCCTTGTATAAAGGATCTGGTGCGCTTTGTTAGTTCGTCAAAAGACTGTGGAACTCTATCATTGAGCTTCCGGATGAGTTCTGGATTATTAATTCCATTCATGAACCCTGAAATTTTTAGGATTTCGGGACATGCTTTGACCTGTATGCACTCATCCTTGAAACGTTCCATAAAAGCGCTGGTTGATTCCCCTTGACGTTGCTTCACCCTTGCCAATTCCACGGGATTTTTAGCGCACTTCTTTCGCTGGGTGAAGTTGAGGCGGAATGCTTTCCGTAATTCCTCAAAGCCACCTATACTCCTACGTGGGAGTTTGCTAAACCATGTGCGCGCTCCCTACCAATGTGGAATTAAACATGTGACACCACACAGGCTGTGGCCAATTTTCGATAGTCGCGGCTGACTCGAAAATTTTTAGGTGGTCGTCTGGGTCACCTGTTCCATCATATGTTTTCACATTAGCAGGCATGCGCCTGCGCTTGTCGTCTGAGTAATCACTTATGCGACGCGTAAACGCATCGATTTTCTGGCGTCGCCATGGGAGAGACATGTCTTCGTTTTCTTCCTCGCGGCGTCTTCCTTTTGACTTCCAGTGCCCTGTTTCTTTATCCTCGTTGTCCGAGGAATCGCTGGAAGAAGGATAATCTCTCCTTCGGCGTTTGCGCCTGCTCCTTTCAGAAGAGGAGCCTGAGGGATCTCTGCTTGGGGACCTTCTTCTCCCCAATCTGTCTTGGATCCGCCTACTTCCGGGCTTGGATGATCCTTGGCTTGGCGAATGTTGAGGCCCTAATCGATCATGTATTCCCCGACTACCAAGTCTGGAATGGACATTGGTGCGCCTACCGCTGTCTCCTGAGTTTTGTGAGTCAGATACCGTACCTAACCTGTCATGGACCGTGGTACGTTCTGCACGTCTTCCTCGTGGGTGGCGTGGGGGTGATGGTTCACGTTCTGGACCAAAATTAAGTCGGGTTTGTAGGTCCGCACCTGCTCTTCTCGCAGCCTCTTCCTGCATGAGGGCAGTTAGGGTTTCATAATTTTGGGATACAAAGTTTCCCAAAGTTAGATCGGGTATGTCCTCAGTTGTTGCAAGAATTTCTGCTTCAGTATGGGGCGCTCTGTTTCGTTCAGGCGCGCCTGGCGGCGCAGTGTTGTTCACTGCGGATGTAACCTGATGAGGAGTGGTGAAGAGGGTGCGTTGGAGTTCCTCAACACTTGGGACCACTGAAGAGATTATAGGTAGTTCCATTGCTGGAAGAGGCTGGGTTGTTCCTGCCCCTTGGTGATCAGGTGCGCTGGTTGTTCCAGCAACCTGTTTAGAGGTCGAATCTTGTTGATTCTTCTTTTGATGGTCACGTTTTTCTGACTGCGGAGTCCGCTGGCTCGAATTCTTGTGTTTCGTCATTCTAGTTTGTTGTAGGGTCCCACGGATGGCGCCACTTGTTGATACAAAAGTTGGGCATACCTGGTTGTTGGGCTTTGCTCTTATATCAATTCGTTCCTTAGCACTTTGTTACCTGCGTACTAAGAAAAATAGAACAACACCGTTAGACTTATCGAGGGATTGTCTCCCCCGATTAGACTCCGGCGTGAGAGTAAGTAATCGATTTAGGTTTTAGTTGAAGAGTTAGGGATTATGTAAATCGTACCTTGAATGGGAATCGTATGATTCTATATATAGGGGCTAAGAAACCGTGTTTCTTGCTCCTCACTCTTCGCACGCATGGTGCTTATCCGAGGTAAGGATATCTATTCCTTGAATAGATAATCCTTATCGTGTACCCGGTGGGTTAGATTGGGCCTTTGGGCTTCATGAGCCCAAAGCGTTGACACTACGGCCCATACCATTGTCATGGTAGCCCATTCGTGATGGGCTTAGGTGTAAGTAATGTCTATCATTTGGGCTTGCGGCCCAAATATAGGCTATACGTCATCAGGTTGTGTTTAAGCTTTATTTAATTGAAAATTCAACACTTAATTAACATCACATATTCCATGTTTAACAACACTTTTTATAATTATAATTATCAAAAAGGTATAAGTATGAAATTAACAAGTTTATTAAATGGTACTTTACAGTTTACGTAAATGATGAGACTTAAACACTATAACCCATATGGATTGTTATTTTGAAGATAACATGATCTAGTTGGATTGACATCCTAAGATGATCACGATTCCATATCAGATTTTGTGCCACTCGTTGCTTATTGCCGTAGAATTGTAAGGTTTTAAATTAAAATCCGGAAACTTATACTTATTTTTTATTATAAATTTCAAACCAAAAGGTAAGTTCATTTTGGTAGAATAGTCGTAGTCATAAATCATAAAACGAATGACGATTATACATACTTGGATGTTGAATGGTCTCTTTGAGATAATTATACCTTAAACTTCATAAACTTTTGTTAGTTTTGATTGCCTACTTAATAACCAAACAAGTATAACATGATATTGAGAGTTGGCCTACTTTGGTAACACCATAAAATGATTAAATGATCATTATTTAGGGGTGAAAACGAGTCGAGACAAGCCCGAGCCTGCCAGAGCTCGGCTCGTTTATATATAAAGCTCGAGCTCGAACTCGAGTTTGTTTCAAATTTACAAATTAATAAGAGAATGGAGATAGGCATAAGAATCCGTCATTTTTTTAAATTTACAATCCGATCCAAAAGTATAGAGAAAAAGCCACTAAATACATGTGTATTTCTTAAGTTTTTTCTGCATCTAAAGTAAAAGTAAAGTAAAGTAAAGTAACTCCCAATACCGTCTTCCACGGGTTATGGGTCCCAATACCATCTTTCACGGTGTATAGGGGAGGTTGAGACGTAGACAGTCTTACCCTTACCTAAGGTAGAGAGACTGCTTCTGGTCCTTTTCTGCATCTAAAGTGTATAAGAAAAATAAGATCTTTTTTAGTATCAAATTAGGAAACATTTAATTTTTTTTAGTAAACCTATCTTTTGTCTTCAAATTTGTGTTACACTGCTATTCACTTTAGTGGCCTGGATAAAGGTGTCATCACCTATATCTTGGCAAACTGCCTTATTACAGATACAGGTAAAATGGGTATACCCTCTTTTGCTGATTTTATAGTTACCTAACGTGCATACACAACAATATTCCATCTTCAAAATCCGTACACAATGCTACGGAACAACACAATTCAAAAATGTGCATGCCACTTTCATTACAACCATAAACATAACAAGTAGAACAAAATTATAGGGGCATGCAACCTTAGCGCTATGCAACTAGAGACTATTTCAACAATTAATCATACACCTAACTTACTAGTACTTGGTTAAATTTCTCATCTGCCTATGACCTCACACTCTGCAACAAGTCAAGTTGCAACTTCATCATTTTTTGAAAACAAGATAATTTTTTCTCCAACTAAACGCACCCTATAATATTTATAAATTTTGTTTTAAATATAAGTTTTTTTTTTAATTTGCGATTTCTTATTGTAAATGTGAAAAATATTCTAAGTTTTTGACTTATTTGATAATTTTAGGTGTTTTGCAAAATTTAATTTGCTAATTATAAGGTCATTTCCAGATATAGATGAATAAAATGTATTATTCATCATTTGTATCCGGGTTCATACCAAAAAGTCATTTTGTACTTCACATTTTCATAGAAAATTGCTGATTTTGAAAAATATTTTTTTCATTTTAAAATAAATAAATATGAAGTTTTGCTTTAGAGGTCGATATTTCATCCCATTTAAATAAAAACGGATAAATTCCGGTTGACTTTTATTGATAAGGAATCTACCAGGTAAAATATTTAGTTTAATGATAAAGTTAACGAGTTAAATGAGGTTTGAAGTGTTTTATTGTCCTTTTGACCCTTAGCTTCGCTGACTGTAAAAATAAAGCATGATGCTTTAACAACTTGGAATTACCTATGACAATTGTAATTCGAATCAATGATGCTTGGTTTTTAGCTAGGGTATCGAGCATACAAAAACTTGAAGACTATCAGACCAAATACGGTGCTCTCCAGCCAGCTCTTTCTCAATGAAACTATGGAATTAAGAGACTTGAAGACAATCAGACCAAATATGGTGCATGCACAAGTTGTACCAAATAGATGAACCCATATATTTTTATAGGGTCATAGTTCGGTAAGTGAATGATGCAACATCTAGTTTGGTTTACAAGTTTTATTTCAAATGTACGTTTTGCGTGTGTTTTTTTTTATCGTTGTTAATTAGATATATCTGATTTTGGTATACTAGATTTATTAGTAGGTGTATCTCGATGAGAGGGTGTTTTAGGAGACTTACATAATACTTTTCAGAAACCAATTTGTTTCAATTTTAATCACGGTTTGGTTATCGGTTTTTCCTGTTACACCCCATGCCCGCTTTGACCAAAAATTAAAATTTTTTGCGCGGAAACGCTTGACTTTTACAAACATTCTGTTACTCTTTTGACCATTTATAAAAATCCATAAACACTAAGGCCTTGAGACTATTTTTAGATGAAACTAGACTCAATTACCTTCGACACGCCGGGTAGCGCGACCCATGACGACTTACGGTTTAAAAGATATGATTTTCTGAAAATTGACAAAATCTGAAAATCGCCTTCCAACCGCCCGGTTGAGTTCTCAACCGGGTTGAGTTCTCAACCGCCCCGGCTCAACGACTTCTGATCCAAACACTTTCTCCCAACCTCTGGCTGGGCTACCCAACCGCCGGCTATGGGTTCCCAAAAACATGTCGTTTGACCCATCTTTACGATATACCGCTTATACCACTACCATATTACATCAAACTTAACCAACATCATTACTTTAACATACTAAAACATTTCCATGATCGTTTGAACCATTTACAACCCAAAATGGGTATACTTACACTTAATCCAAATGCCTCTTTAACTTGACCATAAAACACATGAACCATGTTATAACTTACCAATTGACTACCAATTCATACACTTGACACTTAGCCATGCTTTACAAAACATTAATGACTTACGGGGGTACAATATCAACATAGAGCTCGGTATTCTACCTAAGCTCTTAACGCATACTACCTTTATACTTGCATATCCAAATCCTTAATCCATATACAAGCCATAGCTTCACTCCATGAGTAACCTACAAAACATTGTCAACTAAATAATAAGTTTTCGCTTAGTAAGTAACTAGATTAACACATGATTAACACATTAATCCACATATATGCAACACAAGTACTTCAACCAATAAACACATAATCATCACAACATACCTTAGGCATTCGCTACTTATAATCTATCACTTGAGTTGGCTAACTAGGCAATTCACCTATCAAGGCCACACTCACTAATTCAAAGCTAACAACCATGCCGTAAAGGCAAGCTAACAACCATGTCATGAAGGCAAAGGATGGCCAAATACGTGCCATAAAAGGCAAACTGGGCTATCCCGAAGGATACCAAAATAGACGCATCGGGTCCATATTCATACTCACATAATATGTAAACAATCATCCTAAACACATATCAATCAAGTTACTTACATTGATCATCCAAGCTAAGCTACAATTCAATAACACCATCATCATCATCATCCTTCATCATAACTTCCTAAATCATAACATCATACATAAACATATAATACATATAACATCATAATTATAACAATGGTTTACATAACCATTAGCTTACTTCTAATCATAGCTATCTTGATCACTTTAATTATCTTAAAACACATATTTACCCAATATCCCCAAATTAGGGTTCATAACCCTAACCTTCCAATCATCAATTTAAACACTAATTATGGATTACTTACTTGAAATAATCATTGGTACTAGCTTATCTCTTAGTTTGGAGCACTAATCCTTTACCAATTTGAACATCAAAGAAAACCAGGGTTTCTCTCTCTTCTCTCTTGCCCTATGTCGACACATAAGAACACCACACTTTCCTGGAATACTTTGGAATGTCTGGGAATTTCTTCCCTTATAAGATTGCTACTACTTTGGCCTTATGGCAAGAATGGTCCCTTAAGTACTATTCTTCCTATTTTGGCCACATAACTTAATAACACATTTACAACATAACAATTTTAGCCCCTTGAGTTTATGCATCATATTTCTATAACCTTCCAACACATTCTTCGACCATAAAGTTGACTATCGTTTTTGACTAGCCAATCACGTCAGGCCTTAGTCAAATTCATCTAAGGTGAGGCCTATTTGTATTCGGGAAACGGGTCAACATTTCCTCTCCTCCACCTCTACAACCGTGGTTTCAACTACTAGTGGAGGAAATAGTATTGATATATTTGACTAGGGTTTTTGCCTATTAAATATACTATCACTAGAGTTTCTGCATGAGTTCCAAGAAGAAGATGAATAAGAAGGTGAGAGTGGTGAGTAAGGGGTGCACGTTTCAGTTTGGGTCGGTCTTTGGCTAAAACCAAAACCGAACCGAAATATTTGGGTTTTATAAAACCCAAAACCAAAACCGTTTGGTTTTTGGCGGTTCGGTTTTTTTGGGTTTGTTATCGGTTTCGTTTTTTTTTTAACTGTTAGCGCTGCCAATTTATACCAACAAGGTTGCCTTTTTTAGAAAATTTGTTATTTTTCTTTACTTTTTTGTCAATCTAAGACTAATAATATTTATCTCATATTTCTATGTAATAATATGAATTTATAATTTTGATTTATTTAGTTATATTTTTATATTATATTTGTTAAATTATTATATAATAAGACCGGTTCGGTTTGGTTTTTACAATTTGTTTTTTAGACAAAAACTGAAACCGAACCAAAATTTTTGGTTTTTGAAAAAGTAAAAACCGGACCATGGGTTTTTAGTTTAAGCCGGTTATTTCAGTTCAGTTTTTTTCGGTTTCAGTTTTTTTTGCTCACCGCTAGTGGTGAGATAAAAACACAGTAGTAAAGCACATGCAGATCATTTCACATCTACATATAAATTCACACATAATCAGTTTACCAATGTCATAATAAACATTCTACCATATTATCATAAATTGGTTCGATGAAAGTACAAAATACAAATTAGCTAAATACGTTGTAAATATAAATATTAAAACGATCGAACAATGCAAGTGAAGATAGGCAGCTTCTACGGAGAGCAATAAGCAAGTTTGAGCACACATTGAGACCATTCACCAACTACACTTAACGAAGAGCTTGTTAGCGTTTCCCATTCTCCTTCGAGACCATTTCTTATTTCACAACATTTGAGGTCAAGCCAATTTCTAGATTTGTTTTCCATCACCCCCATATCAATCAGGTTCAAGAAATAATCAGCGATCTTGAGCCTCATCTGAAGATGTGCCTCTATGTACAGGGGCTGGCAAATAGAAAACAATGCATCAAAGAGCATTATTGAGTTCACCAAACCATCTTCATCAAATGTTTAAAACGAGAGTTTTTCAACATTGGTAGCCGGAAACAGGTCTTACTTAACAGTGACGAAGCTAGGATTTAACATGTGGGTGGGCCAAAAATCAAATAGTAATTAACTAAAAGAATGTCGTTACTACTCGTATATTTTGAGTTCGAATTTTCTATCTCGAATGCATGGCTCCTACACAAGATGACAAGCACAACTAACTCAATATTAAAAACAAGTGAGATGAAAACAACCATAAAATCAATATTATTTGTCCATCTTACGTGTATTTCAAACTTTCGGGTCAACAAAACCAAAACGAATGATAAATCTTAAAAATGGACTACAGATCGATGTAAAAACGTAAAAAACTTTTATATAATAAAACAAAACGGGAATTTTCCATTTCAAAAAAATGCATTCATACCTTATTTAGTAATAATTGTATTTAAAAAAAAGATTATTTTCTTATTAGGTAACATTTTATATTTATCCATAACACAAGTAGAAGATAAGTACAAAAAAATATGGATAAGATGCAATTAACACAAGTAAAAGATAAATACAAAAAATAAAGATAAGATGCAATTAATAATAGGATTAAATTTTTTAAATAATTATCTTTAATAATAAAAAAACTATAATTAAACATCATAAATCAAACAAAACAAACATTAAATTATTTGTTTTTTAATAAATAAAAATATATGATTCAAAAAAAAAAAAAAAAAAAAAAAAAAACCCGCACATGTGCGGGCATTATAACTAGTATTTATATTAATTTGTTGTATTTGACAAGTAATAATGCCTTTGCATACATATGAAAGACAAAGTATGAATATGGAAAATATTTTAAATTGAATTAATGCTTATAAGTTATAACACTATAATATAGATGAAAGACAAACTATACCGACAGATCCTCATATCTCAGTTTAGATAGTATTACCTTAATCTTTTATTGGTTTCAGAATTTTGGGTGGGCCATTTTATTAGTTACTAGACTATAGTCCCGTGAATTTCATGGATGACATAAAAAAAATTATATGTGAGAATATTTTTTTGTTAAGAACGTAACAAGTGGAAAAATTAGTCAAAACTTTTCGTGTGAATTTTAACTTATAAACTAAAATTCCTAAATTATCAGACATATTTTACAAAAACTTAAAACGGGTGCAAAAGAAAAAGAATAACAAACAAAAATAAAAATTGAACTGATAGAAATACAAAATTCACACGGGAAAAAAAGATAATACTATCAATTTTATCATCGCACACTTTGAACTTAAAACCATGAAATTCATAATTTGTCAAAAAAAAAGTTGGGAAAAAGATTAAGGCTATGTTTGGCACAAAGCTTTTTGGAGCTTTTTTGGGCAATCAGCGGTAAACAATGAGCTTTTTGATTTTTAGTGTTCATTTGACATTGAGCTGTGGGCTTTGCTATTTTTTAAGAAAGCTCATTTTTCTAATGCTTCTTTATGAAGCTGTGAGCTTTTTTGGCTACTGCTCACACCTACTTTTACCAAACATAGCCTAAAATTGGTTAACACTTTGTTACTGTTTGTGGAAATTTCCACAATTGCAAAGTAAGGGTTTTTGTAACAATAGCGTTTATTAATGTTATGTGAGAAGCTTCTCAATAAAATGATCGTGATTTAAAATTCTGTTTATCAAATGTGAGATAGATTATGTTGTATATATTATAAGATAATTAGTTGTTGTTTAAAGACATATAAGTCGCCTAACAAAGTGTACGTTGCACAAAAACAATTTTGAATTTTGAAATTCTTGTTACAAACTTGATGGACTATACACAACCCACGAAATTTACGAGTTGATAAATAAAAATTGATGTACATATTTGAGTGAAAATATATCTTTTTAATATCAGCATATGGCTTAAAAAGGTGATAAGTGATAATATGATGTAACAAAAAAGCATGTGAAATTCAAAATCATTTTCGTCTAAGGTATGAGTATCTCAGGTTGCTCTCTTTTTTTTTCATGCGTTAAACGCGAATTTAATTTAGCAGCTTATCATGTCGCTAAAATAGCTTTTAGTTCTCATGTAAACTTCATTTGAGATGTAACTTTTTTATGTTGAAATTTTCTCAATTGCGAAAGTGATATATAACATTTTGTGATTGCAGTCTCTCTTTGCTAGGGTAATAAATAAATAAATGAAAATAAAAATAAAATATACTATATACTATAGACCCTTTGAATATAATTCCAAAGGTAATGATTACAATTCTTTTACCAAAGGCTTGGCACAGTGGTGACCTGGGTCATCCCGTACCACATCAGCTTTCTCTCTCCGGTGACCAGACATGACCAAGTTGCCACAATCAATGACCGAGGTTGGGTGTGTGTTTTTTTTTTTTTTTTTTTTTTTTTTTTTTTTTCGACATTTGACCAAAGCTCCTCATTGGGGATGACCGATGTGAAAATCGGTCAACCAAGTTATATGACCGATGTTTTCTGATCCATTGCCACTAGCGGCACTAGCCTAATAGATCTAACGTAAATATAGTACACGTATTTGCAGTAATTTGTTTAAGTAGAGCTATGACACAAATTAGCCACAACTATACACAAACAAAACATTGACGTTAAATCCATAAACAAACTACTATAGACTATGGGTGATTTGCAGTAATTTGTTTAAGTAGAGTTATGACACAAATTAGCCACAACTATACACAAACAAAACATTGACGTTAAATCCATAAACAAACCACTATAGACTATGGGTGAGCAAATGGATCGGATGGACCGGACCGACCGACAAAACCGACCGGACCAGACCGAGACCGGACCGACCACATTCGGTCCGGTCTCGGTCTAAGGTTTTTCATAATTTCGGTCTCGGTTCGGTTCGGTCTGGTCCGGTCCAGCTTAAAAACCGGACATTTAGCCTATTTGGACCGAGACCGGACCGACCACATTCGGTACGTTCTCGGTCTAGATTTTTTGCCGGATTCGATCTCGATCCGATCTGATTTTTCTCGGTTCGGTCCAGTTTTCACTCGATAAGCAGCCCTACTATAGACCTCTTTAATACTTTTGAGTTTTGAGTCATAGAAAAATCACGAAGAAAAGCATTATATAAAACAAAGATCCACCTTCTAATTTGAGGTGATTCCCTTTTTTTTAACAAAAACTATTGATCTTACAATAAATACAGTAGTTACATCTCACATGTTTTAAGTAGAATTTTAGCTAACAATTACTACGTATTTGGTTAGAGAGATTTTCAAATAAAGTAAAGAAATACCAACGCGTTTAAATAGAATTAACCGACGTGTCATGTTACGTCATGAATGCTATATCAAAATTGTGCATGTGGGGATAGTGACTCAACAAATTGCTACGTATGTTAACCGATATAGAAATCACCAAAATAATAAATACATCCGACACAAAAACCATGATAATATGATATATACATCAGAGATAAATTTGTTGAAATTAAGGGGTTTGATATTAAATGTGTATTATGTGGAGGGCTTGGACCTGTATTCCAAGTTTATTTTAGGTAAACGTTAAAAGAAAAATGATGACATGTACTGGTGAAGTTAGAAACCGCCACGTGCAAATATGTAACATTCCTTCTCCTCTTTCCAGTTCTAAAATTTTCACTTAGCCAAATCTAGTATACTATGCTTCACCTAAATAATTCAAGATACTATATATTAAACTTTGTCAAGTTCAAGTCTTGGTTTTAGCCTTTGTTATATTCGAGAAATCTATGAGGGGGTGTTTGGTTCAAGATATGTAAATGATGCTATTTAAAATTTTAAGCAAATTTAATTGCTTCTCAAGTGGGAGGAAATTAAATTAGCCCACTTTTAGCCTTATTAATGCAATTAAAATTACTGGGCCCACGTTTTTATTATAAACCAAACAAGACTATTTGAGCAATTTTAATTTCAAACTAATTACCTCAATTGCCTTCAATTTACCCCAACCAAACGCCCTTGAGAGATTTAAGAAAAGCTTTAAACTTATGAAAGACTTTATTTTTCATGTCATCAATAGTAAGTTTTTATTTCATTCTTATGTAAAATTAAAATATTCTAAATTTTGAATCTCTTAAATATTAAGTGCATTATTAGAAAAAAAAAAAAAAAAAAAAAAAAAAAAAAAAAAACCTTCATAGTTCATTGATTTGACTGGGCACATTAATAGTAATCCTTTCGATGTGGATTTCTTCTATCAACATATATACAAGTAGGGGTGTTCATGGATCGGGTAATATCCGCAATAACCGAAAACTGAAACGAACCGAATTCGCAAGCGAACCGAATTAGTCAAAATTGAACCGAACCGAACTAAATATTTGCTTATCGGTTTGGATATGGGTTTGATAATGAAAACCGAAAACCGAAAATATATAAATATATATATTTTTTTTTATGTATTTATATATAAAAATAATCACTAAAAGTCTTTTTTAGTATAAATATAACATTATTTATGCTTGAAAAAAAAATTGTTCTAAAAATATATATAATTAAATAAAAAAATAATTAAAATTATGTAATTCGGGTTATTCGGTTCGGTTTTCGGTTATAGGGGTTCGGTTTTTGGTTTGACCCAGAAAAAAATTAACCGAACAAACCGAACCGAATAACCCGATAACCGAACCGATGAAAACCCTTATATACAAGTGAAAGTGGAATCCAATGGGCTACACAATTATCTTTAGCCCAAACAAAATTAAAAGGACCAACGTCCCCAAAATTCGCTTTTATGTTTTAAAAAGGTGTACAAATTTGAAATGTGGTCCGGACTCCGGACAACACATATCAACGTTTTTCAGTTTTTTATATACGCGAGGAAAAATGAAAATCAATTGCAGGTCCTAGTTATATAAGGGCCAACAAATTGAACATATGATCAATGTATAAATATGGTGTACATATTACATAATATGTGAAATGTGGTCCGTGACGTTTCTCAATTTCTTATATGATGCGAGGAATAATGAATATATATTGTAGGTCCTAGTTATATAAGGACCAGAACATATAATCAATGCATATCAGTAGATGGTGTAGACAAATACTATTCAGTTCAATTACTGAATCACTTACCAAAAGAGCCTGATTTTCACGGTTAACATTCTCCAAAATGACTTGGACAAAACTCTAATGGTGGTGGCCCAAACCCAACTCATTTTGCTCTAACCCGGCTAATGGGCCTTTTTGACCTTTTGCTTCGCTGACTGTAAAAAGAAAGTATGTTGCTTTAACAACTTGGAATCACCCATGAGTCATGACCCTTACTTATAAAACGAATCATTGTTGCTTGTTTTTCAGCTAGGGTATCGAGCATACAAAAACTTCAAGACTATCAGACCAAATATGATGCTCTCGAGCCACCTCTTTCTTAACGAAACTATGGACTGGCCTGAGTTTCAGTGGGCTATACAAAATGCGTATAAAAATAGACAAGGTCAAGTTAGGTTAAGAAAGGAGACACAATCTATGTATACCTATCCCATACCAGATTGTATGTGTCAACAACATTAGTTAGTTCTTTTTCAGTTTTGTAAAGTTAGAGAAACAAGTGTAAACGAGCACGGATAACAGTAAAACACATATTCAATAGATATTTGTGCTTCTCTCTGAGGGTGTTATGTGCATGCACAAGTTGTACCAAATAGATGAACCAATATTTTTTATAGGGTCATATGTCGGTAGGTGAATGATACAACATCTGGTTTGGTTTGCAAGTTTTAATCCAAATGTATGTTTTGCATTTTTTTTTATCGTTGATGATTAGTTATATCTGATTTCGGTATACTAGATTTGTTATTACGTGTATATCTATGGGAGGGTGCTTTAGGCAACTTACGGATAGTCAAATAAATTAAACTACGGACGTCATGTTATCAAGTAGTGAGATTATACAACACACCCATTACCGTAAACAAGTATATGGGATCTACTTCGGATATCAAAAGGATTGCCGCACTTTAACCATGGTTCCTAGCCATCGGATTTTGCAATATCTCAATGTTTAATTGGGACATGTATTTCATTTTGCTCAATAAACATGACTTATTTTAGCCAACAATTGTCATGTTATGCAATTTTTCTTTATATACACCATCCTTTATGGAAGTCAAAAAATTAGGGGCTAGCATGGTTTTGTTTTGCTCAGTTTTTGCATAAAAGTGAAACCAATCCATAAATATTTGGTTTTTGCTTTTGAGAAACCATTCTCTTTCAGTTTTGATCACGGTTTGGTTATCGGTTTTTCCTCTCCTCCACCTCCACGGCCTTGGAGACTTTTTCCACGGCCGTGGTTTCAACTACTAGTGGAAGGAAATGTTCATTTCGCGAACAATTCACAACTTCTAAAATCCAATGCTTTTTTGGTCATACTGCAATCCTTTTATTCCTTAACAGGCTATACATATGCAGCAGTTCACTTTCTTTAAACTTGACCAGTTTCATTTAACAGCGAACTAAGTTTTCATCCTTCAACCTACAAAGCTACATACATACAACCACCTATAATTTCAATATGCTATGAACTTAAACAATGCGAGTTTAGAACGATAATAGTCTTCATATGTGCAAAACTTATAGTACCACTTACCACCAAAATTACTGTGATCTGTCAGCATAACACAACATTGAATATCTAGTGACCTATTCGCATTACAAATCACACACGACTAATTACAAGACATACCTTCCCACACATCTTATGACACGAAATCAGGATAAAAAACAAGTCGGCCTCATCTGGATCTACCGTCCTAAACTTACTCTCTCTAATATTCTGAAAAAAATACCCCTCACTCGCATACTTCCCAGTCAACTTCCTAGGCGTCTGATAAAACGTCTTCGGATCACAAAGTAAAGTACATGAGAGATCATTTCACATATATATAAGTTCACACAATTAGTTTACCTGCCACAATAAACATTCTACCATATTATCATAAATTGGTTCGACGAAAGTACAAAAAGACATAAGCTAAATACGTTCTAACTAGAAATAGTAAAACGATCAAACAATGCATGTGAAGATAGGCCAGCTTCTATGGAGAGCAATAAGCAAGTTTGAACACACATCGAGACCATTCACCAACTAAACTTATCGAAGAGCTTGTTAGCGTTTCCCATTCTCCTTTGAGACCATTTCTTATTTCACAACATTTGAGGCCAGGCGAATTTCCAGATTTGTTTTTCGTCACCCCCATATCAATTAGCTTCAAGAAGTAATCAGCGGCTTTGAGCCTCATCTGAAGATGTGCCTCTACGTACAGGGGCTGACAAATAGAAAACAATGTATCAAAGAGGAGTACCGAGTTCTCCACCAAACCGTCTTCTTCAAATGATTCAATCGAGAGTTTTTCAACATTGGTAGCCGGAAACAGGACCCTTGTTCTCACATCATCAATGTTGAATGCTAGAACAGATTTTTCAAAACCTCGCATTACAATGTTAAATTTGCTTGATAAAGTGAGTGCATCCCTCAACTTAAGAAAGAACAAATGATCGATGGGATTATCCACCCACAGAGTTAGCTTAATTTGCTCGGGAACAATGGTTGGAAACCGGAGACTAGGCATTGAAAAGCCTCTGTAGTGGAAAGAAAGTAATTTGGGAGCATTAACTTGTATTTCTGTTGGTGGCCTGAATTTACTCAATAGTATTTTCTGCAACGAATTGGATCTGATATCCAAAATTTCCACCCTACATCGCAAGATATGAAGGGTTAAACTCTCAAGAAAAGGAAACTTGGTATTGATAATGTTACATAATCCATCATTATCAATGGTTACACCACTTAAATGTATCTCTCTTAAGCTCCCAATTGAATCTGTAATGGATAATACAGGCATAGAACGTATCCTTTGTGCGCCATATGAAAGTGAACACAGACGTAGGACATCATTAATTTCCAAACTCGCATCATCACAAGGACTACCTGGAGCTATTTTTATCACATGAAGATAAAGGAGGTTCTTTACCTTTATTTTATCCAAGCCTTCTGGAAGTCTAAGGTGTTGGAGTTTATGGATATATATTAATAAACGTATGTCTAGAATCGAACTCGAGACCTCGGGATTGCACACGTTACGAATGAGTATTAAGAAATAATAATTAATACATTTATATATTTATTATTATACACAAGTATGTAACGATCGTTGGTATTTACCGTTAATGACTAACGACCGTTAGACGAATATAAGGAAAGAATTATGTGATAATAATTGGTAAGTCAAGAAGCTTCCGGATTCCCTTTGGGATCATATGGCCGATCGGTTGGGCTTGGGAAAACCCTATCCCACACCAACTTGAGCTCCAAGTTATTAACACTATAAATACAAATCAAGGGTCATTAGTTTTTGTAACTTTTGTACACAATATTAAACCCTAATTTGTGTTTTCTTTCTTTGTATGTAAATCGGGCCGAACACCCCTTTAAGGGTGATTCGACTTTTGTTTTTATAAACAAAATTGTTTCTTGTGTTGTTACTAGCATCACGTTAATACGGTTTAATTCGTGTGTACAAGAACGAGGTAATAACACATTATTGTTGTTATCAAGGGATCGATTAACAAAACGGTAAGGGGTTAATCATTGATCCATATAAACCCTAATTAGGGTTCTTCAGTTGTTCAAGACAATTGCTTTTGATTCTTGTTCGGGCTAGAATCACCACGGTACGTTCATATTTATGTATTCAGTTAATTAATTATGAGTATTTGATCTTTATGCTTCCGTTGCACGTTATTGATGTGTATATGTTTAATTATGTAATTGTTATGATACTTAAATTCTAACAGTGGCATCAAGAGCGGTTAATACTGTGTAATTAATTATTGAAACACATAAAAATTTGAAATCTTTGATTATTATTGCATGCTTAAAGGTTTCTTGGTGTTAATTTTTGAAAGCCTAAAAATAATTTTTTACTGTTCATGTACTGTTCACGAACACTGTTCAGCCGAGAACACTGTTCATCCGAAAAATACTGTTCATCCAAGAACATTGTTCACCGAACACTGTTCATTAGGTACTGTTCATCCGAGAATTTTTTTTTAAGTTTTGTTAAAATTATAGAAACCCTAGGTTGCATGCAAATATATATTTTTTATGTGGTTTAATCATGAATAATTGTTATGTGACATGGATTATGAGCGTATCTTGTGGCTTATTGGTAATTGTTATGCTTTGATCCATGACGAAACATGCATGTTAGTCATGGGTTAATAATTGTTTTAATTGTTTAGGTATGTCACATGTTTTATATAGATCTAAATTGGGGAAGTCCCCATAGTTATTAAAATCAATTTATGTGCTATGTGGTATGTGATTGACTTTGGCCTACGCAATTGATTCGTCAATGTATGTGGCTCACTTCCATTAAGAGCTGAAGGCCCTAGTTAATTATATGCATATAAAAACCTAGAATTTATTTTGTTAGGATCTTTTCTTAAAAGATTGCATGTGCCTAATTGTTTCACCTTTATAATTGTTATGTTATTAGTTGTTTTGATTTGTCTTTATTACTTGTTTTATTGTTTAATTGTTGGACACGTTTGTAATCAATAAAAGGGTAATTTTTATAAAGAAAATAAATGGACTAATAATGGTAAAACTTTAAGTGATAAAGATTGAATCTTGCGGTGTCTTATGTGCCAACAACGGTTCGCTTCGCACGGTAATTCGCTCCAAGGCGAGACTAGCAAGATTCATACTTTGTTACATGTTTTGAGATTGAATCCATAAACTTTTGCTTGATTGATGTTTTGTACAACATGCTTTTAAAAGTAACTCCTTTAAGACAAAATTCATAGTCGTGGTAAGAAGGCTTGGAAAGAGCCTTAGAGTCTGCCTTGGTTATCACACTTACGAATACGTCTTAAACGAATTTCTTTTAAAATCATTATTGTAGAAAGTCATCTTAAGGTTTTTAAACCTCAAGTAAAACTTTGTGTATTAATTTCAAGAATTGGTAATAAAAGTTTTTTAAAACCTATGCTATAAAGATGAGTGCATGCATCTTTATACATGATTTGATTTTCACATCAAATAAAAATACCCTAAAATTTAAGTTACATGCCATCTAACTATAAGAAACACTTGAAGTTATTATTTAGTAAACGTGAGACGCAGGCTAAATTTTAATGACAAGGTAAATTTCCGAGTGTGCGTGAGACCATACATGGAGAATTTGCAGTTCCTAAGTTAGACGACTTAATTAAGTTGATGCGTGAGACCTAGAAATTAAGGCATGAGATGGGATGAAACATGCTTACATGACAAATTGATGAATCAATTTGATGTAAATCCCATAATGATCTAGGAATTGGAAAAGTGTTTGCCAATTATTGTTCGACAGATTATCATCTTTTATACTTTCACCACTAGCAGATCAACTGATGTGGTGGAATCTATGTAAAGTTGGATCCTAGATTTTCAAGAAAATATGTTGGTTATATGAATATATCCTTGGGTATTATATTTTCTTGGAAATATAAATTATCGAAAATGCTAAAATTGAATTTTGTAAATTCTTTTAAATGTATTAATGCAACATTAAAACCGTAAACGTGAGTTATTCTTTTATCAAGTGAATTGATCTACACCCGTATGGGTTTTTTTTGTTAGAGTCAATTTTACTAAAAGAATAAATCTAGTCTTCTTTCCATTAGAAGAAGTGTGAGACTTAATCCTAATCCTTTTCATGAATGAGAAAGGTATAATAGGATGATTAGAATTGTCTAAATTCTAAATACATAACTAATAGCAAAATTTAATAGTAAGATTATTTGCACTTTATGAGTTATTTAATTAGAACCTAGACTTGTTACTGCAAAATGGTAAAAGACAAATTAGATTATTTATCTAGTTGTTTTGATTTGACCATTTAAAGATACTACATACAATTGTTGGAATGGTAGATCTATAAAGGAAGAAATTGCATGCCCAGTTTTTTTTTCAAGTTAATAGTTTGGAATGTGATGAATCACATTTACGTAGTAGAATACATTTTTTTAGAACCTATAAATAATTGTTGGAATGGGTTTTCTTAAAAGATGTAGGAAAGTAAATAGTACACTATTTCCTTTCACTGATTATTGAAACATTTACAATGTTGTCAAATTCAGTGGGAGTATTGTGTACTAATGGCTGAATAAGGGATTATTGTAATGTTCTCTAATTCAGTGGGAGTTATAAGACTTATTGTAACTCAGATTATCTTTTGAATGTCTCAAGATAATTACTTTCCAAAAATAGACGCTGATATTTTCAAGGATAGTCATGTGCGTTTCCTTGATTGATTGAGTAAACTCTATATCCACTAAGTTATGTTAATGACACAAATCATATTGTTCACATTAACAAACGCGAGCGTGTTGTTTATGTGGTACATGATGTTGTTCCATGCACAAGTGGGAGAAATCTACATTGTGTGCAAGGTACAACACATAAGAATATGATTTAATGGATTCTCTTAGCTGCAAAGTAAGAGACTATAGTTCTAATATGATTAATATACATCTAATCTGAGAAACACTTAGTGTTGAAATTTAGTAAACATGAGACGCAGGCTAAATATTAACAACAAGGTGAATTTCCATGTATGCGTGAGACCAACATGGATAATTTACAGTTTCTAAATTAGACATCTATTAGAACATGTGTCAATATAATACTACTTCAACTATAATATTTATGTATTATTGGAATGACATAAATGTATGAAGTAATATAATACTACTTCAATAATTATGTATTCTTAGAATGACATAAATAAATAAAGAAAGTAGTGTGTTAACTTGAAAATATCATTGAAACCAAATGATGGTGTTCATGATTACTTTAATTATACATGTTTATACTTTATTGTATAGTTATAAACATGCAGTCTTTTAAGTATTACAAGACTTATAATAAAGTAAGACGTTAGCTTGTTATGGTCTTTTAATTAAGACATATACAAGAAGTCATTGAGTTAATCAATGATTAATAACGTTTAGTGGGATTATAACAGATTATGTCTTCTTTCTAAGACATGAACATAAAGTGACTTAGTCAAAAGTACTTATGTTATAAAGCATGCGATTGGCTTAAAAATACTATTATACCATTAAGTTGATTTAGTTGGTAAATAGACAAGCTAAAAGATATATGGTTATCTTTGCATATTGTTAGATTGTCTTACAATATGAGTTCTAATGAAATACTAGATTATAGTATGTTCAGTTAGGAAATCAAACTCTTGTTGTGTTTGGTTCAAGATAACTACATCTTCTTTTCTTCCAAAAGTTATCAAGGTTAGAAATTCAGTATGGATTGAATATACTCAATTAGACTCCTAGAAGATTAATAAGACGCTATTGAATTATGAAATGTGATGAATCACATTAAGTCTTAAAAATTGAAGTTCTAAATTGTTAAGCTACTTATGTGTAGGTCATTAACAAAAGAATATCAGGAACTATCAATGTGTATTTGTAATGTCCTAAAAGAGAACGTTGGATTGTTGCTCTAATTGCTAAGTAATTATAGATAGTCTCTATATTACTAAAGGTAAGTGGGAGGTTTTATCTTAAAAGATAAAATTACAAGATACATAATCTTCTTAAACCACACTAGTTAAAATCATGATGAGGCTTAACATGTAAATGATAAACCTCAAGATGATGGAATTATCATTCATAGATCCACTTGGGTATCTCATATATTTAATGAATATACTGACGATTATATGATGTAGTATTACCAAAATAATGAATTGGGTAAATTACTCATACTATAAGTGTTATAGATGCTGTTCATAAAGATATTCAAAATTTTGAAAATTTGGTTTATCTTAATTCTTAATTGTTAGAGAATGAAGATGAGTTTATTCAAAGATAATGTAACTCTAGTGGTTTAAATCTTTGTGTAATAATCATACGGACAAAATTGTATACATATCTTAATGTATGTCTTATGACAAGATTATTAATCATACTTAAGCAATTAACTATGATTGAATACTCTTTCTTAAGCACATTAAAGATACAAAGATGATTATTGTCATATTTATATGAATATGAAATTTGACAATGAATATCAAAACTCTTTCTTGAATGATTACTTGAGCGAGGACGATTAGTAATCAAAAGGAGTTTATGAATTCAAGAAAATCTTTGGAAGTGTACAAAGTGCAATAATCCATGAATGGATAAATGCATGCATCTAGGAGATTATTCTTATGGTTAATTATTAAGATCAATATTTTGATTTATAATTAAAATAAGATAATTTCTAAGTATTCCTGAAAGCTAGTAGGAGTATTATGTTTGATTTACTAAATCATATATGTTGTACTAGCTTCATAACCCGCCCGATGGGCGGGTTCGCTTCAGGATATTACTTAAAAAAATCTGATCAGACGTAAATAAATACTTCCTCCGTCTCAAATTTATTGTCCACATTTCCTTTTTGGGATGTCTCAAAAAAATTGTCCACTTTCCTTTTTAAGTAAAAACTAGAGAATATTTTAAGGGTATATTCTCATTTAGTGGTTGAGATTTATAAGGGGCCCATTTTTATTAAACTTTGTAATTTCTCTCTCATGACAATTAATTTGAGACGGGGGGAGTAATGAATATCGGAAAATATCTTAAACCAAAATGTTGGGAACAAAAAAAAAATGTTCATGTATTATATGTGAAAACAACATTGAAAAGTATGAGAGCAAATAAATTACATGGAGTTTATTCATATACGAAATAAAACATCTTTGTACACTTATACTCGCAAAATTTTCTTGCGGGATTTGCGTCCATATTAGTGCTTTAATCACCATTGCACGTACATAAACACATTCACATGCCATAGTTGTATGCACCACATCCAAGGGCGCCAATAGAATTGCAATTGTATCTTTGTTACCTGTCCCATTAAACATAAAATGAATGAGTCGAAGACTTAAAATAAGTGCAAAAGAATCAACACGAATGGTAAAGGACGGAGTGCTTAGATATGAATGGTCAATCGTATCTATCTCTTTCTTACCCTTGTCGAAAGGCGTCGGGACGTTAAAATCTGAAACTGTATCTACTTTTGCTTATCCATTGTATGGCGACTGAATTAGAATGTTTTAAAAATTGCTTAAATGCAGCCGTTGCCAATTGAACCAACCTTGTGAACGTGTTTGTTTAAGGCCTCATCATTAATATTAAATTATCTCAACCTGAATCGACATACGCGTATACTTTTTTATTAAAAAAATAAAAAATAATAATTAAAAAAATAATAATAACCTGCTATTTTTAATTTTAATTTTCTTTTTGGCTAACCTGATTAAAACTCCATGACCGTGAGTGCCTGCAATAAGCAACTGCACGTTTATGTCTCTACTGCATTACATATGGCCACTTTAGGGTCTCCAATATATGTACTTCTTTCTGCAGTGATATGCCAGTTGAAAAGATCATAAACATTTTCTTGTAACGATATCAAAATAATCCAATATACAAAAAAGCAAATATGGAACCGCACAATGTACTCACTGCAGGTTCTTTTACCTTTCTTTAGCTATTCAAGAGCTGCTTTATTTTCACTTTTTTTCAGCTCCTTTATTAGTTCAGCAGCTGCACTAACTGCAGGCAATGCACAACAATTAGGTTTGATATAGGGGTCATTATACCACCACGTATCCTACTATCAGATTCACAGAAATTAGTTCGCGTCATTGATTTAGTACTGATATATAATTGGTTGTTTCTCATATGTTTAATAGTTATACTATATAAGTCATAGAAGTATTTAATAAATAAGTTACTTAAATTCTGAAGAAAAACGAAAACATGTACATGCCTGAAATAGATAGTCACGAGTCATTAAATCCACAATGACCGTGAGTTTAATAATTCAAGAGTAACTGGTTTTCTACACCAGACATTTTATCAAATATGATAATACGTTAAAAGGATCAGATTGATGGGGCGAATTTACATGCCTAAATAAGAGTTAATAACATTTTGTTAATAATAATAGAAACTTTAACAATAACATGTGTTTACCATATGATATATACTATAACCAGCCTTTGGTCCCCGGTATGAGTAAGCTCCCGTGATAAAATTAAATGAAATATAACCTACAAAACCTTTCAAAAGTACTCAATTAGTACTTCAGATAATGCTTATTTGCAAGTTTCATCTTATCTACAACACAATGCCACAATGGTTAATGCGTACCTTTAAGTTGTAATGGTTTCATAACAAAACCCAAAAAAACAAACGGAATCATGATGACTGCTTCAAAATCTGATTAAAATCTGCTTCATCTTGTTAATCCATGTGATTCAGTACATGGTTTACCATGCTCACTACCTAAAAAAAGAAACTGAAAAAGAAATCTGTCACTTTTTAGATTGAAGGCAACCACAGTTTCACTTGACTCGCTAGGCTCCTCGCAGTGACGCTTAATCACAGATGCTCCTTACATTCCATCTGCAATACATATACATAACCAACATAACTAAACCAAGATCTGTTAAGGGAGTACTCATCCAAACTTCTGCCTATATTGTTGTTTTCATTGTCATTTGTTGCGTGATGCATGTATCATGAGTTGTCTTATACCTTACTATTAATTGGTCCCGTTTTAGACTTGCACTTGTATACTGAAACTAATTACACCCTCCTACTCTTTTATCCCAATAAGCAATATGTAATAAAGATAATGAAAGAGCAGATAGTACCTATATTCGTAGTTTGTCGCCTTCAATCATTATAAGCGAACATAAGTTCCCAGAAAGAATCTCTAAAGCAACACCATACTTAGCTTGTTGTTACAATAGCGATATACTGACCAATTCCAAAGTCCACAAAATACCAGACCAAATGACCCTGAAATTGTTTGGAACCTATTAATATCTTGGATATGAATATACAGTTAGAGAGTAGAATTGAAATGTTACCCTAAAATGAATGAATACACATAAAAGGAAAAAAGGACATTAAAACTCCTCATTAGCGCACACACACACACAATCTTAATACTCTGTATAAATTATAAGCATACTTATATTGCTGCCTTTAAATATCCGTGACACTCAGCATATGAAGACATTACTTGATATCAGATTAGTACATATCCTATTTCTGATATATGATCACTGGTTACTTTACACAAGGAAATTAGATGGTAAGAAAGAATGAATAATTTACTCAAGTGCCAAATATGCAGTGGTTCCGAAAACATGGGTTGAGATAAAACCATTAAGCTTGTCTGATCCAATCTTAGCCAAGCCAAAATCAGACATCTTTCCTCGAAAGTTATCATCCAATAGGATATTGGTAGATTTAAAATCACGGTGTATGACAGATGGGATGGTATGCTCATGTAGGAACTTAAGCGCTCTTGCGCAGTCTAGGGGCTCCCAGGGTTGCTCCCGGGGTTGCTCAATTTTCAAGTAGAAAAGACTCTTCCATTGTCACAAATCCGGCTAAAAATTTATACCTATTTAAATAACATATCCCCACAATAAACAACAAAAATAAACTAATACTCATTCAAAAAAGAAAGCAATAATCTGTAGAAACTTACAGTCGCTTTTTCTTGATCGCATCCCTATTACCAATCTGCATTTATATTTATAAAATCTGCATAATTTTTCCAAAAATTTTACACATCTTATTACCGAAGACATGTCAATCCATATCATAATTTTTCCAAAAATCGGAAAGAAAAAAAACGTAATAATAGCAAAAACATACAGTCAAGCAAACTGCATTTAAAATCAAAAACATCTTATTGCAAAAGACATGTCAATCCATATCATAAACTTTCAAAAATCAAAAAGAAAAAAATACATGATAATTGAAAAAAGCTCCAAAAAATACTTACACCATCTTATAATCAATCTCATCGTCAATCTCGGTATAATGAACTACCAAAAACAACAACCAACAAATCAACATCAAATTCGTCAACATTTGAAACAGAAACATTGGGAGTGGGTTATGGAAAAAATATTAAACATGGTATGGATTTATAATTAGGGAGTGGGTTATAAAAAACTTAGTAATCTATATCACATATTGTATAAAAGATTTGTAACCTGGTTCGAGGGTGGATGAAAAAATGTTTCCTATGTCTCTCTAGTTCTCTCCATTGCACCATCATAAAAGGCTATGTATATCACCAGGTTCACAAGGTTGGTTCAATTGGCAACGGTTGAGATAATTAAATATTAATGATGAGGCCTTAAACAAACACGTTCACAAGGTTGGTTCAATTGGCAATGGCTGCATTTAAGCAATTTTTACCTTCAACGTTAACGTCAATGAATCTCGTATGCTGACTTTCTCATAAGCTACATGCGTCTCAGAAGAGTATCCTTGTTCCACTGAGTACGAAGACCCTGTGATACACCTATTTAACCACGCATATCTAAACCCTATCTAACCATGTTATGTTATATAGTTTTTGCTATCAGATATGTAATTACTCTTTGAGCATAAAAACAAAATGAGAATACCTCAACTGACGTGTTTGTGACCCGTGATTAATAATTTCCCTTAGACATGTCATCTATCTATTAACAATAACAAACAAACAACAAATTTAAAAAAAAAAAAAAAAAAAAAAAAAAAAAAAAAAAAAAAAAAACCCCTCTAACAATCAATTTCAATTTTAGACCATATGGACACGTAAATCATCACATAGTGATCAACCAAACAATGAGAATCATATGAAAGATTGATCATAATTTCTCAACATGAAAGCAGAATCATAATTGAAAGAAGAAAATGAGATTGAACAAACCTGAGTTGGGTTGATTTCAAAATTGGTTCCACTTTACGCCACCGAACCGAGATCACAAAAGAAAATAAGCACATGAACCGCCGCTCCTCAATTGGGTATGGGTTATTTACCATCTCACCTGAGCCCTGTACATCACATATAGCAAAGAGATTAAAAAAGGGTTCGAAATTTGCCATCTCACCTGAGCCCTGTAAAAAATTGACATTAAAAAAGGGTTCGAAATTTGCTTACCTTGGCACAATCAATATTATTTGTGCATAACATATTTGAAAGAGTGATAGAAAGAGATGCTTACCTCGGAAAAATCATGGATAATGTAAAAAACATTGTATCATGGACTATAGAAAAAGATGATTACCTCGGCACAATAATGGACAATTTGCCAAACACCTGGACCTATAAACATAAGCCTCAGACGATTCGAATACACAAAGAATTCGGATTTCAATAGTCCGTCATAATACATCACAAAACTTATTCAAATTCTTATACACAATTACTTTCAATTCAATTAATTCTATGAAAACAAAATGAAAAAGCTTTTATCGATTGTTTATACATTAAAGAAAAAATATAAAAATAAGGACAAAGATATACATACCTGTTGAAACTATTGAAACCATACCTGAAATTAATAATGATGATAAATGAAATCGCTTTACGTACATGTTGAAACCCCTTTACATACCTGGTGAAACATAAATATTAGGGTGCGTGTCACAGAAGAACCTACAAAAAACGAAACAGAAAGAAATTATATTTGATGGATTATAAGTTAAATATGTAATCGTGGATTGAATACATAATATTTGAAAGAAAAAAATTAAGATTGAAGAAACCTGGTCAAAGATTGAATCAATTATGAAAACCCTAATTTCAATCCTCATTTGATTGTTGTGTTTGATTAAGAAACTGATTTAGCATTGAGTGATGAGTGATTGGCGTGATTTTAGGTTTGACTAAGATTTGAATTTGCTTGATATAGAGTGATAGGAAAGTTGCGTGATTTTAGGTTTGATAAAAGGATATTTCGGTTTTGATTTTTGGGTATAATAGGTTTCAGAAAGCATGTCATTAATGGATTGTATGCATTTAACAAAAAAACCAAGTTGCTCCATTGGTTATCATTATGTTGCATGGGGGGGGGGGGGGGGGGGAGACCAGGGTTCGATTCCCATAAGTGTCAAAGTTTTTTTAATTGATTCGTGGTATCATAAAGCTGCCAGCATGTCACTTTGTTGCCTAGTCACATGATGACTCATATTATCCAGTCAGCATGTGATGCTAAGTGGCATTTGAGGGTCATGGTACAACCTTCAAAGCATCAAATACAACTCAAAACTTGTCTCATATATATGTTAAGATAGCATATAAGAAGTAACATTCCATATAAGTAAAAGGTTAGACTTAGTTTGGAATGAAACTGTATTTGAAAGATTTAGAAAATAAAACATACAACCTTGGAACTAAAGTTTATTATTTAATAAACATGTGCGGTAAATAAATTCTAATAGAATATGATATATCATTTAGTAAATGGATATACATATTTGTAAAGATAGAACATGAATAAAATCTAAGTATGATTAAAGGATTTTTCATGTGTATCATGTTATTGTTGTATCATGAGCATAATGATTTAACAATATTTGATATCTTGTGTAATAGATATTCTAATGAAATATGTTTGAACTTAGAATAATGATCCTCAAACCTGGAATAGCTCCTTAAAATATTACACAATGGATATTAACGTTACGGGATTTTTAAATAGCATATTGTTGTTTGTATACAATGATGATGGTATAAATTGAGACGACACTCAATAACTAGTCATGGAAGGATTTTATCCTTAGCCATGTGAACTAGTTGCGCTCAACTAAGAGCATAGTTGCATTATACATTAAAGAATTAGAATACTTTAAAACTTTAAAATGTTTGAAAGTTTGATTGTCATAAATTGGTGATTGGGGATATCACACCATATATGAATGGTATGTGTAACTATTTCAAGATAGTTGGATATACACATACAAGAATTTTGCTAATTAAATTCTTGAAATAAGTATTCTCAAAATTATGAAAGATCAAAAGTTAGTTGAATAATGCATTGTCAACAAATATGATTGTCATTACTTGAGGCATAATTGTCAACAAGTCAGTACTTGAGACAAAATTCATTAACTAGAATTATCATGCATTGATCTATTTAGTATTTGGATAAGGGATATTAAACAATTATTATTTATAATGAATTAAAGTACTTTGTACGTTTGTTTTCATTAATAATATATTGTATCCTGTTTTTGCATGTTTAAATCCGTGAATGACTTATGTTATTCTAAATTGTCCATTGTCAATTAATGATATGTGAATATCATTAAACTAAGACAAATTTGAGTATTGGTTAGAATATACTTGAAAGTATATTGATGCGTTGACATACCAATTTCACATGATATTCAATGAATTGAATATAGGACTTATCCCAACTACATGATTTTACTTTATGGATCTTGTCAGTAAGTATATCATGAATTTGTTATCCTCAGACTTGAGATACCAGATAAGTCATGGATGTAGTGCATTTTTGTGAAGCAATTTACCGCTTACCGTAATTGGAAGTTATAAGGATTGTTTTCAGAAGTGTTGCAAAGTTCATGGGTTAGTCTTGTAGTCAAGAAAGAATTTGTTCCTTCAAATTCGTTTTGAAGTTTAATACTGCTGGGCCCTTCGTAGGGTTGACAAGATGTTTGCGTGCGCACGCCCAAAGTCTATCTGGAATACGTTCAGATGTTTTGGTAATCTTGCTCAATCATAAACAACGAGAAACAGAATTATTAATTAAAGAATGACTAAGATCCATATCTTTATTAACGTGGTATTAGAAACAAAAGGATGATAATAATAATGATGAATCATTATAGGTTTTTCCAGGAAACCTTCCTCGAGTTGATCTAGGGGCATTGGCGTGTTGCTAGACGGTTACCAATGTCATTATGTTATTAATAGATATCCAAGTGGGAGCTGTTGGAGTTTATGGATATATATTAATAAACGTATGTCTAGAATCGAACTCGAGACCTCGGGATTGCACACGTTACGAATGAGTATTAAGAAATAATAATTAATATATTTATATATTTATTATTATACACAAGTATGTAACGATCGTTGGTATTTACCGTTAATGACTAACGACCGTTAGACGAATATAAGGAAAGAATTATGTGATAATAATTGGTAAGTCAAGAAGCTTCCGGATTCCCTTTGGGATCATATGGCCGATCGGTTGGGCTTGGGAAAACCCAATCCCACACCAACTTGAGCTCCAAGTTATTAACACTATAAATACAAATCAAGGGTCATTAGTTTTTGTAACTTTTGTACACAATATTAAACCTTAATTTGTGTTTTCTTTCTTTGTATGTAAATCGACCGAACACCCCTTTAAGGGTGATTCGACTTTTGTTTTTATAAACAAAATTGTTTCTTGTGTTGTTACTAGCATCACCTTAATACGGTTTAATTCGTGTGTACAAGAACGAGGTAACAACACATTATTGTTGTTATCAAGGGATCGATTAACAAAACGGTAAGGGGTTAATCATTGATCCATATAAACCCTAATTAGGGTTCTTCAGTTGTTCAAGACAATTGCTTTTGATTCTTGTTCGGGCTAGAATCACCACGGTACGTTCATATTTATGTAGTCAGTTAATTAATTATGAGTATTTGATCTTTATGCTTTCGTTGCGCGTTATTGATGTGTATATGTTTAATTATGTAATTGTTATGATACTTAAATTCTAACATATGGTTGATCTTTTCAAGTAACTTACACGTGGATAGTAGGTTATGAAGCACCTCTTCATGACTTATGTGAACATCGAGCAACTCTAGAACTCGCAGGTTCACGCAAACGATCAAAGGATTGCTACTAATGTGAAGGGGGTAGTTCTTCTTGAGAGGGCGCTCCATGTGAAGGGAAAAATCGAGCTTTATACTTAATGTGTTTAGGTTCTCACTTGAGAATATATCATCTGGCAAAGTAAATGAAGCAACGTCATCAACGACTGTGAGAAAAAGCTCCTTAAGAGAACTTTTGGAAGCTACACGCTTAATAAACTTTTCAGCACGAGTAGTCGACTTTGGCTTGCGGATGCCAAAGTGAATATCACATGTTATAATTGGTATGTTGTCCCTGTGATACCTTCGTATAGTCCGTCTGATCAGCCTGAAGTACCATTTTTCTTGCTGTTTAGTTAAAGACTTACCGGATTGGCAAAACCTGAGTGTGGGGATGGTAGACCAAGAGTGTAGCCACGACTTGGACAAGATGCAGGTGCGGGCTGCATCTTTTGCCGGCAACTCAGGTACATCTTCTAGTTGCCGTCTGTGGGTCAGTGTCATGCTCTTCACGTCCTCCATCTGTCACAAGAATAACAAAAGAAAATGAAAGAGATGGTTATTTTCAATATACAAATAACTGACAATTCTGTTTCGTTAAACAGTTTAACCATTAAATAATTAGAATAAGAGCTGCTATCTAAAGAGACGAGGTCGAGGAACATGTCGACTAGATTCTGTATCCATTGTTTTAGCTTTTATAAGAAGCTTAATAGCTTATATAGCTAAAAGAAGTTCATGAAAGTGTTTAGAAAAGGTCCTTGGTTTCCTCACAAAAGGTCAAGGGATCAAACCTCGCTAGGTGTGTTTATTTAGGGGTGGCCGAGGAAGGGTCGGAAACGGTCCCTGGATTAACCCGGTGAGGCCGCGTACATGTGAGTCAAAAAAGGCTCGCCTTCCCCGGGTAATCTTAACAGGGAAAACCTACACCGTTTACCCGTAATGAAGTTTAAGCTTATATGGGGTTTTAGTAAGCCCATGAGCTTATATGAGAGGTGTTATAGCTACTTTCGAATACGTTTTTTGTGGTTATTTTAGCATCATAAGCCTGAACCAGGACACAATTTGACAAGGTTCATTTACGAATAATTATACAAAACGAGGAATGCAACTTTTTTAGACTAGGTGCATTTAAGAAAGATCGAGGTATTTTACAAAAATTAACACTACGCCGCAAAATTCCATGGGTGTCCCAGGACCCACCTGTACCTGGGCGGCTGAGCTTAGGTACAAATAGTTAACAAGTGTTTATTAGCCCATAAGCTGCTTATATATGTTTAAGGTTATTTTGTGGCTTATGAGCTTATTTGGTTTCGGCTTATGCAATATAAGCCGAAATTAAAAAACCTAACTCGCAAGTCGCAAATAGTAAAATAACGTTGTTTCATTTCATCTGTCTAGGGGGTGTTTAGGTAGAATTACAATGGTTTCTTAAAGAAATTAAGGCCAGTGAGTGGTACCCTGTTAACTAATACATACTCCGTAGTAATGAAGGATATATACATCAATTCAAAATATTTGGACTAAAAAAATTAAAAAGACAAAGGTACTTTGCATCTTACCTTATAATGGGGGTGTTTTGTTTTACAGTTTTTAATTAAAGAACAATATTATAAATAAACCTTAATAGGAATTAAAGTTTTGATAAACAAACTTCTTACCTTGAAATTGAAGATCGAAAAAAGAGAGAAATGTGGGTTTGAAGGTGTTTTATTTGGTGCAACAATAGTACTACCACTCTTTCATTTTATATTTTGGAGATGGAGAAATCAAGTATTGTTACGCTTTGTTCTCAAGTTAAATTTTTAAAGAATGAAAGGGGATGGGATGGGAAGTGGAAAGTAGAGAATGAAAATGTGAAGAAAGTGATTATTTTTATTTTTGTTCTTGTGTTTTTATTTTAAGTTGCAAGGAAAGTAAATGAAGCTACCTAAATTATAAATATACCCTCAAAACATAATTTACTCTTCACTCTTCATTTGAAATACTATCCAGTTTTTTCTCAAAAAAAAGAAATAATAATAATAATAAAATAATAAATACTATCGAGCCATTCTACGATTAAATGTGACCAATAACGTTTGTAGCCCATGTCCATTGTTCTTGGTTCATCAAACATGCTGAAAATAGGACGATTATTGACGCCTCTGTTAACTTTTTTTTTTGGTACATACTCACATTGACATGTAGCTCACTCGCATCTAAGGAATTTGGAAAACCTATTTTAAGAACATTTTGGCTATCTTGAACTGTTTATATACTATAAGTAGATAATTACCAACAAAAGCTTGCTATCATTGACCTGCCATTTTTTTTAATACTTAAACATCAAATATATGTTGGTTATTTATTTCCAAAAATTCTATACGCATTCCATTCATTGCAACAGCTACGCCTACAATCTCATTATACAACTCATTAACAAGGTATGTTCCCACAGGATAAAACTTGAAAACTCATATCAGACTATCAATATACGTTACTTGCAGGCTTGCAACATACTTTTCTCGTGTTTATTTAAGAACCTTTTATGGTACGTACATGAAGAAACAAGGATATAATTGTAATTAACCAAAGCCCATGTTCTCGGCTGTACCCATTCCCTCCCGATCATCCCAAATATGGGAGGATTAGAAATACACACAAAAGCCCATCCCTTCCCTCCCTCCCACCTTCCCATCCACTACCTTTCCATCTTAAAAAAACTCAAGAACGCCCCTTTTTTTAATTTCCCTTCCCATCCCCTTCCATTACTTTCAAGACTGCCCTTTTTTTTTAGTTTATCAAGAGGAAAAAGTATATACAGGTAACGACAAAATAATAAATAATAAATAAATAAATAAATAAATAAAATAAATACACAGATTAAAAAAAGGGTAAATGGCACTCATTATGGCATGCAAAAACGCTACTCACGTTTCGGGATAAATGCAAAAAAACCACCGAGACCTAACTCTCGTTATTTTCCTCATTAAGTGTCACGTCACTGAGGGTATTATCGTCATTTCATTACTTTAAGGATTAATATGTCCACATGTAATAGCACTGTTTTTTAGGGATTAAATTTGCAATTTAAGTTTTATCTTTTATTTCACATTCACCACCACCCTCTACCACCAACCACTAACTGTGACATCATAAACATGACATCAAACAGAAATAATAATGGGGATTCATTTAACAAAATGAATTTTATAGGTACCAATTTATGTAACATTGCATTGAAACTCGTTTCTTTGAAGCTTCAGATCACCAATTTTAATCATCTCCCAAATTTTTGTCACGATAGCATTATATACAAACGGAACCTTAAACCTCTCGCAATAAATAGCCAATCTTCTACCCGTTTCCTCTACTTGTTCAGCAGGCTAAAACCACGTTGTGGAAGCTCAATTCCCGTAATTCTCAGCTTAGGTGGCCCACCAAGTCTAATTTGTTGTAGTGGATCATGTATTCCCATCCTTCTTGATGTTGCAAAATGAGTTGAAGCCATCGTTGCATAAAAAATCCTAACAAAATTACAAAACACAGATCAGATGCATAATCACTGTAAGTTTAACTACGCAAATGAGCCTAACAGTTGACTCTCACGTGTCAAACAAAGCTACACTTTGACTTAAAAAATAACAGGAATTATTTCACTTTTATTGAAAAATTTAATACTTATATTGAGCTATATAAAAAGGTACACAAATTAGACAAAAGATTTACCAAGTAAACTTAAAATAACTAGGCTAAATTCAAATTCAAAAGATACTAAGTTTGACTCATTGTTAAAGGTCAACATGATCATTCACTGAAGTTCATAACATTAAATATGAAAAGATAAGAAGATATTAATAGGTGTTTGTTTAAGCTTATTTGATAAGATCATAAGCCCAAAAATAAGCTTAAACAAACACCAAATACCAAGAGCTTCACAAACTCAATAGGGTCATAGAAACTATAAACTTCAAATTTTCTTTCTCAACACATGATTGCATAATATACTACTTGTGTTGGATAGCAACTTTGTTCACACACAAAAAGAACCTTAAAAGCATCAACATATAAAAAAGAATAAGATGACACTCTTTAGGGTAGAAACAAAAACCAAAGAGAAAAGATGCTGTGTGTTCTCTGCCCCGATGGAGCGTGCCCGCCGAACTGTCATTTTCTGGAGGTCTTTCTAGTAGAGTCTCCGTTCAAGACCCGTCAAGAGCTGATTGACACAAGGTTCAACTTTGAGTTTATAAAAAAGTGTTTATTGGAAGCAAACACTCGTGATGAGCAAAAGATTATCGTTGAAGGGATGATAATAAGTTGTGCAGCTAGAAGAAAATATTCGTTTGAAGTTACTAAAATACTCGAAATTAGGTAAAAGGTTGAATTTGCATTGGTATTTTAGTCACTTCACTTTAGTCGGAGACTGGATGTGTGTTGTAGGGCTGAGCATTATAAATCGCGGACTGGACCAGACCGGACCGAATGTATTTCTGTCTGGTCCTCGGTCCATCCTTTTAACCATTTTCGGTCCTCGGTCTGGTTAGGACTTACGCACAACTGGACATTATGCTTTGTTGGACCGGACTAACCGACGAACCGGACCGACCCGAACATGGACCGACCATTTCGGTTTGGTGTTTTGGGCCACATCGGTTTTCGGACCGTGCTCAGCCTTTGTTGTAATAAGGACCACACTTTCTATTTGGACAAACCAAAAGGGCAAGTTTACATTTTCTAAAAAGACAATTGATTGTGCTCTCTTTCTGCCTGCTTTAACAGGACCCACTATCTAACAATGAGCAATGCTATGTCCACAAAATAAAAAAAAAAAAAAAAAAAAAAAAAAAAAAAAAAAAAAAACACATAATGATGTGGTAGTAAAACTATTTATCCAATCAAATAAATTGTTGCTCTTTTATATGAGCAATGCTATGTTCACAAAATATTTAAAAAAAAATTCCACATAATGACATGGTAAAATTATTTGTCCGATCAAATAAACTGTTTTTTATAATTGTTTTGATTGGACAAATAATTTTGGCACATCATAATGTGAAAGTCTTTTTATAAATCTTTTGTGGATATTACAATTTTCTGCAACAATATGCATTACGACAAAAAGTCATAGCTTTACATGGTTCTAACTGGGTCTTGGCCAGAATAGCCGAGTCTTACCTGGTTTTAACTGGGTCTTAGCCAGAATAGCCGAGTCTTACCTGGTTCTAACTGGGTCTTGGCCAGAATAGCCGAGTCTTACCTGTTTCTAACTAGGTTTTGGCCAGAATAGCCTAGTCTTACCGAGTCTTACCTGGTTCTAACTGGGTCTTGACCAGAATAGCCGAGTCTTACATGGTTCTAACTGGGTCTTGGCCAGAATAGTCGAGTCTTACCTGGTTCTAACTGGGTCTTGGCCAGAATAGCCGAGTCATACCTGGTTCTAACTGGGTTTTAGCCAGAATAGCCAAATCTTACCTGGTTCTAACTGGGTCTTGGCCAGAATAGCAGAGTCTTACCTGGTTCTAACTGGGTATTGGCCAGAATAGCAGAGTCTTACCTGTTTCTAACTGGGTCTTGGCCAGAATAGCTGAGTCTTACCCGGTTCTAACTGGGTCTTGGCCAGAATAGCCTAGTATTACCTGGTTCTAATTGGGTCTTGGCCAGAATAGCCGAGTCTTACCTGTTTCTGACTGGGTCTTGGCCAGAATAGCCGAGTCTTACCTGGTTCTAACCGGGTCTTGGCCAGAATAGCCTAGTCTTACCGAGTCTTACCTGGTTCTAACTGGGTCTTGGCCAGAATAGCCGAGTCGTACCTGGTTCTAACTGGGTCTTGGCCAGAATAGCCGAGTCTTACCTGGTTCTAACTGGGTCTTGGCCAAAATAACAGAGTCTTACCTGGTTCTAACTGGGTCTTGGCCAGAATAGCCGAGTCTTACCTGGTTCTAAGTGGGTCTTGGCCAGAATAGCCGAGTCTTACCGGGTTCTAACTGGGTCTTGGCCAGAATAGCCGAGTCTTACCTGGTTCTAACTTGGTCTTGGCCAGAATAGCCTAGTTTTACCTGGTTCTATCTAGATCTTGGCCAGAATAGCCGAGTCTTACCTGGTTTTAACTGGGTCTTAGCCAGAATAGCCGAGTCTTACCTGGTTCTAACTGGGTCTTAGCTATAATAACCGAGTCTTACCAGTTTCTAACTGGGTCTTGGCTAGAGTAGCCGAGTCTTACCTGGTTCTAACTGGGTCTTAGCCAGAATAGCCGAGTCTTACCTGATTCTAACTGGTTCTTGGCCAGCATAGCCGAGTCTTACCTGGTTCTAACTAGGTCTTTGTGACAACCGGCAGTTTAGGGAGCTATTTCAAAAACCCGCATTACGATTAAAGTTCGTTTATAATTTTTAATTGAAATCTTATTTCACAACGAACTTGTAAGACCTATTTTATGGAAAAATTTTAATTTAAGATGCTATGGAATTCGTGAATTATGTTCATAATTCATTTTTGATTACATGCTCGGTGATGTATATACTTGAATTCTCACTAGTACTACGTTGACTCCGGCACTAGAAAACCTAAAAGTTTAATAACTTACGAGTTTAATACGTTGGATGTTTAATAACGTATTTATTATAACTTTCAGTGGATTATATATATAAAGTCGTCAATAGGTGAATACAACGAGTTTTGGGGACGTTTAATATTGCGTAGTAAGTTTTTACTTACGTACGGGGGCGTTTTTATAAACTAATATTAATAATAAAAAGGTTTGGTGTGCAAAACATAAGAAAACTAAGTAGAGGGACTTAAAGTGTAAAATACCTATATTAAAACCCTAACCCTAAACTAATAACTCATTTCCATCTCATCTTTTCACCTCTCCTCCCTCTCCTCTCTTCCTCACCGCCGGCCACCCCTGCCCGGCCACCACCGCCGCACACCATCACACACCACCACCTCCAAAACACTCCCTACCATCTCCTTGTTACATAGTGGTGATTCACGCGCCCAAGAATCTCCCCCCTCACCTCGATTCTACCATATTCGACGCCACCCACACCTCCTCCACCATTTTCTTGGGTTATCTTTGTAGATCCGCGGGTAAGTGGGCATAAGGTGCCTCGTTTTTATTGAAAAACTTACCCAAACCCACGAAAAATTATTAATATGGATCGGAATTGGAAAGAAAAAGACGAAAGGATGTTGGGTTTCATTAAAACTTGGTTAAATCTTAGTTTGGTATCCGGGTTTTTGTGGTTTGGTCGAATTGTGATGCGTGGTCGACCCCTAGCCGAGGCCCTCTCCTCGACTTCTTTTAGTTTCGGGTCGATGTGGTCTTTTTGACCCATTTTTCTGGATGGTTGACCATTTGTGGTCATGGTGATTAATTGGTTTTTGCTAGTTTGGCCATGGTTTGGTTATTTTTGTTGTGGCCGACCCTTGTGGGAATCGAAGACCCAAAATGGGTCGATTGGGGGCTTTTGGGTCGAGCTCGTGTGAGCAAGCCGCGATTCTAGTGGTCTCGGGTGGGACCCTCTTGGCACTTGGTATATTATTTGACTTTAGTTGACTTGGTCTTTGACCCGAATGCGGCTATTTTTGAGAACCGTGGTTGATGTCGAAATATATATATTTCGGCTAACTTTTATTTGTTATGACTATTTTTGGTATATGTTGATTGTTACTATTATTTTTGCGGCTTATTGGATTTTGTAACGGTTGACGAGTTATATTTGAACTCGTGGTATTATTTGAAGAAGTGTTGACGAAAAGTGTGATTGGGGACCGATTGTGAGACGGTCGTTAGATTGACGGAGATAGGTTAGTCGGGTGCCGTAGTCGGACCCTATTGTTGTAGCACGTAGATTGAGATGGTTTTGGACGGAGATACCTTTGGTTATTATGACTTTTGTTATTTACTTTGGACTTAGACAATGAGCCGAGAGTCATGACTCGGACATGTGACCATTTCGTATGACTCGATAACTATTAAAATTAAAACGAAAATAATAAAACTCGTAATAATAATTATTGATAATATGAACGTTTATATGAATATATATACGTGAATAACGTATATATAACTATATAAGCGCGTATATTAATAATAATAATAATCACGAGTCGTATTATAAATAATACAATTAGATATATATTAGGCTACGAAAGTGGCGTAATATTATTGAACGTATTATTATTATAAAAATTGTGTTATAAAACGGGGAACTCCCGACAATTGTTAAACGTTTAATAAAATGTCATTTCGGATATATAACGGATAAACTTATTGAGTTATGCGAAATCGTTGTCACTCGGGTTCAGGTAAGTTATTATTTGTGACGTTCGTGTTGTCACGGATATATGACGATTAATATAAACGTTTTTCTATAACTAAATAACCACTTAACCGTAAGGTTGAATCGGGTTATTTGGTTATACGAAATGAATATATTAATGGGCATTGTATCCTACGACGCCCATAGGTTGTAGTATATGTAAAGTGTAATAGATTGCGAGTGTATATATCGGGAAATCTGGCTAATTTGACGATATATATATGAGGAATTTATTAAACTATGATATATACTATATAGTAATTATGTGCTATGTGCTTTAGGTTGGGTGTAATCTTGGAACGGTATGTTACGTAAATAAATATGAGGATTATCAAATCGACGGACTTGATAAACTTCGGCGATTTATTTAAATGATATATTGGGCTAATATTAGATCCATAGTTTATTTTATTACTCTTTATGTGATCTTTTTGGTTAGTTTTGAGTCGACCCACCACCCGTATGGATACCAAACGCAAATACACCAATCTAATACGAAATGGATTTTCAGAAATAAAACGGATTCTCGTCCGGGTTTGGGAATATTATAAATTTGAGGAAATGATTTCTGAAAGAGTTAATATTGTTAGGTCGTGCCAAGTCCGTAGTTGCTGTTTCGTGAGTTATCATACATCTTATTTCCACCGACTTCTTCTTGCTATTTTCTGGACTTGAGGTGAGTCATAGCCCCACTTTTACTCTTGAACTATGTTTTCAATACTTGGGGTGAGAAACGTGCAAATTATTTTACGTGGACTATTATCGCTTTTATATTCTTTCTAAACTTGCTATGCGTATGGACTAGGATATATTGTCAGCTTTAGTTACACCTTTTGTGTGAACTATTCAAGGTTGGCTTATTTGGTTATTGGTGGATTGTCAGCTTTAGTCACATATATGTTGTGTGTACTATTCAAGGTTGGCTTATTTAGATACTGTAGTGTGCACCTATAGGTTATTAATACTTCAGAAGTTATCCGAGTTATTATTGGTATTGCGGGGGCTACCCGAATATCTATGTTAGTACGGAAGGGTATCCGTGTGTTATGTTGGAGCGGAGGGTATCCGCAGGCTTTTAGCGAATCCTTAGTCTAGCTAGCAAGCGTTTTGCGTATATGTCCACTATATTGTTAGTTGAATTTAAACCTATGATCTCACCAGCGAAAGCTGACTTTTAGCACGTTTTCTTAGGTAATTAAGTGTTGATGCATGCTTGGAATGGAAGGCTCGGTCAAGGCACACGGTTCATGGATCTATTTTTCTAAACTCTGATAATTAAATTTGGACCTATTGTTACTTTATTTTGGGCCTGACTCTAAAGTATGTTGGGATAAATGTAAACCTTAAAACCCCGTTTTGGTTGTGTTTTTATTATGTTTACTTTATCTCGTTCTATATTGTCTTGTGTTGGATACCAATCCCCGTAGCACCCCGAAAGCTTGTTGAGTCTTCCGCTGTATCAAATTTTGGGGGTGTTACAGATTGGTATCAGAGCCAAGGTTATAGAGAACTAGGTAAATAAACGCCTAAACTATAACCGTATTTTTATAGAAAATGATCCTTGACCACCGCCCGCCAGCCCGCCAAGCCGAAGCATCTTCTATTATTTGAGGTATTATGAGATATTTGAGATGATTTGAGGTTTATGGATTTTAGTAATAAGATGGCGTTCTCGAGGATTTATATGGTCTATATGTTTTATAAACATTTTAGTAATGCGGTGTTTGAAATTCTTTTATTGAGATTATATATGGAACTATTTGATGAGTATATTTGGTATGGTATTATGAGTTGTGATTTAGTTGTTTTGAAACACTTACACCTACCCTACGCCGTTGTCACAGACTATGGCCTCCCATATGCCCGATGTCATCGAGGATATTCTTACTGCACCGGTTTTACCTGCACAGTTCACTATGGCATCTGATGACCCTTACCAGATGGCCATGTCTTCAGCTACTGTATCACAGGCAGCTTCTACTTCAGCACTACCTGCTGCATCTACGCAGGGACCCTCATCTTCTCTAGGGCTCCCTGGTACATCGAGGCAGCTTACTCTTCATCAGGCTTTGGCTCGTGTGGCACCACGCTTTGCCCACCAAGCTACGGCACGCATGTCGGTACGCCCTACTCCATCACCTTTACAGATTGATGCTCATTCTCTTCTGTCTGAGGCGCCACCCACATCATTGCGTCGTCGTCCTAGATCACCTACTACATCTTTACTTGGCTCACCTAGTAGGAGACGACGAGTGATGAGGTACTCTTCCGATGAGGAGGAAGAGGAGTACGAGGGTGAGGATGAGGAGGATGACCCTCAGGAGGCTGAGCAGGGTGATGATGATGATGACCCTGAGGAGGAGGATGAGATGCCTGATGATGATGATGATGAGTTAGCACCACCAGCTCAGGCTGAGGAGCCTGATTCACCTGTACACCCGATTGAGCCTGATTCACCTGATCATCCGTTCTTGTTTGAGTTGCCACCTGGTAGTCCCGTTGAGTCGGATGCATCTTCGGAGGTTTCTGCTGAGCATGCAGAGTTGGGTGAGGTTGGCAGGTTGTGGGCTCGGATTACTGAGCTTGGTGAGAGAGTTGCACGTGTATCTGATCGACTTGAGAGAGTTATTGGAGAGTTTTTAGCGGATTTGAGAGTTGACATGACTGTCGTTGTGGGCAGGACTACTGAGCTGAGGAGAGTTTTGATGGATGTCCACGAGCATATCGATAGTTTGCAGCGAGGATTTGTTACTGCTCGTGAGGCCGACCGCAAGCTTTGGCAAAGGAATGCCGAGCTAGAGAAGGAGGTGGCTGACCTCAAGAGAGACCGAGACACCCATAGCGTGGAGTTAGGATCGTTATGGCGGGATCTTGATGGCTTGAGGCAGGAGTTGAGGAGCCTCCGCCAGCCACGTGGCTAGTTGTTTGGGTTATGTTATCTTTTTGCTTTCTTAACCGAGGAGTGTTCGGTTAGAAAAGCTATTTATCATATTTTGATGTATTTTGCTCAGTATTCGTCTCTTTTGGAACGATTAGTATATTTTGTGTTATCCGTTAGTTGGAACGATGTTAGATCGCTATTGTATGGTTGATGATTATTAGTATATGGTATTATGTGATTTTGGGTGTTATGGAAATTGAGTCCTTATTCGCTTATTTGTTGTTACGTGGTGTATTGTTGCTATTCTTTCCATGACTTGATTTCGTTGAGATGTTTTGTTGAGCATATCGATAAGTTCTATTGGAGACTCATGAACTTGTATGATGTTACAGATCAATGGCACCCCGTTGAAACCCTGTTAGGTCTACCAGAACTGGTCCTGCTGTGACTACTCCTGTTCGCCGAGGTCGTCGACCTACTCGAAATGTTGAAACCCCTACTCCTGACAACCTGGACACCACTAACCGTAACAACAGGAATCAAAATGTTGATGTTCAGGGAGACAATGGTCATGTTCCACTTAATGCAACTACTGTAGATCAAGCAATGATCAACCAACTCGTGGAGCAAAGAGTTGCTGAACTACTAGCTGAGTCAAATCATTCCAACAATTCTGCTGGAACTTTTCCACCTGTTCGTGCTAATGGATGTCAATACAAGGAATTCAAGATTTGTGGACCCATTGAGTTTGGTGGAACTGAAGGAGTGGTTTACTTAGTCAGATGGATTGAGAAGACTGAGTCAGTGTTTAATGTCAGCGGTTGTGCGGAGAATGCAAAGGTAAAGTTTGCTTCTTTTACTTTCAAGGATGAAGCTTTGACTTGGTGGAACAACTACCGAAATGCAGTTGGGAGTGATGTAGCTTATGCTATGACTTGGGAGCAATTTAAGTCCTTGCTGATTCAGACTTATTGCCCAAGGAATGAGGTCAAGAAGCTAGAGATTGAGTTTTGGAACCACAAGGTGAAAGGTACTGACATGGCGACTTACAATCGTCGTTACCAGGAATTAGCCTTGTTGTGCCCAGATATGGTGAAAACTGAGACTCAAAAGATCGAGAGGTATACTGATGGGTTGCCTGTAGCTACGAGGAATGATGTGATTTCTACTAGGCCTGCAAACATCCATGAGGCAATCACAATTGCTCAACAACTTATGGATTCGTTGGAATTAGAAGAAGCCGATAAGGAGAAGGATGGAAAGAGAAAGAGGGACTGTCACTCTAAGAGTAATGATCACTGAAGCAAGAGACAAGCTAAGGCTTATGCTATTGGGAATGGAGATAAGAAGAATCAGAATGGTGATGCACCCAAGTGTGATCGTTGCCATCAGCATCATACTGGATGGTGTAGTGTGAAATGCCAGAATTGCTCAAAGAAAGGACACACAACTAGGGACTGTAGAGCTCGACCTCTTGCTATGGTTCAAGCTGCTCCTGAGATGAGAAATAAGGCAGATGTTACTTGTTATGGGTGTAGAAAGAAGGGACACTATAGGAATGAGTGTAGAGAATCACGGAACCGTGGAAATCAAGGCTCGGGTGGTAATGGGTACAATTATGGAAACCGTGGAGCTGGAGGAAATCGTGGACGACAAGATATTGGGGACCAACGTGTGGAAGCTGGAGCTGCTCAAGGAAGAGTGTATGCACTCGGGAACGAGAAAGGAGAAGATCTGAACGTCGTTACTGGTACGTTCCTTCTCAATAATCGTTATGCTTCCATACTATTTGATACTGGTGCCGATAGGAGTTTTGTGTCCACTACGTTTGCACCCTTACTCGAGAAACCCCCGATGGCCTTAGGAATTGGATATGATATTGAGTTAGCAAATGGAAACCTAGAAAGGATTAATACCATCATTCGCGGTTGTACATTAAATTTCTTGAACCACCCTTTCAACATAGATCTTCTACCCGTCATGTTAGGAAGTTTTGATGTCATCATTGGTATGGATTGGTTGTCGAAGTATCGTGCTCACATACTTTGCGACGAGAAGATCGTGCGTGTACCATACGGAAAGGAAGTCCTAAACACATTGGGAGACCGAAAGGATTCTAGGAGCCCATCCCGATTAGCAGTCATATCTTGCACAAAGTTACCGAAGCTAATGGAGAAGGGATGTTACCTTTTCTTAGCTCAAATTTCTGAGAAGGGAGAGACGAAGAAAAAGGAAAGGTGCATTGGAGATGTGCCTATAGTTCGTGATTTTCCTGATGTGTTTCCCGATGATTTGCCGGGGATCCCGCCGACTAGACAAGTGGAGTTTCAGATTGAGTTGATACCTGGTGCTGCACCTGTAGCACGAGCACCTTATCATCTTGCACCTACCGAACTGGAAGAGTTGTCGAAACAATTGGCGGTGTTAGCCGAAAAAGGATTCATAAGACCAAGTTCTTCACCTTGGGGAGCCCCAGTCTTATTTGTAAAGAAGAAGGATGGATCGTTTCGTATGTGTATTGATTATAGAGAGTTGAATAAGTTAACGGTGAAGAATCGATACCCGTTACCTAGGATCGACAACTTGTTCGATCAACTTCAAGGATCGAGTGTGTATTCGAAGATCGATTTGAGATCGGGATATCTTCAACTTCGAGTTCGCGAGAAAGATATTCCGAAAACGGCTTTCAGAACCCGTTACGGGCATTACGAGTTTCAGGTGATGCTGTTTGGGTTGACTAACGCACCGGCAATATTCATGGATCTCATGAATCGGGTGTGTAAGCCTTACTTGGATAAGTTCGTGATTGTATTCATCGATGACATTATGATTTATTCAAAGAGTGAGAAGGAGCATGAGGAGCATCTAAGACTCATTTTAGAATTGCTCAGGAAGGAGAAACTCTATGCCAAGTTTTCGAAATGCGAATTTTGGATTCCGACGGTACAATTTTTGGGTCATGTGATTGATAGACAAGGAGTCCATGTGGACCCAGCTAAAATTGAGGCGATAAAAGATTGGGCTGCACCTACAACCCCAACCGAAGTTCGTCAATTTTTGGGTTTAGCTGGTTATTACCGAAGATTCATTGAGGGATTTTCGAAGATAGCTAAACCATTGACCAAATTGACTCAAAAGAGTGTTACGTATGAATGGGGAGATAAAGAAGAGGAAGCGTTTCAATTGCTTAAGAAAATGTTGTGTAGTGCTCCTATCTTAGCGTTACCAGAAGGTAACGAGGATTTCGTCGTCTATTGTGACGCCTCACATAAAGGTTTGGGAGCCGTGTTAATGCAACGAGAGAAGGTGATAGCTTATGCTTCCCGACAGCTCAAAAAGCATGAGAAAAACTACACTACCCATGATTTGGAGCTCGGTGCTGTGGTTTTTGCTTTAAGAATATGGAGACATTACTTGTACGGAACAAAGTGTGTGGTATTTACTGACCATAAAAGTTTACAACACATCTTAAATCAAAAAGAGCTCAACATGAGACAGCGACGTTGGATTGAGTTGCTAAGCGATTATGATTGTGAAATTCGCTACCACCCTGGTAAAGCAAACGTTGTTGCTGATGCTCTTAGTCGAAAGGAAAGAGTACCACCATTACGAGTTAGGTCATTAGGAATGACTATCGTATCGCCATTACCGTCTCAAATACTCGAAGCTCAAACGGAAGCGTTGAAAGCAGGAAATAGATCTGCCGAGAATATATTTGGGATGGCTGATAATGAGAAAGGATTTGTTAAGCGTTCTGATGGATTATTATGTTTTGGAGATCGGATTTGGGTACCTTTGCATGGAGAAATTCGGGAATTGATTATGCATGAGTCGCATAAGTCAAGGTACTCCATTCATCCTGGTTCCAATAAAATGTACCAGGATCTTAAGAAGTTCTATTGGTGGCCAAATATGAAGGCAGATATAGCATCGTACGTTAGTAAGTGCCTGACATGTGCTAAGGTTAAAGCTGAACACCAGAGACCGTCAGGATTACTAACGTAACCAGAACTTCCAGTCTGGAAATGGGAGCGGATTACTATGGACTTCATTACCAAATTACCGAGGACAGCTAGCGGTTGTGACGCTATCTGGGTAATTGTGGATCGTCTGACAAAGTCTGCTCATTTCTTAGCTATTAGTGAAGATGATAGTGTAGATAAGCTTGCAAGGTTATATGTGAAGGAAATTATTTCGCGTCATGGAGTCCCGATATCTATTATTTCGGATCGTGATAGTCGTTTTACGTCAGCTTTGTGGCGATCACTTCAAACGGCTTTGGGGACGAGGCTTGATATGAGTACTGCATATCATCCCCAAACCGATGGTCAAAGTGAGAGGACCATTCAGACACTAGAGGATATGCTTCGTGCATGCATCATAGATTTTGGTAAAGGATGGGAGAAGTATTTACCCCTTGCGGAATTCTCCTATAATAATAGCTACCACACAAGTCTTAAGGCTGCACCATTCGAAGCTTTGTATGGCAGAAAGTGTTGTTCGCCTATTGGTTGGGCAGAAGTTGGAGATAGTCAACTTACAGGCCCTGAGCTTATTTTGGAAACTACAGAGAAAGTAACTCAGATTCGTGATCGATTGCAAGCAGCCAGAGATAGGCAGAAGAGCTACGCCGATCAGAGACGTAAACCTTTAGAGTTCCAGGTTGGAGACAAAGTAATGCTGAAAGTCTCGCCTTGGAAGGGTGTAATACGTTTCGGGAAACGTGGTAAACTCAACCCACGCTACATTGGACCATTCTTGATCTTAGAAAGGATTGGGCCCGTGGCTTATAGGTTGGAATTACCACATGAACTGAGTAAAGTTCACGACGTGTTCCACGTGAGTAATTTGAAGAAATGTCTTTCTGATGAAATGCCCGTCATTCCAATGAGGGATATTCGTGTTGATGAGAAACTGAATTTCGTGGAAGAACCGATTGAGATTTTAGATCGTAAAGTTAAACGACTCAAGAGAAGTCGCATTCCGCTCGTCAAGGTTCGTTGGAATTCCCGACATGGACCAGAATTTACGTGGGAACGTGAGGACGAGTTCAGGAAGAGATATCCGAAGCTTTTCACTTCGTAGATGAATTTTTCCGAGTGAAACCCGGGACGGGTTTCCTTCTGAGACTGGGAGGATGTGACAACCGGCAGTTTAGGGAGCTATTTTAAAACCCGCATTACGATTAAAGTTCGTTTATAATTTTTAATTGAAATCTTATTTCACAACGAACTTGTAAGACCTATTTTATGGAAAAAATTTAATTTAAGATGCTATGGAATTCGTGAATTATGTTCATAATTCATTTTTGATTACATGCTCGGTGATGTATTTACTTGAATTCTCACTAGTACTACGTTGACTCCGGCACTAGAAAACCTAAAAGTTTAATAACTTACGAGTTTTAATACGTTGGATGTTTAATAACGTATTTATTATAAATTTCAGTGGATTATATATATAAAGTCGTCAATTGGTGAATATAACGAGTTTTGGGGACGTTTAATATTGCGTAGTAAGTTTTTACTTACGTACGGGGGCGTTTTTATAAACTAATATTAATAATAAAAAGGTTTCGTGTGCAAAACATAAGAAAACTAAGTAGAGGGACTTAAAGTGTAAAATACCTATATTAAAACCCTAACCCTAAACTAATAACTCATTTCCATCTCATCTTTTCACCTCTCCTCCCTCTCATCTCTTCCTCACCGCCGGCCACCACCGCCGCACACCATCACACACCACCACCTCCAAAACACTCCCTACCATCTCCTTGTTACATAGTGGTGATTCACGAGCCCAAGAATCTCCCCCCTCACCTCGATTCTACCACATTCGACGCCACCCACACCTCCTCCACCATTTTCTTGGGTTATCTTTGTAGATCCGCGGGTAAGTGGGCATAAGGTGCCTCGTTTTTATTGAAAAACTTACCCAAACCCACGAAAAATTATTAATATGGATCGGAATTGGAAAGAAAATGACGAAAGGATGTTGGGTTTCATTAAAACTTGGTTAAATCTTAGTTTGGTATCCGGGTTTTTGTGGTTTGGTCGAATTGTGATGCGTGGTCGACCCCTAGCCGAGGCCCTCTCCTCGACTTCTTTTAGTTTCGGGTCGATGTGGTCTTTTTGACCCATTTTTCTGGATGGTTGACCATTTGTGGTCATGGTGATTAATTGGTTTTTGCTAGTTTGGCCATGGTTTGGTTATTTTTGTTGTGGCCGACCCTTGTGGGAATCGAAGACCCAAAATGGGTCGATTGGGGGCTTTTGGGTCGAGCTCGTGTGAGCAAGCCGCGACCCTAGTGGTCTCGGGTGGGACCCTCTTGGCACTTGGTATATTATTTGACTTTAGTTGACTTGGTCTTTGACCCGAATGTGGCTATTTTTGAGAACCGTGGTTGATGTCGAAATATATATATTTCGGCTAACTTTTATTTGTTATGACTATTTTTGGTATATGTTGATTGTTACTATTATTTTTGCGGCTTATTGGATTTTGTAACGGTTGACGAGTTATATTTGAACTCGTGGTATTATTTGAAGAAGTGTTGACGAAAAGTGTGATTGGGGACCGATTGTGAGACGGTCATTAGATTGACGGAGATAGGTTAGTCGGGTGCCGTAGTCGGACCCTATTGTTGTAGCACGTGGATTGAGATGGTTTTGGACGGAGATACCTTTGGTTATTATGACTTTTGTTATTTACTTTGGACTTGGACAATGAGCCGAGAGTCATGACTCGGACATGTGACCATTTCGTATGACTCGATAACTATTAAAATTAAAACGAAAATAATAAAACTCGTAATAATAATTATTGATAATATTAACGTTTATATGAATATATATACGTGAATAACGTATATATAACTATATAAGCGCGTATATTAATAATAATAATAATCACGAGTCGTATTATAAATAATACAATTAGATATATATTAGGCTACGAAAGTGGCGTAATATTATTGAACGTATTATTATTATAAAAATTGTGTTATAAAACGGGGAACTCCCGACAATTGTTAAACGTTTAATAAAATGTCATTTCGGATATATAACGGATAAACTTATTGAGTTATGCGAAATCGTTGTCACTCGGGTTCAGGTAAGTTATTATTTGTGACGTTCGTGTTGTCACGGATATATGACGATTAATATAAACGTTTTTCTATAACTAAATAACCACTTAACCGTAAGGTTGAATCGGGTTATTTGGTTATACGAAGTGAATATATTAATGGGCATCGTATCCTACGACGCCCATAGGTTGTAGTATATGTAAAGTGTAATAGATTGCGAGTGTATATATCGGGAAATCTGGCCAATTTGACGATATATATATGAGGAATTTATTAAACTATGATATATACTATATAGTAATTATGTGCTATGTGCTTTAGGTTGGGTGTAATCTTGGAACGGTATGTTACGTAAATAAATATGAGGATTATCAAATCGACAGACTTGATAAACTTCGGCGATTTATTTAAATGATATATTGGGCTAATATTAGATCCATAGTTTATTTTATTACTCTTTATGTGATCTTTTTGGTTAGTTTTGAGTCGACCCACCACCCGTATGGATACCAAACGCAAATACACCAAACTAATACGAAATGGATTTTCGGAAATAAAACGGATTCTCGTCCGGGTTTGGGAATATTATAAATTTGTGGAAATGATTTCTGAAAGAGTTAATATTGTTAGGTCGTGCCAAGTCCGTAGTTGCTGTTTCGTGAGTTATCATACATCTTATTTCCACCGACTTCTTCTTGCTATTTTCTGGACTTGAGGTGAGTCATAGCCCCACTTTTACTCTTGAACTATGTTTTCAATACTTGGGGTGAGAAACGTGCAAATTATTTTACGTGGACTATTATCGCTTTTATATTCTTTCTAAACTTGCTATGCGTATGGACTAGGATATATTGTCAGCTTTAGTTACACCTTTTGTGTGAACTATTCAAGGTTGGCTTATTTGGTTATTGGTGGATTGTCAACTTTAGTCACATATATGTTGTGTGTACTATTCAAGGTTGGCTTATTTAGATACTGTAGTGTGCACCTATATGTTATTAATACTTCGGAAGTTATCCGAGTTATTATTGGTATTGCGGGGGCTACCCGAATATCTATGTTAGTACGGAAGGGTATCCGTGTGTTATGTTGGAGCGGAGGGTATCCGCAGGCTTTTAGCGAATCCTTAGTCTAGCTAGCAAGCGTTTTGCGTATATGTCCACTATATTGTTAGTTGAATTTAAACCTATGATCTCACCAGCGAAAGCTGACTTTTAGCACGTTTTCTCAGGTAATTAAGTGTTGATGCATGCTTGGAATGGAAGGCTCGGTCAAGGCACACGGTTCATGGATCTATTTTTCTAAACTCTGATAATTAAATTTGGACCTATTGTTACTTTATTTTGGGCCTGACTCTGAAGTATGTTGGGATAAATGTAAACCTTAAAACCCCGTTTTGGTTGTGTTTTTATTATGTTTACTTTATCTCGTTCTATATTGTCTTGTGTTGGATACCAATCCCCGTAGCACCCCGAAAGCTTGTTGAGTCTTCCGCTGTATCAAATTTTGAGGGTGTTACAGTCTTGGCCAGAATAGCCGAGTTTTACCTGGTTCTAGGTCGTGGATGAATCGAGTATCTCGTCTTGTAAGCCTCATCCATGATCAACTTTCTCATATCTCCTACTAGTGGAACCCATATTCAATCCAAGAAATATAATCCATCATCCTCCTTTCTCTCCATTTGTTGGTCTAACCCACGCAACATTTCAGTCATAGCGTTCTCATCCTTGAGAGCTTCCTCTTGTGCCGCCTATATCTTACTCTTAATTCTTAACTTCAATGTCATGCTCATAGCTCGCACACGTTTTGGCTTAATCCTTTCCTTCCTACTCAACGCATCAGCCACCACATTTGCTTTTCAAGGATGATAGCGAATCTCACAATCATATTCACTAAATAGTTCAATCCAACTTCTTTGGCTCATATTCAGCTCCTTCTGAATAAAAATATGCTGAAGGCTCTTATGATCAGTGTAAACAATACTCTTCGTGCCATACAATAATGTCTCCAATTTTTGAGAGCGAATACTACCGCACCAAGCTCTAGATCATGAGTGGTATAATTCTTCTCATGAATATTGAGTTGTCGAGATGCATGGGCTATCACTTTCCCCCTCTGCATTAATACACACCCAAATCCCTGATTTGACGCATCACAATACACCACAAAATCGTCTGGTCCATCAGGTAACATCAAAACAGGTGCATTACACAAACTATCTTTTAATGTCTTAAAAGCCATCTCTTGCTCATCTCCCCAAACATACTTCTTATTTTTCTGAGTCAACATAGTTAGGGGCGTGGCAATCTTCGAAAAATTCCCTATAAATCTCCTGTAGTACCCTGCCAATCCTAAGAAAGAGCGTATCTCAGAAGGTGTCGTAGGAGCCTTCCAATTCATGACCACTTCAATCTTACTAGGATCCACATGTATACCTTCACTATTCACCACATGTCCAAGAAAATGCACCTCCTGTAACCAAAACTCACATTTCGAGAACTTGGCGTACAACCTCTCATTCACCAGCAAACCAAGTATCAACTTCAGATGTTCTCCATGCTCTTCCTTCGTCTTAGAATAGATTAAGATATCGAATGTTTTATTTGATTTCAAGTGATATGTATTTTTCAAGTCTACTTGGGAGATGAAAGGAAGTTGATTATGGAACGTCTACAATGAATTAGGTGTTAGGTCGATGCCCGAGTGGTTAATGGGGACGGACTCTAAATTCGTTGGCAATATGTCTACGCTGGTTCAAATCCAGCTCGACCCAACAATTCGCCAATCTACTATCAGATGGTTTAACCCTCTTGTTCTTAAGAAATACCTGATACAAGACAAGAGAATAAAAAAAAGAATCTAAATTTTCCGCTAGATCTCTTCTTATTTCCTTGGGATTATAGTTCAATAGGCTAGATCCCCGCCAGTCCCGACGGATCCAATAAGTACATCAATTCGCCTCTCCATTTTCTGTGAAATGAAGGGACAAAGAGAATAATTGAATTCCGAAGGGGTTTCCTTTTTTTTTTTTTTTTTTTTTTTCTTTTTCTTTTTTAGGAGTCTCTCAAAGAAAGAACACACCCTAAAATAAAATGAAAATAACTAAAATAGTGAAGTTGACAGAATATTTCATCTTTTCTGACGCGACTCGTCTTTCTCATACTTCTTTGTTTTGCCTTCCAATGAAAAGAGGGTCACTAAAATTTAAAACCTAATTCCAGGATTTTATATTAAAATCCCCTACTGTTCAGTAGGGGTTTTTTTATAACCCCTACTGAATAAACCCCTACTGTCCAGTAGGGATTTGAACCCCTATTAGACAGTAGGGGTTTGAACTCCTACTGTCACAGTAGGGGGTTTGAACCCTACTGTCCAGTAGGGGGTTTGCTTATACGACCCCTACTATTCAGTACATATTAGACCCCTACTATCCGGTAGGAGCTTTTTTATAACCCCTACTGCCGCGTTGCCAGATGTAGGAGTTTTTTTTGTGTTCTTGTCTCTTTATTTAGTTATTGTAATGATGAGAGAGTTTTGTATTCAGGGTCAAAGTTAAGTCCTCATCCCCGTCCCCAATAGGGAACGGGGATCCCCAATAGGGAATCGGGGATTTTTCCCCGTTACACAGTTGACATATGTTATATTTCAAATGGTGCAACCATACTAACATCAAACAAAATTCGAGTAAATTCAAACATTCGATAATAAAGAGTACGACTTATCGTAATAAGGTAAACCAAAGTAGGACTACAAAATCATCCTATTGTGGAACGTTGAAGTATTTTGAGTTAAATATAGTTACCAGTAGACCATGATCAACAATATAATTTACAAGATTTAAAATATTATATACATATCTAATTTGTATTTATATAGAAAGATATTTGAGGACAGGTTCGGAGATCCGAGGGTATTACCATCCCCGCTACCATACCCGCTTTTCATTATCGGGGATTCCCCACTCCCATCCCCATACTCGGTCAACTCGGAGATTACCCAGTCAAATCGGGGTCGGGTATCAGATTCTCCGTCGGATTCGGGGTTTTTTGCCATCTCTATTTGAGATGTAACTTCTTTATGTTGAATTTTCTCAATTGCGAGAGTGATATATAATATTTTGTGATTGCGGCCTCTCTTTGCTAGGGGAAAAAATAAATATATAAATAAATGAAAATAAAAATAAAATATACTATATACTATAGACCTTTTGAATATGATTCCAAAGGTAATGATTAAAATTCTTTTACCTAAGGCTGGGCACAGCGTGGTGACTCGGGTCATCCCCTACCACATCACATTTCTTTCTCCGATGACCACATGACCAAGTTGCCACAATCGATGACCGAGTTTTTTTTATATTAAATATCAGACGGAATAGTTTTTGTGTGCAAATAATCGGTCATAAATTCAATCGTTTTTGTGTTTTTTTTTTTTTTTTTTTTTTTTTTTTTTTTTTTTTTTTTGGTTCCTTCACTGATATTTGACCAAAGCTCCGGTGGGGATGACCGATGTGAAAATCGGTCGACCAAGTTATATGACCGATGTTTTCTGATCCATTGCTACTAGCGGCACTAGCCTAATAGATCTAACGTAAATATAGTACACGTATTTGCAGTAATTTGTTTAAGTAGAGCTATGACACAAATTAGCCACAACTATACACAAACAAAACATTGACGTTAAATCCATAAACAAACCACTATAGACCTCTTTAATACTTTTGAGTTTTGAGCCATAGAAAAATCACGAAAAAAAGCATTATATAAAACAAAGATCCACCTTCTAATTTGAGGTGATTCCCTTTTTTTAACAAAAACTATCGATCTTACAATAAATACAAGTGAAAGTGGTATCGAATGGGCTACACGTACAATTACCTTTAGCCCAAACAAAATTAAAAGGACCAACGTCCCCAAAATTCACATTCCATAACACTCGTGTCACTTGTTTCAGAAACCCTAATTAAGAAACTTAAAAATGTCAGACAATATTCCTTATGAAATCCAAATGGAAATCATTAGAAAGGTTCCTGATGTCAAGTGGTTGATTCGTTTTAGATCTGTTTCAAAATCATGGAAGTCTTTCATCGATAGCTCTGAGTTTATCGCTTTTTACGGAGTTCGACAAAGTCAGCCGCATCGTTTACTTTTAAGGTACAAAGATGTTGTTAGTCCTCATGATAAAGTCAAATATATTACTTTTGAAGATGATGTCTCCTTCCCCCAACAACAACAAGACTTTGCTCCTAATGTTCCTGACCTAGTAAAACAACTTGCTTATTATTATTCAAAAGTACTCGTAATTGGTAGTTCTTGTGGATTGTGGTGCTGGCATGGTTACAACAGGAGCTTGGAAACACAGATGGTTGTTATTTGGAACCCATCAATCAGGAAATCCGTTGGTATTGTTGTGCCGTGTGTGCTCCGCAACACCTGTGAGAGAATGAATCGTTTTGGTTTTGGGGTTTGTCCTTCAACTTATGATCCAACTATTGTTGGAATGTCTAGGTGTTCCCAAAACATAATGTGGCAAGTTGGAATTTTTACATTGAGCTCCAAGACTTGGAAGATGATACCAAGTAGCAATGTGCCTCGTGAATCAATTAGACTTGAATCGTCAGCTCAAGTTGTTGCTACAGATAGGTTTATTTTTTGGGTTGCTTATGATGGGATTGCTGGTGCATTGGAGCTCAAAAATTTGATCTTGTCATTTGATTTGATTACCCATGAATTCAAAGAGGTAAACCTCCCGGATAGTATAGAAAATATTTCAGTACATCTCTTGATTTCTAAGCTAAGTGAGTCTCTTCTAGTGTCTACATACACTAATGAGGTCAATGGTGGACTAGTATATCAATATGACATATGGATGATGGGGAAGGAGGGTGGTGTTATGACATCTTTTACAAAGCTATTCACCATTAACACACCAGATTCATCATTAAGTACATTATTGGGAATCAGGGAGTGTGGTGAGCCTATAATGAAAACTGTAAAGGAGGACAAACACTTTGCTGCACTCGAAATTTATGAACCATGCTCAAAACACATCAATAATCTTGGGATTTATGGAGAAATTGATTCATTCTTCATTTTCCCTTACATGGAAACATTGCTTCTTGCTGACCACTCAGGTTGTTGTATTATTTCCAACGATTATTGAGGGAGAAATTGATAACTAAGTACTTCTGGGCTGAATATTTATCCTCTATCGTGATATAATAGTACTCATTAATCTAATTCACCTCAGAGAAATCAAGCATAAATTAAAATGGCTAAACAAGTATTTATATGCTAAATTGTTACCTTGATGTTATCTAAACATGCGACTGAAGAGACGAGGGGTGTTTTGAAGATATTTTTGGAGAATGTGATAAGAGATTCGGTTACGTATACTGAACATGCGAGAAGGAAGACTGTTACTGCTAGGGATGTTGTTACTGCTGTTAAGAGACAAGGAAGGACTCTTTATGGTTTTGGTGGTTAGGTTTAGTTAGGGTTGGGTTATGTCTTTCAGTAATTGAATCTATTAATAATGCAATGTTATCTAGAGCTTTTTAATTATATGCATATATGTTGAACTTCAATTGTACTTTTTTTTTTTGGATGTTGCCTTGCTTTTGATAAAATGTTGCTGTTCAAAAAAGATATATGTTGGATTTAATTTGATTATCAACTTGGCGATTGCAAATGCTGAGGTTTCTTTATTGTTTTGAGAATTTGAATTAACACAGAATAGTTACGAGCTAACACCCTCAGAGAGAAGCACAAATATATATTGAATATGTGTTTTACTGTTATCCGTGCTCGTTTACACGTGTTTCTCTAACTTTACAAAACTGAAAAAAGAACTAACTAATGTTGTTGACACATACAATCTGGGGGATAGGTATATATAGATTGTGTCTCCTTTCTTAACCTAACTTGACATTGTCTATTCTTATGCGCCTTTTGTATAGTCCATAGTTTCGTTAAGAAAGAGGTGGCTCGAGAGCATCATATTTGGTCTGATAGTCTTCAAGTTTTTGTATGCTCGATACCCTAGCTGAAAAACAAGCAACAATGATTCGTTTTATAAGTAAGGGTTATGACTCATGGGTGATTCCAAGTTGTTAAAGCAACATACTTTCTTTTTACAGTCAGCGAAGCAAAAGGTCAAAAAGGCCCATTAGCCGGGTTAGAGCAAAATGAGTTGGGTTTGGGCCACCACCAACAGAGTTTTGTCCAAGTCATTTTGGAGAATGTTGACCGTGAAAATCAGGCTCTTTTGGTAAGTGATTCAGTAATTGAACTGAATAGTATTTGTCTACACCATCTACTGATATGCATTGATTATATGTTCTGGTCCTTATATAACTGGGACCTACAATTGATATTCATTATTCCTCGCACCATATAAGAAATTGAGAAACGTCACGGACCACATTTCACATATTATGTAATATGTACACCATATTTATACATTGACCACATTTCAAATTTGTACACCTTTTTAAAACATAAAAGCGAATTTTGGGGACGTTGGTCCTTTTAATTTTGTTTGGGCTAAAGGTAAATAGGTAATTGTGTAGCCCATTGGATTCCACTTTCACTTTCACTTGTATATAGGGTTTTCATCGGTTCGGTTATCGGGTTGTTCGGTTTATTCGGTTCGGTTTGTTCGGTTAATTTTTTTCTGGGTCAAACCGAATAATCGAAAACCGAACCCCTATAACCGAAAAACCGAACCGAATAACCCGAATTACATAATTTTAATTATTATTTTTATTTAATTATATATATTTTTAGAACAAATTTTTTTTTCAAGCATAAATAATGTTATATTTATACTAAAAAAGACTTTTAGTGATTATTTAAATATATAAATACATAAAAAAAAAAAAAATATATATATATATATATATATATATATATATATATATATATATATATATATATATATATATATATATATATATATATATATATTTCTGGTTTTCGGTTTTCATTGTCAAACCCATATCCAAACCGATAAGCAAATATTTAGTTCGGTTCGGTTCGATTTTGACTAATTCGGTTCGCTTGCGAATTCGGTTCGTTTCGGTTTTCGGTTATTGTGGATATTACCCGATCCATGAACACCCCTACTTGTATATATGTTGATAGAAGAAATCCACATCGAAAAGATTACTATTAATGTATGTGCCCAGTCAAATCAATGAATTATTAAGTTTTTTTTTTTTTTTTTTTTTTTTTTTTTTTTTTTTCTCTAATAATGCACTTAATATTTAAGGGATTCAAAATTTAAGAATGAAATAAAAACTTACTATTGATGACATGAAAAATAAAGTCTTTCATAAGTTTAAAGCTTTTCTTAAATCTCTCATAGATTTCTCGAATATAACAAAGGCTAAAACCAAGACTTGAACTTGACAAAGTTTAATATATAGTATCTTGAATTATTTAGGTGAAGCATAGTATACTAGATTTGGCTAAGTGAATTTTATAATTGTACCGGTAATGTGTTTGAGAAACCCGGAAAGAGGAGACGGAATGTTACATATTTTGCACGTGGCGGTTTCTAACTTCACCAATACATGTCCTCATTTTTCTTTGACGTTTACCCTTCACATAATACACATTTAATATCAAACCCCTTAATTTCAACAAATTTATCTCTGATGTATAAAACTATATATCATGGTTTTTTGTCGGATGTGTTTATTATTTTGGTGATTTCTATATCGGTTAACATACGTAGCAATTTGTTGAGTCACTATCCCCACATGCACAATTTGATATAGCATTCATGACGTAACATGACACGTCGGTTAATTCTATATGAACGCATTGCTATTTTTTTACTTTATTTGAAAATCTCTCTAACCAAATAATTGTTAGTTAAGTTCTACTTAAAACACGTGAGATATAACATTTTTTTATTTTTTATTTTATTTTTTGGATCTTCAATTACAATGTAGGTCACTCACCATGAGCACAGCTTTAATGTGATCAAAAGTGAGATTGACTGAGGAACTTGGATCGTGCTTGAGTTTTAGCAAAATATCAACCATGCATGTCTTCTTGCATTATGTTCGGTCTGTCTGGATTCAACTGTTCATCGATGAGTTGTTAATAGAAGTATAGAACTCATTCATGTCTTTGACATTCTTTTCAAGCCTAGCAATGCTTCCATTGAGTTTATCAAGCCACCCCATGAACGAAAACTTGTCTTTGAAATAAAAGTGGACAAGTAAAGCCTGACACTCTAACAGATTCTTTTGAAGTCGTATGACTTCTTGCTGTTCGTCAGTGTATGCAGCCGATCTCTTCCCAAAAAGCTACTCTAGAAAATAGAAAAGATGTTACTCGTGAGAATCATCACAGTTTCACTCAAGTTTACTAATTGTTTAGTTAAAATTTGAGTCTTTGTGGTATCTATCATGTTAAAAACTTCTTATTCACGAACCCAACGGAACAATTTAACATGTTTCACTGAGAAGCGATTAAGCATGCAAATCTTTCTCATATATCTTTGTTATCGTATGAAATCGTCCGCAGGCCTGTTAACACATGTCTTGTGTAGAAGTTCAAATCATTAGTTTTCACTACTTCTTTGGCCGTATCAGCAGAAGAAACTATGAGGGTCTTAACCATACCAAGGCGAATGGACATTAACGTTTTGAAAGACACAATAAGTGGTCAGAGAGGTCAGACATATCTAGCTGATGCATGTTTCCTATTATAGGAAGCCTGGGAGGTCCGGGTGGTAGTGGAAGGAGGGTTTTTGACATAAAGCTTCTAAGTATCGAGATAAGGTAAAGGAAGAAGAGAACGAGAGCCGATAGTGTGACCATAAATGGAGCCATTGTTAGAAATGAGCCCATGCTATCTTGGTGTGTCTCTCTTATATAGTAGATAAAATGAGACCAAAAACTACAAAATCTTTCATGTGTGGCCTTTGTATTTATTGTACACAATAAGTATAATATACACCACAATTGACTGAGCAAAATATATATCCTAGATAACTTGATTTCAAGTTTGTACCAATCATAATAAAGGTTGAAGATAATGAGAATATCTGTGGTCCATCGCCGTTTTTTATCATGCCCATGCATTATCGTTTTCCTTGAAACTTTGTTCATCTTTAATGCTCATTAGATACAATAGTGCTAATTTCACAAGAAGATTTCCATAGTTTTGCTATGGGCACTCAGATAAAATGTATATTGACTTATGTGCATGCACAAGTCGTACCAAATAGATGAACCGATATTTTTTATAGGGTCATATGTCGGTAGGTGAATGATACAACATCTGGTTTGGTTTGCAAGTTTTAATCCAAATGTATGTCTTGCATTTTTTTTTATCGTTGATGATTAGTTATATCTGATTTCGGTATACTAGATTTGTTATTACGTGTATATCTATAGGAGGGTGCTTTAGGCGACTTACGGATTGTCAAATAAATTGAACTACGGACGTCATGTTATCAAGTAGTGAGATTATACAACACACCCATTACCGTGAACAAGTATATGGGATCTACTTCGGGTATCACAAGGATTGCCGCACTTTAACCATGGTTCCTAGCCATCGGATTTTGCAATATGTCAATGTTTAATTGGGACATGTATTTCATTTTGCTCAATAAACATGACTTATTTTCGCCAACAATTGTCATGTTATGCAATTTTTCTTTATATGCACCATCCTTTATGGAAGTCAAAAAATGAGGGGCTAGCATGGTTTTGTTTTGCTCAGTTTTTGCATAAAAGTGAAACCAATCCATAAATATTTGGTTTTTGCTTTTGAGAAACCATTCTCTTTCAGTTTTGATCACGGTTTGGTTATCGGTTTTTCCTCTCCTCCACCTCCACGGCCTTGGAGACTTTTTCCACGGCCGTGGTTTCAACTACTAGTGGAAGGAAATGTTCATTTCGTGAACAATTCACAACTTCTAAAATCCAATGCTTTTTTGGTCATACTGCACTCCTTTTATTCCTTAACAGGCTATACATATGCAGCAGTTCACTTTCTTTAAACTTAGCCAGTTTCATTTAACAACGAACTAACTTTTCATCCTTCAAGCTACAAAGCTACATACATACAACTACACTTATAATTTCAATATGCTATGAACTTAAACAATGCGGGTTTAGAACAATAATAGTTTTCATATGTGCAAAACTTATAGTACCACTCACCACCAAAATTACTGTGATCTATCAGCATAACACAACATTGAGTATCTAGTTATCTATTTGCATTACAAATCACACACAACTAATTACAAGACATACCTTCCCACACATCTTATGACACGAAATCGGGATAAAAAACAAGTCGGCCTCATCCGGATCTTCTGTCCTAAACTTACTCTCACTAATATTCTGAAAAAAATACCCCTCACTCGCATACTTCCCAGTCAACTTCCTAGGCGTCTGATAAAACGTCTTCGGATCACAAAGTAAAGTACATGCAGAGATCATTTCACATATATATAAGTTCACACAATTAGTTTACCTGCCACAATAAACATTCTACCATATTATCATAAATTGGTTCGACGAAAGTACAAAAAGACTAATTAGCTAAATACGTTATAACTAGAAATAGTAAAACGATCAAAAAATGCAAGTGAAGATAGGCAAGCTTCTATGGAGAGCAATAAGCAAGTTTGAACACACATTGAGACCAATCACTAACTAAACTTAACGAAGAGCTTGTTAGCGTTTCCCATTCTCCTTTGAGACCATTTCTTATTTCACAACATTTGAGTCCAGGCGAATTTCCAGATTTGTTTTCCGTCACCCCCGTATCAATTAGCTTCAAGAAGTAATCAGCGGCTTTGAGCCTCATCTGAAGATGTGCCTCTACGTACAGGGGCTGGCAAATAGAAAACAATGTATCAAAGAGGAGTACCGAGTTCTCCACCAAACCATCTTCTTCAAATGATTCAAACGAGAGTTTTTCAACATTGGTAGCCGGAAACAGGACCCTTGTTCTCACATCATCAATGTTGAATGCTAGAACAGATTTTTCAAAACCTCGCATTACAATGTTAAACTTGCTTGATAAAGTGAGTGCATCCCTCAACTTAAGAAAGAACAAATGATAAGTGGGACTATCCACCCACAGAGTTAGCTTAATTTGCTCGGGAACAATGGTTGGAAACCGGAGACTAGGGATTGAAAAGCCTCTGTAGTGGAAAGAAAGTAATTTGGGAGCATTTACTTGTATTTCTGTTGGTGGCCTGAATTTACTCAATAGTATTTTCTGCAACGAATTGGATCTGATATCCAAAATTTCCACCCTACACCGCAAGATATGAAGGGTTAAACTCTCAAGAAAAGGAAACTTGGTATTGATAATGTTACATAATCCATCATTATCAATGGTTACACCACTTAAATGTATCTCTCTTAAGCTCCCAATTGAATCGGTAATGGATAATACAGGCCTAGAACGTATCCTTTGTGCGCCATATGAAAGTGAACACAGACGTGGGACATCATTAATTTCCAAACTCACATCATCACAAGGACTACCTGGAGCTATTTTTAACTCATGAAGATAAAGGAGGTTCTTTACCTTTATTTTATCCAAGCCTTCTGGAAGTCTAAGGTTGATCTTTTCAAGTAACTTACATGTGGATAGTAAGTTATGAAGCACCTCTTCATGACTTATGTGCACATCAAGCAACTCTAGAACTCGCAGGTTCACGCAAACGATCAAAGGATTGCTACTAATGTGAACAGGGTAATTCTTCTTGAGAGGGTGCTCCATGTGGGAAAAATCGAGCTTTATACTTAACGTATTTATGGTTTGGGTCACGAGTCTACATGGTTTTAATGGGCCGGGTCTTTATGGTTTGGGTCACGAGTCTACATGGTTTTAATGGGCCGGGTCTTAATGGGTTGGGTATGGGTCTAGATGGGTTTTGATCAGGTCGATAAAAATTTATTTATTTTTAGTAAAAAATGATAAAAGTAAAAAAGAAATTTTAAAAAAAAATTGATCCACTGGAGTCGACTGATATTTCATTGGAGAGTGTACCTAGTGGAATTTTCTAAAACTTTGTGCATTTTGAAATGAGACGGAGGGAGTATATAATTGACATTTCTATCAAATACTCAATTAGACTCATCATCACCTTCTAAATATTTACCCCAACTTAACCCATTTTTAACCAATGTGTCTCAAATTACCACATTTACAAAAAACTAAAATTTATATTTAATACATACAGTTGCACACCTACATTAATGAACGTTTTTAAAAACATAAACAAAGATAGTTTTGTCAACATGACATTACTCATTATTACATTAAACAACACTCTCGCCTAGATGTTTAGGTTGTGTGTAATGGTGGGTGATCCACCCACCACATCGTACTTCACACGTGGAACCCATTACAACCACCCACCCCCACCATACTCTCTCACGTGCGGTCTCTCTATTTTTTCCATTGTTTGGTGACAACCAAACGGTTTGCCAACACTTTTTGTGAGGTATATTGTGGTTGTGTTTTTATGAAGAGCTTTGCTACACCCTCCTACATTTTCATTCTACAAATCCTCCTACACCCATAACAATATTATATAGTAGTAGTTTTTTTTCCACTCATTCTCTCTCTGCATCCAAACCGTTCATTCTGACATTTGTCAGCATCCTGTGAGTAGGAGCTTTTGTAAGAGGAAAATGTAGGATGTTTTAGCATTTTCCTTTTATAAAATGAGTATTTTTGGTTTGGTGGTTACCATTACATCTGTTTGGTGGTGTGCTGAGTGGTGAGGTAGTGGGTTTGGTGACCATCACCTCTAGTCTAAAGACTTACAACTTATGCATGTTGAACAACCTAATGACCCGATTTTGTAAGGTTTTTTGATAGATCATAAACTTTCGCACAACCTTAAAAACACATGGACATCTTATACAACAATATTTCATTCAATGAGTAGAACACCTAAAATGATATGGCATAACTAAACATCATATGTGAGTCTTCATATATTGATGCACTTTCAACAGCCATTAGAGTTATTACTAGTTGTAGAATAACTCAGCCTTGTTCTTCTAGTTAAAATGTTTGAATAGTCTCCTAGTCACTAATCAATAGAGTTATCCAATAAAAATGCAGTTCGACTGTCCTTTTTTGTCCAAAAAATGTAAAGCTTGTTTAATTTTTAGCCAATAAATGAGTGATACTTCAATATAAACCATATTCAATTTAAACTAAGAAAAACAATTATTCTCAAATTTGAGATGACCTCTTTTACAGTTTTATATGCATAGATTTAAATCATACTATCTATAGTTTCTATTCGATTCACGGTCAAGTTTCGAATCGTATAGGTTTAGATCAGTTTCAGTTATGGTGTTGAAGTCGGGGTTTTGACCCATGAACATGCCTAATCGGTGAACGACACACACATATACATATGAACCGAAAGATGAAATTGATCATTTACCAATGCAACAAACTCCCAGCTCCACGATGATATACAAATCGTGGGATTTTTGCGAGATAGATACATCATAATCGATGCAAGCCTACTAAAAACCAGCTTGTTGCATCTCTAACCACAATATTAATTCCCAGAGTACTACATTGTTGCCCCATGTAAATATACTTCTTACCCTGCCAGGATGGTGGTGGCTCAGGCTCTCGGCATATATAAAAGCTTAAATGGTCAGGATCCTGTAAGAACCCTTCTATCCAAGTCCACAACAGATTCCAAGAGTGACTCGCATGGGAACCACTCAGTGAATTGTCTAGAATCATGCACCAGTGTTTTCGCCTTAGGATAAACGGAAGAATTGAAGATGATGATTCCATTGAAACTCATTTACTTACTGAGAATTGTTTTCGCCTTTGAACAGATTGCTGGTTTTTCGTTAGTTAAATTATACTCGATACTGTTTTTTGCATTTAGTTTCACCCCTTTAGTCGTAGGTGAACAATTTCGAGAACGATGTTTCTTTGAGTCTGAGACGGGTATTAGTAGAAAGTGGACCACTAGTTGGATGCAAGACAATAACTGAACAAGTTGATTAAAACTCAGCCACGTTAAATCTTGAAAGGTTTTGTTATGGTTCATCATGGTATGAGACCAAGTTGTCTCTTATGAATCCTTATTGAAATTTAGAATTTCGTTGAAAAAACTCCTTCCACAGTGATGACAAAAGTTAGGCGGGAACTCCGTAAAACAGGTGGATACGACATTAGTGAGGCTTGGCAGTAAATCATGCAGTGCCACTGGAATTAGATCAACCATCTGTCACTCCAGGAAACATAGCAATAACTGAATTGAATGAATGAACGTATACGCAAAAAAATAAAAACAATCATCAAGGCCTAAACAGCAATTGTAATAACGAATAACAAAACCTATGAGAATTGAACATGGAAGAGAGGATCAGAGGACGCCGAATGAGAGTGAAACCGAGGAGAAAAATGCCAAAGAATGTGAGCCAAGAGAAGCGCCTGACCTGATATGGTCGGACCAGTCTCATGTCAACGACGGGTGGAGGAATTGGTATTGATATATTTAACGAGGGTTGTCGCTCATTAAATATACAGTTGCGAATTTCTGCATGAATTCGAAGACAAAGAAGAATGAGAGGGTGACAGTCAGATAAAAACACAGTATGCACATGGAGATCATTTAACATATACATATTAGTTCACACATAACTAGGTTACATGTCACAATAAACATTCTACAATATTATCATAAATTGGTAAGACGAAAAGTATAAAAAACAAATTAGCTAAATACGTTATAAATAGGAATAGTAAAACAATCAAACAATGCAAGTCAAGATAGGCAGCTTCTACAGAGAGCAATAAACAAGTTTGAACACACATTGAGACCATTCACCAACTAAACTTAACGAAGAGCTTGTTAGCATTTCCCATTCTCCTTCGAGACCATTTCTTATTTCACAACATTTGAGGCCAGGCCAATTTCCAGATTTGTTTTCCGTCATCCCCATATCAATTAGCTTCAAGAAGTAATCAGCGGCTTTGAGCCTCATCTGAAGATGTGCCTCTACGTACAGGGGCTGGCAAATAGAAAACAATGCATCAAAGAGGAGTACCGAGTTCTCCAACAAACCATCATCTGCGAATGTTTCAAACGAGAGTTTTTCAACATTGGTTGCCGGAAACAGGACCCTTGTTCTCACTTCATCAATCTTGAAAGGCAGAACAGCAGATCTTAAACTTCCTATTACAATGTTAAACTTGCTTGATAAATTGAGGTATTCCCTCAACTTAAGAAAGAACAAATGATCGATGGGCTTATTCACCCACAGATTTAAATCAATTTGCTCAGGAACAATGGTCGGAAACAAGAGACTAGGCATTTCAAGGCCTCCGTACCGGAAAGAAAGTAATTTGGGAGCATTAACTTGTATTTCTGTTGTTGGCCTGAATTGACTAGACACTATTTTCAATCTTTGCAACGAATTTGATCTGATATCCAAAATTTCCACCCTACACTGTGTGGTATCAAGGGTTAAACTCTCAAGAAAAGGAAACTTTGTATTGATAATGTTACAAAATCCATCATCATCGAGGGTCAGAAGTTTTAAATATAACTCTCTCAAGCTCCCTATTGAATCTGTAATGGATAATACAGGCATAGAACGTATCCTTTGTGCGTCATATGAAAGTGAACACAGACGTGGGACATCATAAATTTCCAAACTCGCATGATCATAATAACCAAGATGAACTATTTTTAACTCATGAAGATAAAGGAGGTTGTTTACCTTTAATTTATCCAAGCCTTCAAAAAGTCTAAGGTTGATCTTTTCAAGTAACTTGCAGGTAGATAATAAGTTATGAAGAAACTCTTCATGACCTAAGTGCAGATCAAGCAACTCTAGCACTCGCAAGTTCACACAAACGATCAAAGGATTGCTACTAATGTGAAGGGGGTAGTTATCCTTGCGAAGGCACTGCATGAGAAAGGAAATATCGAGTTTTATACTTAATGTATTTAGGTTCTTACTTGAGAATATCTCATCTGGCAAAGTAAAAGTAAATGAACCACCATCATCAACGACTGTGAGGCAAAGCTCCTTAAGAGAACTTTTGAAAGCTACACGCTTAATAAACTTTTCAGCACGAGTAGCCGACTTTGGCTTGCGGATTCCAAAGTGAATATCACATGTTATAATCAGTATGTTGTCCCTGTGATACCTTCGTATAGTCCGTCTGATCAGCCTCAAGTACCTTCTTTCTTGCTGTTTAGTTAAAGACTCACTGGATTGGCAAAACCTGAGAGTAGGAATGATAGACCAAGCGTGTAGCTATGACTTGGACAAGACACAGGTGCGGACTGCATCTTTTGCCGGTAACAATGCTTGAATATGATGAACCAACTCAGGCACATCTTCTAGTTGCCGTCTATGGGTCAGTTTCCTTCTCTTCACTTTCTCCATCTATCACAAGAATAACAAAAGAAAATGAACGAGATGGTTAGTACAAATAGTCGACAAGCTTATATATGTTTAAGGTTATTTTGGGGCTTATGAGCTTATAGGTTTCGGCTTATGAAAAATAAGCCGAAATCAAAAAAAGCTTAACATGAACCCCCTAACCTACCTCGCATATAGTAAACCCAACTAATAACTTACAAAAATTAACACTAAGCCGCAAAATTCCATGGGTGTCCCGGGACCCACCCGTACCTGGGCGGCTGAACTTAGGTACGAATAGTTAACAAGTGTTTATTAGCCCATAAGCTGCTTCTATATGTTCAAGCTTATTTTGGGGCTTATGAGCTTATTTGGTTCCGGCTTATGCAAAATAAGCCGAAATCAAAAAAGCTTAACACGAACCCCCCCTAAGCTACCTCGCAAATAGTAAACCCAACTAATAACGTTGTTTCATTTCATCTGTCTAGTGGGTGTTTGGGTAAAATTACAAATGGTTTCTTAAACTCCTCCTAATACACAAAAATTAATAATAACTCAAATAAGTAAAGAAATTAGTACCCTGTTAACTAATACATAGTAATGAAGCATATATACATCAATTCAAAGTAATTTTACTATATATATATATATATATATATATATATATATATATATATATATATATATATATATATATATATATATATATATATATATATATATATATATATAAAAGATAATATTATATTGATAAACAAACTTACCTTGAAATTGAAGATCCAAAAAGCAAAAAAATAGAGAGAAATGTTGCTTTGAAGGTGTTTTTATTTGGTGCAAGATCAACGCCTCAGTTTTAATATATGATTAAGAGTTTATATGGGTGTGGGTTTAGTCGTTTAGATGAGTTTGGTTCTTAATGGATACTTTTAAAAAACATGTGTTTAGATCATGAGTTTACATGGATTTGGGTTAGATGAGTCCGGGTGTAAATGGATTATTCTAAAAACATGGGTTTACATTGGTCTAGATTTATATGGGCTGAGTTCGGGTCAAGATGGGTTTTAATGGTGCGACAAGAATTTATTTAATTTTTAATAGAAAATGGAAAAAGTGAAAACCATGTTATAAAAATAAAAATTTTGACCCGCTAGACCCGTCTAGACACGTTGGGTAATTATTACGGAGTATATAATTGCACTTTCTGTCAAATAACCAATTTTAAACTCAACTATAATATTTAGGGACGCCCAACTAGACTCATCCACTTTTAAATATTTACCCAATTAGACTCATGTTTAACCAATGTGCCTCAAATTGCGACCTTTAAAAACAACTAAAGCTTTTATTTAATACATACAATTAAACACCTACATTAACAAACGTTTTTAAAAAGACAAATAGAGCTAGTTTTGTCAACATTACATTACTCGTATTACACTAAACAACATTGTGACCTCATATGTTTAGGCTGTGTGTAATGGTGGATGATCCATGACCACCTCCCTTCTTCACGCGTGGAACCCACTACCCCCCCCCCCCCCCCCCCCACCACCACCACCACCCTCTTACGTGCGATCCCTCTATTTTTTGCCATGGTTTGGTGTTGCAGACAACTAAACGATTTGCCAACATTTTTTTGTGATGTATATTGTGGGTTATGTTTGTAATCTTTTTGGCTTCGTGGTCATCACTATATCTTGGTAGTGTGCTGACTAGTGAGGTGGTGGGTTTAGTGACCATTACCGCTAGTCTAAAGACTTACACTTATGCATGTTGAACCACCTAGTGACCCGAGCTTGTACGTTTTTTGATAGATCATAAGCTTTCCCACAACCTTAAAAACACACGGGTAAACTTACCATGATTTCTTAAGGGTGAAAGCTGAAAACACGTAACATACTTATTCAAAACACACGATATACGCAAGGAACTTTCAAAATTATCATTGTACGCAAGTTATTTTCAAATTTCGTACAATGTACGCAATATGACCTGGAACCAGCAGGTTACCAGGTTTCAAACTTTGAAAATTGACAAGGTTGATCCCTGCAGTTTGCGTTGACTTTCACCGGTCATCCATTGACTTTTTATCACTAAGTTAGAAATTTACACGTTTGGTCCTTAAATATTTATAAGCATTTCATGGACAGTCCATCACAATATATATATATATATATATATATATATATATATATATATATATATATATATATATATATATATATATATACAAAAAAAAATACAGAATTTTTTTTAGTTATAAATTTAAAAAATTATATAAAAATTAAAAAAAAAAATAGAAACTAAAAAAAACGAAATTTTTTATTGAAAAAAAAAATCAAAAGTTTTAAAAAAAAAATTAAATAAATATTAGTAAATAAAAAAAGAATAAAAAATTAAAAAAAAAAATATTTTTCAAAATTTAAAAAAAAAATATAGAAAATAAGAAATTTCGAAAAAATTAAAAAAAAATTAAAAAATTCAAATTTTTTTTTTTGAAAATATTGTTTTGAAAAACATAAATTAGAAAATAAAAAAATTTCGAAAAAAAAATTTTAATTTTTTTTTTTTTTGAAAAATAATTATTTTAATATTTTCGAAAAAAAATATAGATTTTTTTTTTAAAATTTGAAAATATTAGAAAATAAAAAAATTTAGAATTTATATATATATATATATATATATATATATATATATATATATATATATATATATATATATATATATATATATTAAATTTAAAAAATGTATAAAACAAAAAAAATCGAAAAAATAAAATATTTTTTTGAAAAACAAAAATTCTGAAAAAAAAATTCAAAAAAAAATTGAAAAATAATTATCGTAAAAAAAATTTTGGAAATAATTTTCAAATTTAGAAAAAATTATTTTAAAAATAATTATCGACAAAAAATTATTATTTTCTAAATTTGAAAATTTTTTCCAAAATTTTTTTTTACGATAATTAGTTTTAAAATAATTATTTTTCAAAAAAAAAATTTTGAAAATTTTTTTTCGAAAGTTTTTTATTTTCTAATTTTTGTTTTTCAAAAAAATATTTTCGAATTTTTTTTTTGAATTTTGATTTTTTTTTTAATTTTTTTGAAATTTTTTATTTTCTATATTTTTTTAAACTTTTAAAAATTATTTTTTTTAATTTTTTTATTCTTTTTTTATTTTCTAATATTTTTTTAAATTTTTTTAAAATTTTTTTGATTATTTTTCAATAAAAAAATTCGATTTTTTTATTTTCTATTTTTTTTAATTTTTATATAATTTTTTTAATTTCTAATTTTTTTTTAAAAAAAAATTCTACATTTTTTTTTGAAAATACTTTTTTTGGAATTTTTTTTGAGATGGACTGTGCATGAAATGCCTATAAATATTCAAGGACCAAACGTGTGATTTTCTAACTAAGTGATAAAAAGTCAATGGGTGACCGGTGACAGTTAACGCAAACCGCAAGGACCAACCCTGTCAATTTTCAAAGTTTGAAACCTGGTAACCTGCTGGTTCCAGGTCATATTGCGTACATTGTACGGTGTATCGGGTTTCGATTCGAGAGACCCAATTTCCATGATGAACCAAAATGTGATCCATTGACAAGTGTGATCCACTAACGAATGTGATCCACTAATGAGCCAAAGCATGATCCACTAACGAGTATGATCCACTGACAAGTGTGATCCACTAACGAACCAAAGTACACTGACAATTCAAAATGACGATACCAAGTGACGAACCAAAAGGTTCGTCACTAGCTGACAAGCTCCACGTCACTATGAAAAGGACCTCCTAGCTATTGGGTTGTACGAGAGGCCCATCAAACCCATGTTTAATCCTCGGAATAGGTAAGTAGTATAAATATCCCCAACTATTCACAGTTGAGGGGCATGATATTCTCGAGGGCAATTACTCCGAAGCGAACTAGCACTTATACTTTATACTTCATACTTTACTCATATCACAAATACTCATTCTCAATATGGAGCTGGGTCTCGGACTAAACACCCGGGGCGAGGCTAACGCGTGTTACTTGTCTTATCACAGCTCAAGACTTAGCAGGAGATACGAAGTTCCTCGAGGTTCGGAGCACGTCAGTAGATTCGAACACCCTTGAAGACCCGAACTTCTTCTCCATATCTTAGGTGCAGATTATTGCATCTAGAGTACACATCACAAAAATATGTACATAGAAATACATATTGAAAGCTTGATACATTTCATGTGATAATTTATTTCGGATCATAAAATGGACTTTGAAAAAAAGTTCATTTAATGATCTAAACCCAATAAATTAAGGTGAAGTCAGCTGATAATCTTCTAAAATTACAAATCAGTTGAAAAAGTGAGCTTTTTTACAGAGAAAATGTAGTTTAGTGCCTTTAGTGGAACTTCTTTGAACCAGATTTACATGATGGCCAAATTGATTGCAATGAGAGGACTATAAATAAACATTCTTCTTCAACTAAAGGGTCCGGTAAAAAAAAGTTTGTTCCTGGGATACAGAACGCACGGAACTGAATGCTGTAGATATTAGTCTTTGGCTGTTCTAAATATGGATCCGATACCATTTAAGTTGCCTAGCTAGCCCAGCCATCTTTTCTCTTGCCTAGAGCTTAAACTTTTGAAGCTTCTGTTAAAAGTTACGTATAAATATTAATAAGTAAATGACTAGTATCGAACCCGAGACATCGGGATTGCACACATTACAAACGAGAATAAAGTAAAATAAATATATATATGTTATATGTATCGTATATATATATTTATAAACACTTGAGGGACTAAATAATCGTTAAATATTAAATGTAAGTATTAACTATTATTAGTAACGAAAGAACGAGGACTAGAATGTAATTTGGAAGACAAGAAGGATCCGGAATCCCCTTGGAGGGGGTGTGGCCGGTCGATCAAGCCCAAGGGGGGTCGACCCATCCTTGCTTGTTCCCCAAGATTACATCTAGTATAAATACAAGGCCAAGGGTTAGTCATTCACATCTTTTGTGCACACACGAAACCCTAAAAGCTTTTCTTCCTCTCTTTCTTTCTTGGCCGATCGGCACACAAACCCACAAGGGTTTTTGGGTCGATTTTTTGTTAAGAAAAACAAGTGTTTACGTTTACTTGCATAAACCTTTATTCATTGGTAGTTTGTGTGTACAAGAACGAGGTAATTACTCACTATAGTAATTATCAAGAGATCGATAAACAAAACGGTAAGGGGTTTATCATTGATCTAATTTACACAAGTTCAAGGTTTATTCAAGTGCATCGGGTATGTTTTAGTTATCTTTATACGTGTTATAATTGATCATAGCTTCCGCATAATGTGATTATTGATTGTCAAACTCTAACAGCTTCGTCATTGTTGGTTATACATGCCACCTAGTTTTTGTGGTTTTCTAAATGTTAAAGTTCTAGGCTTGTATCTTGTAGGATTTGTAAGCGGAAATATTGGAGAACTGATAACTCGTTGTCCCTCACTTGAGATTCTGAAAGTTAGTTATAAGTTTAAAACTATTCTATAGGCAATGTGACCTCGATAGTCTAGTATTCACATGTTCGCGTATCTTTTGGATCGTGAGTTTTCTAGAATATTTTATTTATTTGGATTTTCAAAACTGCACGGTATGACTAATTAGTCGAATGGGTCTTTAAAATATAGGAATACTATTTTAATTTAAAGATGATCATATTTATAGTTAATTGTCTAACTAATTGATGTGTACCACTTTTTTTTACAGTTATTAGTTGAATTTGGTGGTAGGAAGCAGGTCACTAATGCATTCCCTCGTCTCAAGACTGACCCGATACTTTTCAACAGTCGTTATATGTTAACTTTTGCTCTTGATATGATTATTGGATCCCGAAATTTGCAGATGCTTAACATCACACTAAGTGGGAATGCATTTTGCATCATAATGCCTATAGCTCAGCCTAAATTATCATACCTGAATTTGTTCTTGTAGTCTACATACAATTGTGATGTCCGACCACTTTCACGTGTACATTCAGAGGTAGACTACAGCAGAGTGAGTAAGCTGCAGCAGCTACAGAGTGTGGTGTTGCTAAACAACGATGAGCGGCCACGATTCAAAGTATTTTTTCTCGACTAAGAAAGGCGAAATGCTGGAGCTTAAAAGGAGCTCGGTTCTCAACTTCTCACTACAAGGTTCGTTGCGATGATCCGATCTTGTTCCATTCGTCATTGTGTTATGATTAACCAATTTTATTTTTAATGTAACCGATTTTTAAAATTTGGTGGAAACGTTGGTTATTAAATGATGATGTGGCAAGCCTCCACGTCATCAGAAATAAGTGCCACATAGGCAAAACGTAGAATGCCAACTTTCTCACATGGTTAGCGGAAAAATGTTTGTTTCATAAAAAGGTTAAAAAGCAGTTCATTAGATACAGTGTCAAGTTTAGTGAATGTTGGCGGAACATATAGTTATTAGATGGTGACGTGCCACGCCATCAAAATCTGATGCCACGTATGCAAAAAGTGGGATTTCAACTTACCAAAAGAATGTTTGTTACCGCAAAATGTGAAAAATAGTTCGTAAGATAGAGTGCCAAGTTTAATGAAAGTTCATTAGAAGATTTTGGTATGTTAAGTTGATGGAACCTTGTGTTCTTGGATGCCGGATAAGAGAAGAGATGGTGTAAAAAAGGTGATAGCTGATATGACTGTCGGGAAGGATGTTTCGTCACTTTTCACAGATGATGTTAATATGCAAACTGATAATTTGGAACTTAAAAAGCTTGTTTACTTGTATCTCATCAATTAGGCTAAAAGTCAACCTGGCTTGGCTATACTTGCCGTGAATACTTTTGTAAAGGTAGAACTTGGAAAATTGTCAAATTTAGTTGCACACATTATGGTTGTATATTTTAACACTAAACTTGATCACATTACCACTGCATCTGTCGGAATCAATAGGACACACAAGACCAAAATCCTTTAATCCGTGCTTCAGCTGTTTGGACGATAGCATGCATCCTAGTTGTACTATCATCATCTGAAGGATCAAAATCAACTTGTTGATGAGGTTTCACTTAATCATATATTGTCATACTGAAATAGTCACTTGAAGCTTGAATCTATTAAGGTGCTTACTTGTTTCTTTGACAGGTTTTAAGTGCTGGTAATAATGCAGTAGGCATGGAAATACTGAAAAATGATAAGAGACAACATAGAACATCATAACAACTCTAGTAGTGAACCAAAAGTCTTGTTGTGTGACCAAGTCTTCGCATCAGCAGTTAGTTGAATAAACATTAAAGTCTATTTGTTATGCTAATAGTGTTTATAATCCTGCAAAAAGGTTAATAAGAACAATAATTAGATCATCAGAAATAAGGACACGGTACACAACAAATGAATAGGCAATGGGAGAAAAGAGATGACATTTTGAAGGGAGGTCAGAAATACTCGAGTACAATTTACAAATATTCAAGGTGAGAGCATCTGACCAAACATAACGGGTGTGTTTGGTTCACAATAATGGGTTTAATTGTAGGGTGGATTCTATAAAGGCATTAGATGTAAGTTAAGTTTTATAAATGGCTTCGTTTGTTATTATGGTCTTGTGACAAATTCTAAATAACTTCATCTTTAATAGGGTGCAAAACTATTTATCTTTTAACTTTTTATCCGAATTGCTCATGAAACAAAATCTTGTTCAGCAAAAGCAACAATACTTTGAGCAGTTGGTTCAAATTCGGACTCAAAAGTTTATTTTAAATGAAAATGCATGCTCAATAATATTAAGAAAACAAGAATAATGACTCTATTGAATGGTTAGAGAGGACAAACTGGTAAAGAGCATTGTCGAAGTTTGAACCATTTAAAGTTAACATATTAAAAAAAAAATGCCAATGTTTGATAGATCCCCGAAATTATGTGTTGATTCCTGGGTTTTAAAAAGAGCAAAGCGCTCGGTCTCGATATGGGTAAAAAAGTCGAGGTTCCGAAGCGAAAGCGCACGCATCATGTACTCGAGGCAACAACTTTATAAAAAAATACTTTTGAATCATATATAATACACAAAACACATTATTACCACATTTAACACGAAAAGATACCATGCATTCTCATAGTTAGAGATTCCATGTCGCTAAAACATATAAAAAGTCAAAAACGAAGCTCAAAAGTCTCATTTTTAAATAATTACAAGCAAATCAAAAGCGTCCATGGAATAACTATACCATAAAAAGTCAAAAACGAAGCTCAAAAGTCTCATTTTTAAATAATTCCATGTATGTAAAGGGCTAATTAGGAATAGAATTAAAAGATTAATTAAGTTAAGTAAATGACAAGTGTACCAATAAGAAAGTTACTCCTATTTTTAGGTCCACTAATTAGGCCTAAATATCAACTCTCTTATACCATACATCTGCATATCCAGCAGTACTTGTTCTTAATCAATAAGCTATATTTACATAAATTTCTTCTTTAGAGTCATGCGTGGAAGATAGCATACAATATATACACAACTCAACTCCTAAGTTTTCATTGTTTTGTTACTCTAGCGACACATCCCTTAATCTTAAAGGCTGAAAACATGCAAATTCACTGCTTAGCTATAATACATCACTCGCTAACATCAACTTCCAATACCAAAACATAACCGGATAAACTAACCACTAACATTCCTATTTAACTTCAAACAACCACACAACAACAAAAACCTTCACCAAACCACATTGGCAAACACTAAACCTAAAACCATATCACTGTCATATTTTCTGATACACCTATATCCAAACCATATCAGCTTCATATTTTCACATTTATATGAAACTACAGTACTCAAATTTTCATTCGAAAATTGAAAGCGTAACAACTTCAAATTTCTTACAAATTAAACATGACAAATGTATACACAGTAGGCACCTTACCACTAAACCATTTGGTGACGGTTTACAATTTCTTCTATCAAACATTAAAATCTACGACCTAGCTAGTACTTATACACAATCCGATTTAACAGTTTCGAACAGCTTTTTGATATACAAATCAAAAAGTAATCAAAGAAGCATCTACTACTATTTTACAATTCACAACAAGAAGCAGATCAAGTAGATAAGAGTCAAAATTAGGTAAAAAAATCGCCACTTAATATGATTTAGGATATACAACCAACAATTAAAACAACAAATATTGGTCATTGGGGGTGTTTTTCTAGCTTATATGTGGGCTTATGAACTTTATGATTTCGGTTTATATTTCATATAAGCCCAAATTTGGTTATTATGATATAAGTTGCTTATATAAACAACTATGTCTCAAAATAAACTAAGGGCCTGTTTGGCTAAGCTTATCCATTTGGGCTTATTTTTTATAAGCTCCAATTTTGTGGCTTATTTTGAGACTTTTCGGCTTATATAAGTTTATTATGATATAATAAACTTATATAGCCGAAAAGTCTCAAAATAAGTCGTAAAATTGGGGCTTATCGAAAATATGCCGAAATTCGATAAGCCCCAATTTTACGGCTTATTTTGAAACTTGTCGGCTTTTATAAGTTTATCATATCATAATAAACTTATATAAGCCAACAAGTCTCAAAATAAGCCACAAAATTGGAGCTTATAAAAAATAAGCCCAAATGGGCTTATGTTAAATAAGCTTAGCCAAACACCCCCTAAAATGAAATAAGCTCATATAAGCTTAAAAAAAACACCCCCTTGTGGGCTTATATAAGTTTATTATGGCTTATTTGGTTTTGGGCTTATGTTTTCATAAGGTTATACAAAAGTTTCCATGTCATAATAATAAGCTTATATAAAAGTTTGAAAATAATCCACAAAAAGCAAATAAGGCATAAAACAGGAAAACTGACCTAAATCCTTAAGCAGCAGCATCATCACTGGCAGCAACAAGTTTCTTGGCTTCCTCCTTTTCAGTAAACTCCTTAAACTTAGCTGTAAGCGAGTCTAGCTGTTTCAACAGTCCCTCCTCCCTAGCAAGAGACTGGTCCAACAAGTTCATTTACCCTTCTCAGTACATTTTGAAAAACTATTCATCTCTTACCATGTCTATTCAAACACTGCTTGTAGTTACCTAACAAAGCCCTGCTACAAGAGAATCTGATTATCTGAACCAGTGTTCTAAAAGGCGCGAGGCGTGGTATCGACGCCACGAAATGGACCAAGGCGTGAGGTCTAGGCGTCGTGTGAAAAGGCGTGGAATAAGGTGCGCCTTTTTGGTAAGGCGTGGCGCCATTTTTAGAAGCATTTAGGGGATTTATGGATTTAGGCTTGCATTTCAAGTATTTGGGTTATTTCTTTCTTGGGCCTCTTAATTTCAAAACTTAATTCCTACTTGGGCCTCGTATTTGGGCCTGGCTATTTGGGATTTGGGCTTTAGTATTTGAAATTGCTCTTATAAAATGATATAAAATTATAAATACATAAATTTATAAATATTTTGTTGCCTCCTTAAGAAACACCAAGGCTTCGCAAAAGCGCGTAAAGCTTGAGGCGTGGCTGTGCCGCCACGCCACGCCACACGCTTTTTAGAACATTGATCTGAACAAACAAAGCATAAGGATCCAAGTCATCAAGGTACCGGCCATCCACTGAAATGAACTTAACAATCTCAAAGATCCAACGACTAATGAGTTTTGCATATTTATAGTAAGTAATTTTGTTTCTAAAGACGTTAAAAAGTGAAAAATTTTAGTGCTTATTGCCTAAGTTTGTAGACACTCATTTACTTTGTACCGTGTCCTTATTTCTGATGATCTAATTAATGTTAGGCCTAAGATTTGGTAATTGTAGTTATTTCATCATTTACATGTTTATGTAAAGGCTTGAGTGGCCCAAAACCAGTTCTGTGACATGGGTCTTTAATACATTTACTGTTTTAGTATGTTAAACTTAATCTAGGGTTAATTACTTTTCTGGATCCTAGGTGGTTTGTCGGGTGCTTTATTTTTAACTTAAATCTAAATTGAAACACCGTTACGGGTTAGGTCCAATTCTACTGACGCCGTCAGGTTGACTATGTTTGACCGTTAAATGGGAGGGTGCTTTTGTCACTTCACACCGATAAAACATAATACGCCTTTTACATTCCTTTCATTCATCACTAACACAAACATACACCCACTCTGACTCCCTATTTCTCTATATGAAACCCGACCACCACCACCGTCGGCCGTCACTACCACAAGACAATGCGTACTTGGTTAGCATATGTAACAAAGAGACTCTAATGTTTATTTAACTAACCACTGATGCATGAAGTAAGACTTGGTTACACAATAAAACTTTTGGTTCATTACTACGGCTGTTGGGTACAAAATGTGAAAGTAGATACGGAGCAGTGGAACATATTTGGGTACGCGAACTATTATGGTATTTAATGTTATGAACCTCAGTGAATGATTATGTTGACCTTTAACAATGAGTCAAACTTAGTATCTTTTGAACTTGAATTTAGCCTAGTTATTTTAAGTTTACTTGGTAAATCTTTTGTTTAATTTGTGTACCTTTTTATATAGCTCAATATAAGTATAAAATTTTTCAATAAAAGTGAAATAATTCCTGTTATTTTTTAAGTCAAAGTGTAGCTTTGTTTGACACCTGAGAGTCAACTGTTAGGCTCATTTGCGTAGTTAAACTTACAGTGATTATGCATCTGATCCGTGTTTTGTAATTTTGATATGATTAAGAGAATAATATATCGCTTTCAAAATAATCTACAGAGGCTTTATGCATACACTTCAGGAGATATTTGACAACTTTGAATGTTTCCTTAAACTCGCTTTTATGTTTTAAAAATGGTGTACAAATTTGAAATGTGGTCCGGCTTTATCAAACACATGTCAACGTTTCAGTTTTTTATATGGTGCGAGGAATAATGAAAATCAATTGTAGGTCCCAGTTATATAAGGACCAACAAAATGAACATATGATCAATGTATAAATATGATATACATAATATGTGAAATGTGGTCGTTGACGTTTTTCAATTTCTTAGGGGGTGGCAACGTGATCGGTGTGGAGTCGGCATGCATCGGCATTTCCATTGCCTCGGTCGCGGCATGACGAATTCGGTGAAGATCACCGAAGCGGTAAAGATGGGAGCATTAAAGATTCGACCGTTGGACCCATAAATTTTTCGACCGTTTGGGTCTTTTTCCAAAAAAATAAAAATAAAATAAGTAGTTAGGCATGGTTAGACATCACATTGCCACTTAAAATAAGTAGTTAGGCATGGTTAGGCATGAAATGTGTTGGCTTCTTGTTATTGGCTAATTAAAATTAATCTTGAGGCATGCTTAGGCAACAATGTCACCCCCTTATATGGTGTGAGGAATAATGAAAATTAATTGCAGGTCCTAGTTATATATATAAGGGCCAACAAAATGAACATATGATCAATGTATAAATATGGTGTACATAATATGTGAAATGTGGTCGTTGACGTTTTTCAATTTCTTATATGGTGCTAGGAATAATGAAAATCAATTGTAGGTCCTAGTTATATAAGGACCAACAAAATGAACATATGATCAATGTATAAATATGATGTACATAATATGTGAAATGTGGTCGTTGACGTTTCTCAATTTCTTATATGGTGCAAGGAATAATGAATAGGAACCAGTTATATAAGGACCAGAACATATAATCAATGCATATCAGTAGGTGGTGTAGACAAATACTATTCAGTTCAATTACTGAACGACTTACCAAAAGAGCCTGATTTTCACGGTCAACATTCTCCAAAATGACTTGGACAAAACTGTGTTGGTGGGCCCAAACCCAACTCCTTTTGCTCCAACCCGTCTAATGGGTCTTTTTGACCTTTTGCTTCGCTGACTGTAAAAATAAAGTATGTTGCTTTAACAACTTGGAATCACCCATGAGTCATGACCCTTACTTATAAAACGAATCATTGTTGCTTGTTTTTCAGCTATGGTATCGAGCATACAAAAACTTGAAGACTATCAGACCAAATATGGTGCTCTCGAGCCACCTCTTTCTTAACGAAACTATGGAATGGCCTGAGTTTCAGTGGGCTATACAAAACGCGCATAAGAATAGACAAGGTCAAGTTAGGTTAAGAAAGGAGACACAATCCATATATACCTATCCCATACCAGATTGCATGTGTCAACAACATTAGTTCTTTTCTCAGTTTTGTAGAGTTAGAGAAGGGCGTTACATGTGCACAAGTTGTACCAAATAGTTTAACCAATATTTTTTTATAGGGTCGTAGGTGAATGATGCAACATCTGGTTTGGTTTGCAAGTTTTAATCCAAATGTTTATGTTCTGCATGTGTTTTTGATGGTTGTTGATTACATGTATATCTATGGGAGGGTGTTTTAGGCGACTTACAGATAGTCAAATAGATTGAACTATGGGCGTCAGGATATCAAGGAGTGAGATTATACAACACACCCATTACCGTCAACAGTTATATGAGATCTACTTCGGATGTCACAAGGATTGCCGCACGTCAACCATGGTTCCTACTGATGGTTCCTAGCCATTGGATTTTGCATTAGGTCAATGTTTAATTGGGACATGTATTTCATTTTTCTCAATAAACATGACTTATTTTCGCCAACAATTGTCATGTTATGCAATTTTTCTTTATATACACCATCCTTTATGGAAGTCAAAAAATTAGGGGCTAGCATGGTTTTGTTTTGCTCGGTTTTTGTGAAAAAGTGAAACCAATCCATAAATATTTGGTTTTTACTTTTGAGAAACCATTCTCTTTCAGTTTTGATCACTGTTTGGTTATCGGTTTTTCCTCTCCTCCACCTCCACGGCCTTGGAGACTTTTTCCACGGCCGTGGTTTCAACTACTAGTGGAAGGACATGTTCATTTCGTGAACAATTCACAACTTCTAAAATCCAATGCTTTTTTGGTCATACTACATTCCTTATATTCCTTAACAGGCTATACATATGCAGCAGTTCACTTTCTTTAAACTTAACCAGTTTCATTTAACAACAAACGAACTTTTCATCCTTCAAGCCACAAAGCTACATACATAGAACTAAACCTATAATTTCAATATGCTATGAACTTAAACAATGCGGGTTTAGAATGATAGTAGTCTTCATATGTGCAAAACTTACAGTACCACTTACCACCAAAATTACTGTGATCTATCAGCATAACACAACATTGAATATCTAGTGATCTATTCGCATTACAAATCACACACAACTAATTACAAGACATACCTTCCCACACATCTTATGACACTAAATCGGGATAAAAAACAAGTCGGCCTCATCCGGATCTACCGTCCTAAACTTACTCTCTCTAATATTCTGAAAAAAATACCCCTCACTCGCATACTTCCCAGTCAACTTCCTAGGCGTCTGATAAAACGTCTTCGGATCACAAAGTAAAGTACATGCAGAGATCATTTCACATATATATAAGATCACACAATTAGTTTACCTGCCACAATAAACATTCTACCATATTATCATAAATTGGTTCGGCGAAAGTACAAAAAGACATTAGCTGAATATGTTCTAACTAGAAATAGTAAAACGATCAAACAATGCAAGTGAAGATAGGCAGATTCTATGGAGAGGAATAAGCAAGTTCGAACACACATTGAGACCACTCACCAACTAAACTTAACGAAGAGCTTGTAAGCGTTTCCCATTCTCCTTTGAGACCATTTCTTATTTCACAACATTTGAGGCCAGGCCAATTTCCAGATTTGTTTTCTGTCACCCCCATATCAATTAGCTTCAAGAAGTAATCAGCGGCTTTGAGCCTCATCTGAAGATGTGCCTCTACATACAGGGGCTGGCAAATAGAAACAATGCATCAAAGAGGAGTACCGAGTTCTCCACCAAACCATCATCTGAGACTGTTTCAAACGAGAGCTTTTCAACATTGATAGCCGGAAACCGGACCCTTGTTCTCACATCATCAATGTTGAACGCCAGAACAGATTTTTCTAAACTTCGTATTACAATGTTAAACTTGCTTGATAAATTGAGGTTTTCCCTCAACTTAAGAAAGACCAAATGATCGATGGGATAATTCACCGACAGAGTTAGCTCAATTTGCTCGGGAGCAATGGTTAGAAACAAGAGACTAGACATTGGAGAGCCTTTGTACTGGAAAGAAAGTAATTTGGGAGCATTAACTTGTACTATTTCTCTTGAACAGGATCTGATATTCAATCTCTGCAACGAATTGGATCTGATATCCAAACTTTCAACCCAACAATGGCGGACATCAAGGGTTAAACTCTCAAGAAAAGGAAACTGGGTATTGATAATGTCAGAAAATCCATAATCAACAATGGTCAGACCACTTAAATGTAACTCTCTTAAGCTCCCAATTGAATCTGTTATGGATAATTCAGGCGTAGAATGCATCATTTGCATGTCGTATGAAAATGAAAACAGACGTGGGACATTACAAATTTCCAAACGTGCATCATCACGAGGACCAGGAGCTATTTTTAACTCATGAAGATAAAGGAGGTTATTTACCTTTATTTTATCCAAGCCTTCGGGAAGTCCAAGGTTGATCTTTTCAAGTAACTTACAAGTAGATAGTAAGTTATGAAGAAACTCTTCATGACTTATGTGCACATCAAGCAACTCTAGCACTCGCAGGTTCACGCAAGCGATCAAAGGATTGCTACTAATGTGAAGGGAAGAGTATTTGAGAAGGTGCTTCGTGAGAATGGGAAAATCGAGTTTTATACTTAATGTATTTAGGTTCTAACTTGAAAATATCTCATCTGGCAAAGTAATTGAAGCACAGTCATCAAAGACTGTGAGGCAAAGCTCCTTAAGAGAACTATTGGAAGCTACACGCTTAATAAACTTTTCAGCACGAGTAGATGACTTTGGCTTGCGGATGCCAAAGTAAATATCACATGTTATAATCGGTATGTTGTCCCTGTGATACCTTCGTATAGTCCGTCTGATCAGCCTCAAGTACCTTCTTTCTTGTTGTTTAGTTATAGTCTTACCGGATCGGTAAAACCTGACAGTGGATCGGCAAAACCTGAGAGTGGGGATGGTAGACCAAGCGTGTAGCCATGACTTGGACAAGACGCAGGTGCGGGCAGCATCTTTTGCCGGTAACAATGCTTGAATATGATGAATCAACTCAGGTACATCTTCTAGTTGCCGTCTATGGGTCAGTTTCATTCTCTTCACTTTCTCCATCTGTCACAAGAATAACAAAAGAAAATGAACAAGATGGATATATTCAATACACAAATAACTGACAATTCTGTTTAGTTAAACAGTTTAACCGTTAAACAATTAGAATAAGAGCCATTGTCTAAAATGACGACGTCTAGGAACATGTTGACTCGATTCTGTATCCATTGTTTTAATACGCGCAGGAAGAAACCTCAACAACTTTGCATCTAAGCTAATAGAGTGAAATCTAAACGACTAAGCGAACTTTAAATAAGGGGGGTGTTTGTTTTAGATTTTTTAAGAAGCTTATTAGCTTATATAGCTAAAAGAAGTTCTTGAAAGTGTTTAGATAAGGTCCTTGGTTTCCTCACAAAAGGTCAAGGGTTCATATCTCGTTAGGTGTGTACATTTCGTGGTGGCCACGGATAGGTCGGAAACGGTCCCGGATTAACCCGGTGAGGCCGCGTATATGTGAGTCAAAAAAGGCTCGCCATCCCCGGGTAATCTTAACCTTCACCGTTTACCCGTAATAAACTTTAAGCTTATATGGGGTTTTAGTAAGCCATGGGCTTATACGAAAGGTGTTATAGGTACTTTTGAATACGTCTTTTGTGGTCATAAGCTGCTTATATATGTTCAAGCTTATTTTGGGGCTTATGGGCTTATTTGGTTTCGGCTTATGCAAAATAAGCCGAAATCAAGAAAGCTTAACATAAACCGTCTAAGCTAACTCGCAAATAGTAAACCCATCTAATAAGGTTGTTTCATTTCATCTGTCTAGGGGGGGGGGGGGGGGGGGGGGGGTTTAGATAAGGTCCTTGGTTTCCTCACAAAAGGTGAAGGGTTCAAACCTCACTAGCTGTGTACATTTAGTGGTGGTCATGGAAGGGTCGGAAAGGGTCCAAGGATTAACCCGGTGAACACGCGTATCTTAACAGGGAAAACCTTCACCGTTTACCCGTAATAAACTTTAAGATTATAAGCTTATATGGGGATTTGCGTAAGCCCATGGGCTTATACGAGAGGTGTTATAGCTGCTTTGGAATACGTCTTTTGTGGTCATTTTACCATCATAAGCTTAGTACAAATAGTGAACAAGTGGTTATTAGCCCATAAGCTGCTTATATATGTTTAAGGTTATTTTGGGGCTTATGAGCTTATTTGGTTTCAACTTAGGGAGCGTTTGTTTAAGCTTATTTGGCCGGCTTATGAGCTAATTGAACTTCTAAAAAGCTCATAAGCTCGAATTTTTGGGCTTATGAGCTTATAAAAGTTGAACTTATAGTCTTAAATAAGTCATAAGCTTCATGTTGATAAATTCATAAACCTAAGATTTTGAGTCTATAAGCTTTTCAAAAGTTCAATAAGCCCACAGGCCACAACGCAGCCAAATAAGCTTAAACAAACACCCCATTAAGCCTAAATTTTTTATACATATAAGCTGAAATCAAAAAAGCTTAACATGAGCCCCCTAACCTACCTTGCAAATAGTAAACCCATCTAATGATGTTGTTTCATTTCATCTGTCTAGGGGGTGTTTGGGTAAACTTACAATGGTTTCTTAAAGCCAAACACCCCCTTAATTGAATACACAAAAATTAATAATAACTCAAAGGGTTAAGTAAATGATAAAATAGTAATGGATCAGAGCATATATACACATCAATTCAAAGTATTTTTACTAAAAGAAAATATATATATATATATATATATATATATATATATATATATATATATATATATATATATATTATAAACCTTGATAATTACTGTAAAAGTTTTGATAAACAAACTTACCTTGAAATTGAAAATCGAAAAAAGAGAGAAATGTTGTGGGTTTGAAGGTGTTTTATTTAGTGCAACAATAGTATCACTACTGCATCATTTTATATTTTGGACATGGAGAAATGAACTATTGTTGGAGATAGTTTAACAAGCAGAAAAAGTGTAGCAGAAAAAGTGTATAGGTAACGACGACAAAAAAAAAAAAAAAAAAAAAAAAAAAAAAAAAAAAAAAGTATCTGAGTAAACTCAATTAATTGCACCAATGGTCCTTGTGGTTGTTCCAATTGGGTTGACCGGCCCTTTGACCAATTGTCAATCCTATTGGACATTACGTCCATTTGCATCGTTAGTCCCTTACGACATCATGTGGCAATGTTAGTCCATTTAGCCAATGATCATTTGCAACGTTAGCCTTTTACACTAACAGTCATTTTTAACCCCATCGCCTCCACCACTCGCTATCACTACTCACTACCACCACCAACCACTACCAACCACCAACACCACTACCGCCACCCACCCCCACCCCCATTCACCACCACTACTCGTCACCGCCACCCACCCCCCACCCCCACCCACACTCACCGCCACTACTCGTCACCGCCACCCACCCCCACCGCCGCTCACCACCCACCACCACCGCCGCTCACAACCACCACTAGCCACTGTTATCACTCACTACCACCACCACCACCCCCATTCACCACCGCCAACAACTACCACCAACAACCACTTACAACCACCAACCACTCACTACATCAACCATCACAAGTGGGGGTGATGGTGGGTGGTGGCGGTGGTGAGCTTCTATGGTAAGTGGGGTAGTAGTGGGGGTGGGTGGCAGCTTTGGTGGTGGTGGTGGGTTGTGGCGGATGGTGGTTGGTGGCGGTAGTGAGTGGTGGTGGTGGGGGTGGGTGGCAATTGGTAGTGGTGGGTGCCGGTAGTGAGTGGTGGCAGTGGTGAGTGGTAATGGTGGGTGGTGGCGGCGAATGGTAGTGGTGGCGGTGGTGGTTGTGGTTGGTGGCGTCGGATGGTGGTTGGTGGCGGTAGTTGTAACCACCGGTAAAATTTAACCTTGTATTAAATTAAAATAATATTTTAATGAAAGAATATTTATCCATTTTCTACGTCTAATTTTATTTACATATTTATTTATTTATTTATTTTCTTAAAGATTGAACACTATCAGTTTATCTTATCACAATGACTAGCTAATGTGACGTAACTCACATTCTCAATAAACGTGCTCATACGCCGACCGACACCAACTTGCCTTATGTTTATTTCAATTAAACTTTCTTATATGTCAAGTATAAAAGTTTTCAACTTTTGTTTACCACTTTACGTTATTTCGTTAGCATACGATTATTAAACGTTCAAACTAAACGTTAGCCATTTTATTAGGGTTTCCACGAAACTTTTCTGATTATTAAATTAACTATTAACTTTTATTTATTATCACTATAATTTTTTTTATTTTAAATAATGTTTAAACACTCCGATAATGCACGACTCAGTTTTATAATTGAGTATATTAATACTTTTTAACATTTTTATAAGCTTTATATTTTTACGTTACCCGGTTTTAAGTTTCGTGACTTAAGGGTTTAACGTTAGCAATTACCGAAATCAAACTACACGCTCTTTTAATCCTTACTTTATAAAAATTACACGTTTCCTATGTTAAATTTCACGATCTTTACACCTGTTCTACTTATCTACTTTTACTTTTAGTTAGTATTTGCTTTGGCTTGTCATCCTACAGCTAGTCATTGTCTAACACAAATATCTAAACGAAATCAAAACCAGTTTTGCGTATTTCTTCTTCAAATCCAACGCCAGCATGCACTCTATATTAATGATTCAATAGTCTAGTTCCTTGATATTTTGTATATAGAAACTATTTTCATCTTTTTATACATATCACTTCTATTTCACATTTTGAGAAACTATTTTCATCTTTTTATACATATCACTTTTATTTCACATTTTGAGGACAACAAAACAAAGTTAAATCTCTCTTATTTTTATGAGTACACCGAACCAAAAGCAACCCCACGCCTCTTCTCTCATTGGTGAACTTGGAGGACAAGTTTGCTTGTGATTGGTGGATGAAAAATGTGCTTGACTTATCATATGAAAACACCACAAACACATAACACATTCATTTGCATTATCTATAAGACACGTAGCATCTTCTTTAAAATATATGTGCCAACTTGCAAACCAAATAACTGTTTGATTCGTCGTGAAAACCAATTATATATAATATAGTATAGTATCGAAGTGATCCGCGTAAAATACGGATCACCCGAGTCGTTTCCCAACGAAGGCGAATGGAATCGAGAATATCGATTCGTGAAATCGTGAATTGAAAAGTGAGAAAGTGAAAATAGCAATCAAATAGTTCACGTAATTACAAACAAATATGAAATATGCAAAGATTACAAGCTAATTATGCACCGAAATGAAAAACGTAAAAACGGAAACGCAACCGTAAAATTTAAAACGTAACGTATATCGAAAAATTATTCTACGGACTTGGAAATATTTTCTAAAATTTTAAACTAATAAAAAGAATTTTAAGAAAAAGAAAAATATTTTTTTTTACTTTTCTTTTATTTTCTAGAATTAATTCTCTATTTTTGGAATTAAAAATGAATTAAAAATAAGGAAAAATAGAAAAATAACTTGGAAAAATGAAAATTAAATTCTAAAAATTCTAAAATAATATAAAAGAATTTCTAAAAATATTTTTGTATTTTTCAGAGCTTTTTCTAATTTTTTTTATTGATTTTTGGTATTTAAAACTATTTAAAAATTGAATAAAAATCAAAATAAAATAAGAAAAATAGTAAAAAGCTTTGGAAAAATCTGGAAAAATTCCAGAAAATCTAAAATAATAAAAGAAACTCAGAATAAAAATTTGAAGTGAAAAACAGCTAATTTGGAGCTTTTTCTGATCAAACTGCTTATCACAAGTGCTTATTTATAAGCACTTGTGACCAAAACTTGATGAAAATTTAAACACAGAACAAGTATGATGTAATAAGCTCAAATGTGACAGAAAATGATGAATGATAAGCTCAAATGTACACAAATACTCAGAATAGTAGCAATAAGCTAAAAATAAGCTCAAAAATATAAGCAGACCAAGCAATAAACAATTCCAGAAGCAAAATTTATAAACCAGACTTCTAACTCTACTCAAATACAACTCAGTTCAACAACCAAATCACCAATTCAATCACAAAATAAAAATCACAGGCCTCAAACTCAAATCAGAACTCAGTTTCAACCTATAAACTACAAGGGCACAATAAGCTGATGAAATAAGATGCAAGTGAGAAGATATTGGTATCAATTACTACCCTGCTAGTCTGAGATTACAAATCAACCAAGTACTTGGATCTCCAAACCAAAAATCCTACTTGAATCAGGCCTTGAAAAGAGATGCTCACAAGTGGTGCAGGGGAAATGTATGCCTGATCAGGCAACTTCCATGAGCTTATTAGATAAGCAAATAAGCTCCAAATTTGAAAATTCTTTTTGATATTTGTTCTCTTACTACCAAAATTCTAATATCAACAAACCAAAGGTGTTTCCAATGGAAAATGAATGCTACAAGTTATCACTAAGATTTGACCAAAAAAATGAGTACTAAAAACTTTTTGACTTTTTGAATTAACTATCTAATTTGACTTTTATGAAATAAAACTGATTCTAGATGCTGAATTATGTTATATTAAGCTATAATGTAACTGAATTAAACTACCTTTAACTAATTTGTACCTACAATGCAATCTATTTTATCTATAATCTGATTATTGTGACTGAAAATTAATGAATAAGCTAATTTTGACTTTTATTAAACTACTAACTATTTTTATGTATTATTTAAACTATTACTAACCTAATTAAGCTGTTTATGCAATAAACTCTTACCTATTAACTCTAAAGCTTATCAAAGCTGCTACAGCCAAACACTCCTTATAGAATGACTATATGAAGCAACTTATCAATTTACACTACCTATCTACTCACTACTGTTCTGAATCACATCCAATAATTGCACAAATGTTATAACCACAACTCACTATCACAGGTTTCAATCAATACTCAGAATCTCACTTCCACAAGTTATGACAGATGATGAACTCAGAGTATGAAATAGCTACTCAGTACAACACTTACTCAAACATTCAACTCAGATCCACAAATAATGATCAAATCAGGTCCACAAAATGATAGTATCACAGATCTAATGTCAACCACTACAACAATAACTAGTATTCAAGCTAATATGACAGATGATCAACTATCAAGTATACTACTCAGATACACAATCTCAATCTACTAACTAGCAAATCTCAAAGATAAAATCCATATATTATGCTAATATGCTATACTAAAACAGATTCAAACAATGATATCTACTAGTAATCAAGACTAAACTATAATCAATTAAACTCAATTATACAGATAAGCTACTAAAAATTAAACAGATAGCTACTACAACTTTTAAGCTAACTCTAAGCTACAAATGAGAAATGAGATCAAAAGTTACCACAAGTTCTCCCTCAGCTAAACAGAGGGAGTTCACTTAGCAAGCCTATCTTTAAGATAGGCTGATGTCTAACTGTCTGAATCAGCTATCAATACACCTCAGCTTCATTATGAAACTCCTCTTTTTGAAATTGAATGGAACAGTAATGAATGATCCAAAAACTTTATGAGCTTGGATGTGAAATGAATAAGCTGAATTGAGCTTATTAAAGATCTAAACCTGAATTTGAAATTATTTTTTTTATTTTTTTTTATTTTTTCTAATTTTTTTTATTATTTTCTAAACTTGAATTTTTTATGAATGAAATGAAAAGCAAACTTTAATAAGCTATTTTTGAAAACAATTTGAAGTTTAGGAAACAAATTAAGCAAAAACTAATTGAAATTAAGCTAGTTATAAGCTAAAGTAATACTGAATAAGCAATAGAAATTGTTTAATAAGCTGAAGATATAAAAAGGAAACTCGAAATTTTATTAAAAGCTCAACTAATCTATTACAATAACTAGTCTACATACATTTTGACAGCATAACTCTACTAAAAATTCTACATACTGAAAGCTAAAAGTGACACCTATTTATAGGAAATGAGGAGTGTAGGGGTAAAAATCCACGCTGGCGATCCGTGCAACTATTGTGTTTCTTCTCATCATCTTTCGTCCCTTGGATCCTTATCAATCATTACAAACTCAATATTAGCCTTTGGATTAACTTTGGTGACGCGCTCTGTCCAATAATATGATGCCACATGGCCATGCGTGTGCTTCTTGAGCTCTCTGACACTCTGACACCTCCCAAACTTCTAGAAACGTACATGATATGACATCCGTACCCTTAATTGTGGTGAATTGGGACGGGTAATTTCTAGGGTTCTTAGTTACTATTCATGTCTGGGTTAATTTGGGGGAAAAGGGTGGAGGGAAATGGGGTACGGGTAATTTTATTATTCTTTTGACCCTTGACCGTTGTTGACTTGTTGACCAAAATGGTGTGTGGACTGGATTATGATTAAAGGTATAATGGGCTTGGTTTTCATGTGGGCTTTTTACTAGGACTTAGTAATAATAATGGACTAGGCTTACACATTTTCAGATTTTTGGTACAAATAAAAATCAAGGACCAAAATTGCAACATTTGAAATTCCAAGGGCTGGTTTTGTCATTTTTCAAAATTGTAATCCAAGGACTATTTCTGCCAAATCTGAATAAATGAAAGACTGTAGTTGACTTTTAGATCCCGGCATTGACTTTTTGACCAACTTCTACTCTCGTGCCCGTTTTTCCGGTATTCGTGTGATTTTTCGTCACTTTGTAAAATATCCGTACCTGCATATCACAAACATAAAAACACGTGTTTTCTTGGCATTTTGTTAGCTCAAATAGTCGTATTGGGTCGGTTTTTGGCCATATAATAGTGAGTGAATAAGCACTCACCAAAATCCCCCCGACTAAGGTATTGTCGTGTCCTCACGCAATGTGATCAATTCACGCTCTTGGGATAAATAGTTTCAAAACTCTTCCTACTAACTTTGTAAAGTAGCGAGGAGGTTCGAAAGAAGTAATAAAATCATTTATTCCCAAAAACGCTCCGTTTTCCAAAATTTTCCTTTTATACCTTTATTCCACTTATACTTTCTATTTTTGTACTTTTCCATACTTCACACTTGTGACGGTTTGTTGAACTTTCATTATTTTGCAATAATTATTAGGGTCAACGAGTTGAAACACTTCTATTAAGAAGCGACCATACGGATAAAAATCGTCATCCTTGATTTTTCACAAGTCCCCAAACTAAGCGTACAAACGAGATCACAGCTTATCTACAAATTAGATGCTAACACTACTCATAACAGTTACTTGTGGAAACTTCTTACTCCCATTTCTTAGGTTTTGTATCTCAATATTTTATTTTGTTGAGAAATGAATTGCTTCATATTTTCTCGTTTCAATATTTTTTAGTCCGATAGTGATACCTAAGTTAAAACGATAAGTAGTTATTCATTTTCTCTTAAGAACCACTGCAATAGAAATTCGGTCCACATCAAGGAATTTGGGGTATATACAATATCAAGGATATAAGTTGCGGAGTACGATCACGTGCACCTCATGTGACTGATTACTAATCACTTATCACATGCACCTCACGCGCCAACAACTTATTTACATACATAAGCTCTTATTCGACACAACTTTCAACTTTCACTTTTCTTTATACTTCACTTTTTTCATATTTTTCATACTTTTCACTTTTTTCTTTCTTTCTTGACTTTTTTCTCAACATCAATGGAAGCTTAACGGGTAGCTCCAAAACCACATAGATAATCAACTTTTGACTTTTGATTTTTTCACTTTTTTGCTCTTATTTTTGATGTTCCTTGATATGTACCCAACTTTTAAAGCAAAAATTCTCTTAAGAAAACAAAGAACTAAATATTATTCAAACCGAAATACCACTAATTAACCTAGAACATCTATTATATATGGGTGACGTTTCTGATGGGAGTAAAAAGCCACAAGTACCTCTCATGAGCTCCAAAGAGAACCACTACTCCACGTTTAGCATCTAACTTCTAAATAAACTCTATCATTTCTCGCTCTTCGCAATTTAAGATTCCAAGTAATGAAACCAGCGAATACTTAGCCGATAATCAGCCACACATATATAAAGTCAGTTACGGAAACTTGCAAATCCTAGAAAAGAATTCGCGTTTTCTAGCTCCTTATGTAAAAGACTAGCGAAAGCTTTTAAGCTGCGCATGTATAAAGTCAAGTACGGGAGCCAACAAAAGAATAGCTCCTTGTGTACAAAACTAGCACAAGCTTATGCGATCATCATTGGTTAAGGGAACAAGCTAGGGCTCAACTCGCCCAGTCAAGTCAAAATATTTATTCCTACTCTCGCCAGCAAGAAAGTCAACAAGGTGTCAAAACACTTATTCAAACTTTATTATATTTTTGTACAACTTTTTTCAACTTTTTCTCATTTTTTTGTGCTTTTTCATTCATTTTTTCATCAAAATTTTTGAAATTTTCAATTTTTTTAATTTTTTATTTTTGGTGGAAAAACGGGAGTTGCAAGAGTGCACGACATGTGAAACATGCAAGGTCAAAATCGAATCGAAGATTCACCCTCCCCCCGACTAGAACGAAACATTGTCCTCAATGTTTTATGGGTTAAGGTAATCCTAACAAAATTCCAGGCCGTTTATTAATTATGCCAAAGAAAACGTTAGTCGATAAGATTTAACGGATATAGGATTTCCAAGTAGCACCGATGAATGAGACTCCAAGTGAAGAGATAACGAGCACGAGAGTCATCATAAATCATGGACAATCCTGTACAAACATCACAAACAACCACGAAACACAAGAGTAAAAGAGGCACCCCCTCCTCACGTTATTTGTTAGAAAATAGAAAATAAGAAGATGAAATTGGATAAGCATGGGTTGCCACCCACGAAGCGCTTGTTTTTGTTCACCGAGTCACATGAGCTTGACTCGATCCCCGAATTCAATTATCCTTGGGGAAAGTTTGGAGATCCGGGACTACCATAGTCGGTACATCCCCTCCAAAGTAGTGTTTTAAACGGTGACCATTCACCTTAAAATTGGGACCATCTTGTTGAGCTAACTCAATGGTTCCATAAGGGAAAACTTGGGTTATTGTGAATGGTCCAGACCAACGGGTTTTAAGCTTACCCGAGAATATCTTTAACCGAGAATTAAAAAGTAGCACTTGATCACCAACGTTAAAAACGCGGTCTTTGATCTTGGCATCGTGAATTCTTTTTGTTTTCTCTTTATAAATCAAAGAATTCTCGTAAGCTTGATCACGGAGTTCTACTAACTCATTCAATTGAATTTTTCTGTGATCACCCGCGGTTTTCAAGTCAAAATTGGCATGTTTTAAGGCCCAGTAGGCCTTGTGCTCTAGTTCGATGGGCAAATGACAAGCTTTCCCGTAAACCAGCTTATATGGTGTACACCCAATGGGAGTTTTGTAAGCGGTCCGGAAAGCCCATAATGCATCTTCTAATTTATCGGCCCATGAGGCACGGTGTTCTCCTACTGTCCTTTCAAGTATACGTTTTAAACCACGATTGGAGACCTCAACTTGACCACTCGTTTGTGGATGATAAGCCGTGGAAAGACGATGTGTGACACCATATTTAACCATAACTTTCGTAAATTGATCATTGCAAAAATGGGTCCCACGATCGCTTATGATGGCTCGAGGTGCACCAAATCGGGCAAAGAGACTCTTCAAAAACTTAACAACCACTCGGGCGTCATTAGTGGGGAGCGCCTTCGCTTCAACCCATTTTGATAAGTAATCGACGGCCACGAGAATGTATTTGTTACCCCTAGACGACGGGAATGGCCCCATGAAATCGATGCCCCAAACGTCGAAAATCTCACAAACTTGAATCGCATTTTGCGGCATTTCATCCTTTTGAGAGATTTTCCCTTGACGTTGGCAAGAATCACATGTTTTCACCAATTCATGGGCATCCCGATATATCGTCGGCCAATAGAAGCCGGAATCGAAAACCTTCTTAGCGGTGAAATTGGCACCATGATGTCCCCCCGTGGGTCCACTATGACATGCCTTAAGTATTTCAACGGCATCCGTACCGTGAACACACCGCCGGATCACTTGATCCGCACAGACTTTGAACAAGTAGGGGTCGTCCCAAAAATAATGTTGGACATCTTTAAAGAATTTCTTCTTTTGCTGGGACGACATCCCTTTCCTAATGAAATTCCCCGCATGGTAATTCGCAAAATCGGCGAACCATGGGATACTTTGGTCAGTTTTGGTCACACTCCCAAGTGTCTCGAGAGGAAAAGCATCATTAATTTCCTTATTCTCAAGAACACTTTGATGGGGGTTCTCAAGTCGTGAAAGGTGATCAGCAGCAAGATTCTCAGCTCCTTTCTTGTCTCGTATTTCGACATTAAATTCTTGGAGCAAAAGAACCCACCGCATTAAACGTGGCTTCGCATCTTGTTTAGCCATTAAATACTTTAGGGCTGAGTGGTCCGTATACACTATGCATTTTTTAAGTAGCAAATAAGACCTAAATTTCTCAAAAGCATAGACAACCGCTAACATTTCCTTTTCGGTAGTTGTATAGTGATGTTGGGCGTCATTCATGGTCTTGCTTGCATAGTGTATCGGCTGAAAATATTTGTTCTTACGTTGCCCCAGAACTGCACCAATAGCATAATCACTAGCATCACACATTAGCTCAAATGGTAAGTTCCAATCGGGGGCAACTAAGATTGGTGCCTCCGTTAACTTCTTCTTCAAAACATTAAATGCATCGATGCATTCATTCGTGAAGTTAAACGGAGCATCTTTTTCTAAAAGGTGGGTCAGAGGCCGGGATATTTTGGAGAAATCTTGAATAAAACGTCGGTAAAAGCCGGCATGACCAAGGAAACTTCGGATTCCTTTGACGGTAGTCGGGTGTGGTAATTTAGCAATAACATCGACTTTTGCCCGATCCACCTCAATTCCAGATTTGGATATCTTATGGCCGAGGACTATACCCTCTTTAACCATGAAGTGGCACTTCTCCCAATTTAGAACTAAATTAGTGTTTTCACACCGAATTAGCATTCTTTCTAAATGGGAGAGGCAAGAGTCGAAATAATTTCCATAGACGGAGAAGTCGTCCATGAACACTTCCATGGTTTTTTCAATCATATCCGAAAAAATGGCCATCATACACCGTTGAAACATGCCTGGAGCGTTACATAAGCCAAAGGGCATTCTACGATAGGCAAACGTTTCATACGGGCAAGTAAAAGTGGTCTTTTCTTGATCCTGGGGATCAATGGGAATTTGAAAGTACCCAGAAAAGCCATCCAGAAAACAATAGAACTCATTTCCCGCTAAACGTTAAAGCATTTGGTCCATAAAAGGAAGCGGGAAATGGTCTTTACGTGTCGCATCATTCAACTTTCGATAGTCGATACAAACTCTCAATCCGGTCACAAGTTGAGTCGGTATAAGCTCATTATCGTCATTCTTCACAACAGTGATTCCGCCCTTCTTTGGCACACAATGAACCGGGCTAAACCATGAACTATCCAAGATCGGATAAATCATTCCAGCGTCAAGGAGTTTTATAACTTCCTTTTTGATCACTTCATGGATTTGTGGATTAACCCGTCGTTGTTGCTGGACGGAAGCTTTGTGATTATCCTCAAGAAGAATCTTATGAGTACAAAATCGAGGGTCGATTCTCTTAATGTCGGATATTTGCCAAGCAATCGCACTTTTATGCTTCCGAAGCACATCTAAGAGTCGTGTCTTCTCCTCATCTTTAAGGACTTTTGATATTATAACCGGTAATTTTTCATTTTTTTTCCAAGTATGCGTATTCGAGATGAGGAGGCAAATCCTTAAGCTCGAGCTCCGGAGGATTCTCAATAGACGGCTTTACTTCTTTTACGTCTGCCATTTTTAAATCGACCGGAGGGGAAGAAACAATCGGTTTTTCGTTTAACAATTTTTCAATTACTAAAATGTCCCCCTCCAGATCAAAGTTATTATTATCAATTTCCAGTGAAAATGATTCATTTGCAAGACAAGCATTGATTTCTTCCCAAGCGAGATCACTTCCCTCAAACGGAGTGAGGGAAGGGGAAGAATCGGAGACTATCGGTTCAAAAGAAGGAGTGGGATTGCCACTCGAAACATTATCGGTAAAACCAAGAAATTCTTGAGCATACTCCTCCGTAAGTTCATCAATAACATCAATACGGTTGACGGAAGAAACATCGTAATCGGAGGAGTATCTCGCGGTTTGATCAAGGTTAAAAGTGACGGCTTCGTTTCCAACACGTAAAGTAATCTCCTCGTCATAAACATCAATCAAAGCACGACCGGTCCTTAGGAAACCTCTCCCGAGAATGAGAGGAACCCGTGGATCGGCATCGAAATCAACAACCACAAAATCCGCAGGGAAATGAAATTTCCCAACATTGACAAAAATATCCTCAGCTATGCCAATTGGACGAGACGTTGATCGGTCGGCACGCTCGAGGGTCATAAGCGTCGGTGTCAAGTTAGGAAGAGACAACTTTTTCCAAATCGACATCGGCATAAGATTAATGCTAGCACCAAGATCGGCCAAGGCGAAGCATTGAACCATACCCAGAAATTGCACGGTATAAGAAACTTGCCAGGGTCTTCAAGCTTTTCGGGTAGCTTTTTAAGAAGAACCGCTGAGCAATTCTCGTTCATTTGAGTCCTTGACATTTCAAAAAGCTTTTCCTTATTATTCAAAAGACCTTTTAGCATCGAAGCAAATTTAGGCATCAAAAGTATAGCATCCGCGAGACTTATATCAAAGTGTAACTCTTGAAAAATCTTATAAAACTTCTCCATTTGGTTTTTATCCTTCTCGCGGTGCTTTTGTTCATTTAAGCGTGACGGATATGGCAACTTTGTTTTAACGGGTGTTTCATTTTCATTATCATTAACAACCATTTCTTTTCCTTTAGACGTCGGGACCACCGGAGGTTGGATGTCTTCGGTCCTTCCATTATTAATAGGAATTTCCGTATCCGTTGTCACCTCGGGTTCACGGGCGACTACCTTGGGAGGTAGAGAAGAAGAGGTAGTCGGAGCCGTCGGTCCATCATAAGTAACACCACTCCTTGTTATGATCGCTTTTGCATCGCCCCTCGGGTTAGCGATCGTATTGCTAGGCAAAGTTCCAGAGCCCAAGGGTCGATCATTTAAACACTTGTTAAGATCATTGATTTGATTAGCTAACAACCTTGTTGTTTCCTCTTGTTTTGTCATAAAAGCTTGTTGGTTTTGAAGCAATTGCTTAATCAAATCTTCCGTGGGCGACGGATTTGGAACAACAGCTTGATTTTGATTATTAAAACTTTGCCCACGGTTTTGAAAATTGCCATTGTTCTGATTTCCATGATTATTATTCTGAAAATTCCCATTGTTTTGAAAATTATTCCCTTGAGGCGGGCCTTGGTGGTAATTTCCCCGGTTTTGATTTTGTTGAAAATTTTGATTTTGTCCTTGAAAACCATTATTTCCACGGTTGTGATTTTGATTGTTATTGTATTGATGATTACGGTTTTGCACATTGTTATTCTGATTCACTTGATTAGGTTGATTAAACCCGGGTGGTCCATGATGTTGGCTCGGACGGTAGCTGAGGAGATTACGGTCTCCTTGAAGAGGTGGGTAACCGTTGCCACCCATATTCGCAGCATACACGTTCTCTTGAGCAAAAGAGCCGGTCGTCGGACATTCATAATACGGGTGTGGACCACCACAAGTAGTACAACCTTGATTAACGACATTGACTTGATGACTTGATTTTTCCATAGACATTGCATCGACTTTCTTTGTTAAAGCTAATATCATACTTTTCACTTCATCATTATTTTTCTCATTATTGGGCATTTGAAGTTTATTTCTTGACATTCTAACACGAGCCTTATTTTCAATTATCGTGAAGGCATCATTTGTGTTCCTAGCCAACAAGTTCCCACCCGCAGCAGAGTTGAGTGAATCTTGATCAATATAAAACAACCCATTATAGAAAGTGTCAATCTGCTGAAGGTCGGTGAACCCATGGTTAGGACATTTTTCCAACAAATCTTTGAAACGATCCCAAGCTTCACTAAACGATTCATCAAAAGTTTGTTGGAATCGAAAGATTTGGGAACGGAGATTAGAAGTTTTAGAGGGAGGATAGAAATGATTCACAAACTTGGAAGCAAGGTCATTCCAAGTGTGAATTGAGTTAGGCGGTTCCTTTTCCAGCCAAGTCCGGGCTGCTCCTTTTAAGGAGAAAGGAAACAACTTCAATTTCACCACATCGTGAGGAACTTGGTTCATTCTAATCGTCTCAGCGATGTCGGTGAAATTTCGGATGTGAGCATAAGGGTCTTCGTTATCGAACCCGTGAAAGGATATACCCGTGATTAAATTGAGTAATCCGTGATTGATCTCAAAGTTGGCATTGATGTCCGGAATCACAATAGCTCTCCTCACACCGTTGAACGGTGATTGGAGTTGTTCTTCCATCGGACGTGGATCAAATGCCTGTTGTTGTCCCATCGGCGGGATAACATTGTGCTGCGGACCACCCATCGGTGGGGGTCCGTTGTGTTCGTTTTGTTTCATCTCCTCGTCGTCAAGGAAATGAACCCGACTCGTATGTCGTAGAACCCGCTCGGGGTTAGAGAACGGAGACGTAAGACTCTCAAACGAAGATTGGGTGTGCATACACCACAAGCAAAATCAAAAAGAAAATGAAAAAGAAAAGAGAAAAGAAAATCTTTTTGTTTTTTATATTTTTTTTCACAAAAACTTTTTATTTCTTTTGTTTTTCTTTTCTTAAAACGTAATGTTAATCGAAAACCGTTTCTTTCAAAACCACGCGCGACGGGACGGGAGAGAAGAATGGATCTCTCTTCAGCTAGCAATTTAATGTCTTAGCTATCCGTATTTCCCGCTTATTCGGTTGTAGTAATTGAAATAGTCCGATAAACAACTAAATTACGTTTTCGTGGGATTTTTGTGAGATAAATACATAATTGAAAAAACACTACCCATCGCCAAACATAACACTTTACCTCTTTTCTTGTTCTCTTTGTGTACTTCCCCACCCTTACGAAGCGTTGTCATCTTTCTGATCTTTGTTGTTACTCGTAGTGGACCCACCACTCCCGTTTAGACAACTAGCCATTTCCTTCGACTCCGGGTAGGTAGGTCAACATATTGGTCCCATTTCATGATCCATTTAATCAAGTTAGCAAAAAACATATGAACAAGTTATTTGTCTTTTTCTACTCCTCCGTCCCATATTTATAGTCCACATTTTTTTTCGGGTTGTCCCAAATTAATTGTCACTTTCCAAAATAGATAGAGAATATAGATCAAGTTTATCATATTAACCTTACTTGGGTTTATTATTACAAACTTTAAAGAAGTTATAAATTAAGTGGTTAAAGGTAAAACTGTATTTTGTGTAAGAAGTAAGAAAGAGAAAACTATAATGACGATGTTTTCTTAAACTTTGTATTTTTTTTGTCTGTGGACAACAATTTTGGAACGGAGTGAATACAAATCAAGAACACGAGTTATGATTACTTTCATTTTTTCTCCATTTATTTCAAGAACATATAAACCATTACTTTTTTTTTTTTTTTTTTTTTTTTTTTTTCATTTTCCTTTTTGTTTTTTCTAAATCGAGAACAAAGTGTATGATTCTTTAATTAATTTGCTGTTTAGAGCGGTGGGTGTCAATGACTAGAGAGTGTCGTGGTAGTTATTTGCGTCAGCATTTCTAATAATAACCCACCCGATCTTATCCCCATTTATTCTCCGTAAGCAACCACCTTCTCTCATTTTACATTTTTTTTTAATTGAAAGTTGTTATAATACATTTCAGTTAGCGGTTTGATTATAAGTTTGCAATTGAATAATTAGTTTACTTTTATTCATTGAAGGTTGTGTGTTTTTGTAATAACTAAAAGTCAAAGTGTTCCGTTATTATACTAGTATTATCACATTTTAAGAGACCAGGGTTCAAACCCAACATAACATCTTGGGATGGCCAGGGAATACCAACCAGTTAAGCCACGTACATCATCATAGCCAATAAGGCTCGACTTTCCCTAATAGAGATCCTTCACATTTAGGGGGTGTTTGTTTCGCCTTATATAACTATATTATAAGCTGAAAACCAAATAAGCCATCAGCCGAAACAAACACCCCCTTAAAGCAGCTTCATCTCAATATTTGCTCTTTTCCTATTGATATGTTTTTATCATGTTAATTCGAGTTTTTTAAGATATATGGCCCCTATCAACCAACAGGTTGTGTGTTCAACTCTTAGTTGAGCATATGCTTCCTAGTAGCACTAGTAGTAGTAGTAGGTGTTATTTATTGCGCGCTGCACTATTGTAAACGACAATGTATGCCATGCCTTGCCTACTCAAAGGAGATAAAGGTTATCTAACTTACATTATGGTAGCTTTATATGACATTACAAGCAGCTTCATCTTCAATATTATTATGCTCATTTCCTACTATAAGTGTTTATCATGTTAATTTCTTAATATCACATATGCTTCATAGTACTAGTATTATGTGTGTCAATTTAGTTGCTTGTGGTAGCTTATAACTTAACTTTATCAACAATTACGTGAAGAACGTGTTTTACTATCTTTCCGTTACACAAAGTTATGCTTACATGATGCGAGGTGGTCATGCTCATAATGCATTATGCAAATATTTGTTGAGCGCTTTGCGTGTGGATTCTTTTTGTTTTAAGAGTGATTTTTTTAATTTGTAGGAATGGAATGCTCCAAGTGCTAAGCACGTTCGTTTATTAGAGGCTGCTTTGCTTCAACAAATTGTGAGTAGGTGCTAACCTTAACACATATGAATAACGTTCATCTAAAACTCATCTCAACAGTTATCATTTATGCAATCTAATACTACATACCTTTTTTATAACCAGTCTGAGAAACAAAATGTGGATATTTGGTCTCCGTTGCCTGACCAAGGATGGAAACCTTGTACAGACTCGGCTACAATTCCATGTGAGTTCCTTAACCTGCGTTGTTTACATTTGGCTCTATGTCGTGAGTTGTATAACCGTTTCTGTTTCATCTCTCATCATAATGTAATCGAATCCCGTTAAGCCATTACAAAATAGTCGGAATTAGAAAATTTCTTACTTTTTCAGAAGAAAAAAACATCACTACAAAATGTGTCAAGTTCAATGCATTTTGGTGGTATTTTCCTTAATCTCAAACTTTCCTTTTATAAGCATTTTAAACCTTGCCATAAAGGCATCCATTAGACAAACCCAACTAATTATTATTTAAAATATATATTTGTTAATGTTTATTTTTATAAATATATAAATTATTATATAATCTATTTTATAAGGGACAATTTCATTCACATCCTTGCAAAATTCAAAAATTTCATATATATCATTTGAATGCATTAAATGCGTTGTATTTTATGCATAAAAAACTAGTAAAAAGATATATATGAAATTTTCACATTTTTATAAATAGTTTTAAAACAAAACTTAAAGGGGTAGTGGTTGAAATTGGTTGTGGACCACATATTTTCTACTTCACACACCACATTTTTATATCAGTTGACTTTTTAACCTCTAAACATCCTCCCTCCCCTGCCCTGAAATAAACTTAACTCCAGACACACACCAATCAGTTGAAGTTGTTATCCCAAACGATCAATTCAATTTATTAGTTTCAACCCGATTTTCTCCCAATTTATTCTCCGTAAGAAAGCATTTCTTTTATTTAGGTCAATTCAATTTTTTATTTATTTTAAATTGAAGTTGTTATAATAAGTAGTAGTTCATACATTTCTGTTAGTTACTGCGTTTTGTTTATATAAGTTTGCTGCAATTGAATAATTGAGTTAGAAATTACTAAGTCAAAGTGTTCCGTTATTATACTTACTAGTATCACTCACATTTGAAAAGACCATGGTTCAAAGGGTGAACATCTTGGGATAGCCAGGGAATACCTACCAGTTAAGCCACAAACATCATCATAGGCAATAAGGCTCAAGTTTCCCTAACAGAGATCCTTCACATTTAGGGGGTGTTTGTTTCACCTTATATAACTATATTATAAGCTGAAAACCAAATAAGCCATCAGCCGAAACAAACACCCCCTTAAAGCAGCTTCATCTCAATATTTCCTCCTTTCCTATTAAGGTGTTTTTATCATGTTAATGTCACTTTTTTAGCCCATCAACCAACAGCTTCTGTGTGTGAGTGTTCAACTCTTAGTTGATTAACACATATGCTTCCTAGTAGTACTAATAGTAGTAGGTTTTATTTATTGCAGTTTGCACTATTATTGTAAACGACAATGTATGCCATATGCTTCATAATAGTTATAGTAGTATTACGTGTGTCAATTTAGTTGCTTACTGTGGTACCTTATAAGTTAACTTTATCAACAATTACGTGAACGCCTTTTTAAGTATCTTCCCCTGACACAGAATAAGGCTTACATACCACACGCTCTACTAATTTTAGAACACCTTTATGTAATTTCTATGTAAAGTTATGCTGATTATGTGTTATGCAAATATTTGTTGATCGCGTTGCGTGTGCATTCTTTTTGTTTTACGGGCGATTCTATTGAATTGTAGGAATGGAATGCTCCAAGTGCTAAGCAAGTTCGTTTATTAGAGGCTGCTTTGCT